>JAIPUX010001232.1:118978597-118992157 GCA_020142125.1 Phrynosoma platyrhinos
ACTTTAGGGCAGTTAACAACAAAGAACAATGTGAGTGTCAGAATGTGAGAAGGCTCAGGAGGTTTATCGAAATGGTCTGAAGCATGCACTCTGGACCTAGTGAGATGCAGCTGCCTGATCCATTGCTTGCCATATGATGTTTTTTTCTTTTCCTGGGTGTATAGGCACACAAATGGCTAGATGCACTATTGACATCACACACACCCCATAGAGTGAAATTGCAACAAACACAGAAGGTCAACAATAATTCAGTGGATGTAATGGAAACATAAATAAAATGGCCAGTCCAACAGTGGGCCATGCAGTGAAGGTGGGAAAGAGGCCATGTATGGGGGGGGGGAATGATTGTGCTTCGCCAGTGTATTATACCAGGTTCACCAATGCATTGCAAGGGTGGTATATTGCTTGTGTGACTGTGGAAATTATCACATGGGGGATGGGATAGGGATGGACTGGTGGGATAGGGATGGACCCATCCATGTGGTGGTGCAGTGGTTAAATGCCTGGAGTGCAGACACTCACTCACAAACCACAAAGTTATGAGTTCAGTACCAGCCAGGGGCTTGGGCTCAACTTAGGCTTGCATCCTTTCATGGTCGCTGTGGAGAACAGGCAGAATTATACCAAGGTAGAAACAGCTAATCAGGAGTATGCTGGTGACAGACAATAGAATATTGGGCTGTTGGTGATAAAGAATTCCATGGCTAACAGTTGAAGTCAGACTGGGTCTGGATGCATAATAGTCCAGGAGTGAGGGACATGAATATAACACTCCAAGTGAGGGAATTGCTGATATTTGATAATCTGGGGGATATAGTTAGGCTATTACAGTAATAAGGTTAAAAGGATTAACATAAATAAGGAGGGTGTGAGAGTCCTAAAGAGTAGTAACTGTTGTTCTTTAGAGTTAAATAGTATATACCAAAGTATAATAAGAACAAGAGAATGCAACATCATAACAAGTGAAACAGTGTTAACTATCATTCAAATAAAGTTTTTTGTTGTTCACTTACAAGCTTATCTGAACCTAGAATCATTATCTATGCTGCTTAGAAATAAAGAAACCAAGATTGGGGAGTAAACCCATACATATACATAAAAGTGGTCTAATATATAACATATTGGGGCAGTGGTGGGATCACAATACCTATATGGCTGCCATCTGAGGAAAAATGTTAGGTAAAAGTGTGGCTTCTTAACATAAATTGGTGGCAGCGGTGGGATGAAAAGGGTCCATGGTGCTTCCACATAAAGAAAAGTAAGTGGTGCTCATGATATTGCTAAAATGAGTACCCAGCTTGTTGGGGACAATTAGCTTATACATTGTAAACCACTTAGGGAGTGCTTAAGTGCACTGATAAGTCATATAGAAATGATCTTGCTATTGCTATTGCTATGACTCAAGTGAAAGTGATTGTGCAAATCACTTTCACACTGCAGTGAGCTGAAAAGCATTTTCAGCCATCATCTGAAAGTGATTTCAGCTGTCATGGTATTAATGGGTTCTTCCATTAATACAAAAGACTGCAAATGATGGCTGAAAGCTCATCATGCTTCCCTGCTGGGTCAAGTATGGGTTATGTGTGAAAGTCCTTCCCATGATTGGGTGGGAAGGATGGGACAGGGATGGGACAATGATGCCCTATCTCTCATGGGATAAACTCCTGTGTGACCAGTTACATGGGGTATCCAATAGCATGGCAGCTGGATGAGACAAGGAAAGCAATTGACCGTAACAGGTGATGTGTTCATGTGATGATGCACATGTTTGTGGGGGAGGGAAAATTCAAATGGCGTGACTTGATCCTGCATTGTGTGGACTGATTGTGGATGTTCACACTGCCTTGGGAGTGGGGCATATGGACACAGAGTGTTCCAGCTGAATTGGGAAAACCTGGGAATTGCCAAAGTTTTCTTTCCATCTGCTCAACCCCTTGGAGACCTAGGTTGTAATTCTTAGCTCTGTTAAACTAACATATTTAAGAACTAAGGAATTATTGGAGTCACACAGATATTGATGCAACTTGGTATCCTTTGATTTAATTTGTTAGTAGAAATGAGAGAATATATTATCTTCCTGGAATTCACTTTAATTTTAAAGAGTCCTTGAGTGCCTCTGTCAATGGACAATTACTTTTTAATTGAAGTATTTTTTTTAAAAAAAACATTTTTTGATAATGAGCAAGTTTGCAAATACTATTTTACATCCTTATACGAATAATAACGTAGACAGGTTCTGGGCAATTTTTCTTTTGCAGAAAATTTGGTATCAGAGGCACAAAAAACAAGGAAAGAATAGGGAAATGTTTTTACACTACAAAAAAGAACAAAACTTGTTTCACCAATTTTTTTAATCAAAGCTAACAATATCTACATGTGAAATAAAACAACCAACCAATTCAGGTATATCTTGCATAGCTAAACAAAAACATTTCTAGAGATTTCTTAATGGTTTCTTCTTAAAATGCACTCAGAGAGGACTTTTTCTTTTGGTAGTCTGAACCTTTCTTATGATTTCCATTTGATGGCCAAACATACAGATCTATGCTTTTTAAAATAGTGTTTGGGGTGAGAGAGGTTCTGGTTTTGCTGTTCACATATGCTCACTAAGGGATTCTGGAGGTAGCTAAAGTTGGTTTCATAGAATCATAGAAAGATAGAGTTGGATGAGACCACAAGGGCCATGCATTCCATCCCCCTGCCATGCAGGAACTCAAAATCAAAGCATCCCTGAGAGATGGCCATCCAGCCACTTTTTAAAGACCTCCAAAGAAGGAGACTCAATCATTCTCCAAGGGAGTGTGTTCCACTGTCGAACAGCCCTTACTGTCAGGACATGCCTCCTAATGTTGAAGTGGAATCTCTTTTCCTGTAGCTTGCATCCATTGTTCCAGGTTCTGTTCTCTGGAGCAGCAGAAAACAAGCCTTCTCCCTCCTCAATATGACACCCCATTCAAATACTTAAGCAGGGCTATCATGTCATCTCTTAACCCAGCTAAACATACCCAGTTCCCTAACTTGTTCCTCATAGGCATGGTTTCCAGACCCTTCACCATTTTAGTCACCCTCCATTGGACACACTCAAATTTCTCAACTTCCTTTTCAAATTGTGAAGCCCAGAACTGGACACAGTATTCCAGGTGGAGTCTGATCAAAGCAAAATACAGTGGCACTATTACTTGCTGCATCTATTGATGCAGTTTAAAATTGCATTGGCCTTTTTAGCTGCCACATCGCACTGTTGACTCTTGTTCAACTTGTGGTCTATTAGGACTCCTAGATCCCTTTTACATACAGCTTATTTGCCACAACATCATAGGGAATCTTGTCAACCACCTTACTGAAATCAAGATATGCTATATCTACAGCATTCCCATTATAGGCAAACACACATAGGATATTATCCCACAAGCTTTTTTCCTGTCATTCTCCTAATGAGAAAAGCATGTGTTTAACTTTAAAGACAGGTCTTCCTGCATTCTCCTGTCTGCAGCCTGTCTCCAGCCCATCTGTAACCCAGGATTATCCCACATGCTTGAAAAGCCATGGGACAAGCATGGGTTACATATGGGCTGCAGATGGGCTACAGATGGGAGAATGCAGTAAGACCTGTCTTTAAAATTAAACGTGTGTTTATCCTGTTGGGAAAACAATGGGATAAAGCCTTTGTGATAATCTTCATTGTTATATTATTGTCAGCTAGAGTCTTTTTCAGCCCAGTCTTTGTTGCATTATTTACTGTAAACATGCTGCTGCAACCCAATAGTGAAATGTGAAGTCGTAGGCTTTCATGGCCGGCATCCATAGTTTTTTTTATGGGTTTTTCGGGGTTTGTGGCCATGTTCTAGAAGACTTTATTTCTGACATTTCACCAGCATCTGTGACCGGCATCTTCAGAGAAAGTGAAAGTTTATTTGTCCAGCCCTCTATCAACAACATCTTCTCATTTGGTAGATGCTTTCAAAATAAGCCTCCAGAGAAGGAGAAAGAGGCAAGAAAGCTGGTATTAAGGGGGAGTCCTACTCATATGCTATTGAGCTGGCAGGTCCTATCACAAGGATTTTGCTGCCGAAGCCACTGGGTCAGTTCAGCCCGGCTGCAGCCCAGGTCCCTAGTGCACTTCAGTGGCCTTTTTCAAGTTGGAAAGCTCCCAGTTTTGAAATAAGGCTACTGAAGTGCACTGGGGACCTGGGCTTCAGCTGGGCTAGATTCGCCCAGTAGCTTCGGTGGCAAAATCCTTGCGATAGGACCTGGCTGCCTCCCAAATTAGACTTCAGTTTGGAAGAGGTATACCAGATTATTGGAGCAGAGTGATAAAACCCTTAAAGTCAATTGAACTGAGTTGTATTTGAGTTTATTTTATTTATACTTAGGATTACTTGAGCTTATTTATTTAATAAATTTATGTATTGTTTTACAACAAAGAACCAAAAAAGCTGCCAAAGTAATTTACAAGATATTAGTTACCATACATAAAATATGGCATCTTTGTTAAAGCCATACAAATGGCCTAAAATTTTCATTCGGAGGGTAATTTAAGCCATTCAATATGGGAATTAATATCAGAGGTGGCTACCAAACCCTGACTAATAAAACTAACCAAATGCCTGGGAAAAGTGAAAAGCCTTTTGTTGCTGCTCAAAAAGTCAGAATATTGGTGTCAACTGAGTTTTCTTGGGAAGTGCATTTCACAATTGGAGCCATTGTATAATTGACACATTCCTGTTTAAGTAGCTCCCATTGCTAGTAATTCATTACATAAATTTGAAAGCATTGTTTTTGTGGGAGAAGGCATGCGATACACCAAGTCCTGGGGAAAACTATCAAACTATAGCAATTTTGTGGTCTATGTAAACAAATTAATAGTTTACTTGTGGTGGCAATTACTTACCCAGGAAAAGTCCCACATGTAAAAATATATCAGATTGTACTGTAATCTCTCTTAACACGTTATCAAATGGGGGCAAATCTGCTGGTTAATCCACACAAATCCCAAACAGAAACTGGATTTGTGCCTCGCGTTTTCACACGATGTCGCACAGAAACTGGACAGAAAGTAGACAGAAATTTGTGTTAACCGAGATCTTTTGAAATTTGGTTGTTTGGAGAAAATGCAAATGCGAAATTAAGGTAATTTCACATTTACCGTAATGTGAAAAGCAAATGCGCATTTGGGAGCATTTCCCTGCTTTTCCCATGGTTCCACCGAGCATTCCTCTATCTGTGCATGTGCAATAAGCTCATTTCTAGTACATTTATGGGCTTTTCTTGCTTGTGTGTGTGAATGTTAAATACGCTTACTTTAATTTCGCAATTAAGGTAATTACGTGTGAAAGCGCTTTCTGGCCCACATGTGATAACGTCCTTATTCAAAGTAATAGAACTTAACTTTAGTTGGATGAAATTCTGCAACAGAATGATATATTCCACAGTTATCAGCTGTTGAGTAGGAGGACTTCAGAACTGGAAGGAATTCAGATGCCATCTATTTTAATCCCTGGGGCTGAAAAGAGGCCCATGGGAACAGTGTCTCTCCCCCCCTCCCCCAGCTTAATATAATAATGCCTAACCCCAAAGCTTCATACATAATAATAATAATAATACTTTTTATTTATATCCCGCCCCTCTGCAGAGCAATCGGGGCGGCTTACAATATTACAATTTCCATTAAACAAAACATAAAATCCCGAATCCCACCCATCCTTTAAGAAATAAGAGTTCTTCTTATTTTAGACTGGGTGGTGCTGGGCTTAGTGTCTCTCCCCCAGATGACATCAGATGGTAATGGAGGGAGGGCTCTACTTGGTCAAATGTTGTACTGCCAGGGATGGGGGTATATGAAGGATAATCTTTGCAAATTGATATGATCTGGGAATGTTGTGCTGTTTAATATTTTAAGGTTTGTATTGTAACATTCTATTTTAGCTCATAATTGTTTTAACTTTTAAAATAGTTTAACTGTATTTTAAATTTTAGATGTATACATTTTAATGTTGGACTGTTTTTAAGTTGTTTTGTTTTAAATCTGCTGATTGCCACCTTGAGTCCCTATATTGGGAGAAAGGTGGAATATAAGAAAAGAAAATAATAAAAATAAAATAATTATTATTTTAAGCTTCTTTTCAAATATTTTAACACTGTGAAATATATATAAATACTGATTTCATTCTGTGGCTGCAACTGCACTGGAGAAATAGTCCAGGTTGACACCACTTTCACTGCCATGGCTCAATGGCACGGAATTCTGGGAATTGTAGTTTGTTGTTGCACTAGAGCTCTCTAGCAGAGAAGAAATGTCTCTCAAAACAACAACTCCCAGAATTCAGTAGCATTGAGCCATTGCAATTAAAGTGGTATCATCCAGGATTATTTCTGCAGTGCAGATGCAGCCTGTGTCTCCTAGTTACATGAGTCTAAAATAATATCATTGGAACTACTTTAGTTATTTGTACTCTAAAATAATAGAAAACTGGAAAGAAAAGTAAACCTAGTTTCATAACATCCTAATATGATATATGAGCCATTGAAAAAGTGGGTACGTAATTGTTCCAAAGAAAGACAAGTGGCTGATTAGAACCTACTACCCCAACATCTTAGGTGTTCTAATATATTTATTTCTAATTTCCCCTATTTCCCCAATGTCTACAGGGAGAAGACAAATAAGCAAACTCGAGAATAATATACTAAGGACAAATAAAACTCTGTCTGGTTGTTAGTGAAGAAATTGGTAGTTTAATGGTTGAATTCACTTCATTTCTTCCCTACAGATAAATTACTGGGTAGCCTTCCTATCACACAAATTCATAAAAGCTATTCACAAAAGATCAAAAATCAATTTCTAGTCCCTCTGGTGAACTATCACCATATTATGTCCAGAGAGCAGCAATTCCACCCTTAATTGTAAAATTCTTGGCTTTTCAAGACCTGTTGAAGTTGTGTCCTTTTTGGGTGGGGTGGGGGCATCTAAGGCATTACTTCAGTCACTTTCCATCCTTCTACAACAAGCAGGACAATCATCTTTGATCCAAAATATTATTCCAAAATGGACAAAAACAAATTGGATCATTCCTTCTATAAAACACTGATAATTTTAAAGAGTTTAAACTTGTCAAATATTAACATTCAATATAATTCATGAAAAGGAATCTAGGCATATTTTTTTTATATATAAATTGCACTTGTATGCAAACTTAACACTGAAAGAATTGTTTTAAAAATCACTTATGAGAAGGAAATGTCACTTCTTCTCTGATATACCTAGTGGCTGGTGCTTAAGCAAGGGTGAAATCGGTTTGGGTCTGTGCCCACCACTAACTTTCATTTGTGGATTTGGTTCAAAAACATACTGTGTTTCTGTCAAACATATATAAGAGAAAATATGTATTTAAATGCATCTACGATAAATTAAACCTACCATGAACTTCATTATAGCATTTAAAGAAGCAGGAATTGAGTATATAGATAATTTTCAAACTTTACATGAGTCCTAGAAGTGCAGAACTGTGCAGAACAGGACGAGAGCTCCGATTACATCCTTCTGGCTCAGCGTGTCTGGACGCTGAGCCAGAAGAGCCGCAGAAGAGGTGCGCGACGCCTCTTGCGGTGCCTCTTTTGCAGTTTGCGGAAGGAGTGCTATTTTAGCGCTCCTTTCCCAGGTGGTGAAAGGGAGGATTGGGGCCGAGGCATGGGGCAGCTTCACCCCAATCCGCCACTTCCCAGGGTGGCCCATGGCTGCCCGTCTGCATCCCCCCTATGGGCCTTTACAGACTGCCAGAAATAGTGCAACTTGAGGCCACTTTAAATGTCCTGGTTCAGTGCTAGAGAATAATGGGAATTGTATTTTTTTCTGGGACACTGAGCCTTCTCTGTTATAGAGCTCTGGTGCCACAATAAACTACAGTTCCCATGATTCCTTAGCACTGACCCAGGACAGTTAAAGTGACCTCAATTTGCACTATTTCTGGCAGTCTGTAAAGGCCCTAAGAAAAGATTAGAAGGACAAGATTGTGCTTATATGCAGTGGTGTCCCCACCTGGACTGTTGCCCGTGGCAGGGCCAAAAGGGCATGCCCCTGCCTCTCTCCTGCAGCACCATTCTACTCATGAACAGAATGGTGCAGCACAGCGAGGTGGGGTGTGCACTTGGCCCTCTCAAAAGTCAATAGCCACTCATGGCCCCTAGGCCTTCTGAGTCCTACATAGTTGCCACATGGGATTTACAAGGCACCCCCCCCCCCCCACACACGGTATACCACCACATTGGGTGATACCCCCTTTGGGGTGTCACATGGTGTGGTCCACATCCCACCCAACCCCAAGTGATGACATGCTAATATAGATTTTATTACTTGGATGTGATGGGTGGCATTGCTCTTATTCTGAATCAGCATTTTCCCTCTTAGTAGCTTTTACCCAGTCTGATCAGCTATATGAATATAATAATGGATTTTATTTGTGACCTATCTTTGGTCCCTTTCTGGTAGAAAGACAGCATAAAAATGAAAATAATAATAGTAACAGAATGATAGAGTTGAAAAAAACTACTAGGACCATCCAGTCCAACCCCCTGCCATGCAGGAATTCACAATGAAAGAACCCCTGACAGATGGCCATCTAGCCTCTGTTTAAAGACCTCCAAAGAAGGAGACTCCACCTCTCCCCAAGGGAGTATGTTCTGCTGTTGAACAGGTTTTACTGTCAGGAAGTTCCTCCTAATGTTTAGATGGCATCTCTTTTCCTGTAGTTTGCATCCATTACGTAATGTCCTATTTTCTGGAGCAGAAGAAAACAAGCTTGCTCCATCCTCAATATGACACCCTTTCAAAGACTTAAACAGAGTGATCATATCAGCTCTTAACCATCTCTTCTCCAGGATAAACATACCCAGTCCTCTTCTCTTCTCATAAGGCATGGTTTCCAGACCCTTATTATATAATTATAATAAAATAATACAATAACATTATATAATTATATTATAAGTATATAATAATGTAATATAATTATATAACAACTAATATTACAACTATAAGAAGGTAATAACTGAGTAACTGTGAAAAGACTATACTGATGCTCAATTGCTGTGATATCCCCTCATCCAAAGGAGAGTGCCAACTGCATCTAAACACAACTAAATTCATTCATTTTCTATTTCATCTACACTTCTTTTTTTCTTTCTTCTCAGTACCTTGTGCTTTATCTACATCTTCTTTCAACCACCCTGCCATGGGACTTGTCATCCCCCAGGTTTGACAGCCTCCAAGGCTCACTCTGCAGTTTTCAGCCTTCAGTGCAGAACTAGTTGTGTTCCTAAGCCCTGCCTAAGTTTTCAGATTCAGCCAAGCTGAACGTTTTCTCTTCTCTCATAGAAGCTGATATGCAAACTTTCTGACAGTCCTGTTCCCTTAGCAGCTGAAATGATCAGTCTGTTCATACCAACTGAGCCAATCAGTGTCATATTTCAGTATGCAACTACTGCACAAGGTAGATGTTAAAGAAAAAGAGGATTATGCCACTGGAAAACAAAAAGAGAGGTAGGAAAGAAAGATCCAGTAGCCACACTTTTGCATCAGTGTGAAGGGCAACTTCTATATTTATGCAGGCCCACTTCATGCTAGTACTGAACAGGTAGCCTTTAAAATGTGTGGCTAGTGCATATATCAGCATAGAAGATGTTTGGCTGATTTGGGACTGAGACATCTGTAAAAGAAACTCAGCTGTATTAATTTCATCAACATATTCCATGGTTTCAAGCTAAAATTCTGCAAAAGTGTTTCCAATATGTTTATGTCTTGGCCAACAGTTTCTGGCTGGAGTAAATTAGATATGCACTCTCAATATCTGCTTCAGAATAATATGTGCTATATAATATATGTGTTACATAATATATAACTTTACCTCATAGTAACATAGTACTATGTTATTTTCATAACATAAAGGTAAAGGTAAAGGTATTCCCCATTGACAAAGTTGTCAAGTCATGTCTGACTAGTAACTGTTTATTTCAGAGAATTTGTTGCTTTTAATGTTAACATTGATTAAGGAGAAATCTTTGAACAATTTTAAGAAAGATTGGGAATTGTTTATAACCTTTTTGCAGTCTAATTGGGGCTATACAACAGTCATCCCTCCACCTTTGCACCTTTGACTTTTGTAGATTTGATTATTCACAGATTTTATTAATATGTTCTCTCTAGGAATATCTAGGTTCTCCAGCACAACTCTATGGTCAACTTTAACCAAAAGTCACACTGAAGGACCCTGAGATTCCTAGAGAAAACATTGTAGGCATTTGTAGCTCTTCCTGTGCAATTGTATGGTCAAGGTCTGGCAGATGTTGACAACAGAGTTGCACTGGAGGACCTAGAAATTTCTAGAGATGTGTTCTCTCAGGTAAAAACATAGTGTTTTTATTATTTGAGGTTTTGTTACATCCACAGGGGTCCTGTTCCCCTAACCCCAATGAATGTGGAGGGACAAGTGTACATCTGTTTTAGGCTTTATAAATTAAACAGAGATTATAAGCAGTAGAAGCATAAATACAGTATCATATATAATATATCATATAATTGATGTTTAATAATATTGGAATATAACCATCAGTTTGGGGGTGGGAAGTCACTAGTGTTAATAATGTTTGGTTTTGGTTGTTGTTTTTTTAAGTTGGGTTTGTTGTTCTGCTGTTATGTATATTGGTTTTAGATATATGTTTAAATAGTGCATGTGGTTGTGTTTATGTTTATGTGAAAGAGGGAAGCTACCACAATAGAGTCCATCTCATACTCAACATATTGAAATACGTAACTTGAGGGTACCTGTTGCTTTTTTCATTGTGGCAAGAGACATAACTGGCCATTTTAATTATTTTGTTTCTCCCATCCTACATTAATTATGCTTTTATTTTCTGCTAATTAATGCCAGCTTTTGGCATGCTTGCTTATTTACATTTTGGCAGAGATAGTTGAAGATTAGGCTATGAGGTCAAATATTGTCAGAACTGTTAGTCATATCTCCTTTGGGTCTTAATCTTTTTATCTGTTTTCTTGGTGAAACTATCCATAACAACTCATTTAAATCAGAGATGTTATCAAAAATTTTTACAGAACTTAAAAACCATGCCCATTAACTCTGTTCTCAAAAGTATCATCATAGTTTGGCCCTTAGCATTTAAGGGCAAAGTGGGAGTGGAGAGCATTTCTAAGTTTGAGTTTTCCAATGTCTGATATCCATTTTAAATCCTATCAACCCAAACACTCATACATCCTTGGGTTACTACATAAGACGTCAAGCTTTCACATGTCTTCATGTACAACACTAGAGATACCCCATGTATATACATATCTGTAGGGCTCTTTGAACACAATCAGAAATCTTACAAAAGTAGCAATTCAAATATCAGACCAACATCCTGCACAGAGGATGTAGATACAATGATGTAGCCATGATCCATCTTCTGATCCAACCCGCTAAACTCACCTTCAAACCCAGGAAGCCACGCCAACCAAAGAAGTACTCCAGTTCTGGTGAGATGCATCCTACCCCCTTCTGCTAGTGAATTGCAATGCAATTAGTAACTGCAAGGACCCCTGTGGAGTGCTGTCATAACTGTTTATCACACTTTCATTTGCTGGCATAAGAGGATATCAATTCCCTGTTCAGCAGCACTACAGAACTGTTTCGGTTGGAGCAGTTGCCTCAATTTTATGGTGGGTTTTACAGGACATTTGTGACTATGACAATGGTGTTATAATAATAAATGTGAATACCAAAATTTATATCACCATAAGTCTATCTTATGACATTGTATGTACTGAACAGGATTGTGGTTGTTGTGTTACTTCAACTCATTTCTGACTTATGATGACCATAAGGTGAATCTATCATGGGCTTTTCTTGGCAAGATTGATTCAGAGGAAGTTTGTTATCACCTTCTTATGAGGAGAGTGTGACATGCCCAATGGCTGAACAAGAATTTGAGCCTTGGTCTTGACTGTTATAGTCCAACACTCAAAGAACTACTTGCTAGCTCTTACTGAAATGGGTACCAGCCCTCCCTCTCTCTCATCATATATATAACAGTTGTATTTATGTTTGGAACTGGAGGGCTTCTGCAAACATTCTAGCATCCACATGTAGAATGAGTTGAGTCTGTCATTATCCCTGCAAACATCCATCAACAATCTTCCACAGATAAAGAACAACTAAGGAAGGGTTGTTTTTGCAAGATAGCCAAAACTCAAAGTTAGCTATTCTAAAGTAAATAAATAAACCCGAATGACTGATCCATCTTTCAAAGTTTGCTATAAAGCTCTAGGCTACTCGCCTGAAATACACTCATAGTAGAGCTTCCTAGCAGAAAATTTTAAGGACGTCATCAAACTATAGATCCCAGAATGATAACAGGATGGATCCATAATAATTAAAGTAGCATCAAACTGTGCAGCATAAATAATGCATTTCTAGCACTTTACCCTTCGCAATTTTCTTTTTGTGAACAAACAAACAGGCTTCTAATTATCCAACTTCCAAATTCATCTATTGTTTTTTGGTCATAGCAGATTTTTGTGTTTTTGTGTTTTTGTGTTTTTGTTTTGTTTTTTGTTAGCAATAACCAATGTAAAATACGGGGTTCAAAAAAAGGTCATTTTTTTTTCAAACAAAAGCTAATCTAGCAAAGCAGATATAAGTGCTCTCCTTCTGACACCACAAACATAATTTCATTCTGAAATATTTTTATTTCCTGAAAATCATGAGAATTTGACTTGTGTTGTAAAATATCCAAACAATTGTTTGCCTGAAGTGCTAGATGAGGCTTTTTAAAAACTGCAAATTCCCCTCACCTGATAGCATTGGCATGATCATTGACAGGTTAATTGGAATAAGTGCACAAACATCTGATTCCATTCATCAGTGGATGGATTGTTACTGTATTTTCCAAATTTTTGCTCTAAGCATTTTAGCTGCTATTGGTATGTTACTCAATAATTTTTTTATTATTCTTTTTTACATGAAATCCTTTAATTGGGGTACTTGCAATAGAAATAAAACAGAATCTTTTGTTACTGGATTTTATTTTCATCCTTGCAGTTCTTTCTTACACTTTTTCTAGTACTGCCATATCTGTTTTGAAAATTATTGAGCATTATTCAATTTCCTCTTCCAGCATTTAGAGTTAGTGGTATCATATTTTAATTTTATTTGCACTGGTACAGAACAAAGTTGGAAGAGAATCATAAATATACACTAGAACATTTCATATGTTAGTCAAAAATAAGAACGCTTAATCCTAGACATTAAGAGCAATTGTTAAAATAATGTAGAATTTTTGGTACCTTAAAATTTAACTTGTATTTCATATTGATAGTGATAGAGAAGAATCTAAACATTAATGGCAGTATTAAGCATGCCTTTTAAATATGTGTTTTCCTGATGTCAGTCAGACTGACCTCAAATAACCATGCAGTATTGCACTATATGTAAATTTATATGCAAGTAATTCTAGAAATTCCAAAGTGACTTAGGGCCTTTGCAGACTGCTAGATATAGTGCAAATTGAGTCCACTTT
>JAIPUX010001232.1:119003048-119014572 GCA_020142125.1 Phrynosoma platyrhinos
TGATAGATCTACTGATGCAGAGACAGAATTTTCCAATTGAAGTATTGTTTATTATAGCAGAAAATCACACAGCAATTCATTTACATACACTCATTCATTCAAGGCTCAGGAAATCAGGGGTTAGCTTGGAAAAGATGCTGAGGCAAAACTACAGGTGATACTTACTACAGATGAGGCTTTCTTCCGGATCCAATTAGGTGAAGTGGTGTGGGACACAACTGTTCAAAGAGCATTGGTCTGAACAGAAGTGCTGGTAACTAGACTAGAGATCACAGTGATGTAGTGTCCCCATGAACGCCAAAATAGCGTCACCGAGAGGAAAAATCCAGGGGTTTTTAAGGGTTAAAACTAGCTGCAGGGCAAAGGTGTGAGACTGTATGGGTGAGGTAATCTGGTTTAGAAATATTCAAGGTGCATGGGAAAGAGATTAATTTTTTAGATGACCCATGAGGTGAGACATCTAGTTTATTATCACTTATTCTTCTGACTATGGAGGTGATGGTGGTCCATTTGCAACTCCCACAGTATCTGCCTGTCCTTGAGATAATTTCTTCCAATGACCTTTTTATGACCTTCATGTCATTGCCCAGGTGGCACTTGGCATCAACTGCAGGGTAAATCTGGAGTCATGTGGAATTCATACACACACAAAAATTCAGAAAAATGGATAACAGAAAGCACATGCAAAATTATATGATAGATATTTGTTTTCTCACTCCTACCATCTTGTTCACTCTTCAATATCTCTATTTCCAAAATGTTACAAAATGCTAGCATCTTTGAGAACCAACTTGTCCTTGGCATAGAATATAATTATTTCTTTTCCACAGTGATGTACTATACAGATTTCTTTTCCACAGTGATGTACTATACAGATGAGAAGAGAATTAAAGTTGAATGTGGAGATACTGTGCTATCATTCAACTGAGATCTAAGGTACTTTCTGGTTTTCTGCCACATTAAAAAAACTGTAGTAGATAAACAAATGAGTAATGTAAGTGTGGGATAATATAATGCTTCTATATGCATTATATAAAATATGTTTTTGATTTGTTTTTATTGTGACATTGTTTTATCATTTATTGTATTATATAGCAGCCTAGTTTGTTTTTTATGCCTTCAGTATTCCAAACTGATAATCGTCATGTGAAAAATGGGTCAAAACAATTTAAATAAATAAATAAATAAATAAATGCTGTGCTTTTAATCAGTGCAACAGAACACTTAATCCATCAAGACATTCCAACTCAATTCCATGCCTCTATTGAACAATTTCGACATCCAGTAGTACCCCACAAGACATATACACTGATATATCAGTAACAAAGAAATGGAAGTGTGTGTCATGGAAAAGATAAAATTAATGCACAAACAAAATAAATATACATTGTGCATATAGTTTATTTCTTTTGGAATCATGTTCACTTTGTAACAGAAAGCAATATACTTTTCCAGTGGAGCTTGTCATAAGCTATTTAACCTATATTTAATGACTGTTTAGAGCAATCATCTGTGTAAGAGAGCAAAGAACATTTACAGCCCCTTCTAATACTACTAGTATTTGCTTACCTGGTTTCCACAGTATTCAAGTTTAAAAAATTACCTCTTCCGAATATTTAAAAAATATAATTATGCAGTTTAATTTAGAAACGTATCAATAGTCATGCCTGCACTTGCAAAATAGAGTTCCTTTTCCTTCCATTTGATATGCATTTGAGAAGATATCTTTAATATCTTTTGGAACCAAATTATTTATTTGCATGCAAACAATATTTTTAAATTAGGATTTAAATTAAATCTAAACCAAAAGGTTGAAAGTTAATGTAGCTGCTTAGAGTAAAATGTTACACAATCTATTGATTTTGTTGCTCAATAATTAAAAGAGTCATTGAAGCTGAAACTGCTATAGAGAAATCTGCAGCAAAACATGTATTACTTTTAGTACAAAAATTTAAACTATTGAGTACAGCCCTCTACATTACCTTTGGATGTAGTGAATTCAACACAAAGACAGTATCATAAATGGTGTGCAAACTACTTTCAGTTTGACTCTGAATTGACATGGTAGTTGCAAAGCATTACTTTCTAAGGCTAGTCTACACATGTAGTTCCTCTCAAATTACATATCACATTACCATAGCACTATAACGAATGGTCCTTCCCAGAAGCTGATGGTTCCTAATAGTTTCCTGATGAGCCTTTTCTTATTGGCTCAATAGGCAATTCTGCTGAAGCTCTGGTTGACCTCTGGAATGGGGAAATGACCATGGCTGCAACCTCTTACTAAGTGGAGCCAAGGTAACCCCCTAGTTTGCTATGGAACTTGCAGCAATAAAAAAAAATGATGCAGAAGCTAGAACAATGTTTGCAGAAGATTCAGAGTGAGTCTGATGAAATATAGGGTAGAACCTATTTGAAGGCCTATTCTTTGGCAATGTGGATAGCAAAGAAATTATTATTTTCTTTCACCATTGTGTCTATAAAGACTCATCCAGCAGAGCTGTTTCAAGTGGTCAGAGGTTTATTAGAAATACTATTAAATATTTGTATGGCATTTTAAAATAAAATTGCACAATTTTACTCCAATGTAGATGTTGTAGCTGATACAGTTCTAATGAATGCACCCTTGGTTCCTGTTTGACCTGTGCTATTGGATGCCTTTCAAGTGGTGCAGCGTGAGGATATGGACAGTAGCTTTGCAAAGGCAAGAGTCACAATATATATGCTATACCAGGGGTCCTCAAACTTTTTGAGCCGGGGGCCAGTTCACCATCCCTCAGACCATTGGAGGGCCAGAGTAAAAATCAAAACAAACAAACAAACAAAAAAAACAACAACAACCACATGACTTTGACCAAGTCACACCCTCTCAGCCTCAGAGGATAACCATGGCAACTCTTCTCTGAAGAAACTTGCCAAGAAAACCCCCATGATAGGGGTTGCCATAAGTTAGAAATGACTCCAAGGCACTGGATTACCCTGCTCAGGCCACACCCTCTCAGCCCCAAATGGTAATGGAAACCCTCCTCTGGAGAAACTTGCCAAGTAAACCCCCATGATAGAGGGGAGAGAAATGTAAAACACAGGGAGCAAGGGGGGAACAATGTAATAAAGGACGGTATCTGGCCTCCCTTTTTGTCCCTCTGCCCGCCCAAAAGTGGCAGAGGTGCAGCCATGCTCTTCAGCAACCTTCAGTTAACATGCAACAGTGAGGGAACTGAAAAAAATGTTAGTCCGTCACTCATATATGTCCCCCAGCATCTCACGGTCCATCACCAAAATGCTTCCCCCTTGCTACCTGCTTCATGCACAAAGAGTTCCGTGCCATTTTTCCATTTGGTCCAATAGCAGCTTTCCAATGGAATAACTAAGGCTGAGGAAAAAGAGCCACCCACCAAGCAACAATGACCTCCTCCCAGAGGCTGCTCCAATTGGTTGAGACCTTGAGAAGGGGCATGGCTTTCTCATAAGAGCTGATCTTACAAGGAAGCCATGCCCCTTCTTGAGGTCTCAACCAACTGGAGCAGCCTCTGAGAGGAGGTCATTATTGATTGGCAAGCGGCTCTTTTTTCACTGACACTCAGCCAAAAATACACCCGACAGGCCGCAGCCTGGACAAATGGCCTCGACAGGCTGGGTCTGGCCCATGGACCATAGTTTGAGGATCCCTGTGCTAAATCCTTGCCCTTCCTGATTCATTAAACAGTCCAAAGAGTGACCTCATGCATCTGGGGAAGTAAGCTTAAGTCTATGAAAGCTCATACTACCAGCGTCTTTCTTTCATTAAGGGAGGAAGCAGACTGGCGGCTCTGGGCCGCCATGGGAAGGAGCGCCGCAGGACCGAGGCATCCCCACACCTCGATCCTGCAGCGCTCCTTCACCACCCCTGAAAGGAGCGCTAAAATAGTGCTCCTTTCACAAGTCAGAGAAAGTGCGCCTCAAAAGAGTGAGGCACACTTTCACTGACTTATCCACTGCAGCGTGTGTGGACGCTGTGGCAGGAGGTTGCCCCCGGAGCGCCAGCCGTGTGGAGGGCCAGCGGCTCTGAGGGCAACCTCAGGAGGAGGAAGGGGCACCGAGCAAGCAGCTGCCCCTCCTCTTCCTTGCCTTGAGGATGGCTTAATAAGCCGTCTGCCGAGGCCCTTAGTCTCAAAGATGCTACAAGATCCCTTTTCACTTAACTCCAAAAATGATGTTTTGTTTTTAAACTAGTTTATAGGATTTGTAATTGATTGGAGAAGGGCAAATAAATTGAAGTTCAAGCTAGACAAAATAGAAATTGGTTGAAAGGTAGATCAGGGAACAAGGCATTCAGCCTGTGATAGATGGGATTACAGTCCTACTGAAGACACAGATTCACATTTTGGGTATACTCCTGGACTCAGACTCTGTGGTGACTGGGAGTGTTTTTTCACACTGAAACTTGTGCACCAAGTGATCCATTCTTTGTGATGACTGATCTGGACACTGTGTAGATGTTTTAGTTACATCCCCTTTGGACTATTGTAACATGTTTGCATGGGGCTGCCTTTGATGAGTATTTGGAACTTTAGCAGGTATAAAGAGCTCTCGGAGGCCAGGCAAAGTTAAGGGAGCCCACCTGGTAGAGCACTAGCATGCACACCAGCTCAGCCCAAGGGGCATTGGGGGACAGGGGACCAGCCCCACCCCCAAAAGGTTGCTGACCCTTGTTTTAAAGTGTATTTTATTATTATTTTCAGTATTCCATTTAATTTTCACTTTTGGTATGTTTTAGCTGCATTTTTCATGGTTTAAACTATAAGTTACATTGAGCTCCACTTGGGGGGGGAAAGCAAGCAAGTTCTCCTCCTCAGCCCCCCCCCCCCCCCCAGTTTGTAGGCACTAGACATCTCTTGCTGAGAATTCAAAATTATCCCTCCTTACATTTCAAATCCCAGGATTTCATAGGATGTTACCATGGCAGTTAAAGTAGAATCATAGAACTATAATTGTTTATTGTGAAGGAACTCAGTGTTAACATTCTAGAAGATCTACAAAGCAATATGTTCTGCCTGAGTATTGTGTATGTATGTGTACTAATGATGTTTTATTCATAGTATGTGCATAGAATCATAGAATCATAGAGTTGGAAGGGACCACAAGGGCCATCCAGTCCAACTCCCCTGCCATACAGGAAATACAATGAAAGCATCACCGACAGATGGTCATCCAGCTTCTGTTTAAAGACCTCCAAAGAACAAGATTCCACCACACTGAGGGAGTGTGTCTACTGTCAAACAGCTCTCACTGTCAGGAAGTTCCTCCTAATGTTTAGGTGGAATCACGTTTCCTCCAGCTTGCATCCATTGTTCCGTGTTGTAATCTCTGGAGCAGCAGAAAACAAGCTTGCTCCATCCTTAATGTGATACCTCTTCAAATACTTAAGCAGGGCTATCACATCATCTCTTAACCATCTCTTCTCTAGGCTAAACATACCTAGCTCCCTAAGTCTTTCCCCATAAGATATGGTTTCCAGATTCTTCACATTTTGGTCACCCTCCTCTGGGCACACTCTAATTTGTCAACATCCTTTTTGAATTGTGGTGCCCAGAACTGGACACAGTATTCCAGGTGAGGCCTGACCAAAGCAGAATAGAGTGGCACTGTTACTTCCCTTGATCTAGACACTATACTTCTAATGATGCAGCCTAAAATCTCATTGGCTTTTTTAGTTGCTGCATCACAGTGTTGACTCATGTGTATCTGAGCTTGGGTCTTTGATGACATCCATAATCAGAGGCCAGATTTGATTGGGCTGGTATTAGGGATAGCAGGCTGTAGCTTGTAAGGAGACAGAGGTTTCTTGTGATTCTGCGACCCCTTCATGAGCCCTCTTTGGAAATGTGTGAGGAAGGAACAACAGGAAGAACAGTCTTGTGGTTTGGTGTCCCTCTGTGGTTGCTTAGTGCTTTTGGACATTGGTTCCCCCTACCAACTGGTGTTCTTGTTGTTGTTGTGTGCTTTAAATCATATTTGACTTATGGGGACCCTAAAGGAAACCTATCATGGTTTTATCTTGGCAAGATTTGTTCAGAGGTGGTTTACCATTGCCTTCCTCTAAGGCTGAGAACATGTGACCTGCCCCAGGTCAATCAGTGGGTTTCATGGTCAAGCTGAGAATTGAACCCTGGTCTCTAGAGTCATAGTCCAACATTCAAACTACTCGCCATGCTGGCTCTTTATTGTGTTAGCACTGTCATTTGTGCCTGTTGTTTTTGCTCACCTCCTTTGCTTGTTCTTTTCTGAGTTAGCCCTGTCATTTGTATCTTTTCTTTTGCTTGTTAAGCTTCAGTATGAGGTATTGGATGACCCATGTTGAACTTCAAGGAATGCTCATAGCTAAACACTTTGTTCTGGCAAGAATTGTTTGTAGAAAGGTGGATCATTTGTGTATTTGAAGACGATATAGATGAAAAGGAGTTCTATCCTTCTCAATTTTTTTTTACCCCAGTAGAATCCTGTTCATGACACCTAGATGGATGTGAGTTCTGAAAGTTCATAGCCCAGGAGAGTCAGTATGGTATAGTTGTTAGAATGTTGTAGTAGGACTCCACTAGATCATGGTTCAAATTCTTGCTTAGGCACGAAAACTTAGTATTTATTATTTACATTCAGCATTTCCCCATTTGGGACTCAAGGTGGCTTACACAGTTGTTGTTTGTTTGTTTTTTTAATAGTTAAAATTCACAAAAAAATTAAAAAGTTATTAAACTTTCCAAAATAAATAAATATAAAGCAAGTTAAAAACATGAACAATAAAAAAGCACAACAAAGTAACAGATAGAAAATACAGCATGTTATACAAGCCTCATCCCACCTAAACAATCAAATTATCAAATGCCTGTCAAAACAGAAAAGTCTTCTCCTGTTTACAGAGAGAAAATTGGAGGGTGCTTGTCTAACCTGTCTGGAAAGGGAGTTCCAGAATAAAGGGCAGCCACTGAGAAGCTCCAATTCATGTTCCCATGAGATGTACCTGTAAGTGTGGTGGAACAAAGAGAAGTATTTTGAGATCTTCTTTCCCAGGGCATCTCAAAACACACCTAGTTTTGTAAGGGAAAATGTGGCCCTTCAAATAACCTGTCCCTGAGTCATATAGGGCTTTAGAGATCAAAACCAACATTTTTAATTGTACCCAGAAACAGACCAGCAGCCAATGGAGATGGTCCAATAATGGAGTTTTGTGCTCCATGTTGCCAACCCCTTAGTAACCTGACTGCAGCTCTTTGGAGCAGATGAAGTTTCTGAACACTCTTCAAAGGCATGTAGAATTCATTACAGTAATCAAACTGGTATCTAAGGCATGTGCCACTGTAGGCAGATCTGACATCTCAAAGAATAGACACAGCTGGAGCACAAGCTTTAACTGTGCAAGCCTGCTGGATGACCTTGGACCTCTTACATTCTCTTAAACCACAAGAAAGGCAATGCCAAACCTCCTCTGAATAAATATTGCCAAGGGAACCCTATTATTTTATTAAGTTAAAGCTGACTGACAAACCCATTCTAAACAAATCTTGCTAAGACTACTCTGTGATGGGTTTGCCTGTCAGAAACAACTTGAAGGTACACAACACACACACACTCACACACATAGAGCCCAGGAATATTCCAGAATGGCAAAAACAGTGGCAGATTACATTTGCAGAAAGATGAGTTATAGATGGCAAGAGGGGGAGCTATCTACAGGTGATATATCTGTGGGACTGGTCTATATTTTGACAATCTCCCCAAAACTGAGTGGGAAGCTATATTTAGGGAAAATAGTCATTATGATCACATTTTGTAGTGAAGTAAAGGATGACATGACTTAAACCTATGGCTATCTTTGCCAATCTATAAATAACCTACAGATGGCCAATATAGACACAAACATCTACATTGGGGGCCCACAAAAACATTGCTATTAGCAAAACATCCAGGGCAGAGGAAGAAAAAAGATTTTCTTAGCTTTCAGTTTTATCTCTGTGCACTTCGTCTGTTGGTACTATGATTTTTGTGGGCAGTTAGAACCAGTAGTTAAACCCTGACTTTCCCCTGTATGTACCAGCCAAGCAATTAGAGATACTGAAATGTATGTTGAAAAGATAAAGAAATACATGCTGTATCCAGAGGCTTCAGGAAAATAATTGAAGATGAAAGTATATTATCTGATCATGGCTCAGTAACTAGATTACAAGGCAGATATGAAACTGTGATCTTTTTGAACCCACAAAGCATGAGGAACAATTAATGGATGAAACAAAGAGCAATTACCTGAAAGCCACTCAGTTTTAACATTCTGCTTTTTACTGGCATAATCTTCTATATGCCAATAGTAAATAGATTTTGATTTAATTGTTTATGTGAGCACATTATGACTTGGAAGACTTCAGGTGATAAGTTTTGCAATCAAAATGCATTGTAAGGACTATTAATGATTTCTGTCATGCTTTTAATATGAAAAGGATTTTATAATCATGTGGCATATATTTTTAAGTATAATTCAACTACCTAGGAATGTGTCGCTGTTATACAGAAAGAGGTCAGGAAAAGATACTAATATTAGAATCTGAGAGGCCATCTCAGTTCAAATCCTACACAATTTCTATTAGACTGTTGCATAGAAATGAGCAATAGTTGAACATGCATTAGATTTTGCAACTATAGGTTTGATATACCGTATTTTCTGGTGTATAAGACGACTGGGCGTATAAGACGACCCCCCCACTTTTCCAGTTAAAATATAGAGTTTGGGAAGAGTATGACTTCCAAAACTGTTGTTGTTGTTGCTGTGCACCTTCAAGTCATTTCCAACTGATGATGACACTAAGGCAAACCTATCATGAACCTCTTTATACCCGGCGTATAAGACGACCCCCCACTTTAACCCCAGATTTTGCAGGTTAAAAGTAGTCTTATATGCCAGAAAATAAGGTATACCTATCCTTTCCAGTACATGTCTTTTTTTATAAAGCTATTTTTTTTTGTCTAGGCTAAGTTTTAAAATATTCACGTTTTCTTACCTCAAAGTTTAAGGTGCAAATTAAAGGTCTGCAGGATGAACAAAATGGAGAGAGGCAGTCACCCTCTGCCACCTAAGTTCTCTAAGAAGACTGCTCAACTCCATGGGAAGGCAGGAAATGTTAATGAGGGGGAAAGATAACAAAGTGAGATACCTGTCCTTATTTCTGGAAGAGAAAAGGTTGTCTTGGATTACCTTGGTGGGGAAGGGAAGGTGGGTGGTATGTTGAGGAAGTAGGAGGGAAGGAGGCGTCTCAAATGTGCTTGTTGAGGGGAGAAGAGTGGGGAGAGGCTGGAGTGACTTCTGTAGAAAGGCAGCCTTGGGTGGGGGTGGGGGGGATGAGAAATAACTGTGTAATAGTTGCCTGGCTTCCAAGTTTTCTTGATGGATGTGTAGAGGTGGGATGGCTACTGTGGGGTGTTATTGGGCCACAGGAGTCATGATGGCAAGGAATGCAATGTCAAAAGGGAGGCAATATAAAAAAGGAGATTGTTTTGACCAGAGATGCAGGAAATGATGGAAATTGTGGTCAGTGGGAGAAGACCCCACAATCTTCCTATTCTTGGAATGGGAGTTGGGAACTTCCTTTAAGCTTCCTAACCCAGGGTTTGGAAATACCTAATTCGTTACATTATGGTAATACAGGGCAAGGATAGCTAACTGTTTATATTATGGTCAATGTAAGGCATAACTAAGGTCCAAAACACACTGCAGAAATAATCCAGTTTGACACTGCTCTAATTGCCCTGGCTCAATGCTAGAGAATCCTGAGATTTGTAGTTTATTGTGGCTCCAGTGCTCTCTAACATAACAGGCTAAATGTCCTATAGAATGACAGTTCCCCAAATTCCCTAGTATTGAGCCAAGGCAGTTAAAACAGTCTCAAACTGGGTTATTGTGGCATTGTGTTTTGGACCAAAATTACATTGGTATTTAGGACTATAAATCAGTGGTTTATAGTGTCTAAATGGTTCCTTAAAGTGGAAAAAATATTTTGAAATACAAAAAAGTGCTACACTGTTGTTGTTTTAGTGACTAGTCAGCTGGGTAATGACTTTGAACTAATTGTCTTTTTTAAAGAAAAAACAAAACCCCAACAACTTTCTGAGCTCCAGTCTTTACCAGTGCAGAAGAAATGGTTTAATTCACTCTGGCTCACAAAAAAAAAAAAAAAAAAAAAAAAAAAAAAAAAAAAAAAAATGTGTGGTTAGATTCTGTTTAGGCAAAAAGAAGGACCAAAATCTGGTGTGGCTATGGATTATTAGCTGTCTTTAACATTGCAGTCATGTTATGTTTCTTTCTTCATGAACAACTCAATTTTGTAAGCAAAATAGTTTAGCAGCACTGGGGAACGAGGGGGAGAACCACATCACCTTCTAGGTCAGACCTTCACAACTTGGAAGTAGGCAGGGGCCAAAATTAAAATCACCAAACTTCTTTGGGCCACAGATAGGTTTTAATTAATTATTATAATGAATTATTATTCATTACTAATTACTAATTAATTATTAATATTATTAATATTAATTCCATCCTCTCCTACTACCACCCTGCTCTTTCTTGGGGAAGGTCAAGCAGTGGAGGAGCCTTGTGCAGGGTGACCAGATGTCATAACCAGAATGGAGGGAAAGAAACCACAAAATGTAGGACATTCAAGAAAAATGTAGGCAACATTACAAAATAGAAGCTAAAAACAATAATATAAATTTGCAAAATTTATAAATATAAATGCACACACACACACACACACAAAACCCTCCATATCATTTTTCTCTCACCCCCTGGTAGCCCCCTCCTTATAGCTGAGTCAGCTTGAAAAGCACATGTCACTCCAAAAACATAAATATACTTGAGCAGTTTGCACTCTATGTCTTTCTATAATAATAGCTAAAAAACTGAACAATTGTAATAGCATATGGGCCACAGGTCCAAAACATACTGCAGAAATAATCCAGTTTGAGACCACTTTAATTGCCCTGCTTCAATGCTAAGGAATCCTGGGAACAATGAGGATGCCACCTTCCAGCTCAAGCTGCTGGTACGGGGGCTTTTGTCTCATGGGCATGGCCAGCTGGCCAGCCTTCTGATAAAGCTGTTGTGATGGAGGGGTGGCTGAGGTGGCCATGCTGGCTGTCAGCCTGTTGCCAGTCTTCATTGCTGGGGAAGCTGTTACTAGGACAGTGGGCCCTTTGGCTGTCTCCCTGGGTGGAGACCTGGGTTTCATTCTCCACTCTGCCATGAAACCCACTGGGTGACCTTGGGTAAGTCACACTCTCTCAGCCTCACTGGAAGACAATGGCAAACCTCTTTTGAAGGAATCTTGCCAAGAAAACCCCCATGATAGCGTCACCTTAGGATTGCCATAATTCCAGAACAACTTGAAGGCACATAACAACAAAAAAACATGGGAATGGGCAGGGTGTGTGTGTGTTAAACACTGGCTCCCCTGCATGCCCCAAACCATGCACGAGGAAGCAGCCACAGCAGTGCCAGACTTCC
>JAIPUX010001232.1:119039742-119057808 GCA_020142125.1 Phrynosoma platyrhinos
TCCAGTTTCTGTTTGGGATTTGTGTGGATTAACCAGCAGATTTGCCGCTGTGTGATAACATCCTAAGTCAGAGATGCAAGAAAGATAGAAAAGTTTTTTGTTCATTCGTTTGCTTGTTTGCAGCCACAAGGTGGGAAGAATTACCATTCATAGTAAATCCAACCTCTCATTCTCTGGATAACTAAAGGAGCAATGCTTGACATATGGGAAGCATCCTACAATCTTCATGTGAGGATTTGGCTGATATTATCCTTTGGAAACTTCCAAAGAACTGTGCTCCCAAAAGCGGCCACTCAACCTGTGCAGACAATATAATGAGTTTTACATTTGAGGTGGGGGTTCACCTCTCAGATTTGTTATGGCTGTTATTAATTACTATCAGGTGAGCTTCAACTGATGGTGACCTATGAATGAGAGACCTCCAAAACACACTGTTAATAAGAACTCTGTTGGTGTCTCATATATATAAGGCTGTGTCTTCTTTGATGGAGTCTATTTGGTCTTCTTCATTTCCTACTCCTTTCCACTTTGTTGGGCATTATCTTTCCTAATGAATCAAGCCATTTCATGATATGTCCAAAGTACAACAGTCTCAGTTTTCTCATCTTGGCTCCTAGGGAGAATTAAGATTTGATTTGCTCTAGGACCCATTTTAAATTATTTTTTTGGCATTCCATGGTGTTCAGTGAACTTTCCTTTAGCACTACAGTTAAAATGAGATGATTTTCTTCCTTTCAGCTTTCTTCACTGTCCAGCTTTCAGAACCAAACATAGAAATTAATTTTAAAAAATACAGCATGGGCAATCCTGACTTTGGAATTCAATGACATATCTTTACACTTGGGAATTTATCTAATTTTTAAATAGCTTCCCTTACAAGTCTTAGGGGTTTTGCAGACCATCACAAAGGGCCATCCTGGGGGTGGAGTTGGGGCAGGGCAACCACACGCCACACACCAGACATCCAAGTCCACCTGCCTCCATCCTGATGCTGCATGCCCAGTCGCATGGCATGTGGTGTCAGGATGCCCTCTTGGCACAGCATGCACACACGCTGCACCAAAAGGGTGCAAAAAAGGTACCGCTGTGGCTGAAAGGGCAGCCTTTTGCTGCCCCAAAAGAAGCAAGATTTTGCCACTCTTTTGGGGGTGGCAAAAAGGAGGATCAGGACCGTGGAGTGCAGTTGCCATGGCCACGATCTGCCGCTCTATATCTGCCCTTAGTCATCTATTTCTTGACTCCAGTTTTCCTCAGAGTTTAATCCAGCTTCCCCCTTCTGACATGTTTCATATATAAATTAAACAGGTGATAAAATTCAGCCTTCAGACTCCACTTGCCAATTTGCCCCTCAAATAGTACCAATTTATCTCTGGAAGTTTTGGGTGGCAGTTGACATACATAACAGTAATACAAATTAGCCATAGTCAGAAAGCCTGCAGGATTTCAGAAGAAACACATAATGGAGTAGGAGTAGTGTTTAAGTATCTTTTTGAATGATTTTTTTTCTCTCTCTCTCAATAGCAATAGCATATCTTTGGCCACATCATGAGAAGTCATGACTCATTAGAAAAGGCAATAATTCTAGGAGTGGTATAAGGTAGTAGAAAAGAGAGGAAGACTGCATGCCAGATGGATAGACTCAATCAGGAACAGACACAGACCTGAATCTAAAAGACCTAAGCAGAACAGTGCATGATGGGGGTGAGCAGGCATGGGGATGTCTCATCTACAGGGTTGCCATGAGTTGAGGTAGGCTTGAGGGTAATTAACAACAACAAAGCATATCTTATGATGTGTTACAAGACAAAAACGTTCAAAATTTGAAAGGGCTAAGTACAGTGGAGTTGTGATAAATGCAGAACAGTGTTTCCACAAAATATGGATCATTATATATGACAGAAGTGGGAGGATTTAAATAGTTGGCACTTTTAAAACAGGTATCCAATGCTACATCTTTTCAGGTCCCACAGAGTCCATAAAACATATATATATATATATATATATATATATATATATATATATATATATATTCTTACCTCTTGAAGGGAGAATTAAGAAAAAGTATGAAATACTGGATCAGTCATATGATGCATTGTTTCAATATCCTTTCCCTGAAGCACAAAGATTGGAAAACCTAAGTAACACTAATGTGATTAGAAGCTACCATTCCCAATGGAATACTTTTAGTGATGGCTTGTGCCATGTGGGGCAAATAGGTGTACTTTTTCCATTTTTGCCCATTCTCCAATTCTGCCTTGAGACCAGAACATCTCCTTTTTTAAAGAAGCTAAACACTATGGTTGGAATCTTGTTCATTAGTTACAATACTGTAAGCTGGAATTGCAATATCCCAACTGCCAGAGATTCATACTTACAGATATGAATGACTGAACATGACCTCAAAAACTTACCTGCACATTCTAGCTGCATCTGGCTAAAATAATTCTGAGGCCCTGGTGATCAAAGTGCTGGGAAATTATTCTTTTTCTATTTATCTATTTGTTTAATTCCATTTTATTTCTATGCCACCTTTCCAGAAAAAAAGGACCTGAGGCAGCTCACAATAAAATTATTTAAAAACTTTACAAACTTTACTTTTGAGGGTTTCCTCTAGCTGCTTGTTCTTAAGGCATCACACAACCAGGAGAACACTGTGGATATCAAGTGCCTCAGAAAGAAGAGGTAGAATGAGTAGTTGAAAGTATTAATTGCAAGAACTATTATATATATATATAAAAACATTATCTTGCAAGACAGGCTAGCACAAATCAACCCAAACTGTCAGCAACATTTTAAATGCATTAATTCCTTTCATTGTTGTTAAAATAATTATTTGAAAGTGTAAGATAATTAGTTGAACTGAACTAAGGTGGAATCCCGAAGGACTGATTCCAAAGCAATATAGAAATAAATAGCTAACATGTAGTGGAATGGCAGGGGGGAGTCAGATGGTAGAAAACCTGTCAGGTATTCCTTTAAAAAAAATTAATATGGCAAGTGGAGAGGGGATACTTTTTTAACACAGTATTTTCCCATTACCCGAGGGCAGTTAACAACAACAAATTATCTGTTGCACCAATGATGGTGAAAAGGCAGTGTTTAACAAGTACAATACTTTCCTTGGCACACTCAAAAGTACAGCCTACTGAGTTAAATGCAGCTTACTCCCTCGTAAATGTGCACAGGACTTCAACTTGAATTAATTCCCATTGAGATGTTGGAAAGCTGCCTCATGAGAGTCCCATTCTTCCTTGCACATTTTTATTGCTCTCCTTGCATTAAGAGCAGCTTTCTAAGCAGAAGAACTTCCTCTGTCCATGGAGGATCTCTGCACAATCAGGAATGCTGATTTGCCAATGTTCTAGATCATGTGCAAAGACTAAACAGTGCAGGCTCTCCTCTTTAGAAAGTCTTTTTCTACATGAGGAAATAATGGAAATGCACAAGGATATGAATATGGCTAGCTGACACCGCCTTCTCATGAGTTTATCCTTTGTTGTTGTTGTGTACCTTCAACTCATTTTCACCTTATGGTGACCCTAAGACAAACCTATCTTCGGGTTTTCTTGATAAGATTTGTTTTGGGGGGTTGTCTTTGCATTCCTCTGAAGCTGAGAGAATGTGACTTGCTCAAGGTCATCCAGTGGGTTTTAATGGATGAGTAGGGTTGCAAACTCTAATCTCAAAGCTGAAGTCCAACACTAATACAGTCTTCTGTATTGGTATAAACTATATAAAGAAAGAAGTATGCTTGACTAATACAAGCGTATACACAATATTATATATTATATATAAGTTATATTCTTGATCCAGCTACTGTGAACTGGAGAGCCAATGTGGCACAGGGATTTGATTGTTGGACTAGGATCCTAGATATCAGGGTTTGATTCCCAGATTGGCCATGAAACCCACTGGGTGACCTTAGGCAAGTCACACTCTCTCAATGTCAGAGGAATGCAATGGCAGACCTCCTCTGAACAACTCTTGCCAAGACAAACCCATGATTAGGGTCACCATAATTCAGAAACTACTTAAAGACACACAACACACACACACACACACACACACACACACTGTGGACTGAAGATGTAATTCCAAATGGATCTGTTTAAGCATGCAGCATTCTTATTTCTCCAAATATACGGTAATGAGAAAGGATAAGGAGATTGCCCCTACAAACCACAGCAATTTGGATATAGCCCCTTGGTGTGGCTGCACATGCTCCAGAATATGTTTAGGGCTGTCAGGAATCATGGTGCATGTACAAGAGTTCATGGATAGTAGGTCCCACAGAGTTTACATTTCTTTTTTCTAAGTATGACTCTTAACACTGCCACAGATTACACGCAAGCAGTCCATAGGTCTAAGTGGTTTTCAGAAATTACCTATCTAGATAAATTTTACCTAGAAAACAGTCTGGGCTGCCAATGCATTCTGGACCCAATTTAAAGTTCAGTTTTACTTATTATTTAGTACTCATCAGATATCCAACAAAATCCTGTTCTCCTGAATTAATTGAAAAGCAGACTGGTGCAGATGAAATGCAGGTACTCCTTTTCAAACAAGAGGTTCCTACTGGACTCTTGTTGTAATGACTGGATGCTGGAGTTTACTGGCACATTTTATTTATTTATTTATTTATTTATTTTTCCTAAACATCTTTTTCTTTGGACTTCAGGTATGTTCTTATGGCTAATCTTTTTTTTTTGGGGGGGGAGGGAAAATATTCCTAAAAGAATGGGGGTGGTGGTAGAATAAAAGTTAGCCATCTGGAATGTCTTTCAGCCACTAGATAAATAATGAACTGGATGTTCATATTTAGGAAAACAGAATAAACAAGTAGCTGTTAGTACACAGGTCTATTATTTTCTTTTCTTTTTTGAATGGAAAACTCCATCCTCTAGAGCTGGTGTTTTAAGATGAAATACTACAATTGAGAACTAGATTTTTATGGAGGCTAAAGGGGATTAGGCTCCCAAATTTACACCATTAAAAAGAGATTGTTTTCTAATTTCCTTTGGGAAAGAGGAGGTCTCACATTAATCTCTATAGTGCTGCACTCAGCCTCTCCATTGCCCATTTGGGGTATATAGAAAGTGTTAAGGGACTACATTTTCTTCCACATAGAATCATCCTCAGAAACCAGCATTGTTTAAAAAACAGCTGGATGTAGACTGGAAGCTTCAGATGCTGAAAATAAGTAAGTGTTATTATATAGGCAGAATTTTTTCACCTCTCTTCTAGCTTCAGATAAAATTAATGAGGAATATTTTAGAATAGAATAGAATCATAGAATAGAATCATAGAGTTGGAAGAGACCACAAGGGCAATCCAGTACAATCCCCTGCCATGCAGGAACTCACAATCAAAGCACCCCAACAAATGGCCATCCAGCCTCTCTTTAAAAACCTCCAAAAAAGAACCCACCACTTCTTGAAGGAGTGAGTTTCCACTGTTAAACAGCTATTGCTGTGAGGAATTCCTCCTAATGTTTAGGTGGAATCTCTTTTCCTGTAGCTTGTATCCATTGTTCCGGGTCCTATTCTCTGGAGCAGCAGAAAACTAGCTTGCTCCCTCCTCAATATGACATCCCTTCAAATACTTAAATAACGCTATCATATCACCTCTTATCCATCTCTTCTCCAGGCTAAACATATCCAGCTTCCTCAGTATCTCTTCATAGGGCATGGTTTCCAGACCGTTCACCATTTTGGTCGCTCTCCTCTGGACACGCTCCAGCTTGTCAACATCCTTTTTGAATTGTGGTGCCCAGAACTGGACATAATATTCCAGGTGAGGCCTGGCCAAAGAAAGATAGAGTGGCACTATTACTTCCCTTGATCTAGACATGATACTTATACTGATGCAGCCTAGAATTGCTTTGGCCTCTTTAGATGCTACATCATACTGTTGACCCATTTTCAACCTGTGGTCTGCTAGGGCTCCTAGATCCTTTTCACACTTAGGGGCTGAACAGAGCACCCCTTTAGAGTGGTGTCCCACCACTGCTTTCATCTCTGGATCTGGGCAATGGCAACTGCACACCATGCCCCCATCCTGCTCTTTGCTGGCCCAAAAAGGGGTGGCAAAATGCTGCTTCTTTTTGCAGCAGCAAAAAGCCGCCCTTGTCACCATGGTGGCAGCTTTTCTAGATTTCTTTGATGTAGCACATCTAAATGCTGTACCTAAGAAATGGCATGATGCCACCCACTGGGTCGGTGGGTGACATGATGCCGGCATCAGGCTGGTATCAGGGCATATGGCATGTAGTCACCATGCTCCTACTTTGCCCCGATGCTGGCTTTTAATGCCGGTCTGTTTAGGCTCTGAGTCTTGTTAAGCAAGGTGCCCCCCATCCTATATCTATGCATTCCATTTTTTCTACCTTACATTTTTTTTTTTTGGTGTTTAAATTCTTTTATTTTTTATTATTTTTGGTCCAGCTTTCAATTCTATTAACGTCATTTTGAAATTTGATCCTCTCCTCTGGGATATGTCTTTGATAAAGAAGTTGAATAAACATCTTGGGTTTTATTTAAGGGGACATAAAATTTTCTGCCAGTATGCCTTTGAAGTTAGTGAGACACTGTTTCCCAACAAAAAGATAATATCTAACATTACAATGAAACATAATAACAATAACAACAATTTATCTTTTACATTCATATCCATTCAACTGTTATGCTATGATCATTTCCATTTCCTTTCCACCTTGTCTCAGTGATGTAACTTATCTGTCTGAATTCATCTTCACCCTGATCTGTTCATGTTTCCTACTACACATGTATCTGTGACCCTGAAGTTATTGTCTTAGGGTTTTGGGGTTTTTTTTAGAATTTGGACATTTGGTCCTATTGGCTAATATTAAGGCAAGAAAAAGTAATCTTCTACAGAAAGAAAACACTTTTTAAAAAGCCATCACTGAGCCTGATGCTAGGATTCTTCTCCTCCGACTGCTCTATTGTCATTACCATTACTGATTCTTTCCTTCTTGGAAGATAGGCTGGCTTTAAGTGATCCATGATCTGGTAACTCCATGGCAATACATTCTGCATTGGACTGCTTTTGAATATGGTTCTGAAAACCTCTCAAAATCTGACAGTTGTTGTTTTTGCCATTGTTCAATTTATAATGATATTGTTCAAGCAGAAATTCAAAAAGGGTCTCAATAGGAGTATATAAACAAAAAGAAAGAAAGAAAGAAAGAAAGAAAGAAAGAAAGAAAGAAAGAAAGAAAGAAAAAGAAAGATAAAAAGGAGAGGCAGCTATAATCTACAAAGAAATAATGGTAAATGTATCAACATTCAAGAGTATTTTGGTTGTCATATAGGTAGAACTGTTCAGTTTGAAGCTTAACAAAACTTAAATGAAGTGCTTCAAAGAAGAAAAAAAGGGAAGTGATACCACAAATCATTGGGAAATCATAATATACACCTCAATTTTGAAAGAGTTTATTAGCTATTCATCCACATTACAGTAGTCAGTTTTGAGCCAAAGGGAGGCACTCCTAGACAGTAGTGTCACTAGGGTTGATGTCACCAACTGTAGTAACTTATGGTGTCACTTCCCTATTGACCCTCTGCCACACCACATCATACAGAATCCTTAATAATGTCTTTTGTATTAATGTTACTCACAAATCATAATTCCTGTATATCACTGAATGTAATGGTAATAGCTGTGGCATAAAAAACTGGCAAAATTAAACCTATACCTTTAAATTGCAATATCATACACACTTCCTAAACGCATTGACATGTACATAGTTTCATGTGGTTAAAGATGAAAATTTGGTAAGATGTATTTAAAACAAAACAAAACAAAAGAAGAATTATTTTTATTTTTATTTTGTAAATTTTTTTAATAATTTTTTTTTAAAAAAACTAGGACCTCTTGCCTCACTTCCACTGAGCCTTGCCCCATTCACACCATCTTGTTAGCATTTTAAAAAGATGCAGGTGAACATCACAGCCCTGCCAAAAGTCAGATAGTTGGAGAGCAGTGCTATCTCCACCACATTAGAGTATCACCAGGTGACCCACACCCCTGCACTCCCTACTGATGCTCCTGATCCTAGAAACAAAAATCATCCAAGATTCAGTGGCCAATTTCAGGATAGAATTGTATACAAAACATTTCCTAGAAACAAAATGAGGCTGCTATATATCACTGGGAAGCACCCACCGCCCCCCAAAAATAGCCTTTTTAAAAAAAAAAAAAAAGCAGGAAAGGGCTCTCTGAGCCATAGCAGAAAAAGATTATGGAAACAAGGAACAAAGATGGAGGGGAAGAAAGGGGGGCATTCATGCTTAGATATTTTAGGTTAAATATGGGTGAATAAATGAGGGGGGACTCACTGAAGTACCACTGGTAAGATTGTTGAGGTAAAGAAAATAGGGGGTGAGAACCATTTAGAGCCATCAGAAACAGACCCAGGCAGTGTCTTGTACAATTCAATTTTGAAACAAAGAGAGTTTTCTGAGACTCTTGATTGCCTAGGAATAAATCTATAGATATAGCATATAGGATATAAGATGTAAGCAGAAAGACACCCCCCCGACGTGTTGGGAGGGGTTTCTTGTTGCGCCAACCATATAAGGACATGAGAGGCCTGATTGGACAAGCGTGCAGGTGCCTCTGTGTACCTGCACGCTTGGCCCAATCATGTTTCTTGTTTGAGTTAAGGAAGTCTTGCGGTGATTGTATTCTCGCAAGACTTCCCACAGTAGTTTGTTCTTTATAGCTCTGTGCTGCCACGTGGCAGCAGCCATTTTAGAGCTTGAACTGAGCAAGTCACATCGGTCTGCTCTGTGTTCTGGCTGCTTGCTTAGCTTTGGGCCTAGCGGACTTCTGGCTTGCTGCAACGGGTTTTTGGCTGACAATTACTCCAGGTTAGTCAGGGTGTGGGTTTGGAATGCCCCATCTCTGCAGTTTTGGGTGCACCTGTGCAGGCACCTGCAGGTACACAGGTCCCTGACTCTAGGATGTAGGCTGGTCAGCCAATTGCTTTGGCTAGCAACACCCCTGTGGTGTCTTTTTTGGGTGCTCCTGTGCTATCAGGAATAACTCATGGTGGGAGTTCTTAATTTAAAGTCTCCCTGCGTACTTCGAGGAATTAGGCCGAGTGAGGCCTCCAGCCAGTCTCCTTGGGCCTGAAAGGGGCCTCTGCATCTCCAACACTTGGAGGGCTGCACACTCATCTGAGGTGGGTGCTGCAGCAAGCATCCTCTCCGCCAGGTGCACGGACCTGGCGCTTGATCTCAGGCCCAGCAGTGCCCTGGCTACCTCAGTCTGATAAGGTTGGGACCCCATCACTGGTTTGGGAGGGTTTCTTACACCTTTCCCCAGTGGTGAGTGTGTGAAGGCAATACTTGTCTTCGGCAGGGTGCCTAATAGGACCCTTGGTGGACACTTTCCCCCTGGTTGGTTGTTGCCTTTGACACTTCCTGGCTATTTACGTCTCTTGTTGAGACTTGGGGAATGGAGGCCTTTGGCCTGGTGGCAGTCATCCAAGGTTGGGTGACTGTGCTTTGGATCCATGTTTACACTTACTGGGAGGGAGTGATGCCTCACAGTAAGGCCCGATCTAAGAGGCATGCAGCTCCAGCTGTGCCTGGCTCTAGTCACTCTGCTTCGAAGAAGTCTTCCCAGTCTACCAGCAGAGATGATGAGATTGCTGCTCAGCTAGCATAACTGGGCAAGACAGTACAGGCCTGTGTGGCGGTCTGTAATCAGCTTGCCCAGAAGAGGCTACAGGCTACAGCCACCAGCCCTATTGCTAGCACTTCTGGCAACCTAGACACAGAAGTGCTTCTCCCTCCTTCTGTACCTGACTCTTAGGTAATTGCTGTTACACCGGGTCCTTCAGTGGTTTCAGCTATAGAGGCGGGGCAACCCACTATAGCCAATGTGTGGGAATTCCTGAAAAGGGTTTCAGGTGTGGAGATTCAGGGTGCTGCTGCCCCTGTTTCTGAGCAGCCCACTGTGACAGATCTTTATAACCTCTTGCGAGGAGTGGTTCTTCCAGGTGCTGGTGTAGTGGAGCAAACCCGTGATGTGCAGAAGAGAGATCAGGCAGCTGCTGCTTCATCTCTGCCCAACACCCGAGCTGTTGCGGGGCCACACTTCAGGGGAACTGTGCAGTTGGCTGGTAATGCTTCCCAGCAAGCTTCAATATCAGGTTTGTCTCCTACTAATCCTTCATTGGCAAATTGGCCCACCTTGGTATGGGCTCCAAGTGGCCAGGTTAGTCAGGGTGTGGGTTTGGAATGCCCCATCTCTGCAATTTTGGGTGCACCTGTGCAGGCACCTGCGGGTACACAGGTCCTGACTCTAGGGTGTAGGCAGGTCAGCCAATTGCTTTGGCTAGAGATACCCCTGTGGTATCTTCTTTGGGTGCTCCTGTGCTATCAGGAGTAACTGTGCATTCTGAATCCATTCCTTATGCTGGAATGTCTACACCCCTTGGCTCATACCTTCCTCTTTCCACTAAAGAAAGGATATGGAAGGGAAATTATATTGATTTATTTTCTTTTACTTTTAGGGATCCTGAACCAAGGGTCATGATAAAGGATGGGATTGTGTTCAGCCTTCCAAAAGAGTTTCAGGTGCTCAAACGCCCTAAGCTGGAGTGTAATTTTGTGAATTGGATTATGGGTTTTACTATTTACAGGGGAGTTATAGAGGAAAAAGAACCCCTTAGGTCTCCTGACTTTTCTAAATACTAGGAGATCATGATAAAAGCTTACACTAACTGCCATCATAACAGTAGGGGTGCAGCCTGGCTGCAATATGATGAGCAGTTCAGAATGAGAGCTGCCCAAGATCACTCCCTGTCTTGGAGACATGTACAGTCTGAATTATGGGCAGATGTACTGGTGGGGGCCTCCCCTTCGAGCAGATATGACAATGGGTTGTCCCTATGGTTACTCAGCTGAAAGGGCAGAATGCAAGGCCTGGCACAGGAGAAAGAAAGCAATTTGGTATATGCTGGGATTTCAATACAGGCAAGTGCAGGAGGCAGCCCTGCAGGTTTGATCACAAATGTAATATCTGCGGGGGTGGTCACCCCTGTGCTTCTTGTAGCAGAGGTAAGTGGTCTAGAGTGGGAGGTGTCCTCCAGCCAGTATCACCAGGAGGTAAAAGCTCCATCACCAATTAAGTTAGATGCAATGGTGGCATGGCTGAGGGCATACCCAAACAAGGAGGCTACATCTTATTTATTTCATGGTTTTTCCTTGGGTTTTCACATCACTTACACAGGTTCCAGGGTACATTGCTATGCACCCAATGCTCATTCTGTGAGGGAATTACCAACTATCACAAGGGACAAGCTAGCGAAAGAGATAGCTGCTGGAAGGATTTCAGGACCTCATGATCAGCTGCCAATTCCCACCCTTCCTTTATCCCCTTTGTGTGCGGTTCCCAAGAAGGCTCCTGGGGAATTTAGGTTGATTCACAATTTATCCTGCCTGAAAGGTGACTCTGTGAATGATGCCATAGACCCTGAGCTTACCTCTGTTAAGTATGCATTGTTTGACTGAGTGGTTAAGATGGTCAGGAATTTAGGTAAGGGAGCCCTCTTAGCAAAGTGTGACATAAAACCCACCTTCAGGAAACTCCCTGTGCACACTGATAATTTTGACTTACTGGGTTTTCAGTTTGAAGGAAAGTATTACTTTGATAAAGCCATGCCAATCGGGTGCTCGATTTCTTGTTCAGCCTTCGAGACTTTAGCACCTTTCCTCATTGGTGTGCAGTAAAGCGCTCAGGTAACAGGGTTATAACCCACTATTTAGATGACTTCTTGATTGCTGGAAATACCAATTCCTCACAATGTAGGGACACTTTAGCTGATTTTCAGGATTTGATGTCAGAGTTGGGAGTCCCTTTAGCTGAAGAAAAAACTGAAGGGCCCAACACATGGCTTACCTTTTTAGGCATCAAGATAGACACTGTAGCCAGTATTTCTCTTTGCCACAGTCCAGTTTCTCAACATCCTTTTTGAACTGTAATGCCCAGAACTGGACACAGTATTCAAGGTGGGGTCTGACCAAAGTAGAATACAGTGATACTATGACTTCCCTTGATCTAGACACTATACTTCTATCGATGCAACCTGAACTTGCATTGGACTTTTTAGCTACTGCATCGTACTGTTGACTCTTCAACTTGTGGTCTACTAGGACTCCTAGATTCCTTTCACACATAGTCTTGTTAAGCCAGGTGCCCCCAATCCTATATCTATACATTTCATTTTTCTGCTCTAAGTGCAGTACCTTACATTTCTCCATGTTGAAATTCATGTTGTTATATTTGACCCAACTTTCTAATCTATTAAGGCCATTTTGAATTTTCATCCTGTCCTCTATGGTATTAGTGACTCCTCCTAATTTAGTTTCATCTGCAAATTTGATAATTATGCCTCCTATTTCTTCATCCAAGTCATTGATAAAGATGTTTAATAGCACTGGGCCCAAGACAGAACCCTGTGGCATCCCACTGGTCACTTCTCTCCAAGATGAAAAGGAGCCATTATTGAGCACCCTTTGGGTTTCGCCAGTCAATCAATTACAAATTTATGTAACAGTTACCTTGTCTAGCCCACATTTTACTAATGTGTTCACCAGAATGTCATGGGGAATCTTGTCAAAGTCCTTACTGAAATCAAGATATGCTATATCCATAGCATTCCTTTCATCTTCCAAGCTGGTAATTCCATAAAAAAAAGAGATTAGATTTGTTTATCTGAAACCCATGTTGACTTTTTTTGATTATGGCATTTCCTTCTAAATGTTCACAGACTCTCTGTTTAATAATCTGCTCTAGAATCTTTCATTGTATTGATGTCAGGCTAAGTGGACAATAATTGTTGAGATTGTCTTTCTTTCCCTTTTTGAAGATAGGGGTCAGCATTTGGCATCCTCCAATCTGCTGGGACTTCTCCTGTTCTCTAGGAGTTCTCAAAGATTATTGCCAGTGGTTCTGATATTACATTTGCCAATTCTTTTAGTACCCTTGGATGCAGTTCATCTGGTCTGAAAGACTTGTATAAATTTATATTAACCAGGTATTCCTGTACTACCTGTTTAATTATTCTATGCTGCATTTCCTCTATCATGTCCTCTGCTCCATTTTCTTCAAGTTGAGCACCCTTTTCCTTTTGTGAAAAGACTGAGGCAAAGAAGGTGTTGAGCAGTTCTGCCTCTTCGCTGCACAGTGGCCCTACCATTTCCTTCTTTCTTTTGCTACGGACATACCCCCAAAAGCCTTTTTTGTTTTTCTTAACCTCTCTAGCAAGCCTGAGTTCATTGCACTGGCACAAAGGACACAAGACTCCTTTCATGGGTTTAAAATGGGCCACAACTTTTATTAAATTGTACAGGGTCAAAGCGAAAAATATTAAATTAATATAACATCTTTGCCACAGGTGTAAGTGAAGGTATATCCACCTAAGAATGGTCCTTCACAGCCCATGACAAACAATAATTAATAACTTATTTTAGCAGTAAATAAATAAACAAGTATGTAAACAAATAACCAAAAACCCCTCCCTGGAAATGATGTCATATTACATCATATGATGTCACAATTTGCTATGACGTAAACCTTTTATTAATTACATCATTTTCTGTAAATTTGTTTAGAGTCAAATTATTTCTATTCCCAATTTAACTAGCTGAATTAATTTTATCTATGGGATGGGGTCATTCCCTGCCCCCACAAATTAAACCATGTAACAAAACATAGACCCTATACCCCCAGTTGTGACAAACAAGTAAACAGATAATCATGACCCAGATAGAAAATCAACACAGAATCTCAGGGAGGGTGAAAAACCCAAGTAAAACCTTGGGAAAAAATTCCCTCCTGGCCCCCGAAGGCAACTAGCCAAGGCCTGAGAGTAAAATAGCACTGAAACAAGGGTGAGAGGGATGGGTTGCCAAATGCCGAGAACGGTTTGAAGTAACTCTCACTGTCTTGACTATAAAAATGGCTGCCTCCACGTGGTTGCCTCGAGTTATAAGTAACAAACTCTCATCCAAATCTCACATAACAATAGCCTTGCAAGAATTGTTAACACCATCCTGTTGGCCCAGGCGCGGTGGTGTGACCTTCCCCCCTGCGCCTTGACCAATAAGGAGTCTGTGTCCTTATCTGGCCAGTCCAATGAGAAACCCCTCCCGACAAGTCATGGGGTGTCTTTGCACTGGCAAAAAGGACACAAGACTCCTTTCATGAGTTTAAAACAGGCCACAACTTTTATTAAATTGTACAGGGTCAAAGCCAAAAATATTAAATTATTATAACATCTTTGCCAAAGGTGTAAATGAAGGTATATCCACCTAAGGGTGGTCCTTCACAGCCCATGGCAAACAATAATTAACAACATATTTTAGCAGTAAATAAATAAACAAGTATGTAAACATATAATCAAAAACCCCTCCCCGGAAATGACATCATATTACGTCATGTGATGTCACAATTTGCTATGATGTAAAGCTTTTATTAATTATGTCATTTCCTGTAAATTTGTTTAGAGCCAAATTATTTCTATTCCCAATTTAACTAGCCAAATTAATTTTATCTGTGGGATGGGGTCATTCCCCGCCACAAGAGAGGGGCCAGCCCAGCTAGGCATCCAGTCTCCCTGCCCCCCACAGATAGCCTCATTTATTTGGTCAGAAAGAGCTCCAACATATAACAACAGCCCTTTCTTGGAAAGGTGTACCCCATCATCCCTGTACAATTGTGGCTTGTCCAGCCTAATAGCATGTTGAATAACAAACATGTCCCTCTTCAACAATTGTTTAGAAACAAAGCGATTAAGCCACCACCGTGCATTGTTGATGGCAGAATTCTTTTGTGCACCAGACCAGGATCGCCTAGGAACCAGCTTAGTCCAGATTATTTTTGCTAGAGGAAGCATTGATTGCAATTCCTCCAAGTCCTTAACAATTTCTTTGGCCAGCTGTAAACACAGCATGTGCACCAGATCATTCTCCCCCAGGTGAACCACCACTGCCTGGGGTCGAGGACGCAAGTGAATCTGCTCCTTCATATAAGGCACGAGACACAGCCATTTCATGACCCTCTCGCTGAACCAAATCATGCAACCAAGGTTGGACAAGCCCAAAGAAGTGTTGTAACGATGCTCCTTCAGGAAATGTTCTGCCCAAGCCACCAGGCTATGCCCAATGATCCAAATACTGCCCGGGCTAAAGAAAGCTGGAATAATGAAAAAGAGTCAGTAAGGTTAGTCGAGAGTCCCACTATCCGATTGTCTAACATAGGATTTAAAAGTATGTGAGCACTACCTGCCAATCCTGCAAATATCCGTTTCACTCATGCCATGAGTGGCAGCAACCGTCACAGCTCCTATACGAAAGGAGTGTGAAGAAAAGGAATCCAAGGGCATCCCAGTTTTCTTAACTGCTTCTTTTAACACTGCCCTGAATTGAAATTGTGTAGGGGCAGACCATAAAGATGAATAAACAGATATCCAGGCACCTTAGGCCTAATTCTTAAATAGCTATCCATTGCCACTACTGGGCAGATTTGACCCTGTTGGGCCTTAGCCAAGGATAAAGACTGCCCCTTACCAAACTGGTCAGTCTTAGACTGCCTAATGCTCATCTGTATGCCATGGTCAGTTAAATTAATGTCAGAAACCAGTAATGCCCTGTCCGATGTATCATTCCTAGAACCAGGGACAATCTCACTGATTCTGAGGGCAGCAAAAAATGCAATAGCAAATACTGCCCTAAATAAAGCCAATTCCTTGGGTGAACGGCATATTTGGGTCAGTTGTTCCCATAACATAGCCAGGACAGGGCCATTTATTGGCCTTCTAATGTCCTTTGACATAGAAGACTCTCTGGATCATCCTTCCACCACCCTCTTGACTCTAAAATCAACAGTAGGGTCAAAGTAACCATTTGCTCTGGAGAAAAAGGCCAAGGCGGCCAACCTGCCCCTAATGGTGACAAGTGATAAGCCCAATTGTTTGAGAGCTACTATAAAATGAAGTACCAAATCCACATTAACAGGCCATGTTATTTCTTCCCCAATCTCACACATGAATTGGCTAAAAGAATTTAGGGCAGTTTGATAAGACTTGCGTGTTGATGGGGCAATGGAATTCAACATCGCCATGTGAACTTCTAATCTCCAAGTTTCGAGAGAAATGTCGGTACCTCCAGCAGGTGTAAAGTAGCCTGGGGCACTAACTGCCGGAACCTGGTAAGCTGAAAATGAGAAAGGGCATCTGCCAAACCAGGAACAAAGCAAACCAGGAACAAAACATTAAACTTTAAACATTGTAAAACCATTGCCATCACCAAACTCATCTCCTAGGAGTTTTGGAGGACTGTGAATTTACCACATGCATGACCACTTGGTTGTCACACCAAAACCAAAGGGTCTTATTAGCAAAGTGGCTTCCCCATAAGTGTACAGTAACAACAATTGGAAACAATTCCAAAAAAGTAAGGTCCCTGGTAAGACCAGATTCCATCCATGCAGGAGGCCAGACCTCAGCAACCCACTGGCCATTCTAAAAAACTCCAAAGCCATGGGCACCAGCAGGATCAGACTGCACGTGAAAGTCTGCATGAAGCAGCATTTCAGTTCTCCAAAATGATATACCATTATAGTACTCAAAAAAGGAGCGCCAAACCTTAAGATCCTCACGGATGCCCCTTGTGATTCTAATGTGGTAATGCTGAGCCACTATACCTGCAGTGGCCTTGTAAAGTCTAGCACAAAATGCTCGTCCTGAGACTACCACCCTACAGGCAAAATGTAATAAGCCTGTAAGTGACAGAAATTCAAGCAGGGTAGCTTTCTGTTTATATAACATAATTTGGCTACCAATTTCTCAGAGGGCAAACGAGAAACTCCAGCAATAGTGTCTATCTCAATACCCAAAAAGGTTAATTGCATGTGAGGACCCTCTGTCTTCTCCTTGGCCAGAGGCACACCCAATTCCTGTATCAAATCTTGAAATTGCACTAGAGTATTATGGTATTGAGAGCAATCAGGAGAACCTGCCAATAAAAAATCGTCAAGGTAATGAGTGATAGCTTTATTACCAGTTCTCTTAACAGCACACCAATGGAGGAAAGTGCTGAATGTCTCAAATGCAACACAAGAAATTAAACACCCCATTGGCATTACATTGTCAAAATGGAATTTTCCATCAAACTGGAAACCCAGCAGATCAAAATCATCCGGACGTAAAAGGAGAAGTCTGAAGGCAGACTTAATATCACCTTTAGCCAGCAGGGCACCTGAACCCAAATTCCTAATCATCATGACTGCTGCATCAAACGATGTATACTTAACTGAGGTAAGCCCTGGGTCAATGGCGTCATTCACCGATTCTCTTTTGGGGTATGATAAATTATGAATTAACCTAAATTCCCCAGGAGCTTTTTTAGGAACTACTCCTAGTAGTGATAAATGAAGCATAGGAATAGGCAAATTATCAAGTGGTCCAGAAATTCTCCCTGCTGCAATTTCTTTAGCTAATTTCTGTGGTAATTCTCTCACAGAAGGAGCATTAGGCGCAGAACGAAAAAACCCTAGGACCAGTATAAGGAATGTGAAAACCTGAAGAAAACCTTTGAAATAAATATAAACAGCCTCCTTGTTGGGATATTTTTTTAACCAAGGCTCCATATTAGTCAGATTAATTGGCAATGGGGCCTTTTACTCCAGGAGGCACCGGCTGGGAAACAGCTCCACCTGCTGTTCTCTTTCCTTTAATGCAAGAATTCCCTGGGTGTCCACCCCCACAGGTGTTACACTTGTGTTCGAACCTGCAGGGTTGTCTATTGCATTTTCCACCGATAAAGTCCTAACACAAGCCAATTTGTCTTTTATCACCCATGTTAGGCCTCACATTTTGGCCCTCTCGGCAAGTTGACCATTGGTACAAAACCATTGTCACACCTGCTTGAGGGGGAGGCCCCCACCATGACCTCAGCCCATAGCTCAGACTGCACATGCATCCCTGATAAAGAGGGATCTTGAGCTGCTTGCATTCTAAACTGCTCATCATAT
>JAIPUX010001232.1:119079431-119089490 GCA_020142125.1 Phrynosoma platyrhinos
AAGGCTCAATGTCCCAGGAAAAAATACAGTTCCCATGATTCCCTAGCATTGAGCCAGGACAGTTTAAGTGGCTTCAAGTCGCACTATTTCTGGCAGTCCGTAAAGGCTCTTAGTCATTTTAAAAATGTGTCTTTTGTGATCCTTTTGCTAGACCAGAGATTTCTATTGTTGTCATCATTAATTCACATGATGAATGTTCACATGATATCAACATTTTCGCATCAAGGCATTTGAATTCCTTTGATAACATGTCCCCTTTAATATCATCAAATAGAAAAGTATTAATGCAGCTTCAAGACTATAAACTCAATGGTGCTGTGTGATCTATAGTAAAATATGCATGTCTAAGGGGGGTTGCAGACTGTCAAAAATAGTGTGAATTCAGTCCACTTTTAGGGTTAGGGTTAGTGCTAGGGAATCATGGGAATTGTTATTTTTCTGAGACATTGAGCCTTCTTTGTCAGAGAACTCTAGTGCCACAATAAAATTCAGTTCAAATGATTCCCTAACTTTAACCCTAACCCTAAAAGTGGACTGAATTCACACTATTTTTGACAGTCTGCAGCCCCCCTAAGTCTGCCTGCTTACATACTCCTATTTGCCATTTAAGAAAAATAAATTTATTAAATTGGATTTCCCTAAAGATATCAATTTCACTCCTTCCAAGATTGTCACTGGAACTGTTTCCTTGGGAATTCTGCATTTTCAAGTCTTGCTAAGGAAATGATGTCATTTCATAGGGATTATAATGTAATTTCCAGTGCTACATCACTCTAATGTGATAACTGTAAAGTATTCTCAGGTATAGTTCTTGTGCTCTGAAAATGATATCAGTAACATTTCTGGAAGACTTCTTAAGAGTACAGTGGCTTTTTGCTGACATAACTGCCCAAAGTAGCTGATACGTTATTTGTAACTTGTTACTTCCATGGCCTTGTTCATGTGTGTGTAGGTGGGTGGGTGGATCACAGTCATCATCAGGGTGTGTATCCTTTCTGTTCTGTACTTGCCTTTGAAGCATGTAGGGGTAGCTGTGTTAGCCCTTTAGCAAATTCAAACAAAAATCCACCAAACAGGCCAACCAAAATGCACAATATACTTGTTGCAAATTTTCGAAGCTCCACTAGCTTCTTCATCAGGTAAGATATTACAAACCAAACAGGAGGAAAAAAATGGAGATGTTAGACGGATGTCTGCATTTTGATATTTCTGTCCTTAGTTAAGATGATTAGTGGAGGGCATTTTTTGCAGGTTGGCAAAATCTTTGAAGGGCAGTGATTCATTTCTGATTTTACATTGTTTTGGAAGCACTTTGAAGTTTTGAAGTATAGGATGAAGTCTTGCCTTGCTCCTGAGTTGCGGATAGGGAAATCATCCATGACCTATGATGCAACTTCTAGGTGCTCTGTTATTCAATGAAATGTCATACCAGACCTCACATTCCCACCCAAATCAGATAAGTGTAGGTGATCACAATTTTTTGGTAGATGGTCAATAACAAGCAAAATTTGCAAAGTTTATTGGAATACTATGCTAGGACTGGAGGATTCATGTATGGAATCTTCATTCAGGGCTAGAACAGACAAAACAACTTGAAGCCACCCCTGCCAAAGATGTGGCAAATATACACCTTGACCCCACTCTGCCTTGAACCTAGCTCAAATAGGAGTGGAAAAGATCAGCTCCTATTTGGGCCAGGAAAGAGCCGCGTTTCCCAGCCCCGCCACTGCCCCAGGTCAACTTTATGATGTTCTGACAGCTTGCAACATGTAAATGTCATGCTGCTGGAACATCTTAAAGCCGCCCACATCTGGGCAATTGGGCGGGTTCTGGATGTCTTTGGAGCATGAAGAGTATAAACACTGTGCTCCCAAGATGCCCAGAAGCAGACTTTAAATGGTCATCATTTCAGCCCTCAGTCATAAAGCTGGTTGGGTAATTTTCAGCTGGTCACTATCTATCAGGGTTATTGTGATGGTATATATGTGAGGGGCAGAACAAACTATGTCACCTTGAATTTTAAGGAGGAAAGGGGATATAATGCAATAAATAAAAATAATACCATGACCACTTTATCTGCAAAGGCAACATGTGCACAAATTCATCTGGGTTCTTTAAGTGAAGCAAAGAATTGATCATATCTGAAGGAATGATAAAGCAAACAGAACTTGCTAAAATTTAAATAGGCAATGGAAATCTTCCTCTAGGTTTTGCACATCACTAGGGATGACCTAATCTGAAGGACATACTGTCAGTCTGAATCACCCAGCACTTTATAAAGCAAAAAGACAATATTCAGGGAGTTCATTAGTAGGCAATTCTCACTACAATTTAGCATCTTCTGTTACTCACATTTTTCTTTCTGGTAGCTATAATGATGAGCTCATTGAAAAAGGTCAGACCAAGAAATGAGGAACTGAGAAGATGTGGAATGGCATCAATTAAAGAGAAATTGCATGTTGTGAGGATCTGAGATGCTGGAAATCAGGAAGATAACCAAATGAGTTTGGAATAAAGCCCAAAGTAAATTATGGTCCTGAAGAAGAAATTGGTTGTCTCAATAGTTTGGGTAAAATGGACATTCAATTCATAGTGTTATTTTAAAGAAAATTTTGGCTTTCACAAGGAAGTCATGTATTTTTACAAAACAAAATAAGTCTGTGCAACTTAGAAGAAAAGAGTACTAATAAATCTATGAGCAGGAAATGATATAACTCTTCCCCCTCCTCCCAGCAGATAATTCTGGTTTAGCCAGGATACTGATCTATATTCTAATATGTGGGGCATTAATCCTTGAGTTAGCTTATTTTTTTCCCCTTTCTCTCTTTCTTTTTTTCTTTTTGAATAAACTGCTTATGTTCAAATGCAGATATATCTTGGTGTGTGTGTGGGGGGGAATCTTATTCATTTCTTCAGAGGCAAAAAGAAGAAATAGGTTTCAAAGGGAACTCCTTTGAAATTACTGACCCTTGCTCACACTTCTGACTAATTAACTGAATGCTCACAATATTCATTCAAACCTGATCCTGAGTAGAAAAGGCCATTAAGAACAGAAATCAAAGATATTGTGATTAGGGTGTCAAAGCAGGTCATTTGCTTACTCTATAGCAGAAATATATTTCCTTGAAATGCTCTTTCCATGTACCCAAATTCCCAAGTGGGTTCCCATCTTTTGCTAACATACCTCATTAACTTGCGATTCCCTGACTCATATATTTCATTACCCACATCACAGTCTCCCTAGAAAGAGTTTACCCTGTCTGTCTGTCTGTCTGTCTGTCTGTCTGTCTGTCTATCTATCTGTCTGTCTATCTATCTATCTATCTATCTATCTATCTATCTATCTATCTGGAAAGCATCAGAGAACCCTGTACAGCCTGAGGGGCAGGGAGACAGTGGTCTGTCAGGATTCCATCTCCCTCACCAGATGCCCCATCTCACAATCTGTTCATTTTTTGTGTGTGTGGGTGGGTTTTTGTTTTGTTTTTTTAAAATTGGGTGGCAGGGACAGAGTAGCGATTCTGTTGGTGCTAAACAATTTGTTTCCCTGAGCTGGCTGAATTGGTATTGGTGTTGGTGTTGGAGTTTCTTTGGCTAGTTGTGCTGAGGACCTCAACATCCATGAAGAAACTGATCTGTCAGGAGTAGCTCAATACTTCATGTGGGCCATGAGGCTTTCCCAAGTAATAGTTGGTGCCATATATGTTGCAGGATGCATTCTGGATCTGATTTTCTGTTCTGGGTGGGATGACAGTGATGTGGGTGTGGATGAATGTTTGGTAGTTCTGTTGTCATGAAGTGATCACTATCTGATGAGATTTAGACTCACTGGGAAGCAAAGTGCCTGAAGAAGAGGTGGGTGATCAAGATGGTCTGCTTCAAGAGACTTATGGATCCAGATGGATTCTTGGTGGATTTGGGGAGTTTTCTGTTGCCTTGGCAGGTGATCCTGTCAAAGCCCTAGCTGATCTCTGGAATGAGGAAATGGCCAAGGTGATGGACACATTTTCCCCTAAGTGTCCCCTTCCACGAGGGGAGTTTACTGAGTTCCCTGGTTCATGTGGAAACTGGCAGTGATGAAACAAGTGGGGTGGACACTAGAGCGATGAGGGCAGAAGACTCTGAAAGAGTCCAACTGAACACAGACAAGAGTTCATTAAAAGGTCTAAACTGTGGTGATGGTGGCAGCAAACACATTATACTTCTGTGCCAGCATTTTTTCTGCACAGTGTTGTCCAGAAGAGCTGTCTTGAGTGATCAGAGGCCTTTCACACTCTAACTCACAAGAAGAAAACAAAGATCACTTGATAGCCCACTGTGAATTTGCAAGACACTTTACAGACAAAATCACTCCAGTTCACTCTGACCTGGATGCTATGGTTTAGACAGGTCCAATGGATGTAATCATGGAGCTTTCTTGTCCTTTTTTATTGGATACATTTCAATTTGTGCATCCTGAGGATTAGGATGGAACCCTTGGAGAGATAAGAGCTACCATATGTATGCTGAATTCCTGCCCTTCCTGGTTTCTAAAAGCAGTTAGAAGGGGATTTGCCAAGTGAGTAAGAAAAGTCGTGAATGCCTCACTGCAGTAAGGGAAGTTTCCAACATGTCTAAAAGAGGCTGTGGTGAGGTCATCACTTTTTTTTAAAAAAAACCTCCTGTTATCCTATCATTCTGAATAATTATCAGTCTCTAATATTCCATTTTTGGGCAAGGTTTTGGAGCATGTGGTAACATCCCAGCACAATGGGTTTCTGGATGAGATGGATTATCTAGATTCATTTCAATGTGGCTTTAATAATAATAATAATAATAATAATAATAATAATAATAATAATAACAATAATTTTTATTTATATCCCACCCCTCTGTCAGACAATCGAGGTGGCTTACATCATTAAAACTCAGTACAATGTAAAATACAATCCTGAACCCATGAACCCTCCCAGCCCTTAAAACAGAATTAAACAATGATAGAATTAAAACAAATACCTAAAAACAATTCAATTCAATTCAGGCCTGGTTATGGGACAGAGACAGGATAGGAGGGGTCTGTTCATGTTGGTTCTGCTGGGTCTCTCATCAGCTTTTATTGCCATTGACCATGGTATCCTGCTGGACCAACTCTCTAGACTTGGGGGCACTGTTATGCATTGGTTCCAGTCTTTCCTGGAGGGGCAAACTAAGAAATTGATACTGGAGGACTCCTGTCCTGGCTGTTAGCCTGTGGGGTCCTCCAGCATTCTGTTTTGTTCCCTGCAATGTCTGACATCTACATTAAGCCACTGGGAGATGTAATTTGGAGTTTCCATCTGATTCCAAGGAAGCTGTCTCATTCTGTTGTCAGTAATGGACTAGATGAGGGCAAACAAATATAAATTTAATCCAGACAAAATAGATGTGCTCCTGGTCAGTCAGAAGGCAGATCAGGTAACAGGGACTCCATGTGTGCTGGATGAGTTTACACTCCCCCTAAAATCTTAGGCTTGCAGCTTGGGTGTTCTCATGGATTCAACTTTGAGCCTGGATGCCCAGGTTTCAGCAGTGGCCAGGAGTGCATTTGCACAGCTAAAACTAATGCACCAGCTGTGCCCATTGGTATGTTTTATCTTTCATTTTAAACTTTATATACCATTTGAATAATTTTATATTGTTTTATTTTATGGTGTTTGGGTTATTGTTTTTTTTTGTTGTTGTTTCAATTTTTTATTGTTCTGGTTTTAGTGTTTCTTTCCAGGAATCCCTCTTTTGGTCCCACTTCAGGAGACATGAAATAAACATATATACACTCAGAATATATATCCTTTGCCCTTTTTTCTCCCTGATAGCAAAATCCCTGTTTGACTATTATCAGTAATAATGAAAGAGACTCAGCTCTTCCATACAGAAAGCGAAGGTTCTGACAGTTTCTATTTCAAGTTTCATCCACATTTCAAGATACAGCAGTTGGTATCTACTGTTTGGTATGTAGGAGATAATCTCAATACTTGTCAGACTCTCTTAACCTTGCTCTACTGTTTCTAATGCATATTAAGGATATTAGAAGAAGGAGAATTATAGCTTTCTACTGTGAACAGGCTTTCAGATTTTCATAAAGGTAGAAGCTATGAAGCTGAGAAATATTTCATTCTTTCCAGTAGGCAGGGTTAGACCTGTTTTAATCTTCATTTTACTCTAGTTGATCACATTAATACTTTCTAAATATTAGGCTCTCCGTTGAAGTTGCTACTTAATATAGTAAGACTTTTTTTGATTTCACCTATCCAGTAACACTTGACTGAAACTTCATATAGCTAATATATTCTAAGGCGTTTGACTATTATTTTAATTTTTTAGGCTTATACTCCTGATATTTAAAATAACTTTACAGATTATTGCTCTTCTGCATTCTTGATAGATGGTTATTCTTTTGCACTGTGTTCCTATGACAAATAGAGTGATATATAGACACACAGTGTGCTTCCTCATGTCAGTGTAAATAAAGTTACACATGTACAAAAAGCTCAGTAGCATACGAAAATATTCACACACACATACACAACTGCCTTTGACTTTTCATTGGTTTGTTGGTTACCAGTTTGTTTTGGTTTATATAACTTTTGTGTTTAACATTATTATTATTATTATTTGCATTTTCACAGTTTACAAGAATTACTAATAATGGCAATTAAATCCATTTCAGCTCCAGGTTGTAGAATACAAAAGGGGTGAATACTTCTGCAAGGCACTGTGTATGCATATGGCCTCCTCATTTCTAGCCATGTGTTCCATCCTTGCTTGGGGCCCTTACCTCTGTCTACTAAAGAAGTTTACATGATTGAATTCTGGAACATGAATGCCTAAGTGAATTTAGCTTTAATGTCAAAAGGACTTCTCTTCTCTGGCATTGTCTGTATTATGCAAAGGAAAGCCCTCTGTTGATATGGCACAGTTGGTCTTCAAAGTAGCATGCTTATCAAAGTGCACACCTGCATTTGAGATCAAAAGGTTTTTCCTGACAATTAATTTTTACTGAGAAAGCAAAAATGAGAACATCTTATGGATTAAATGTTCAAACCTAGACTAGAGAAGTGCATAAGAAGAAGAAAGATGGCAGCTACTCCAGGTATCATTCAACTGGAAGAGGGGAAAACCAAAGCTTAAGAATTAACAAGAGAAAGGAAGACTCAGAGAAGGAATGATCTTTACCTCTTCCTTTATTTGAATTTGTCTGAAAACATGTAAAAGGGAGGGAGAAAGAGGACACTCAAGATAAATCCAAAAAGAGGGGAGGAGAAAGAGGATTTTTTTTTAGCCATTCCAAAGTTTATTATGCAAAGATTGCTGCATGACAAGGTGGAGAGTCTTCAGGTCTCCACATAGCAGAACAGTCAAGTTTCAGACACCTACATTTGGATGGCTCACCTCTGGTAGAATACAAGCTACCAGAAATACCCTCCCCCCCCCCCAACTTACCAGAGATCATGAGCCAGGAGTCTGATTCCAGATAAAGAGAATTCTGCAGCAAAAGCAGACACAAAATTGCTTCCAAGCCTCTGACAACATCAGTGCTCAAAAAGATATGGTAAACTAGCTCTGTCTAGGTGGAATGTAAAGCTGAGTCAGAGATCACATCAAAACAAACTAAAATAATCCCACCTACCCTCTGCTTGCAGCCTCTTCTCCATTTGCATTCTGGGTGGGCACTGAGCAGCATCTGGATAAGAATGTTGCTGGTGATAGCAAGAGTGTTGGAAACAACTCATCTGTACATGGCAAATCTCAGCTCCTTGCATGCCAGGCATATCTTTGGCTTTGTTAGCACCTGACCTTGCTTTGATAATGAGCTCCATTTCTGGCTTTCCCTCACTTGACACAGCCATCAACAAGGTAGGAATTCATCTTCTGTAACTCTGGTACTGCCTTTTACCTAGGTCTTGCTTGCAGACATTACTTATCTACTCTGTTTGATGACTCCATGTGTAAATTGGCCTTGCTTAATTTCCTGGATTCTGCTGTCAGAGACCCCTTAGTTTACTCCAAACTCTTTTATCAAGGGAACTTGTAACAAATATGTTTTATATTGAATAGAATGCTATAAAGCAGTCCTTAAAAGGAATCCTACAGCACAGTCCTGGAAACTGTTATTTTATTTTGAGCATAGGCAAGAGATCATATTACACTATGGCATTCTGGGAGATAATACACAACTGAGTTATTCCTCTAAAGTAACTAATCAGTACACATGCCTTAACCTCTCAGCCTAGCTGGAAAATAGAGAAGGGCAATTTTGTCAAGATTGTTTTGCTTTTTTGGGGGGGAGAGGGTGCCTCTAGAGGAAGAGGAGGAAATGCACATAATACAATCCTGTACTGTGAAAGAGAAAAAATATTTGTCTAACTTTCTCAGACTGTCTCTATATATCTACATCTCAGAACCACACTTTGAACTCATTTCAGGGTAGGGAGATGTATATACACACTTCAGAGATAAATTTTCCAGGGGATTCCAAGGATGTGAGGTATGCTACAGCAGAATGGTAAATCTGTTTCCTTTGTTACAAGATCACCTAGAACATCCATTAAACACCAATAAATCTTTTTTTCATGCCTTTGTCAATGTCTCATCTTTATTATCCTCAGATATGCTTGATGTCCTGGCCCTGATCAAGTTACCAGACTGCAACAATTGCTTGTGTCAGTTTATCCACCCTATTGTTAAACTACTGAACTACTACAGGTACTTTCTTGGTACCAGGACACTGGATCTGAATCAGTACATGTATGAAACATCTGTTAATAGAGATCAAAGAACAGAAAACAGGGATTCAGAGTTATTGGGAAAGAGTCAGCATAGTACAATTGCCATAAACACTTATGTTGCTTTTCCCCCAATGAGCTTGAAGTGTCATATCTGGCTCTCCTCCCTCCCACTTTATCTTCACAACAACCCAGGTGAGATAAATCAAGATGTCAGACAGTGACTGGTCCAGCATTATACTTTTGCCACCATAGGTTATACCCTCACCAAACTAGTCCTGTCCATAGAGGTGAAGATGTGGAAGAGGCTTGCATTTCTCCTGTCTAACTAAAAGCACTGCCATTTTTTTTTAAAATCATTTTATATTGCCTTGTCAATAATACTGTTTTCACTATTATATGACTACCTAGCTTACCCCCTTCATAATCCTATTCTAAACCCACTCTAACATCTAAACAAACAAAAAAGACAATGCTGATCACTCTCTCCAACCTTATACCCTACAGAAGCTACATTCCAATTTGATACAGTGTCAAAATTCAATTTTCAAACATTCCTTCTCACTCAACCAACCACCATTCATATCCAACTTTCCAACACTCTTCCTCTCCTAACAGAAAACTTACGTTAAATTGCCTATTACAGTTTAATATACAATTGTAGTACATTGAAAAGCATCACATCATACCCTAAATCACTGATATATCCATATAAACATTATAAACTGAAAAACATCACAACCCCCAGTGGATTTCATGGCTGTGTGAGGACTTCAGCTTAGATGTCCAAAAAACACTATCCAACACTCCAACACATTTTTTATTCATTTTGCATCTAACAAAGACATTTCAAAATCAGATTCATATCTATTCATCTGTCTTAGGCTTGTGGTGAACCCTCCTTTTTCACTGCAATTTTTCAGCCTAGCTAAAATTAAGCAGACTTTCATATGTTCATACACTTCTAGTGAATATGTATTTCAGCTCTGGAAAAAAATAGTGACAGAATATTTAGATACATATGCATTTGAGAGACAAATTAGAGACAGAAGTTTTAAACTGTACCCCCAAAGTATTTGTCTTTTTGTTTTGTTTTGGTATTTTCTTCACATAAATGTCAAATGCTTTTATAAATTCTAGACTTTATAAAATCTAGACTTTTAGATGCAAAGAAGTACCTAGTTTCAGCTCATGCAACCTTTCTTATTTTTAGAAATGGGGCGGAGGAGCAGCAGCAGCGCCCGTGCGGGGCGAGGCAGGGCCCCACCCACCCCCCCCAGAGGCTTCTTTAGGCCCGCCGAGGCCTGGGAGAGAGCGG
>JAIPUX010001232.1:119089590-119102696 GCA_020142125.1 Phrynosoma platyrhinos
AGGAGTGCTTGGAACCAGCTTCGGCTGATTCGCCAACTGCGCCCCTACTTGGACTGAAGGGACCTTGAAGCAGTAGTACATGCTCTGGTAATCTCTCGTTTGGACTTCTGTAATGTGCGCTACATGGGGCTACCTTTGTACCAAGTTTGGAAGCTTCAACTGGTCCAAAATGCAGCAGCCAGACTGGTTGCTGGAACTTCTAGAGCGGACCACATTACACCGGTATTAAAAGCTCTTCACTGGCTGCCGATTAGCTTCCGGGCACAATACAAAGTGTTGGTCATTACCTATAAAGCCCTACATGGCTTGGGTCTGAGTTATTGAAGGAACACCTCTCCCCGCACAATCCGTCCCACACCCTCAGAACATCAAGGAAGAATTTACTAAACTACTGTAAAACTAAATTAATATCTACTTCCCAAAGATTATTCACGGCTGCGGCCCCCAAGTTATGGAATGGCCTGCCGGAGGAGATTCATCTTATTTCCATGCTAGAGGCCTTTGAGAAGGCACTTAAGATGAAGCTTTTCCAGAGGGCCTATCCACCTGACCTCCCTAACTGATTAGATATGACCATCTTATAAGGACCTCCCGGGTGAAAAAAGATTATATCACTGGTGGCATAGACTTGTATTGCAATTTTATTATTGTTTTAATTATTGCTGTTATTTTATTGTTTTTATTGCTGGGTTTATTGTTTATTGCTGTTCTTTTATTACTATTGTGGTTTTATTGTTATGTTTTCTTTCTTTATTGATTGTATTACTGTACTTTTTGTACATTTTATCTGTAGGGAGAGGTGGGAAATATAAATAAATTTATTATTATTATTATTATTATTATTATTATTATTATTATTATTATTATTATTATTATTATTATTATCTGTTAGTACTATTAAACATTCCTGAAAGGGAACACTTGCCAAATTCCAATGTTACAGCCTTATTTTTAGCAAAATCTAGTTAAAACTCGACTGTGTTCATGTAATTCATTATGTAATTCAATCTGCAAGGGTAAAAATGTGTCTGCCCTTCTCATTGTGGTAGTATCACTTTCTAGAATCAGAAAATATTTTACCCTCAATCATTAAGAAACATTCACTGGCTAACACTGGAATATAAATAATTTTGGAAGGAAAAATGATATAAAGAGTAGGATCAAACTCATTTTTAACTAAAGCCACTCTTTTATATCATAGCAAAAATTGACAGTTTACTTCAATACATGAGAATATGTGCATCTACTTACACTAATTGTGTCAATGAAAATGCATCCATAAATGAGAACTGATTATCATCTTGAGATGATATGTAACATCTTCAAAGTGTCAATAATCTTATTAAGCAAGGGTAGAAAATACACTTAATGAAACCTAAGCATCTTCAAATTTAAAAGGTGGTTGTTTGAATTAAACAGTTTTACAAGTGCTTACACAAAGATATCTATAGGGACTAACTGATAAGACAGGAGTCTGAATTGAAGTATACCCAAAATGTCCTTTATGACTGCTTCGGAAGTTTTAAAATAGGTATTCCTCTGCTAGTACTGTATAGGGATAGAGCTGTTATTTCAACATATTACTTAGCTTGTCATGTAAACCAATTAATGTACATCATTTTGGTTACACTGGATGAATTAATAATTCAAACACTTCTAGCCAACCATGGCTTATTCTTGCAGGAAATAAGTGTTCTGAACTATATAACCAACAACACTTTACCAGGCTTCTCACAAGACTAAATATACAGAACCCAGTGGTAGATAGTGTTGTGTTCAAATTTTATTGCAACTTTTTGGATTTGACATTATGCTTTATCCTAATGGCCCTTATATTCATAGTATACATTTTAATTAAACTATAAATAACTATTGGTGGAACTTACATAATTACTAAAGGTATGTTTGAAATGAAATTGGTTCTGTCCATGAACCAATGAAAACATTTGTTATTCTAAAAAGTGCTTCATAGGAGAATTAAATTATTCACACAGACACATTTAATCAGTGGGAGTGCACCACTTCTATTAAAAAGATGCTAAAGATTTAAGGAACATATAGAATAGGGAAGAATTAACTGTAAAACAGATTTTGGAAGCCTATAGAATTACTGCTGTGAAAAATTAGGCTTTTTTCTTTGTGAGATCCTTGCTGTCAGATACTTTAAACATAACATGAAAGAAAAAAATTAGATAAGTTTGTGTTATGATGATTAATGATACAAGTATTCTGCAGTCTGATGGAAGTAAACCGTAACATCCCTTTAAGATCAATGTAGGTTTCTGCCAAGTAAATAGATAAGAGCATTGAAATCCTAAACTACTAGCTCTGGTTGAGTTCTCCCATTATTTATAGGGCACACTCATCTCAGTTCTCATGAAATGGATGTTAAATTTAGATATTTACATAGCAGGCCATAGATGTAATGGATTTATCCCAAGAATATTTGTTTATTTTCAACAGCAGGAACATTTTAAGATGAATTCCATTATTTCAAAATTATACCTTATAATGTCCTTTATTTGGCTGAAGTCTTGATATGCTAAGATCTCCAAATGCCTGTGATTTATCATTTCACATAATGTAAGGGTTTTATTATTATTATTATTATTACACCTTTCCGAAATCAAAACAACAAACAACAGGCAACTATATCAGTACAAGTATTTTCATTAATACTAGAAAGTAAGTCAACACTGTAAGTCTTGTAATATAGACAGATGGAATTTTCTTGGCCTGGATTTGAACCTGTATTTCAGCTATGGAAGTGAAATGTTTCCGAATATTTCAGGACAGACCAAAGCAGTTACTCTTTACTTTTTATAAAATAAAGTTTTCAAAACCAACAGGAATTATTTGGACATGACCTAAGTTGTGCAGCCTTTTAAGGTACATCTTTGATGGTCTTCATGATTAGAGACCAGAATAATTGGGGCTTGGCTCATTAGCCAAGCCAGGGGCATGTGATAGGGAGTAGAGCACAGTGGCTTTTTATGCTGTTTACCCCCTATACACCCATTCCTTTTCTTTGGAACCTAACCCACCTCTCCTCCCAATATCCAGTGTGAGCTTAGCTGGTCACTTCGAGGCTGGGTAGTAATTTTTATCCCCATTACATGATTGTTGTTTGCCTACCCCACACTGTTTGTATTGGGACTTGAAAAAAAATGGCTTGGTGAGTCATTTAATAGAAAGTTGTCATTGTCACCAAGGGGCAGCAATGGTGAAAAATATGATTAGTTTGGTGTTCACCATTGGAAGCTCCTTTGGGTGAAAGATTGCTCTCTAGGACAGCCTATACAGGTCAAGGAGCCTGCCTTTGAGGCTGACATGGGGGCTTTGTTCTCTCTTACAGACTCATGGAATTTTGGGAGAGAGCCCTATGTTTGCTTTCCAATAGGCTGGACTGAGGTTTCAATCCAATATCTTGGATTTACCTCAGGGCCTGATGTTTCACCCAAGGGTAGGCTGGAGGAGTTCTGGTCATGTGGTGACACCTGGTTCTCCAGCTGGACCCACACCAGGATGCTTCCCCTTCTTGTATTTTCCCAAAAAGTCAAGTTTATTAGTATGTGAATAGATCAAATACATGGCCTTTTATTTCCCCATATATACATGTCTGGTCTTGTTATTTCATGGTTGATCATCAATGGCCAGATTGCATTGCTTGCATATAATCCATTCTATTTTTAATGGACTTTAATAGCTAAGCATTCATACACCTTGAAGATCTGTGATGAAATTGTAAATTGCCACTCTCTACATAGTTGCTATGGTCAGCTCAACAGGTGCTGGCATTGCTTCTGACAAATCTTTTGATATCTTTCTAGGTTGTTCTTTGGGTTATTGTTATACAGTCCCTCTTCTCAATACTGCTTTTGGTGATATATATACAGGCTGAGTATCTCTTATCTGGAATTCCAAAATCTGAAATAATCTGAAATCTAAAATTGTCCACACATGTGGCTGAGATAGTGACACCTATGCTTTCTGATGTTTCAGTGTTCTCAAACTTTGTTTCATGCACAAAATTATTATTTAAATATAATTTATAAAATTACTTTTAGGCTATATTCATAATGTGTATACAAAATATACATGAATTTCATGTTTAGATTTGGGTCCTATTTCCAAGACATCTCATTATGTATATTGAAATATTCCAAAATCCAAAGAAAATCTGAAATCCAAAACACTTCTAGTCCCAAATGTTTCAGATAAGGGAGACTCAACCCATATATCTATCTGTATCTGTATCTATACCTATAAGAATAGCTATAAACATATCTTAGTATAAAGAACTTTTCTAATATTAAAGTTTCTGATTATAATCCTAAATGCTTACTAGCAAGAACATCTGGCTGAGTTTAACAAGATTTACTCATGGCTAAATATATTTAAAGCCAGCAGGGTGTAGGGGTTTGAGTGTTGGACTAGGACTCTGGAGACCAAGAATCAAATCCCAACTAAGCCATGAAACCCACTGGGTGACTTTGGGCAGGTTACACTCAGCCCCAATCCTCCTCTTCTCAGGGCAGCCCATGGCTGCCTGTCTGCATCCCCCCTAAGTTGAACTCTTACTTTGAATTTGGCAGCTGCAAGGGTTTATTTTTAAAGGATATATTTTAAAAATAACATGATTTATCTGGCATGTTCTGCTTTACATTCTGCTAAAGTATTACTGTATAAGATATTACAAATCTTACAAAGCAGTTCAGATGTAGAAATTTTCAGTTCTTGGAATCAGGACCTGGCCAAATTTATATGGTGAGGGGAAAAACCCAGAATTAAGATGACAGTGTTACAAGACCGGAAAGAGAGGGGTGGACTGGGATTGCCTAATCTTGAGATTTACTATAACGCAACAGTACTATGGTGGGTTAAAGATTGGATTTTATTTTTTTTAAAAAAACCTAGATTATTAGAAATAGAGGGATTATCGATGGAATTAGGTTGGCATGCCTATCTTTGTTATGAAAAATGGAAAACAGATAAAACATTTAACACACATATTATAAGGAAGGCATTATTAAAGGTATAGAAAAGATATAAAAATTATTGGTATAGAAAATTACCAATATGAACATCTACAGAAGAAGCTTTCTATAAAAATGAAACATCAACAAACAAACAAAAAACTGGTTGACATATGAAACTCTGTTAACAAAATCTAGAGAAGGAATCCAATTAAAAGAAAGAGAAGTATTACAACAAGAAGGAATTATAGTAAATTGGTTTAAATATTTACAGATAAAGGAAGACTTTTAAAAAGACATTACAGAACTATGGATAGAAATTGAATTAAATAGTTTTGATAAGATCTTGAAGGAAGATGAACAGCGCTGGATAAAAAATGCATAAGATATTACTGCAGATAGAACTAGAAGAAGAAACTATAAAAGACAATATGATTAAATGGATGAAGAATATAGGATACACAATACCATTAGATAGTTGGGAGAAATCATGGAAAAGCAACAATAAATTTACAAAATGCAGTATAATACAAGAGAAGTATTATAAATTATTACACAGATGGTATGTAACCCTAACAAAACTGACAAAATTACAAAATCAGTCTAACAACAAATGTTGGAAATGCAAAGACAAAGTGGGTACCATGTTCCATATGTGGTGGCACTGTAATAAGGCTAAAAAGTTCTGGCAAAACATCCATAAGTATATGAAACAAATATTATGTATTAACATCTCTTTTAAACCCAAACTCTTCATATTAAACATATTAGAAGCTGTAAATCATAAGTTAACCAAGGACAAGGAAAACATAATGCTCTATATGTTAACCACCGTACGAGTGATTTATGCTTGTTATTGGAAACTTGAAGAGATTCCTGCAATGAGAGAATGGGAGATAAAACTCTCAAAGTTAGCTAGTATGGATAGTTTGTCAATGTATGCAATAGGTAAAATGGCGCAACAACATGAAAGTAGTGGGAAGAGATTTTGGAATTTTGTAAGCAGGAAATAGGGTAAGATAGCACGGAGAATATAAGGATAAGACACCTGAAGAATCTCCTCATTTTATTAATTATCACATTTGAAGTGTCTTCCTTTCTCTGTAGTTTTTGTATAACTTCATTTCGTAAATATAGTTTACTTTAATAGTGATAGTTGAAGACATGATAATAATTGAATATGTGTAATTGCATTTGTATTTATCATTGTTTTTGTTTGTTTGTTTGTTTGTTTTAATGTAAAGTTAAGGTTAAAATAATAAAAAAAATATTTTTAAAGAAGAAATTTTCAGTTCTAGTAAATAATACACCAGCATATTAAAATGCACTTTCACATCTCATTGATGACAATAAAATATCTAAGAGGATTCAATGGACATACATACATAATTTTTGCCACAATGATATCACAATTCTACCTGTAAAATATACAGTCCATGTATTAAGTAATTCAGTGGTAGTAAATCTACTGGTAGTAGTCAGGAAAACTTTTCCAAAAGCTGGAAATATTTTCCCTTCAAACTGAAAGAAAATCATGTCAATCACTGAGTGAAAATATATTGCTTCCTAATGACATTGTGGACATAACTGTAAGTAGGACAGGGATCTTGGAAATCTAGGTTCAATTCCTTACCCAAGCCATGAAGCTTATCTTGGGCCAGTTACTTTCTCTTATTCTTACTTAACCTATAGGGTTGTTGTGAAGATAAAAGAGAATAAAAGAGGAGAAAGAAGAAGAACATGTATCCCAATTTTACTTGTTGGAGTAAGGATAAGATGCAAATGTAGTAAACAAATAAAAATATCAATAGGAAAAAAAGTAAGCTCAGAATTCCCATAGTGTCACCTGGAAATATTCCATTTTACCATTTTATATAAGAGACCATTTTACTATGCCATTGTGTTTAATGAGGCTTGTGCATCCACAGATTTTGGTATCCACGAGGAATCCTGGAACCAAATACCAGTGGATATCAAGGACCCATTGCACCATTTTTATTTTTACTTTTTTGGTCTTGGAATGATTCTGTGTTGTTGGGGATTTTTTCCCATTTTTTTCCCATTTTTCTTTTTCTCTTGCTATTACTGTGTTTTTTTCCTTTTGAAAAGAATGGTAATTCCTTAATTTGGGATGTGGCTCCTGAGCTGCATGGCAAAAGGCATTATGAGGGAAGGATTTTTTTGTTAATGAGAGAAGGCCAAGGGCTTAGCACATGGGACCAATTAAGATCGCATGCAAAGAGCAATAGGGAGGTTATTTAAGGGCTAATTCTCTCTCATATACCTCTTTTGTCAGATCTCAGTAACCCACCATCCCACTCTCAATTCAGTGTGAGCATTGCTGGTCATCTTGGGGCTGGGTAGGATTCCCCCCCCCCCTTTACCTGGGTCTTTTCACCTACCCCATACTGTATCTGTTGGGACTTTGACAATTGGATCATGGTGGTGTCATCAAATAGGCATCCATCTGGCAAGTAGTTGGGAGAAAACCTGTCAGGTTGGTGTACAACATGGCACATCCTTGTGGTGGAGAGTTGGGCTCTAGAAGTGCCTTCATGGGACATGGGATCTGAGGGGCGTGTAAAAAGGTCAGCCCTTGGTCTGGAGGAATACTCTCTCATAAAGTTGAGGGGCTTGGGAGGGAGCCCCTCAGGATGCCCTTTCAAAATGACCATCCAAGATAGGAACCAAATGCATTGGATTGCACTTGGGCCTGATGTTTCTCCCAAGGGTGGCTGTGGAAGTTTCATAGGTTGATATCTGGGCCTCAACAAAACCAGGTTGCTCCCCACTTCATTTGCTCAGCCCCAGGCCTCAAACGTTTAAATAGAGGGGTTTTTTTTTTAAGATGACCCTTGTTTAACTTCAAATAATGTGCCTCATCTTATTTCATTGTTAGTCAAGAATGGAGGAACTTGTGCACAATCTGAGCAGCTGTTATAGCAACACAATTCTCCTCTCACATTTTGCTCCTCCTCTCTAGTTTTTATTATGTGACCCCACCCACAGGAATCATGATGTATTTAGATGGCCCACACTGAGCCAGTAGCCACCATAATCATGCTGAGAGTTGCTGAGATAATAAATGAAAGGATGCTTTTTGTTCCTCCTCCACTGTAATTAATGTTCTCATAATGTTGATACTGCATCATCACATAACTCATGCTAGGAGCCCCCTCCCAGTAATTAGGAAATAGATAATACTTATCTAGCTACACTCCAGATTATTCTTCTGATATCACTTGACTTTCCAGTTCAAGATAGTCAGGGGCTTTAAACCACCATCTTTGGAGATGGTATACCATTAGTAAATTGTGAAGTCAATACACAGACTTGGTGATTGCCTTTTTTGAACAAAGGCACCAATGGTTCAGGACAATGTCTGACACACCAGGTTGTAGGTTCCTGCCTATCACTGCCTGACATAAGTTGACAGTGTTTAACATTTTGACTTTAACAGCTACAAATTTCACCCTAAAGAGAAATGAAAGAAGTTTCTTTCCTTAGAAGGTTCTGTTGGAAGAGGAAGGAAACTCGCATGCCTGTACGCATGCATGTTATGAATGTGTACTGGGATGTCTATTATGCAATTTTTAACTACAACATCAGAAACACTATGCAAAGCAAAAGCAACTTCATTTATATACCACTTCATATCACGCTATGGGATGTCTAAGCGGTTTACAACTGTGAGCTGATTGCCCCCCAACAGCTGGGTACTCATTGTAGTGACCTCGGAAGGATGCAGGCCTGAGTTGAGCCTCAGCCCTGGCTGGTATTGAACTTGCAACCTTGTGGTTTATGAGTGAGTGGCTGCAGTACAGGCATTTAACCACTGCACCACCAGGGCTGATTTGGTGTGGTAGAATTCTATGTTGGTAGAATTTATTTGTACCATTCTATATGGCAACTGCAGAAACAAGTCCTTTCTCTCTTATCCAAAGTACATGTAAAGGAGAACAAATTTGTTAACACTGAATGATGAGAGTGAACTCTTTTCTCTTCCACCTGCAGAATGGGCAAAACTGACTGGGTTTGCTGGAGAATTTGTTAAGTTCTGTTCCCAGAATTGTGTTATTTCACCAGGCTAACAATGAAATTTGACTTGTTTGCAATGTTATTTTATGCTAGAAGATGCCTTCTGCTTCTCACTAATCCTTGTAGCAGGGGAGCCCAAAAATGATGTTCTGGGTTTTTATAAACCTTTTTTTTTTTAATTCCCTTTTTCTTATTTCTGGTTGACCATCTTTTGGCTTCTGAACAGTGGTAAATGGTGTTTTCTGTTTCAGTGGCATGGTAAGACTGGCCTTGGTTTGAATCCAAACTTTAAAAAAGCTATCCAAAGTGCTGAAGCTTAACCTCAAATAAGTTCATTACCTTTGATAGCTCCTTTAAACTTTGGACATAAGCTCAAAGTGAATTCACACACACACTTGCGGCACACATTATCATGGAAGCAAAACAACCATCATCACTCTTACATGAAAAACTATACTTTCAACACTTTCACTGTGGGCCTGTGGCCACAACAAATTTTCCTATAGCCATATATAAAAGAAAACCTGATGCTCTCTGTCCTGAAAAGTTCTGTGAAATGGGGGAATCTGTTACAGTCAAAACAGAGAGGTGTGACCCTAAACCTCAAGAAAACTGGCAAAGCAAGAAAGTCTAGGGGAAGAGGCTTCAAAAATTGGCTCAATTTTATTTAGAGCAAAGGTAATATATATATATATATATATATATATATATATATATATATATATATATATATATATATATATATATATATATATATATAGGTTTAAAATATAGCCAATTGGTTAGGCAAGCATGAATCCAAGGTTCTATGTGCAGAACCCAAATATAAGGTAAAATAATATTCCAGCCAGTCATTCAAAATGCTGAATATGACCAATACGTGCTAGGCTCAAATACTATAAATCCCAACCCATAAACAAAGTAAAGTGAGATATTTTACATGTAAAATACATATAAGTATATAACAGCTCCAAAAGTACAAAAGGGAGGGATAATAGTACAAGCCCATTACAAGTAGAAAATGGATAATGATGACCATACGTGCTAGGCTCAGATACTATACATCCCAACCCATAAACAAAATGAAGGGCGATGTTTTACATGTAAAGTACATATAAGGTAAGTGTATAACAGCTCCAAAAGTACAAAAGTCTTTAAGAGAGTTTGGCTCTTAAAGAACTATGCCAACTCCAAGATGTGGTTTTTAAACCAACAGATAAGGAAGGAGCAATGATTGTGTGGGATATGCAAGAATATGTAGCAGAAGCCCATAGACAATTACATAATTCATCACACTATGCACCCCGTAGTCATGACCCCTTTAAAGATATTTAAAAAACTTAATTTTGGGAATAGTTTATGAGGCCCTTATTGACGGGTATATCAACAAAAACACATATTATTTTTTTTTTATTAGAATCAGAAGAAAGAACACCTGTCTTTTATTTGTTATCCAAAATACACAAGAATAAGTTTCCAGTCACAGGCAGGCCAATTATATCTGGATGTGGTTCCATTTTGGAACTTCTTTCTGAACTTGTTGATTCCATTTTTGAACCTCTTTTTGAATTTGTTGATAGTTTCCACCCACAATTTACCTTATTTGCAGTTTTTAAGGCTGAGAAGAAATTGTTCTAGTCTTATGGAAATTGATAGACAGGCTAAAACTTTAATAGAACAGTTTGTCATTTAAGGGTATCCAAGGAAGGGGTTAAAACAGGCTTACTTCAAAGTAAGAAATATGGACAGAAAGAGTCTGTTTCTGAAGAAACAGAGGAAGCAAGTACAATCCAGAATGTTTATACCTATTACATATAATAGGCACACAAAATATATACAGACAGCTATCTTGAAATATTGGGATTTACTCCAGGACTCCCAGGTTGCTCAGAGAAACCTATATTTGTCTACAAATGCTCTAGAAACCTTAAAGATAATTTAGTACATAATAAATGCATAGTTAAGGGGGCTCAGCCAAATTTGGTGGATGGAAAAAACAAGGGTAATTTCCCATGCTATAATTGCAGTGTATGCAGATATTGTGTAAAAACAACTGAGTTTATAAACCCTATAAACAACAGAATTTATTCCCTGAATGAACTATACACCTGTGATACAAAGGGGGTCATTTATGCCATTAAATGTCCTTGTAACCTTCTTTAAATTGGCATGACGACCAGAAAAATCAAGATGAGGATATCTGAACACAGGAGCTGCATAAGGAACCAGCGGACTACTGCACCTATGGTACAACATTTTGTACAATTCCAACATTTTGATATGGACATTAAATTCTGGACAATTGAGAAAGTGTCTAGCACTGGGGTGAACTTGGAGAAGAAACTCCAAAGAAGAGTTTTTTACTTTACAGACACAGAAACCCTTTGGTTTAAATGAGAACTGTAACTGCAGTGAAGTGTTGTAATTTTTTGGTATCTGTTCTAGGTCTGTGATTGGAAAACTAATAAATTGCGTGGGTGTCAGAAGATGATAATAATAATAATAATAATAATAATAATAATAATAATAATAATAATAAAAATTTCTTATTTAGAGCCCACCCCTCTGCACGGCAATTGGGGTGGGTTACAGCATTTTAAAACAAACAAAGTTAAAATATTCCCTCATCCCATAATCCAACCCTCCCATCCCCTTAAAATGAATTAAACTAAAGAAGGTTAAAATACAACAATATGTTAAAAATAAAACAATAAAACAAGGAATCAGCAATAGTATAAACAAAATGGAGACTCATTTCCCATCAGACAGAGGTTATTCTGGGAAGGCCTGCTGGAAGAGATCCGTCTTTACTGCTTTTTTAAAATCAGCAAGAGTGGTAATGAGACAGATCTCATCTGGCAGGCCATTCCAAAGTCTGGGAGTGGTGGCAGAGAAGGCCCTCTGGGAGGTCTGAGACAGCCTGTTTTTTTATTGGCTGTAACAGATTCCTCCCAAAGGACCGAAGGGTACGGGGGGATCATATGGGGAGAGGCGGTCCCTAAGATAAGATGGACCTAAGCCATGTAGGGCTTTAAAGGTCAAGACCAACACCTTGTACTGTGCCCAGAAACTAATCGGCAGCCAATGGAGGGATTTGAGCACCGGTGTTATGTGCTCCCTCCTAGATGTTCCGGTATTTAACCTGGCTGCCATGTTTTGCACCTGTTGTAGTTTCCAGGTTAAGCACAAGGGTAGCCCCATATAGAGTGTGTTGCAATAATCCAGACATGAGGTTATCAGAGCATGTACCACAGACTCCAGATAATAATTTTATAATAATAATAATTTTTATTTGATATCCCACCCTTCTGAGGTCAATTGGGGTGGCTTACAACATAAAATCATCATACAACAATTAAGAACACTTACCCCCCTCCCGTCCTTAAAAAGTTATTAAACCAAATACAAGTTAAAACAGCATACAAAAGAGGTAAATACCTACGTATAAAATCAATTCACACACACACAAAAAAAGTGCTGGCAGCAAGTATACATACTGGTTCAGAAAAAGGACTGGTCATAGAAGGGGGGAACATCTCAAAAAAAAATTTTTTTTATTTTTTTTTTTTTGGAGCCTGAGCCAGTAGATTATTCTGGGAAGGCCTGCCAGAAGAGATCCGTCTTGACAGCCTTCTTGAAGCTGTCCAGTGATGTCAATTGATGGATCTCCTCCGGCAGGCCGTTCCATAGTTTGGGGGCGACTTCAGAAAAAGTCCTCTGGGAGGTAGTCACCCGCCTCGTTTTTTGAGGCTGTAACAAATTCCTCCCAGAGGACCGGAGAGTGCGGGGAGGATTATACGGGAGGAGGCGGTCCTTAAGATAGCCTGGACCCAAGCCATTTAGGGCTTTAAAGGTAATGACCAACACCATGTACTGGGTTCGGAAACTAATAGGCAGCCAGTGGAGAGACCTTAATACTGGGGTAATATGGTCCCACCTAGATGTTCCAGATATTAATCTGGCCACCATATTTTGAACTAATTGCAGTTTCCGAAACAAGCACGAGGGTAGCCCCATGTAGAGCTCATTACAGAAGTCGAGGCATGAGGTTACCAACACGTGCACGACAGTCTCAAGATCTCCTACTTCCAG
>JAIPUX010001232.1:119102796-119122100 GCA_020142125.1 Phrynosoma platyrhinos
GCTAAGGTACATGCACTCGATGTGGGTCGTGTGTTGAATAGGTATCCTAGTCAAGGTCAAGGTATTCTTATAAACCAGAGCCACTCCACCCCCCCACCCACTTCCCCTCACCTGCTCACTAATAGAGTACCCAGCTGGGAGGGCCTGCGCCCATATAACGGTGCTGTCCTCCCCCAGCCAGGTCTCTGTGAGGCAAGCCAGGTCGGCATCCTCATCCAGGATAAGATCCTGGATGATATGAGTATTATTCTTCACCGACCTGGCATTGCAAAGGAGCAGAGTGAGGTTCTGTGGAATGGTTGGTCTGCTCTCCAAACCATCCTGGTAAACAAAAGTAACTGAAGGCAGGATAGCTATTAAACAGTGATCCCACCTTCTTTTGTAACATATGTTTCCCCTGTTACAGCCATACCTCACATTCCCCTGCACCACTCCGATCGCTGCCCCCCCCCACATTTCCCGGCTCCAGATAGTTATAGGTCCAAAGGTTCTAAAGGTTCCCTACCCCCCCCCCCCCCGACCACGGTATTAAAGGCCAAAGAGAAGTCTTTATTCAGCGGGCCTAGGTCCCACTGCCACTGGTGCCGCAGGTGGAGTTACAGACCAGAAAAAGAGGCCTATATCTGCCCCACCAGAAAGGTGGCCTTTTTAAAATGATCCGCCCTCAAAATCACCGGTTGCCAGAGTGGGAGTATTGAAGCCCTATGCAGGGCCAGGTGGAAATGTCCTCTCCCGCTGCACCGCTGCCGAGGAGGAAGGCTCAGTGGGGGCCGTTTTATGGGCCCAGTTGGTCCCGCCTACCTCCGCTGCACCGCACCGCCAAAATGCCGGGTTTGGGAGGGCTTTTAGGCCCTTTCAGGGCCAGGTGGAAAGGTCGTCTCCTGCTGCGAGCAATGAAGGCAATGGCCGGGAGGAGATCTTCCTGGCGGCACTTGAAGACTCTGCCTGAGCCTTCCCAGCTCTCTCTCACCACCACAGCTGAAGGCAATGAAGGCGATGGCCGGGAGGAGATCTTCCTGGCAGCGTTTAACAGCTCTGCCTAAGCCTTCCCAGCTCTCTCTCACCACCACAACTGAGGCAATGAAGGCGATGGCCGGGAGGAGATCTTCCTGGCGGCACTTGAAGACTCCACCTGAGCCTTCCCAGCTCTCTCTCCCTCATATCCAGATAAGGGCACAGTTGGCATATCAGCTGAAGCTGATAACAGGCACTCCTGACCGTCACATTTACCTGACTAGTCATGTGAAGTGATGAATCAAGGAGTACCCCGAAGCTGTGATCATAGTCCCTGAAGGAGAGTTGACTCCATCTAGGACTGGAGACTGTATTCCCAGATCTGGTTTCAGGCTTGTGACTGTGAGTACCTCAGTTTTACCTGGATTCAACTTCACTCTGTTTTTCCTCATCCAATCCATTACCGCTCTGAGACAGTCATTAAGAGGAGAGATGCCATCTGAAGTATAATAAAAATATATGTCAAAACTATGTAATTAGATGGCTATTCAGCATGCTTCATCACAAGAAGAGGGAGCTACATGAAATTCCCCAACACCAGAAAAGTTACTAATAGCCCTGATATGTGGCCCAAAAATATTGATTCTAGTAAGGCTAGTAGATACATGATTACATGTGATTAATCCAGTTAAGACATGCTTAAGAAGTACTTAAGGTTTAACCCTTGAACTCCTGTGTCACACAGGAGCCTTTTACAGGTGTAACTTTCCTCAAACAGATTACTTTAGGAATGAAATTTTCTACACACAAAAATCTTATAAATTAGGTGTGGTAAGAGAAAAGATATCTTTTCCTCTCTTACATACTTCATAGGGCCTTTGCAGACTGCCAGAAATAGTGCAAACTGAGCCCACTTTAACTGTCCTGGCTCAGTGCTAGGGAATCATGGGAAATGTCATTTATTGTGGCACCAGAGCTCTCTGACAGAGAAGGTTCAGTGTCCCAGAAAAAAAATACAATTCCCATGATTCCCTAGCACTGAGCTAGGACAGTTAAAGTGGACTCAATTTGCACTATTTCTGGCAGTCTGCAAAGGCCCATAGTTAAGAATGTATTGTTGGGTCTTTCTCACACACAGCTCTAGTATAATGCACAGGTTTGTGCCTCTAGATCTAAAATACTGCCAGAAAAGATAAACAAATGGATTCTGCTATTCCATTTGCTCCCATTAACAACATACCATACAATTTTCAGCTGTAGTTTGTCTATTTGGCATTTCTGTGAGTTATTCTCTCCCCTTTTTAAAATAGGCTCACCACATTTGCCTCATTAACAAGCATATAATTTCAAAGCTACACAATAAACAAGCAATCTGCTCTGGCAGAAAGGAGGACAAGCACTTCAGTTATTCAGCATTGAGAAAATCAAAAATGCTCTCACACACAAATACACACACAACTCCCAGAATGATTGTTGCTGACATAATAAACTCTAGTGCAAAGCTCAGTGAAATATTATAAAGTTCACACTGTGACAAGAGTATGGAAAAGCTACTGATTTTGTTCAAAGAGAAGGAGGCACTATGAGTCCAAAAAAAAAAAAAAATGATATTCAATAAATTCAGCATTTTGTAAGCAACAATCAGTTCCATGATTTTGAACCATGGGTTATTTCTTCCATTAAGCATGTTGCACCATTTATCAAATTGTCATTATATTAAAGATATTTGAGAATTGATGCTTAAATGGTTTGTAACATGCAACATGGTTACATGTAGGTCAAAACAGACGCACACCTAACTTTTCAGTGTCGTTGTTGCTGCATAGGCACTTTCCCATTGTTCCCTATAGTCCTGAGCCAGGGTTGTACATACATATAAGCATGGATTTAAACACAAGAGACTTTGGCCAAAATCTTTAGATATTTGTATAGCTCACCAGGTGGATTAGGATCATATCATTAACTTATCTCACAGAGTGGTTTTGCAGGTACTAGTTTTGATAATGAAATTAATTCTACCATGTAATATGTAACATAGGATTTTCCAGCTGACAGGGCTGGAGATTCAGTCACGGTCTTGTTATCAGTTTGAAACCATCATATGAAGGGCCATCAATACAGTTGCTCCTAAGCATGAAATTCTATGGGCCATGTAGCATGATCTACAGACTGACCAAGAGAATCCAGTAAATGCTGTGCTCAGCGAAGGACAAGAGAGACCCTCTCACTGCTGCAAAAGTTTATTACATACCGTGCAGCTCTGGGAAGGTCTACATAGGGACCATTAAATTCACCATCCAACACAAATCAAATAACATGAGAGACATCACAGACTGAGCCAGACAGAAAAAATGTCAGTAGCAGAACACATCATAAACCAGCCTGGACATAGAATGCTATTTGAAAACACTGAAATTTTGGATCATGCCAATAACTCTCAGGTCAGAATGCACAGGGAGACCATTGAAATCCACAAACACCTGGACAACTTCAACAGAAAAGAAGAAACACTGAAAGTAAACAAAGGGGGGAAGCAGACGAGCTGCCATGGGCCACCACAGGAAGCTGCGCCATGGGACCGAGACATCCCCATGCCTCGGTCCCGCAGCGCAGCTTTGCTGCCCCTGAAAGGAGTGCTAAATTGGCGTTCCCTGCGGCACACCTTCTCCAACTCTTCTGCCACAGCACGTGCAAATGCTGCGGTGGGAGGTCCTCCTCGGAGTGCCAGCCGTGCGGAGGGCCGGCTGCTCTGAGGACGACCTGGGGAAGGGGTTGGGGCACCGATCATGCAGCTGTCCCTCCCCTTCCCTGCCCCCAAGTTGGCCCTTTAAGCCATCTGCTTAGGGGGAGAGTTTAGCTACCAGTCCTGAAGAACACCAAAATCAAGACTAAGTTCATACAAATGAATATCACCCAGGGCCAGAGGGTTTCCCTGCAGACAATGGATTGCTAATTAAATAGACACAAATCCCCCTCACATATCCTCCACCCTGAAGTGTTATCATCCACCAACAGACTAACACACAGATTAACATGTAAATCACTTCCTCCCAACCAAGGGTCACACAGTGTGTGTTTGTACACACACACACACCACTTCCATGTCAACACCCTCTGAAGATACCAGCCACATATGCAGGTGAAATGTCAAGAATAAATTATTCCAGAATGTGGCCACAAAGCCTCGAAACCCCCCAGAAAACTATGGACACCAGCCATGAAAGCCTTCAGATTCACAACTACTGTTTCTTTGCTAATATCACCTTCTGGAGCAAGATGTTTAAGGATGTGATGGTTGGACAGCATCAGATGTTTTGGGGAGAAAAAGATATTATCTGAACCCATTTCTTGACAATAAAATTGCCTAAGGGGCAAAACAGACTGCCCTGAAGAAAGCTGGGTGGGGGCCATGGTAACCACATGGTGTGGCCCCAATTTGACTAGCGTCTGCCACAAACAGGAGCAGAAAAAAAACCACTCCTATTTGGGGCAGAAAAAAGCCACCCCTTTCCCTCTAGAGCTGTTTTTTTTTTTTTTTTTTTTTTTTTTTTGCTGACTCCAGAATGAGTGGCATCTAAACATGATGCCCCCAAGTGGGATAGAAGTGTGTAATCAGCAGCACAGCTTTTGTCTGACTTGGGGGTGTGGCATATCTAAACACAACTTCTCCAAGCCAGCTTAACTGGGCTGTCTGTTTTGGCCCTGGGTCTTTCTGAGTGATGACCTATTCTAAAGATATGCAGGAGTTCTACCCTGTTGGTCTCTATGGATCTCTCAGTGGCTTAATGGACAAGGAATGTGACAAAGGCTCATCACTGTTCATTAAACAAATACAAGATTTCTTAATGCTTGACCAAAGTGTGAAAATCATTTGCAAATGAAGTGACTGGGTGAGAACTTCAGAGGAAAATTTGATGTGCAGGGTTACATACTTTATGTAAACAATAATTCAGACAGAGTGCTGCTAGTAATTCTGTTTCCATAAAAACAACAAGCTGTTTGGTTTAAAACTTATCATGCTGATCATCATATTACCCCTTCTCTTTCAGTCTCTGGAGTTATCTGTTTGTGCATGCAGAGAAATTGCATATGTAGAAAATCAGATCTTACCCACACTTGGCTGGAGAAATCAGTCCCATTGTGTTTATCTTCACAATACAATTCCTCTTCTCCCTCTTTTAGCTCCCATACAGGAACTAATCTCTGTCTGGAAAGCCCTGAACTGGAACGATATGTCATTAATAGTCCTGTTTACTCCAAAGTAAGCCTCACCATGGACATTATTTGTGAGTAAACATTACAAAAACCTGCATACATGCTAATCTACTCACAATAAAGCTCTGGACTTTGCCTTACTTCTGTTTAGGATTGTATTATATTATAATGAGAAGCAGGGCCACCTGGGCAAATTAAACTTTCTCAGCCTCAGAAGAAGGCAAAGGCAACCCAACTCAGAACTAATCTTGCCAAGAAATCCCAGTTTGAAAGGAAATTAGTGCAAGGTTGTAAATAGTTCTACTTACAAGAATATTTGGATCATGCTAATAGGATATACACTCCATGGGGCTCATTCCCACTTACATTTAACCTGGTCTTCCATTCACTTTCATTCCAAGTCAGTGAATTGATTCCAGTCAATGTGTCATTCCCACTATGGAAGCAGGTCTTCTCTTTGCTTCTTTTCTGGCATGATTATCATTCCCACTAGTATGTGCCCCTTCAAAATGCCTGTCAATCATCTATGTGTCATCAGTGACACAACTGACAACACATTCAAGAAAACATGGGAGGGAGTCATGGGTGTCGTGGCTAGTTCTCCCCTGGGATGCATGGAGCCTTGGTTGTAATATGGAGGATTCTCCTCAGGGATGCATGAAACCTTGGGTGTAATACGGAGGATTCTCCCCTGGGATTCATGCAGCCATGGGTGTCATATAGAGGACTCTCCCCTGGGAAGCATGCAATTTTTTTAAAAAACTGATACTATATGTGATCCCTTGATTTTGCAATTACTTGTCTCGCTGAGCCACAGTCAGTTTGCTTACCTGGCTCACTGCCCGCAAGTCATTGCAAGTAATTGCAAATACAATGGAGTGCTTATACTGTTTATATATATTAGTGCCCCATAGGTCACACCACAAAGCAGAAAGGCAATTCTGAAAGGAGGGAAAATGTCAGATTTCCCCCACAAGTGGTGAGGGATATGCCAACTGTCTGTCATGGCAATCCCTCCTCTTCAGTTTGATGTTACTCAGGTCCATTGTTTCCACTTGCTGAACATGCTTGCTAATCACTTCTGTTCAAAAGGACTGGCAAAAAAGTTTTTTTTTTGTTTTTTGCATTTGTCTTGCTTCAAAGCAAGTCTAAATGATCACAATCACATCTGAAACCATTTCAAATGTGGGCGAGGCACATTTAAAGCGATCAGCAAATCAATGTAAATCAAAGTGGGAATAAGCCTCATAGTGCAAATAAAGCATTAACAATCCTATACATGCTTACCTGGGTTCAATAGGATTTATTCCCAGTTAAATGTGTTTTAAATTGCTGCTATTGTTGTTAATAATTTTCATTCTACTCATCATTTTTCCTCAATTTGGGACTCAACATTACCAAAGTTAAAACAGGGTGTGTTAAAAGATTTATAGATACATCTAAAAACAAAACAAACCACAACAAAAATTTGAGAACTTTATCATGGAGTCCATAACTCTATCCTGTGGCAATGAGTTCCACACTAACCACCTAAGCAGACCAGGGCATCCAGGATGCCCTGGGATGGTGCGCCGTGGGACCGCGGCAGCCGCACCGAGGCGCACCGTCGGCACCTCTGAAAGGAGCGCAAAAATAGCGCTCCTTTCAGAAGTCAGGGAAAATGCACCCTAAACGCGTAGGACGCACTTTCCCTGACTTTTCCACCACAGCATGTGCGGACGCTGCGGTGGGAGGTTGCCCTCGGAGCGCCAGCCGTGCGGAGGGCCGGCAGCTCCGAGGGCAACCTCGGGAGGAGGAAGGGGCGCCGCTCGTGTGGCTGCCCCGCCTCTTCCCTGCCTCGGAGATGACTTTATTAGTCATCTGCCGAGGCCCTAACTGTATGCTGTGACTTTGTGCTAACTCTCAGCAACTGTTGCCATAGCAACAGAGATCAGCCTGGTCCTTTATCTTAATGGCAATTTCAGGGGGGGGGGAGTTGCATCTGTCTGAAGCTGCAAAGAATGTCAGAATGGAAAGTTGTGTGGACTGAAAAGAAGAGGGCTGCTGAAAAGACCTATCCCCAGGGCTTGCTTACACTCTTGCAGTTCATCTCCTCCCTATGAAACAAGTGTGTGTGTGTTCCATTTTTAGAAAAAGGGCACAACTTAGGAAAGTTCTTTTTCTTTCTTTCTTTCTTTCTTTCTTTCTTTCTTTCTTTCTTTCTTTCTTTCTTTCTTTCTTTCTTTCTTTCCTCATCAAGCACAGCCACTGAGCCTGGAGATTCTAAGGATGTTATCACACGGGGAGTCGCGGGAAGAAAGTGGAAATAAATGGGCACGAGCGGAAGTCTTTAATTGATGAGATTTGTCCATTCTGCCTCATCTGATAACTAAATTCGAATTTAAAAGGGGGTTAATTCGAACGCAAAACTGATTTTTTCATTTTTGGGATTTCTGAGGATTTGAAAAGATCAGGTTTTTGTTCGAATTAACCCCCTTTTAAATTCGAATTTAGTTATCAGATGAGGTGGAACGGGACAAATCCAGTTTATTTCCACTTTCTCCCCATTACTCCCTGTGTGATAACGTCCCAAGAGTCATAGTTCAAAAATGTAATGCTTCCAAGCCATGCCAGCTGAGAGATGCTGGGAGTTTCAGTACACAAAAGTTGCTTTTCAAAAAAGATAACTTTTCAGGCCATGCAGATTAGGGGATTCTTAGAGTGTAGGCATTGTCAAGACAGTCTTGGTTCAATTCTGGAGTTTGGTCCTGCATTGTATAATAGTGAAACTGGGAAGTTTATGGACTACTGTATCTAAGGCCTTGCCTACATGGATATTTTACCTTGAGTTGCCACCAGATTCATTCCACAATGAATCTGGTGGGAACTCAAGGTAAAATACCCATGTAGACAAGACCTTTGATACAGTAGTCCATAAATTTCCCAGTTTCACTATCGTAGTGGTGCTATGTAGGGCTAGTCTTAAGGATGATTCAGAAGCTACAGCTGGTGCTAAATGCAACAGCAACATTGTTGACTGCAGTACAGTGTAGACAACACATAACACTATTCTTAAACAAGTTGCATTAGCTGTTAATTTGCTTTCCATGTGAATTCAACGTACTGATGATGACATTTAACTGAAAATAGCCAGGATGGTGTAACAGCTTGAATATTGGACTAGACCCCTAGAGTCGAGGATTTGAACTTACACTCAGCCATGGAAACCCACTGGGTGACCTTGACAAGTCACATGCTCTCAGCCTCAGAGGAAGGCAAGTGGAAATTCCCTCTAAATAAATTTTGGCAAGAAAACCCCATGATAGGGTCACTTTAGGGCTGGCATAAGTTAAGTGACTTGAAGGTAAATAGGTAAAGGTAGTCCCTTGGCATGAATGTCTAGTCATAACTGACTGTATGTCAGTTATGTGTGTGTACTCACAATTAATGTGTGTGTGCTCATCTCCATTACTAAGCTGCAGAGCCAGCACTGTCCAAGGATTACTCTGGTGGTCATGTGGCCGGCATGTTGAGGAATGGATTTGGGGAAAATGTAGATGTGGGATAAAAGATGACAGGGTTACCTTGACCCATGAAGCAGCCATGAAGAGCCAGAATGATATGCTGAGTCACAGGGGGCTGATGCAACACAAAGCAGAGGATTGAATCAGATGTCCTCACTCCTGATGTGTTGTATCAGTCATGTGAGTGGGCTGGACTAAATAACCTTGGAGGGGATAATATATATAAGGGAGGAGTGTTATTGTACAGTGTGGGTTATCATTGGTGTGTGGTGTAATAGCTTTGTAGGTCAAGACAAGCTTATACATAGAAGAACAAAGATTAAAGAGCCTCCTTGGGAGATATCTGCCTGTTGTCTTATTTGTCTGCTTTTGGAGGGAGGGAGAGAGTTCTCCAGCCTGCACAGACTTTCGTGCCTCTTCTTTGGTGGCCATCCAGGTGCACAGCTTCAATGTGATGCGACGCTGTTCACGCAATCATGCTGAAACAGCATGGCTGTACTCAACGCTGATACCTTCCCATCAAAGTGGTACCTATCTATCTACTTGCATTTGCATGCTTTTGAATTGCTAGGTTGGCAGAAGCTGGGACTAGTGACAGGAGCTCACCCCATCATGCAGCACTCGAGCCTCGAACTGCCAACCTTCTGATCTTAAAATAATCAGAACTGGCATCTTAACCACTAAGCCACCACATCACATGAGGTGGCATCTGCTTGAGTGTGCTTTTGCTTACCTTTTGGGCTGTCTGCCCTGAGGCAGACCTTAAGGCAGGGGTAGGCAACCTTTCCCCTTTAAGGGCTGAGGGACTTCAGCTCCCAGAATCCCAGGAGCTATTGGCCAACATGGGACTATTGGCCAGCATGGCTGAGGCTTCTGGGAACTGAAGTCCCTCAGCCCTTAAAGGGGAAAGGTTGCCTTAAGGAGCTGGTAGAGCTGGACAGTGAAGTCCAGGCTCCCAGCTATCCAGAAACATCAAGGACTGCAATTCCATCTGAGCTGTAAGTAAGGTTAAGAACATGTACTATTTAGTAGTGTTAGGATTTTTAGTTATTTTACTGGCTTGGCTGAAATGACTATATTCTGTAACTTACATTCTCTGTGTCTGTAGGACAAGGGTCCAACATGTAATGATATCCTTTTCTCTAGAATTCCTTAGTTAGAATAAAGATTTTCTTTAAAGTACCCTGCTTCTCTCACACTACTTTTCCTAAGACCACAACAAGAACTGAAGTCTGAAGCAAACACTCTGTCCCTCACCAGTGAGGGAAGTGGGAAGACATGGGAGGGTGGTGCCATGACTGTGGAATGCCCACCCCTTGGAGGTGGAAGTTAACAGTTTTATTCAGAAATTGACTTTGCAGAGCAATCTGAGCATTGGTTTATAGCCAGGATTGGTTAAGGTCCATGCCAGGTTTGAGGTAAAAGGACTGAAATTAGAAGTTTAACATTTGATGAGTGGCTTCCAGTAGTCTGACAAATTTTGACCACTACCATCCCTTCAGATTTCACTCAGATTATGTATTCAGCTGATTTCTTTGTACAGACTTGGCTTGTTGTATAGGGTTTATTGGAAAGAATTGTTTACTCAACAATGACAATAATAACACCAAAACCATTTTTACATCTATTTGACCTAAATCTCACAGGTATAATTTCTACACCAAGAAGCTAAATGCCTGCAAATTTAATCTAGTTCTAGTGAAAGAGGAATTAGTCATTTTAAGACAGGGGTAGGCAACCTTTTTGAGCCGGGGGCCGGGTTGCTGTCCCTCAGACAATTGACGGGCCGAAGCACCATGAATAAATAAATAAATAAATATTAAAATTAAAAAAGAATTTAAAAAATTAAAAAAAATGCATGCACACTCTCTCAGCCCCAGAAAAGCCATGGCAAAACCCCTGTGAAGATTTTGCCAAGAAAGCCCCAAGAACAAGTAATAACAACAATAATCAATATCATCATGGGGGGGCGGCGGCGGTGGGGGGGGGCGGCGGCGGCAGGACTGGTTTGGGGCCGGTCCAAAGGCCTTGCTGGGCTGCATCCGGCCCTCGGGCCTTAGGTTGCCTACCCCTGTTTTAAGATTTATAATGACAGTCAATAGAAAGCCAGAAGCAACAGAATACTCATTCTGATGTCATTATTAATAAGCCATATATTATAGGAGTATTACATTTCTGTCAATACTCTTCTGAATAGATTATGCCTGCTATAAAAAGTATATGAAATAAATGCAGCATTTTCCTAAATAAAATTTTACAGTATTAAGCAGATTTTTCCACTTTATGTTGCCAATCATTGCTACTAACTCTTCCTCATTACATGTGAGAAAATACTGTCCTTTGCTAAGTACAGAGCTATCAAGAAAACTAAAATGTAAATAGTAAGTAAGTTGTCTATAGTTTAGAAGGCCTGATCAAAGAAACACATACTGAGCAAATCAGTTATTCCTATATTGTATTCAAATACCTAATTAGTATACAGCAAGGCAGGAGGAGGACTTATTACTTGGTACCTAAACAATTGAGAAGAAAGCTCCATCTCTATTAATATAATAAGAATATACACACATATAATGATCAATGAGACAATTGTATTAATGGCAAGAACATTAGAAGGGAAATAATGTTCATTGTTCACAAGCTAATAATCTGTTGGTCTTCAAGATACAGGTATTCACTGTATCAGAAATCATATCTTTTAAGCATGGAACAATACAGGTTTACTTTGTAAAGTCCCAAATAATTTAGAATTTGCATGAGGAAAAATGAACATTGCTACATATAGTTTCATAACATTTCAAAGTGAAATGTTCTCACATTTCCTAAACAAGGCAAGGTTCAAGATTCACATATTTCCAAGTTTACATGGACGTTTGGAGAAATAACACAACACAAAGGAGGAAGTAAATTTCAAAATGTGAACTGCTGAACTGAAAAACATATACAGAGACACAATTTAGTCAAGATAAATTAGAAGGAATATGGAAATAAAGGCACAAACTAGAAAAAATATATTAAAATGCACACAAATGTTATTAGGGAAAATATACAGTAGTCAAAATCTCATAAATTATTTAAATAAGGATGAGAAGGAAATACAAGAAGGATTCAAAGAAATCAACAAAATAAAAGCTATCAGTAGCTCATATCTTTTATGAGGGGGAGGAAACAAGATTAGGATTATGGAATTTGGATTATCTAGATTAATTTAGATTTACCTGGAAGACTATCTGTACTCCCAGTAACAATCACTGCTAAAAAATTTCTGAAATAGCTATTTTTTTACCACTAAGTGGTTGCCAAAAGGACTTTGCATATAATCACTGGAATTCACACTGTTTTTGTGCCTTTCTGTTCAGTTCTTTGCTTTGACGGTATTTTTATTTGCTCTTTCTGCTACATTGGTTGCTGAACAGCACATGGATTTGTTAGATTATATGGATAATTATCCAGTCAGTGACACGTAGACATTTACATAGTGGACCTAGAATCAATGCATATTAATCTCCACTATAATAAGAAAAGACTTACTGTCATTTAGAAATTATAGATTTATGGGCAGGTTTATATCTATAATTCAGTTTCATCTGTTGTTGTTTTTTTTTTTTTAATGAACAGATGAAAAGATTAGATCCATTATTGTTGTGATTCAACCCAAATTCTTCCAAGTGTACAAATAACTGAAAAGGAAATGAAAATTCTTATTTCTCTTTTACAAAATTGGCAGGCACAATATTAGCATTATCAGTTTGTAGTTACATTCCAAGATTATTTTGCAGTTACATTCTGTAAACACATAGACATTGATTGGGTAGTAGGACAATAGTCAAGTTTGTTCTAGGTTAGTATGTCATTCACATCTGCTCATAAGTTACCAAACTCACATCTGCTCATAAGTTACCAAATTTTTGGCAGGTGTTTACATAATACATGGTGCATGAAATCAAAACCAAGCCAATTGTGTGCAAATGGCAAAGAAGAATGCAAAGCAGATTTTATTATACAGATTGTTGCAGTCCAATGATATTCTTACAGAAAAAAAGTAGAATATTAAACATCTTTAGTGTACCTCTCATTAAATATCATCCTACACTGATTAGATGATCAGCACAGGAATGCCCATTTTATCAGAGACAATGCAAAATCTTGAAAAGTCAGTGACATATTTACATGCCTTAGCTACTTATGGGGCTATGCAGACAGGCAAAAAGAGGTGCTTTGAGGATGACTTGTAGGCGTGGCCTTTAGATGACACACACCAAAGATCAAAAACACTACTTGATTATGAAGTGAGGTAGGTTACCATTAAAAGAAGACCTTCTCATTGGCAGTGTGCCAGTTGGAGAATGCTTTTCTCAAGGTAGTTGGAACCCTTTTAGTGAAAGCAACTGTTGTTAAGAAATATCTTAATTTAAAAAAAAATTAGGGAGGGCAATATTTAAGTACTTATTACACATATATCCCACCATCCTCCAAAAATGGAATCCAAAGCAGTTTACAATAATTTTAAAAAGATTCAACTAAAACAATAATTTGTAAAGGTAAAAGGGAATTCACTCTCAACATTATTAAAAACTTGATTAAAACAGCTAAAACACCAATAACACATAAAACATATTTAAAACACAGTTTGAAGAGAGAGAAAGGGAGCACACCACTTCACACACTGCAACTCTGTAGTTATAATTCAAAAGCCTGCCTAGATAAAACATCTTTTCCTGCTGCAGGAAAGACAGGAGGGATGTCACCAACCAGACCTCTCATGGAAGGAAGTTTCACAGCCTGGGAACAACCACAGAGAAGACTGTCTCCTAAGTCCTCAGCAACCATCCCTATGAGGGTGGTGGTACTTGAGAAAGCCCTCCCCTGCAAATCTCAGCACACACCCTGGTTTATATAAGAATATATGGTTTTTCAAATGTTCTGGAGCCAAGCCACATAGGGCATTAAAGGTCAAAACTAGCACTTTCAGTTCTGCTCAGAAATTGACCAGTAGCCAATGCAGCTATTTCAATGAGGGTGGGGGTGGAAATGTCACATCATCCCTGGTCAACAGCCTGGCTGCAGCATTTTGAACTCACTGAAGTTCCAAATAGTTTCCAAAGGTTGCCCTATGTGGTATACATTACAGTAGTGTAAATGAGAAGTAATCAAGGGATATGTCACCATAGCCAAATCTGATTTCTGAATGAATGGGCACAGCTGGAACAGTAGGTTTTTCTGTGCAAATGCACTCCTGGCCACAGTTGAAACCTGGGCATCCTGGCTCAGTTCCAAGTATTGCAGTATTACAGTACTAAATCTGAGCATTTATTATTACTAAATTCATGGGGCATATTTGCACCAGCTTCATTAAACTTACTATTGTGTTGCATATTATTGCTTGGGACATAGGATGATGGGGGCAACACGATACAACCGCATGGTTAGATATGGCTGCTGTTTCAATGTCATAAGATGTGGCATAGTCCAAAGGGCATCAGAAAACATTGGCATAAATATGCATTTCCCTAAAATGTGAGAGTCCTACATTGATTTTCTATTGGAAATATTATACAGTTTTGAATTATTATGGCAAGTCATTTCTTATTTCAAAGCACTTCTAGCTGCTACATCAAAAGGATAAACAAAAGTGATTGTTCTTCTAACTTTGTGCAGGTATTCAAAGGACAAAGTATAATTGACAACTTATGTTTGATCACAGCCCTTTTAATTAGGAACATATTGCATCTGCTTAACATTGCTAGTGTTTGGGTACAAAAGATTTTCAGTGTCAATTAATCTCGTAATATCCCTAAGCAAGCTGGAATTGTTGAAGAAGATGGAAATTGGCTGATGAATGTATTGGTCACTTCAGAGGCATGTTCAAATCTATCTTCTTGCTGTCCTAATGAATATGGAAACCTGCCCAGTGTGTGATTGGATTTTAATGACTACAAGGTCAGGGACTTTGCAAGGTGTGAATCTGCTTGCAAGGTCATAAGTGGCAAGCAGTGCATGGATCTGAAAATAAACAAGGAGCTGTCAGGGATATTAGCTTTTTTGTAGAAAACCCCATGGGATGAAAAGGTTAACAGGTGATTGCATTGTAACTTGTTTTGAAACTCAAAATAAGCTTGAAAGGTACGTGCATTATCTTTCATTATCCTTTGCATGAGAAACAGTGGTAATTTAAAATGCAAGCAGTGTTTGATTATAATAGCACCTTAGCTTATCAGAAGACTGCATTTATCACTATGCTAACCAGTCCACTGACAGCACAATCATCCACAAGCTTACTCAAAAGTAAAAGCCACTGTGTCCAATGGGTTTTACTTGCAGGTAAGTGGCTACACAATTGCACTCTGTATGTACAAATAGGGTCACTTTTGAACTAACAGGCAAAATTACTTGGTCCAAACTGCCTGTGGGTGGGAAGAAAACATCTGCCTCCAACAGATAATCCAAGCTACAAATTACTCACAAAAATGCAGATCATGTGCATTGCTACCCTAAATTAATTTGATTCTCAATGAGGAATAATTCAGATTGTTGGAAAAGAATAATAGGAAATGAGTTTAGAAATATTAAGGAATATATTAATAGGTTGTCAGAAGGAGTATAAATTATTGTAGAACAATGCACAGAGGAGAAAAAACACTAAAAGAAACTGCGAATAAGGGAAGATGTATAAACTAGTTCCTTCAACCCTACAAAGAACATTATTTTCTGCATATGAAATTTTTAAAAAATGCATTAGTAATGCTGGAGTCTGAGCACTAGAAGTATTTGGGTTCTGGCTGTTCCTATTCTAACAGGATATTAGTGTGGTTTTAGCCTATAATCATTTATACACTTAGTATAAGTATAGTTACGTTGTTGGTCCAACATAAAGTAGTCTGCATTTACACAGCAGAATTAATACAGTTTAACATCGTGTTAACTGTCATGGCTCCATCCTATGGAATCCTGGCTTTGTAGTTTATTCTGGTACTAGACCTCTGTGACAGAGAAGGCTAAATATCTCACAAAACTACAAATCCCAGAATCTCATAATATTGAGCCATGGCAGTTAAAGTGTTGTCACACTGCATTATTTCTGCAGCATAGATGCAATCTAGTTTTCCCTTTCCCTGCTGTTATGAGGCTTATTCATTCTCAACATGACCACAACCAGCTAGATGATTATAGTTATCATTATTTAGGGGCTGTACAGACCAGCCAAAAGGGCCGGCCTAGGGGTGGAGTGGGGGCATGGCAACTGCACACTAGCCACCCCGACTCCGCCTCAATGCTACCATCACACCACCCACTCACCCAGACAGTGGGCAATATCAGGGTGATCCCTTGATGCAGCATTCACACACGCTGCACCAAAGAAGCACTGAAAAGCCACCACTGCCACAGCAAGGGCAGCTTTTTGCCACTCTAAAAAAGAAGGAGCATTTAACAACTCTTTTTAGAGTGGCAAACCACCAAATCAGGGCTGCAGCATGTGGTTGCTGTGGCCCCAATCCAGGAAGGAAAGAGGCAGTGGGACGCCGCCCCTTAAGGGTCATCTGTTCAGTCCCTTAGTAAGCTGCATTACAAGAACTGTATAGGAGTGTATCAAGTAGGCCATATTTAGATAAAACACCAAAGACTGGAGGAGAATGCTGTTTTATACCCACTTTGAGAAATCTGTGGAATTTATGTGTTTTTACTGTTTATATACTGTGCTTTCATGTTCTGATGTTTCATGAGGAGAATATGCAAAATACAGCATATGTAGAACAAAGTTCAGTGTTTGATTTCCAAATAAAAATATTTGAGAACTGTGTGCTCTTCACCTTCGGAAACACCCCAACTATTATACCCTTATCGTCTGCCCTTTGCATCTTGAAATTGTACTTCCTCAGCAATAAAGTTATTGTATTAATATGATGGCAAACAAGGGCACAATGACACACTTTTATTCATATTTTAATTTATGTACAAAGGACAGTTTTTAAATAAGATTTTGGCACTCATTGAAGGAAGAGATCTTTACAATTAATGGGTGGCACTCTAACAGAGAAAAACAATTGGTGATTATGTAGAAATAAACTCCAATTTATTCTATATGTCTTATTCTGGAGTCATATATAAATCTGTTTAGGACTGCAGCCTACATGTTTTTTTTTGTTGGTTTTTTTAGTTTTGTCTAATGTTTTTAAAGGCTGATGTGTTCATTCTGGATCCAACAAGCAGACTATTAAATTTAGAAAAGAATAAGAACAAGTTCTTACATGCAGTTTTGACACCATAGTGTTAAGAGATACATTGCCTGTGATGATGAGCTATCACAGACTTATCATCCCATGATTTCATATCATCCAGTGGCAACTGAAATGCAGTATTTTGCACCACAGAAAGCTTACTGGGGTTATTTAAGTGTTGAATCATCAAGCCATAAATGAATAAGGGACACATATTTATTTAGTGATTTTTATTCTCATATTTATATCTCTTGACTTTTAAATTACATTCACCATTCCCAAGGGGGCAAATATTAATACAGATTTAAATGGAACAGTTGATCTTACCAACAGTTTCTTGTTACTTCCTTAACATTTAAGTCCTATTTTAATCTACCAGGAAAATGAATCCATTGGGACTTCACTCCGGAATGAACGTGTGGAAAACTCACAGTTTTACTCCTGAATAAATACGTAAATGGGTAGTGCTAAAAGCTGGGTACATGAATGATCCAGCCACGCTAAGTAGGGTTATCAGTACACAGAGGAGTCTAATAGGACCTTTGAGACTAACTGAAAGAAAGAAGCTGGTAGCATAAGCTTTTGTAGACTTGAGCCTATTTCCTTGGATGCATAGGGTAGAATGGAGTGTCCAGAGAAAGACCAATATAAACTAGTTATGTGAGAGAATGTCAGCTGAAATCCAAACCCTTGTGGGTATGGGGATGAGGTGGCAAGTTCAGTTTTAACAATGGTCATTGGGGGACAAAGGAAAGAGGAGAGATGTTGCCTAAAGTCAAGGAAAGCAAATAAACATAAGAATGAGTATTGAAATGTAGTGTTGGAACCAGACAAATGTGATGAACTGGTCAAGAGCACCCTCATGAGGATGGGGGATATATAGGATTGAAATGTGTGTAGTGTCATTTAGGCATATGATATTGTAATAAAAAGGTATACTATTAATTTTGCTAGTTGTTTATTTCATGACTACTGAAATTTCATTCAGTGATATACAGGAATTACATGTTATGAATAAGATTAGTACAAAAAAAATGGCTGTTTATTTTTGTTTTCTTTATGTTCAGCAATAAACCTTCCTTTTCACTTTCTTCTTTCACTTTCCTTAGTAATTTTTCCAAGTCTGTGTTTTATGCTAGTAGTATAGTGTCTTCTGCATATCTTAGATTGCTGATGCTTATTCTTCCTTTTTTCATTCCTCCTTCTTCCACGTAAAAACATGGTCTTTGTATTATAATGTAGGACAAAGCCTACATTATGGAATATTTCAGATTTTGGAATTCCAGATAAGGTATGCTCGTCCTGTATTTTAAATATATTTAGGGCCCCGTTTACACTGACCAGGATACTGCACTGGCCACAATATCCTGGCCCCAGAACTGCCCTGATTTCCCCCCCCCCCATTATCTGGCCCTCTGTTCCCCTGCTGGATCAGCTATTTTCATGGTCAGCCTGCTATATCTGCCACCACCATGCATCATTTCCTTCCAAGGCCAGAACAAGGCACTCAGTGATAATCACATGTGTAGGCACCTTGTTCTGACCTCAGAGTGACGGATGACAGCAGTGGACATGTCAAGTGATTCAGTGCAGACAGCTGCCCTTATGTGAAAACGGAGAACTCCAGATCTTCCAGGAATATCTGATATAAGTGGTAGGTTTTAAAATTCATTATAAGTGTGTTATACCCCAGTTCTGGTGCTGAACATGCCAGATATCATTGTACCGCTCACACAAAAACTGGGTTTTGGGCCATACATCACCCAGATAGGATGCTGCCAGAATGGAGAGGGGGGAAATAGGTCTTCTACTGTAGCTATTACTAAATGGTGGGTTACATTTGCAAAGGAGGTAGTAATGCTTTTATATGTTAATGTGAATCCAAGAAGATGGCCATTAAGTTTTTTAAAATAAAAGTAACACATCAATTATTATTATTATTATTATTATTATTAAAGTTTATTTCTAGAGCGCTGTCAGTGTACTCAGCACTGTACAAAAGACAATCAAGAATAAAACAAATAACAAATAAAAAATAAAACCTGCCAGAGGCGTACAATCTAAGTTAAAACAATGAGCAAAATAATAAAAGTCAGTTTAAACAAAGACAATTACAACAATTACTAACAACATCCACTGTAAACCTAAGTGAGAAACAAGTAAATGTATATCAGACAAAACCAGGGAATGCCTCCCTGAACAAAATAGTCTTTAACTCAGATTTGAAGGTGGATAAAGAAGTAATGGCCCGTGTTTGAGGGGGAAGAAGGTTCCAGAAGTGAGGGGCGGCAAGCAAAAAGGGGCGAATCCGAGATGGAGCAGTGTACATCCTTGGTTGGGACAGCAGACCTTGAGTATTAAAACGAAAGGTACGGGAGGGAGTGTAGGGAGAGAGAAGGTCAGATAAGTAAAGAGG
>JAIPUX010001232.1:119129980-119140556 GCA_020142125.1 Phrynosoma platyrhinos
ATGGGGCTGGGTGTTATCAGTACACTGATGACACCCAGATCTATTTTTTCCATGTCTCAATTGTTGGCCTGAACTCTCAATGGTGTCTCTCCTCTCTAGGAATGTCTTAAGGCAGTAATGGGCTGGATGAGGAAAAACAGATTGAAAGTGAATCCAGACAAAATGGAGGTGCTAACAGTAGCGGCCCCAAAACCAAGAATTGGGTTGCAACCTCCATTCCTGGACAGGGTCACACTCTCCATAAAGGACTGTGTTTGCAGTCTGGGGGTACTCCTTGACTTGTCACTCCTAATGACTAATCAGGTAAATGCGACAGTCATGAGTGCCTGTTATCAACTCCGGCTGATACGCCAGCTACACCCTTTCCTGGAAGTAAGGGATCTTGAAAATGTGGTGCACACACTGATAACCTCCCGTCTGGATTTCTGTAATGCATTCTACATGGGGCTACCCTCGTGCTTGGTCCAGAATCTTCAATTAGTACAAAATATGGCAGTCAGAGTGGTCTCCGGAACATCTAGGAGAGACCACATGACTCTGGTATTAAAATCTCTCCACTGGCTGCCTATTAGTTTCCGGGCCCAGTAGAGGGTGTTGGTTATCACCTTTAAAGCCCTAAATGGCTTGGGTTCATCCTATCTTTGGGACTGCCTCCTCCCATATAATCCTCCCCACGCACTCCAGTCATCCGTGAGGAATTTGCTCCAGCCATTAAAATCTAGGCTGTCGGCAACCTCCCAGAGGGCATTCTCAGTAACCAACCCCAGATTATGGAACAGCCTGCCGGATGAGATCTGTCAGATTACAAATTTAAGCAACTTTAAAAAGCTGTGAAGATGGATCTCTTCTGGCAGGCCTTTCCTGATTAGCTTCTTAATTAGATCCTGGCATCAGGAGTAATGTCTCCTTACCTCTTTCTGCTCTTTCTTGCTTGCGGCTTGTATTTGTCTGTTTAATTGTTTTAATTAATTAATTTATTTTTCTTGAGATTTTATGTTAATTTTTAATATGTGTAGTTTAATACCTTTTTAATGGGGGGAGGGTAGGGTCCTGGGGTTTATAATAATAATAATAATAATTTTTTATTTATAACCCACCCCTCTGCACAGCAATCGGGGTGGCTCACAACAGTTAAAATACAGTAGTTAAGAAACAATCCAATATCCCAATCCCTCCACCCACATCCCCTCCCACACCCCTTAAAACAGAATTAAACTTGAAAGAGAATTAAGAACAGAGTAAAACTAATGTGAAAGAAATAAATAACAATATAATAGGATACCACAATCAGCAGAGAGCTTGGGAAGAAGAGAATCCAATGTTGATCTCTCTAAGGAGATTATTCTGGGAAGGCCTGCCAGAAGAGATCCGTCTTAACCGCTTTCTTAAAAGCAGTAAGTGTTGTATTGAGACGGATCTCATCTGGCAGGCCATTCCATAGTTTAGGGGCAACAACAGAAAATGCCCTCTGCGAGGTCTGTTTGGACTTCAACTTCGGTTGTTGAAGCAAGCTCTTTCCAGCTGACCGAAGGGCATGGGGGGGCTCATACGGGAAGAGGTGGTCCCTGAGGTAAGATGGACCCAAGCCATGTAGGGCTTTAAAGGTCAAAACCAACACCTTGTACTGCGCCCAGAAACTAATTGGCAGCCAGTGGAGGGATTTAAGCACTGGTGTAATGTGCTCCCTCCTAGATGTTCCGGTGATTAATCTGGCTGCCATATTTTGCACCAATTGAAGTTTCCGAGTTAGGCACAAGGGTAGCCCCATGTAGAGTGCATTGCAGTAATCTAGACGTGAGGTTACCAGTGCGTGCACCACGGTTTCCAGGTCTGTATTTGTGTAATTTTAACTGTTGTAAGCCACCCTGATTGTTTTAACAGAGGGGTGGGGTATAAATAAATATTATTATTATTATTATTATTATTATTATTATTATTATTATTATTATTATTATTATTGATATCCTTCTTGAACTGTAGTATTACACATGAGGTCTAACCAAAGCAGAATAGAGCAACTCCACTCCATTCCAAGGTGGCAGGAGAACAATGCTGTGGCACCCACCTATATGGATTCCAATAGCTGTCATTCTGGTATTGGCCAGCAGGTTAACTACTTAATGGTTTCCATTGATTTAGTAGTTAGATCAGGAACCTATGTCAAAGCCAAGCCTTTACAGCGGTAACCAATTAAAATTGAGGGCATTTAATTAAAAAATGTGACCAATGAATGCTCACTGCTGAGTTCACAAATGCTATTCTTAGTATGTAGAAATATACTTTAATGTTGGAAAGAACCTAGACCATTATGTTGCAATTCTACCATTTACAGGCCACACGAATATCATCATTCTGTGTTTACCATGTCAAAGGAGATGCCTTCAGATACAGGAAAAGCCTTTTATAGAACGAAAACTGCAGTGTATTCCTTGGCCAGGAGCCACAGAAGCTGCCTTCCTTCTGGATAGTAATTAAGATTTTTAATCATGCATTTATAAACAGTGTAATAATTACAAAGAAAGTGAAGAGATTTTGTGATGAGAAGACACTCTTAAATGGTATTTGAGTTTCTAGCAATTCCAAAGTAAATTTAATAGGACTTGCTCACTACAGTACATGATGCCATTAGCAAAGAATGAGCAATGTTTCTGTGGAACACTAGAGTGCTTTGTATGTGGTTCAATAAAAATATACAAATGTTGTTTCAATGCAAGAAACCATTCTCATAAAAGAGATAAACACCAGAAAATCCAGCTCTTTCAAAGTGCCCTACCTTTGTCCTCAAAATAAAAATCAACTATTGTTTATGAGACACAGAAAGAAAAGAAAGTATCTGGCAATGCTTTATAGAAAAGTTATGCAAAATTCTCCTGCTGCTCACTAGAAAAAAAAAGCATGTTGTAGCATAGAGACCAGTGGTAACCTGTATTACCATGGACTAAGGACAATTTCATCCTGTGTTGTTTGTTATGCCTCTTCATGAGCAAATGTTTTGGCCAACATGTGAATACCTGTGGATATAAAACTAAAATCATGACAGCGCTATGTGAAAGGATGAAGAGTGCTACCTCTCCTCCTCTGCTTTCCATTTTCAGCTAATAACAGTTTGCAATGCATCTGAACTTTGGCAGAATGTGGTTAGCTTTGACCAGCTTTAAATCATGGTTTCTGATCTGGCTTGATTCCCAGTTCACATAAAACAAAAACTGTGGTTTTTTGAAACTAGAAAAGAAAACTATACAGATGTTCCATAAAAGAGGAGACAAGGATCAAAGATATTGTGATAAACTCTAGTTTAATGCTACACCCAGTTGACTTGATTTAAATCCTGATTTCCATGGCTTCTGTGAAAATCTCACTGTTAGAGATTTAAAGAAGATATTTAATTGTTAGTGGTCTATTTAATAAACATATTTAGTGAAAATATTGTATTGTTTAATATAAGTTTAATGCATATTCATAAAGATGTATTCATTAGAAGGCAAGGACATACTGATCAAATATTTTGATTGTTTTCAATTATTTTTCAATTTATTAAAAATGCCTTTATGTTCAGACCTCTCTTTGTTCAGCTCTATTCCTTTTCCCCAAATTCTCTATTCATTCATCTTCCTTATCCACTTTCCAGCTGTTATTATCACTTAGAAAGAGGCAAAGCCTAGAGCATAAGCAAGAAAGCACATACTTCATGCATGCAAGCTGCAGAACAAAACTGAAAGCTGTGAACATTCAGCTCGGTTTTGGTTGTTTCAAATAAGTAGTCCATTTAAAAACCTAAATTTTTGGACTTCCAGTGGCTGTAGGTGAAGTGAAAGGTCGGTCAACATGAGGCTGGTGTGACAGACCACTGAATTTAGCGGTGAAGGGTCCCTTAAAGCAAATCCAAAAAGAGGATCCTGACTTCCCCAGTAAAGGGGGTCTGGAGAGGCTACACAAGAACTAGATTCCAGTACTTAGCAGCCTGAAAAGAAGAAATAAAACCAGGGCTGTGGGAGGTACTGAGGAGGTCATGCAGAGAACTACTGCCGCTAAATCCACCCCCACAAGAGCTAAGCAATGCCACCACCTTTTAAAATATAAGAGCTGGAAAGCAAAAACTAAAGGAAATTACCTTGGTAAGAAAACATTAGAGTGTGTTGTTTTTTTTTCAATTTGACTGAGCACTTCTGAAATATTTAAGGACTTCCCTTCTAATTTGTAACTTAAAGGGGGGATGCACACAGGCTAAAAGGGTTGTTTTGGTGTTGACCTGAAGGCATACCTCCTTTGCAGATGGCACTTTGCACTGTCTTGGAGGTAAGGAAGAGGAGGGGCAGCCTCACGCTGGGTGCCCCAACCCCTTCCCAAACATGTCATCAGAGCACCCGTCCCTCCACAATACGGGCGATCCAATGACATCCTTCTGCTGCAGTGTCCGGACATGCTGCAATGGAAGAGACACCGAAGAGGCACACAAAGCCTCTTGTGGTGCACCTTCGGTGACTTGAGGAAGGAGCACTATTTTAGCGCTCCTTCAAGGGCCCAAAATGGGTGCATTGGGGCTGAGGAGTGCAGGTACCTTGGCCCCAATCCGTGGCTTCTCAGGGTGGCCCATGGCCTCCTGTCGTCAGTGGCAGATGGTATTTAGATGAGCCAGATTGGGCACCAAAAAAGTGCCCCCTACCTGCCTCTTCCTGTGAAAAGAATAAATAACTGACCTTCAACTCAGAGTAAAAATAATTCTGAAGAATAAGGAAGTAATAAATTGAGGGGAAAAGAGAAAGGGAAAGGAAAGATATAAGAAAGAGATAAATTCAGGAAAATAAAATAGGAAAAAAATAAATAAATGTATTTAAATATATTTTAAAAAAATATAAAAAGAAAGACAGATAATCTTTTACCTTAACTGGCCAAACATATAAAGAACCTTTTAAAAAGAGGAAAGAGGAAAATAAAAAGAAAATAAAAAGGTGGATAAAAGAAGAGAAAGAAGAAGAATTAGAAGGGAAAATAAAATAATAAAAATAAAAAATAAAATAATAATAACAGGAAGAAGAAGGGTAGAATAGGGAAAGGAAAGAAGGGAAAATTAAAATAACTCTAAGATAGGAAAGATAAAAGAAAGACAAAATCAAGTCATAAAAACCTCCTAAGCATAGAGAAAGGAAAGAAAGAATAAGGTGATTTACATTGTTATATACAATTATATAAAGAAAAAAGAGAAGGAGAAGAAGGAGAAAGAAGAATAAATAAATAATTACACATATCCTTACCAAATTTAAATAGAGAGTACTTATATTATTGACCAAAAAAAAAAGACAATACATTAGGTAAACTAAGCAAATTTTTAATGTGTATCCTTATTAGTAAATTTATAAAATATTCCAACCACAACCAAAAACAAACAAAGATATAAAATTTTGACCACAGGAAACCACTCAAGATTCAAATAAAAAATAAAGAAATAAACAAATAAATAAACAACAACAATAATAAATAAACAGAAATCTGCTTGAAAAGAATTGGACACAACACTTGAAGAAAATGGCGGCAGGTAGAAGTATTGTACAACTTCCCCAAAGGAGAAACTTTGCTTTCAACAGATTAATATGGTTATATTAGAGGAGATGAGGTGCCTGAGACTTGAAATAAGCAAAGAGATGAAAGAAATGAAAGCAGAAGTCAAAGAAGAGATAAGAAAGGACCTGGAAGCCATTAACCAAAAGTTCGATCAAATCACAACAGATGTTACACAGATTAAGACATCAATTCACAAATTGCAATACAAGACAAATTGATTAGAAAACAGAACAAAGAAATTTGAACAAGCTGTAGAGAAAGGAACACTAATGAATACTATATTAGAAATTAAGAGTCATGTGAAATGCCTGAAGATAAGAGGACACAGGACCTTTACAGACTGCCAGAAATAATGCAACTTGAGGCCACTTTAACTGTCCTGACTTAGTGCTAAGGAATCATGGGAACTGTAGTTTATTGTGTCACTAGAGCTCTTTGACAGAGAAGGCTAAATGTCCCAGAAAAAAAAATACAGTTCCTATGATTCCCTAGCACAGACCCAGGATAATTAAAGTGGCCTCAAGCTGCATTATTTCTGGCAGTCTGTAAAGGCCTTTAGTGAATAAAAAGAAGAAAATATATATGACAGACTAATCCCAACCTTGGCAGAATATATAAGATGGATACCAGAACAACTAGATTTGGAAATTGATAAAATTTTCAGAGTCAGTTCAGAATTTGCATGAGAAAAGAAGGTACCATGTGATATTATGATATATCTGGTTCAAGAAAGAATTAAGGAGATTATCCTCCCACACAATAAAAAAAACCCAAATTAATAACTGATGGAGAAGATTTTCAGATATATACCTCAAGAAGTTTTGAAGAGAAGGAAAAAATATCAATTTCTAACTCAAACTCTAAGAAAAAAAGGAATCCAATACAAATGGGGAAAAATAGAAGGATTTCCCTGTACTACCATCAACAAAGATACACTTTAAATTCAATTCCTAAGGCAAAAGACCTCATTAGAAGATTCAAAAGGGAATTGGAATCTACAACACCAGAATTGGAATCTACAACACCAAGAAGAAATAAAGATGATCAAGAACATCAAGATGGAGAAAAGGGACAAAAAAGAAGAAGAGGTAATACATAGAATTGAGAAAATAAATAGAAGGACCTGGAATGACCAGAGAAAGGAAGAAGCAGAACAAATACAACAAGAACAAATAAAGAAAGAAGAAGTAAGTGAAAGAGAGATCTCAGACTTAGAAGAAGACTTGATAGAAGCCACAAAATTGTATTTAAAAAAGACTTCAAATTTAAATTTATAAAATTAAAATTTGACTGACAAAAAAGGAAAAAAATGTTCTTAAATGATTTTTAAAGTATATACATGGTCTGTAAAAGGTCTACATTTGATTCATAAAAGGAGAAAAATCTTTCTCCACTTGGCGAAACAAAAACTTGATATAGTAAACTTACAAGAGATGCATATAAGAAAAAAAGAAGATAAAGGTTACAATATACATAAATAAGAAATTCCAAGCAACAGAATTATTTAAGGGCAATGAAAGTCACATATTAGGGATACATGTTAAAATGCAAGAGCTAAACATTTTGATAGTAGGGATATACGCCCCCTCAGATAATCAACATAAATTATATAAGAAACTCCAGGATCAAATTATAGAGCACCAATTTGATAACTTAATGCTCTTAGGGGATTAGAATGGGATAACAGACCCAATGATAGATTGAAACCCCAATACCAGACACAGCCAAGGGAATTTACCTAAAAAATCATTTGACCTTTTGGACAACTTGACCCTGGAAGATATTTTGAGATTAAAACATCCAAAAGAAAAAAACTTCACTTTTTTTCAGACAGACACCAATCATAGTCAAGATTGGATATGTTCTTCATTTCTAAGACACTAATTAGGAAAATCAAAAAAGTACAAATTCTCCCAAAAACTATTTCAGATCATAGTCTAGTATTATTAGAATTGAATAATGGGGTTTCTGGTTGGCAATGGCACTCTGTAGAGACGTTCCCCAGTAAGTCTCTGGTGGCTGTCTCACATCGTGGGGTAACTAGACCCCTGATTAAAAGTACAGGGGGCTAAAATTGCCCCCTTGGAATAGGGGGCTCAGAGGGGGGACAATGGAGGTCCGGGAACTGAAGATTAGTCCATTAATGGCTGAGATTTTATTTCAGTTCGATTGGGCTAAAGCGTCAGAACCATAGGTCAAGCCACGACCCTGTGGTGGAGTGGGTTGTATTGCACAGGAGCATCACCAATTTTAACAAAAGAATTTTAGAACTTCAGTGACTATAAAGGTGAGCTATAATAGAGAGATTGAATAATAACTTGAGGTAATTACATCAAGCAATTAGCTATATTGGAATTGATGGCACAACTGAATAAGGGACCTTAATGTATGGCCATATGCAATTTGGATAGACCCTAACGCCCGGTTGAGTGATTGTTGGAAAGACTTTCTTAGAATCTAAAAAGACTTTAAACTAAATTTCGCTGGGTTGGAAAATAAAGACTCAATGAAGTGCTGAATTGTTAAATTAAAGATCTGACTGTTGGATGTTGCGCATTGAGAACTTAGATCAGCAACGGAGAAATATATCACCTTTGATAAGCCAATTGACATCTTGAAGATATTTAATACTCTTAAGCTCTAATATAGCCACTTCCTTTCTGTTTTATTGGACTTAGTAAGGTTTAAGTGGTTAGGACTTATTAAAAACAGTTAATCAACTATTCCAGCACTTATTATACAATTTGAAAGGGTTAAATTGAGCCTGAGACTGAGACTGTGACTTTGGAGGAGACATTAGACTGTTTACTTTTAGTTATCTTTCTAATCCATGTTCTAGGCTGGTGCAGACCTTGAGCTGGTGCGGAGGAGAGGTATGTTCATGGAGGTGTTTGTGATACTTCTCCAAGCAAGAATTACAAAGACTGACTGATTTTGAAGTGGAACCAGAAGTTATAACCACAGACCCTTACTCTGCTCCTTTGCAATGCCAGGTCGGTAAAAAACAAGACCCACATCATCCATGATCTTATCGTGGATGAGGAGGCCGACCTGGCTTGCTTTATCGAGACCTAGCTGGGAGATGCTAGCACAGCTACTTGGGCTCAGGCTCTCCAAGCCAGGTACACAATCAGTGAGCAAACAAGGGAAAGTGGGCAGGGTGGTGGCGGTGTAGCATTAGTTCATAGAAACAACCTCACCTTCATCAGGAAGCCTATCCAGAAAACAACCTGCATCGAGTGTATGTACATTAGCCTGAAAACCAGGGATAGTTTGGGGATTCTGTTAGTATACCAGCCACCCCGTTGTCTAACAGACTCCCTAACCGAGATGACCACCCTGGTCTCTGAGTTGCTGTTAGAGTCGCCAAGACTTTTGGTTCTGATCGATTTGAACGTTCCACTCGAGACCAGTTTGCAAGATCTAACTGGTGCGCCTTGGGAATTCATGGATACCATGAAAACATGGGCCTATCCCAATTGGTTGATGGGCCCACACACTGTGCGGGTCATACCCTCGATGCAGCTTTTAGTACGGAACAGGAATATCCATGGGCGGAGGTCATAAAAACCTCTGCATTGTCATGGATGGATCATTTCCTGGTCAAGATGGAACTAAAGACCACTGTCTGTCCCCACGGTGGTGGCAGACCCATTAGAATGGTCCACCCTCGAAGGCTAATGGAACCAATTGGTTTCCAGAAGGCCTTAGAGGGTTTGATGGTTGGTAACACCAGTGATTCTGTTAAAGCCTTGGTGGACACTTTGAACACCGATCTCACCAGGGCTATCGACACAATCACTCCCAAGCGTCCTTACCAGCCTGCTTCTAATCCTAAACCCTGGTATACAGAGGAGCTTAGGAGGATGAAGTGAGCTGGACAATGACTAGAGTGTGAATGGTGAAGGACTTGTCTCTCATCCGACAGAACTCACCTTACGAAGCACCTTGATTCCTATAGGGAGGCTTTACATGCAGCGCAGAAATCCTTCTGTTCTGCACATATTGCGTCTGCAGAGTCTCGCCTGGCAGAGCTGTTTAGGGTGGTGGGGGAGCTGGCGAAGGTTTTACCTCCCCAAATCCCCTACTGAACCCAACAACAGCCTGCTGTGAGGCGTTTAACATCCACTTTTCAGATAAAATCTCTCGGATAAGAGCTGACTTGGACTCCAAAATCTGTAGGTGAGGTATCCAGCAACTCCGTTGATGGTAATTTACTGGATCAATTTCAATCTGTGAGTACTGATGATGTGGGCAAGCTCCTTGGAAGAGTGAGGAAGACAACTTGTCCTCTCGACCCTTGTCCATCTTGGCTGCTCACCCAGGGGGTACGTGTTGAGACTGTTCCTTTGGGATACAATCAATACATCCTTTAGGGAGGGTTTTGTACCATCTTGCTTGAAGGAGGCGGCCGTTAGGCCACTCCTGAAAAAACCTTCCCTGGACCCCCTGGACAGAAACAACTGCAGGCCAGGCTCCTTGCTCCATTTTTTGAGCAAGGTGATCAAGAGGGCAGTTGCTTCCCAACTCCAATCAGTCTTGGATGAAACTGATTATCTTGATCCATTTCAAACTGGCTTCAGGACAGGATATGGAGTTGAGATGGCCAAGGTTGCTCTGACTGATGACCTCCGCCTGGGCATCAACAGGGGTAGTGTGACATTGCTGGTGCTCTTGGATCTCTCAGTGGCCTTCAATAAAATAGATCATGCCATCCTCTTGGATTGCCTGAGAGAGTTAGGAATTGGAGGCACTGCTCTGCCGTGGTTCCGTTCTTTCCTCTTAGCCAGATCCCAGAGGATAAGGTTCGTGGACAGTTGTTCTTCCAAAATAAAGCTTAATTGTGGCATCCCTCAGGGAGCCATCCTGTCCCTGATGCTATTCAACATCTATATGAAGCCGCTGGGTGAGATCATTCGGAGGCATGGAGCGTGGTGTCATCAGTGTGCTGATGACACCCAGATATATTTCTCCATGACCAGATCATTAGCTCAGACTTCAGATGGCGTCTCTCCTC
>JAIPUX010001232.1:119165131-119176637 GCA_020142125.1 Phrynosoma platyrhinos
ACAGTGGAACACACTCCCTCAGAGTGTGGTTGAGTCTCCTTCCTTGGAAGTCTTTAAACAGAAGCTCTCAGGGATGCATTGATTACTACTGCTGAAGCTAATTGTTGTTTTATTTTGTTTGGTTTTTAACTTCTATTTGATTTAATATTCTTTTAAGGGGGGGTGGTGATAGGGTTGAAATGTACTGTACTTTTAACTTTGTTAGCTGCCCCGATTGATCTAAGAGGGGCGGGATATAAATTATTATTATTATTATTATTATTATTATTATTATTATTATTATTATCATCATCATCATCATTATTTTTTTGTAATTTAGGGGGTTAGACTAGATGACTCTTGTGGTCTCTTCCAACTCTATGATTCTATGGATTCAATGATTCAATAAAATCTTTAGATTACAGTGTCAATCCCGCTTGTATTCCACTACTGAAAAAAATGTGTGATCATCTCTTAAATCTAATAGTTTTACATCACAGACGATACATTTCAATTGAATATTAGAAGGAACTTCTTGACAATGAGAGTAGTTCAGTAATATGAACCAATTGCTTAGAGAATTTGTGAGGTCTCCTTCTCTGGATGTGCTCAAAAAGAAGCTGAAGAAGAACCAATTGGGTTCTAGTTGGAGTTCCTGCCCTTAGCATTAGATTGGACATCACAGTCCATGAAACCCCTTCCAATTCTATGATTCTATGATGAGCTATATTTTTAATTTCATTTTAAAGAGTTTATTTATGTTTTAAATATTGGTAGCTTTTTATCTGCAATAAGCAATATTGAGAAGAATAAATCACCAGGGACACATACTATTTCATTAGAATTGATACAGTTCACACAGACAAAATGTTCAACTCTAGTGATAACAAAAATATTCCAGCAAATATGGTAAACAAAATGATGGCCAGCAGACTGGAAGAGATTAATATACATTCCAATTTGCAAAAAAATGAGACATAAAAAACTGCAGCAACTATAGGACCATAACACTAATTTCCCACACAAGCAAAATCATGCTCAAAATTATGCAGCACAAACTTCAACTATATATACAGATAAAAATTCCTGAGGTGCAAGTGGGGTTCAAGAAACGCATAAATGCTAGGGTCCACATTACATACATATGATGGTTAAAAGAGCATACCAAGGCATTCCAGAAGAAAATTAGCATGTGCTTTGTAGACTATAGCAAAGCCATTGACTTCATAGATCACAAAAGCTATGCAACACTCTTAAAGACATGGGAATGTCACTATTTGACAGTCCTGATGAGAAATCTGTATTCAGGACAACAGGCCACTATCAGAACAGAACATGGAGAGACAGAATGATTCCCAATTGGCAAAGGAATCAGGCAAGGCTGCATTCTATCACCCTACTTGTTCAACTTGTATGCAGAAAATATCATATGAAGAGCAAAGAGCAGATTTATACTCAGAAAAAACAGAAGGGAAGATAAAAGGAAGGAACTTAAACAGTCTAGTTTATGTAGTTGACACCATACTACTAGCAGAAAATATCATAGACTTGGAATAATTATTAAGGAATGTCAAGAAAGAAAATGCAAAGGCAGGCATACTGCTGAACATAAAGAAAACAAAAATAATGACCTTGGAAGAGCTACATAAATTCAGCCTAGATAATGAAAAAATCAAAAGAGTTAAGACTTCCCCTACTTTGTATCAAACACTGAAAAGAATGGAGACTGCAGTCAAGAAATAAGAAGACTAGGAGTGGGAAGAGCAGTTATGAAAGAACTAGACAAGATCCTAAAGTGCAAAGATGTACAACTGAATATTAAAGTTAGAATCATCCAAGTCATTATATTCCCTATTACCATGTACAGATATGAGAACTGGACAGTGAAGAAAGTTGATAGAAAGAAAATCAACTCATTTGAGGTGTGGAGCCGGAGAAGAGTCTTGAGGATACTGTGGACAGCCAAAAAGATAAACAAATGGGTGAACAAATCAAGCCTTAACTACCACTGGCAGCCAAGATAACCTGAGGCTGGTGTACTTTGGTCACATAATGAGAAGGTATGTCTCACTAGAAAAGACAATAATGCTAGGGAATGCAGAAGGCAGTAGAAAGAGAGGAAAATCACACGGCAGACAGATAGACTCAATCAGAGATGTCACAGGCATGAATTTGCAGAACCTAAGCAGAGTAGTAGAGGGTAGGGGGGCTTGGAGATGTCTCATCCACAGAGTCACCATGGGTCAGGGCCAACTTAAGAACAGTTAAAACAACAATGCCTTTTTATTCCAGATAAGAGCAGTAGCTCCTTAATCCAATTGAAATCAATAAGATGTGATAATCATTATGACTAATCTAAGTCTTCTTGATTCAGATCTGTTTAAATGGGCTTAAGGTATGAATGTGCCCCCTTCTTTTGTAGAGCATACTTCAGCACAGAAAAAAAACACTATCCTCAAAAATTATACCTGATAATATTTTATATCTGAAAACCAGGATATATATAACAATCTGGAGTGTATCTGCACAGTTTGCTACTATTCAACTGCCATGGCTTTGTGCTATAGTATTTGGGAGTGTATAATTTGTTGAGTTACTTAATATCAGCTTCTCTAATGCAATGATTTTCAACCTTGGATTCTTCAGATTTTCTGGATTCTTTAGATACCAGCAGTAGCCCCCAAATTGGCTCAAAATCCACTGATAAAAAGCTTACACTGGTACAAAGGACATGAGATGCCTCTTTGGGGTTAAAACAGGCCACAATTTTTATTTAGCTATACAGGGTCTATTTACAAGAATAACTTCAAATAATTTTGTCACATGTGTAAGGTCAGGTGGCACCCCCCCAGGTGGGTGGTCCTTCACCGCATGTGACAAAGTATGTAAACAAATAACAACAACAAATTTAAAAACCCCTCTCCTCTGGAAATGATGTCATATTACATCATATGACATCATTTACTTAGTGACGTCATGCTTTTAACTGCATCCGTCACTTCCTTTTAATTTAACATTTTACCAATTTACCTCAATTAATTGACTTAACCAGATTAATTTTCCTATGGGTTGTGGGTCATTACCTGCCACAAGAGGGGTCCAGCCTAGCTAGGCATGCCCCCCCCCCAGGACTGCTTTTTCAATTTGTTTGGAGAGTGCCTTAAGATAAATCTCTGAAGCTTCAGGAGAGAGGTGGACCCTGTCCCCCCTGTACAGCTGCGGCCTATCCAATTTAATTTCATGTTCAATTACAAAAATGCCAAGTTTAGACAACTGCTTGGCCACAGAATGATTAAGCCATCATCGAGCATTGTTAATCACAGTGTCTTTGCGCACTCCAGGCCAGCTATGGCTTGATAGGAGCTTGGACCAAAGGATTACAGCACCAAGTAAAACTTTTTGAATTTCTTGCAGATCTCTCACCATCTGCTTTGCCAGCTGCAAACAAGGTACTTGAACTAAGTCATTTTCCCCAGGTGTATAACTAAAACCCAGGGTTGCGGATATGACTGAGTCAATTGCAAAATCCAAGGAAGGAGCTCTCCCCAGACAATGCCACTTTGTCCAAACCACTTAATGGTTCTGATGTGTGACAAGCCCAATGAAGAGTAGCACTGATGTTCAAGAATGTGGCATTCTGCCCAGAAGACCAGACTGTGGACCACAATCCATATCTCACCTTTAAAAAATCCAGCTGAAATAGAAACAAGGCAAATTAGCGTGGCTGATCAGGAGTCACATTCCCTGATGGCCTAACATATGACTAAAATGCTCGAGAATGCCACTGGCCAATTCAGCAAATATCAGTTTCACTCAAGCCGTGAGTGGCCGCAGCTGTTGCTGCCCTAATACAGAAGGATTGTGAAGAGAAATAGGCCTGCGGCAGCTTAGCCCACTTTAGTGTCTCCTTCAACACTGCCCTAAATTGAAATTGAGTTAAGGGCATACCAGACAAATGTATGAAGAGATAGCCCGCCAGTTTGGGCCTAATCTTCAAATAATTGGTTATTGCTAGCACAGGGCAAATTTGCCCACTAGGTGCTTTGGCCAAGAAAATAGAATGACCCTTTGCTAACTGGTCAGTCTAAGAGTGACTAATACAAATCTGAATCCCCTGTTCTATTAAAACAACATCCAAAATTAAAAGTGCCCTGCCAGATTGATCATTATGAGACCCAGGCACAATCTCACTGATTTTTAATGCTGCAAAGAAGGCTATGGCAAATACTGCCTTAAATAAAGCTGCCTCCTCAGGTGAATAACAAGCATCAGCTAACTGTTCCCATAACCTAGTCAGGACTGCTCTAGTTATCAGCCATCGTGAGTCCTTTGTTGCAGGGGATTCTCTGGACCAACCTTCCACAGCTCTTTTAACCCTAAAGTCTGTGGTAGGATCAAAGCAACCCTGGATTAAAATGCCAGGGCGGCCAGCCTGTCCCTAATAGTAACAGACAAGATACCTGTCTGCCTGAGATAAACTGTAAAATGTAGGATCAGGTCCATCCTAATCAGCCAACTTTGAACCTCCACAATTTCCTACAAAAATTGATTGAACAAATTCATTGCTGTTTGGTAGGACTTGTGTGTAGATGGAGCAATGGAATTCAGGATTGCCCTGTGAATTTCTAATCTCCAAGGCTCCAAAGCCAGGCTGGTGCCTCCATTGGGTGTGTCGACGCCTCACGAGCCAGCTGCTGGAATCTGGAGTGCTGAAAATGAGAAAGGGTGTCCGCCAAAGGGTTAAGCACACCAGGAAGGTGCTGAGCTTGGAATAGCACATTAAATTGCAAACACTGTATGACCATTGCCCTTACCAAACACATAACGCTAGAGGACTTGGAAGACTGAGAATTAACCATGTGGATGAAGGCCTGGATGTCACACGACCGCCTGGATGCCCAAAAGTGCACAGCCACTACGATAGGAAAAAGCTCCAGAAATGTAAAGTCTCTAGTCAGACCATGCTCTGACCAAGCAGAAGGCCATGCCTCTGCAGCCCACTGGCTATTCCAGTAAACACCAAAGCTGTGGGTGCCAGCTGCATCCGAATGCACTTGAAAGTCTGCCCGAAGCAGCATTTCAGTTCTCCAAAATGAAGTCCCATTGAATTGCTCCAAAAAGGAGTCCCGAACCATCAAGTCCTCTCAAATCCCTCTTGTGATCCTAATGTGATGATGCGGTGCAGCTACTCCTACAGTAGTCCTATACAATCTCACGCAGAATGCTCGTCCCAGAACTACCACCTTAGAGGTGAAATTTAGCAGTCCTATAAGGGATTGAAATTTGTGAAGTGTAGCTTTTTGCTTCTCCAAAATCACCCTCACCTGCTACCTCATAGCCACCAATTTGTCATTTTGTAATTGAGAAATCCCAGCTATGGTGTCAATCTCGATACCTAAAAAGGTAAGCCGTGTGTCTGGCCCTTCAGTCTTTTCCTCTACTAGGGGAACTCCCAACTCAGACATTGAGGGCCTAAGCAGATGGGCGGCTGTGGGCCGCCCTGGGAAGGTGCGCCGTGGGACCGAGGCATCCCCATGCCTCAATCCTGCGGTGCACCTTCGGTGCCCCTGAAGGGAGCACTAAATCAGCACTCCTTTCATATGTCGCCAAAAATGCACCGCAAAAGGCTTGGCACACTTTTGGTGACTCTTCCGCCGCAGCGTTTCCGGATGCTGTGGCGGGAGGTCCTCCTTGGAGCGCCGGCCATACGGAGGGCCGGCTGCTCCGAGGATGACCTCGGGAGGAGGAGGGGGTGCCAAGCGTGCAGCTGGCCCTCCTCTTCCCTGCGCCGAAGACGGCCCAATAAGCCGTCTGCTTAGGCCCTAAGTCCTGGAAATCAGCCAAAGAATGCCCACATTGTGAGGAATTGGGGTTCCCAGCAATCAAAAAGTCATCTAAGTAGTATGTTATGGCTCTATTACCTGAATCTCCCTTTGAGTAAGATAAATTGTGAATCAACCTGAATTCCCCAGGGGCTTTTTTAGGAACCACACCCAACAGGGATAGGCAAAGCGTGGGAATAGGCAGCTGATCATGAGGTCCTGAAATCCTCCCAGCAGCTATTTCTTTTGCTAGTTTCTCCCTCACGATGTTCGGGAGCTCCCTCACGGAACAAGCACTGGGCATATAGCGATGTACCCTAGCACCTGTATAAGGGATACGAAAGCCTAGGGAAAAACCATGAAATAAATAAGATGCAGCCTCTTTATTAGGGTATACCTTTAACCATGCCACCATTTCATCTAACTTAAATGGAGACAGTGCCTTTTCCTCCAGGCGATACTGGTCAGGAGGCACCACCCGCTCTTGACCGCTTACCTCTATTACAAGAAGCGCCGGGGTGACCACCCCCACAGGTGTTACACTTATGGTCGAGCCTGCAGGGCTGACTCTTGCCTAAGTTAAAGTCCCAGCAAATGCCAAATTGCTTTCTTTCCCCCGTGCCAGGCCTCGCGTTCGGCCCTCTTGACATAGTAACCATGGGAACAAATCCATTGTCACACTTGCTCGAGGGGGAGCCTTATTCTGCTGTGGTACATCGAGATAATAGTTTATACTGAATAATCATATACTTACTCTTGCTGGCTGTGCTTACATACATTGTTATTCCTTGTATGCTGTTACAACAGCATTTTTGACCACTGAAGAAGACCTAGTGTCGAAACGTGTTTGGTCTTGTATTGGGCTTGCACTGTTATCCCTCCCATTTGCATTTTTGGAGATATTGAATATTTTATCCTATATATAGTTTGCATGTTAAACATCTCCCTACATTTTGTTTATTGGGGGGGATTTATAGTTTCCCAGCCTAGTACTTATCGGCTATATGCATAAGGCTTGAGTATTAATTCATGGTCCGGAATTGGGCTTATATTGTTATCCTTTCCATCTGTATTTTGAGCAATAATCTAATTTATAGTTTGCGAACCCTTGATTTTTATCTGCCTAAATAGATTGGCAATACTTTTGGTCCTGCATTGGGCTTGTATTGTTATCCCTCCTATTTGGAGTTGTGCATTTGAGTATTACTTTAATTTTCATTTGGCTTTTGCATATAGAACCTTGGATTTTTATTTGCCTAAACAGTTTGGCAACACTTTTAACTCATCTTTTATTTATTCACTTTTTTTCTATTTTGTTCTTAATAAAATTGAGTCATTTTTTTGATCCATTTTACTTTTCCCTAGATTTAAAGAGACACCAGAGAGGTTTTGCTAGCCAAAACAATTGGGCACCCATTCTGCACCCTAGAGTCAGAGACATGTGTAACCACAGGTGCCTGCACAGTTGCATCCAAAGCTGCAGAGTTGGGTTGTTCCACACCCACATCCTGACTAACCTGGCCACCTGGAGCCCATACTGAGGTGGGCCAGTTTGCATGTGCAATACTGGTAGGAGACAAACCTGAAACTGAAGCTTGCTGGGAAGCATCACCAGCCGATCACACTGGTCCCCCAAAGTGTAACCCCGCAACAGCTCAGGTGTCAGGCAAAGATGAAGCAGCAGCAGCTTGATCTCCTCTTTGCGTATCACGGGTCTACTCCATTGCACCAGCACCTGGAAGAACCACTCCTCGCAAGAGTTTGTATAAATCCACCATAGTAGGCTGCTCAGAAACAGGGGCATCCGCACCCTGAATCTCCACACCAGGGATCCTTTTCAGGAGATCCCACACATTAGCAATAGTGGGGTGCCCAGCCTCCACAGCCGAAACCACCGAAGGACCCGGTGTAGAATCCGTCACCTGAGCATCAGGTGCCTCGGGAGAGAGCAGCACTTCTGTGTCGGGGTTACCAGAAGTGCTGGCAATAGGACTGGTGGCTGCAGCCTGTAGCCCCTTCTGGACAAGCTGATTGCAAACCGCAATACAAGCCTATACTGTTTTGCCCAGTTGTGCTAACTGGGCAGCAATCTCATTGTCTCTGCTTGTAGACTGAGAAGGCCTTTTCGAAGCAGAGTGGCCAGAGCTGGGCACCGCTGAAGCTGCACACCTCTTGGATTGGGTCTTACTGTGGGGCATCACTCTACTGAGTGAGTGGAACACGGGTCCAAAGCACAATCACCCGACCTTGGGTGATTACCAACAGGCCAAAAGCTGCCCTTCCCCAACTCTCAACAAGAGATGCAAACAGCTAGGAAGGTGTCCACCAAGATAAAAACCCCAGCCTGAAGACAATGTTGTCTTCCAACACACTCACCTCTGGGGAAAGGTGTAACAGCCCTCCCAAGCCAGCAATGTGGGCCCGACCTTACCAGACCAGTGTTGCCGGGGCGCCGCTGGGCCTGAAATCCAGTACCGGCTCCACGCACCCAGTGAGGATGCCTATTGTAGAACCCACCTCAGATGAAGCAGTCCTCCGAGTGTTGGAGATGTGAAGGCCCTTGCAGGCCTGAGGGGACTGGCCCAAAGGCCTCACTTGGCCTTCCGAATTGCTCAGGGAGGGACTCACTGAACACTCCATTTTGTAAAAGAAAGAGCAAAATCGGCAAAAGCCAAATGCAGCAAAAGCCAAGAATAAACGCTAGGCCAAAGCCAAGCAATTAGCCAAAGCACAGAGCAGAGCGATGTGACTCGATCAGTTCAAGCTCTAAAATGGCTGCCACCATGTGGCAGTGCAGAATATGAAGAACAAACTCTCATCATAAGTCTCGCATGATTATGGTCACCATGAGACTTCCCAGACACAGGCAAGCAACTTGATTGGACGAAGTATGCAGGTGCTCTAATACCCCTGCGCGCTTGACCAATCAGGCCTCTCTTGTCCTTATATGGCCATCACAACAAGAAACCCCTCCTGACTCATTGGGGGGTGTCTTTCCAATTAGTCAAGCTTCCCCAGCCTCACATAGCGTCTGCCTGGTACTAGAGAACTCCAACTGATTTCAGTGGAAAATATATTGTGAGGTAAAAGTACATTGTCCCTCACAGCACCTGGTATGGCCAGCATGAGTAGATCAGGCTTAGGAAAGAGCAAGAGTTATGTTCTCTTAGCCAACATGATTAGAGACTATTCTGTCCATTTTAAACAGGTCATTTAAAAAACCTGAAAGTGATATACTATATTTATAATATACATTCATTTTCCCCATTGTGGGTGTAGGGATAAAATATGCCATACACTGGAAGAACTTTTAATATTCTTTGTTCTCTAACATTATGTACTAGAAATACCCTTAATGCCACAAATCTCTTTTCAGTTACACCCAAGAGGTGAAGTTAAGCCATGCACTCTGACTTTAGAGGTTATCAGTATTACTTATTAAGTCCACCAAACCCCTTATATCTCTATTTTTGAGGCCAGACACTACTTTTCAAGATAGAAAACACTGACAAAAATTATGCAGTATTCCTGAGAGGCTGAAAAGGACAAGAAGGAAGTGTTTAAAACTATATATAGCTGTACATATACTGCTGGAGGGGGGAAAATGACCTTCAGAATGACACAGAAATAGATAAGAATGTAAAAGATTCAGTGCTGTGGAAGAATGATGGAGGCCAGATCAGTAACTCAGAAAAAGTGACTGAGTGCAAAATCCAGATAGGATATGTATTAGCCTGACTCAATAGGCAAGTGATGGGATGGGTAAACAGTGTTAAGTGGAAGGGAATGATTTCATATATGTTATTGGATTCTTTCCCAGTTGATTGGAAAACCCTGAGGGGGAGTAACCAGGAATTTGGAATTGAACAGGCAGGGTTAAAAACTACAATTTGTTCTCTAAACATATTCAATTCTGACTGCCCAGTCTTATTAACTAGCTTGTCTGCACATAACTGTTCTCATTAAATTGCCCCAGTATTCAATTAAACCCTTTGTCTATTACTGTTTGTGTGGGGGAGTGGGAAGAGAGAACGTGATAGCAAAGGCAAACAAGTAGTAGCATGCATTTCATTAAGTGATGACCTCTTAAATTAAGGCTTCTAGAAGGATTATTCTTTTTTTTAAAAAAATAATCAAAATCTCATTTATGTGGGGAAAATCACACAAGCAATAGGATAAAATCCTTACCATTATATTTAACACTTCAAAGGACTTTGGAAATGTTCACTCTAGTAAAAGTGTACACAATTTGTCTCTATAGGTAGAAGGAATGAAAATTTCAGCTATTTTGTGTTTGGCTTTGGGAATTATAAGATTATTACTGTTTGTTTTTTTGAAGCTACTGTGACCAGGAGAATTATAAGTACAGAAAAAGGTTGAAAAGTTCAGCCCAGCATTTAAGGGGAAATGGCTTTAAGGGGAAATGAGCTAACTGGAGGGTTAAAAATGCAGCTCAGAAAACTTTCATTTATGAAAAGAAATAAGCCTGCAGGGAGGTTAAAACATTATTCTAGCAATTTAACAATTCATAGGCAAATAAGATCCCAAGAGGATAAAGTGATCAGTCTAGGAGGTTAGTCATTTAAATAGAGAAGAAACTGAAGCAAAAGAAACTGGAAACACTCTGCAAAAACTGAAGTAAAGAAGATATAGCATTAAAAGTAATAAAAAAGTAATAAAAGAGAAGTAATAAAATGTAATAAAATGGCTTTCTTCCAACAATCAACCTAATTTTTCTCAGAATAAACATTTTAAAAAATGATACATCTTTCTCATTTACATCAATAGAAATCCTCAGCCACTCTGTTGTTCTAATGGTTAGCTGAAACCTTGAGAGGTAGAGGGAGAATATTGTATATAGCCGTGTTGGCAAACCTATGGCATGCATGCCATCTCTGGCACATGAAGCCATTTTGGAGGGCATGCAGAGAGACAGGAGGATGGGGGAAGAGACAGATGAAGGCTTGGAAGGGTGAGGGGAAGAGGAGGAACAGGTGCACACCTGTTCCTCCTCTTCTCCTCCCCCCCCACTGCTTTCCTAGGCCTTCAGCTGCCTCTCTGGAGAGGCAACTGAGGGCCCAGGCAGGGGGAAGAGGAGCCAATTGTGTGTAATGGCATGAGACTAATAGGAGGATGCAAATGAATGACTCTGGGTGGCCCTGGGTGGCCCTGGAAAGCAGAGGATTGGGCCCCAATCCTCCCAATGCCTCGGCCACAATCCTTCCTTTTGCCGGCCTGGAAAAGAGCAGCAAAATGCCACTCTTTTCAGAGCCGGCAAAAAGGATGCCCCAAGAGCCACCAAGTGGGTCTTCTGCACCCCTTCTGGTGCAGTGCATTAAGGCGCTGTGCCAGGAGGACGTTCTGATACTGTGTGCTGTGCGGAGTGGCTTGTGGTGTCAGGAAGTCTTTGGGGAGAGGTTGTGGCAGCCGGCATGCAGCTGCCCCTCCCCATCCCTGCCTCAAGGACACCACTTGTCTGCAGAGGCCCTAAGACTCTGGGAGACCAGGATTCAAATTTCTGTTCAGTCATAGAAATCCACTGGGTGGCCTTGGACAAGTCACACACGAAAGGTGATGTCAAACTTTCTTGAACAAATCTTGCCAAAAAAATCCTTTCATAGATTCACTTTAGTGTCACTGTAAGTAAGAAATTATTTGAATAATAATAATAATAATAAAATTTATTTATATCCCGCCCTTTGGTA
>JAIPUX010001232.1:119188551-119202424 GCA_020142125.1 Phrynosoma platyrhinos
TCGGGGCGGCTTACAGCAGATTAAAATACAACAGTTAAAACATACCATATTATTGTTATTGCATATACTCTCCCATCATTTCTTTGACTTTACATAAAACCACCAGAATTATCTGGAACACTGATGTCTTGTCTGGACTTAGCTTCATTTTTTTACCCTCTTCTAGTCCATTACTGACAGTAGACACCAGTTGAAAATATGAAAACACCTTCCTTGGAATCTGGTGGAAAGGAGAGATAGAGTTGAATGTAATGAGAATAGTGGCAATACTAAAGTTATGAACTCTAGGCAACTATTAAATATTACATCAAACAGCACAAAAGTGACAAAAATGAGTCCAGAGACACCCCATAGACAGATGGTGAGAGTATCAATCAGGCATACTCTGAGTGTGCTCCTATAAGAAGGAATGGAGTCAGTAAAGAGTGACTCCAAATCATATCTCAGAGAGACAGCCCAGAAGGATATCATAGGTCCAAAACACATTGCAGAAATAATCCAGTTTGAGACCACTTTAACTGCCCTTGCTCTATACTAGAGAATTGTGGAAAGTGTAGTTTTTTAGATGTTTAGCCTTCTCTGTCAGAGAGATCTGATGCTACAATAAACTACAGTTCCCAGTATTCACTAGCACTGATCCAAAGCTGTTAATCAAAGTGAATTATTTTTGCACTATGTTTTGGACCTTAATAGTTGCTGGAAATAGCTTTAATTAAAAGCAGGCTTGAACACAGAAAGAAAGAATGAAGATAGGAGGAAGGAATACCAACAATCTAAGATATGCAGATGTCACCATACTACTAGCATAAAACATCACAGCCTTGGAACAACTACTAAGGAAGTCAAAGAAGAAAATGCAAAGGCAGACTTACTTCTGAACATACAGAAAACAAAAATAGAGAACATGGAAGAAATGAAGAAATTTAAATTTTGGTTTATTTTTTTGTAAGTTCCTACCAGCTTTGTAAATTTCTTCATAAACATAAATGTAAAATGGGAAATTAAACATTAACATGGGAGGATGCAAAACTGACACATTCACCCATCCATAATATCTCTACAAGAGAGTGTTCCAAGAGTCTGAGACTCCAATTACAGGCTTAGGAAGATAAACCATGAAAACATTAGGATGAAAAATACAACTAGAAGGGTTTTTTTTTTCTTTAGGTGATGAGTCATTCAAAGAAAGATTTTTAATTCTTCAGCGAGTGCTTTATAGTAGACCAAATGGGTCATAATCAAGACACCACTAGATGCTTACCTCTATATGTGTATGTTTTAGTACTCATTGGAAAGTCATGGTTGGAATGCAACACAGAAACAGCAGAGATGAGCTAATTCTCTCTAAAAACAAGATATCCCTGGGAAAAAGTAACTTCAAGAGTCTACATCTCTTTCTGGTAGAAAGGAGAAAATGAACTATGAGATGTGTGAATGAGAGAAAGAAGAAAAGTTTTTTGGTTGTTGGGTTTTTTGTTTTTTTGTTTTTTTGCATAATTTGACAAATTTGCCTAAACTTTAATTTTCATTTGTCGGACTGGATCTCTTTGCCCATCTGTTGGATAGATGAAGCACTATAGGAATATTTTATTTAAATGATTATCTTTCTCTATTATTATTATTATTATTATTATTATTATTATTATTATTATTATTATTATAGTTTATTTCTAAAGTGCTGTCAATATACACAGCACTGTACAAAGAGAAAATCAGCATAAAATAGAATAAAAACCTGCCAGAGGCATACAATCTAATACAAACAATAGGTAAAATAATAAAGTCAATTAAAACAAAAAACAATACAACAATTAATTAACAACATCCACTGTCTACCCAAATGACAGAAAAGTATATGTAAATGTATGTCAAACAATGTCTGGGAATGCCTCCCTGAACAAGTTGGTCTTTAACTCAGGGGGGAGGCAGATGGCTTAAAGAGCTATTTTGGGGGCAGGGAAGGGGAGGGGCAGCCACACAGTGGGCGCCCCAACCCCTTTCCCAGGTCATACTCAGAGCAGCCAGCCCTCCGCATGGTCGGCGCTGGAGGAGGACCTCCCGCTGTAGCGTCCATACATGCTGCAGCAGAAGAGTCGCCGAAGGTGCTCCACCAGCTTTTGCAGCACACCTTCGGCAACTTGTGAAAAGAACACCAATTTACTGCTCCTTCCAGGGGTGGCGAAGCTGCACCACGGGGCCGAGGTGTGGGGATACCTCGGCCCTGTGGCACAGCTTTCCAGGGCGGTCCATGCCCGCCCGTCTGCTTCCCCCCTCAGATTTAAAAGTAGACAGAGAAGTAATGACCCGTGTTTGAGCAGGAAGAAGGTTCCAGGAGTGAGGGGCGGCAAGCGAGAAGGGGTGAATCCAGGATGGACCAGTGGAGATCCTAGGTTGGGACAACAGGCCTTGAGTACTAGAACGGAGGGTACGAATGGGAGTGTAAGGAGAAAAAAGTTCAGATAAGTAAAGAGGAGCTAGCCCATGCAGATCATTAGAAATTCTTACTGTCCCTTTATCTTTAGGGAAGAAAAACACACCAAAAATAATGGAAATTCAAACCATTAATGCCAGGCATTGAAGTAACTGAGGTTTTTATGTTTTGAATCAGTCGAAGGGTAACTATAATATGCAATAGTTTACTATTTTATTTGAACAGTTCCTATACAGAGAGTTTTAATTCTACAACCATCATATAAAATATGCCATCAACACAACAAACCATATTAGAGTCAATAAGTATCTGTTTCTTTTTCAGTGACAAGATTTCTGGTTAAGCAGAAAAAGTGTAAAATCTCTTTCATTTAAAATCCAGTCACAAGAATGCTTGCTATATTTACTTCTCAGTAGAAATATCTTCTTTAAATCCTTTCACAGTAACTCCTTTGAACATAGTAACAGGTCTGAAATGCCCTGTGATTTAAATCCAAGTTCTATACAAAGAAATCTTCAAAAACTGAACTCTATTTAACTGAGCATTAGAAGCATTTCCACCACCCTAAACATCTGAACTGGAAAGAGAAATCTGCAAGTGTTTGTAATATCACAATTCTATAATGATGCTGGCTGTTAATCTCTAATCTTCTTTGCCCAACTTTTCTTTTTGAAAACTTATATGTTTAGCCTAGCTGTAGCTCCTGTACTTTTAAATATGATAAAGCTTACAAGTGTATAAATTTAACCTAGAGAGTCCCCATGGAACTGTTGCCCTTTCTTCCTATACCTATTGCACAAACTAATCCTGGCAGCCATGAATAGATATGGATAATGGTATCATGCAATTGAGAATTCTTTCTCCATTATCATTGCGCATATGCTGGGTCTAATGTGAGCTAACACTTGAATGTAGAGTATGGCTTGTACCCATGCCAGTGGTTCAAGCTTTGCATTGAGAATTTCACAAATAGATCATGGGCCCTCTTCTTTCTGCTCAAAACACATCTAAATATTCCCATTTTCCTATGTGGTATGTTCCATATCCATAGTCAATAAATGAAATCTAGTGTTGAGTATGATGCTTCTATCAGAATGTTTAAAAAAGAAACAAGTACTGGGGAAATGGGCAAACACTGGTTATGAGTGTAGATTATGCATTCTCTCTATGTAGATTTAAGTTTAAATATCACACTGCAAAGGCAATTGGAAGAAAGCACATCTCACTTGTATTTCCTCTGCTGGACAATCTTTAGAACTTCAAACTACTTGTGCTGTTGTACCACTGTAGGTTTTTAGAAAACCAAAACACATTTTAAATACTCACTTGCAAAATATTTAAGTAACACTGCTTGGATTCTGGAAGGCCTCAAGAAAATGAGATGTGTTGTCTCAAAAGGTTATTTCCAGGGGAAAAAATGTTAAATAAAATCAATAAGTGATGTGACCCAGAGGCAAAACAAACTGTTCATTTCACCCATGAGCGTGCATGCACAGCTTATAAAGTTTCAGTCACTTGTCTAGCAAGTTTCAGCACAAATATGAATAATTCAACTAGACACAGTATGGCAAGTGAACCTAAAGAAAACATTACATTTATACCTTTGATATGTCAGAATTTGTAAAGTCCCAAGTGGAAGGTAGCCAAAATAAAAGTAACATCTAGTGATAACATGCAACACCTTTTTTTTTGTGTGTGTGTAGCATTTCAGAAAACAACAGGAAACATTTATTTTCTTTTGAACTCTATTTCTGATAAATTGTTTTTGTCTGGATTAAAGCTTTCTACATATTAAAAAGAAATTTTCCCACCCTCTATTATGGATGTCTTCACATATTAATGTTCTTGCAGAAAATTGAGCTCTAAGCATCCTGTAATTATCTGTTCAATCTTGATATTATCACTGTAAAGAACAAAAGAATCTAGGTAAAGAACAAAGGGCACCGAACTATTCCATTGCTTGCACTGTATTCACAAGGGATTGAGCTTCTCTGAATGCTTTGCTTGAATGTTTGCAAATGTCTTACAACACTCATAATATTCACCCAATTACCTTATCTTTTTTCTTTTTCTATACCAGACACATACAAAGACACGTCTATATCAGACACATACTTTGGCAACAAAGAAGACAGTCGTAAAGTTGGTAGCAGCTCTCTATAAAGGGAACGAATAAAGGCAACAAACCGTATATATACTGGGAGAAACTGGTACTTTGCATTATTTCTGCCATTGACTTACAATAGCAATTGGAATTGTGTGGGTCTCCAGATGTCATTAAAATACAACTCCCAACAGATGTCACCAGAAGAGCCAGTGGTCAGCTATATTAAAGTTCAACAATATCTCAAAGGCTTCAGAACTTCCAGCCCTCAATTATATTGTCAAGATTCAGTCTTTTCCCCTCTGATCTTTAAGGCATACCAGCAGCAGCCCATAAGTCTTTGTGTGAGGAGGTTTTGGAGTTTGATTCCACCGATATACCAAAGCCAGTCAATTCTACTTTGATATAATTCTACGTAGGCTCACTTGTTGTAAGTGACCTTGAACATTTTATGGAAAAACAGAAAATAATTTATTATTTTTATTATTTGAAGGGGAAAAATCTGAAGTAATGTGAAACTGAATCTTAATCCAGACAAGACAGAAATGTTCTTAATCAGTAAACATTCTAACCAAGGGATTCCTTTTTGTTGTGGTTTCAGTTGCATTTGTCACTGTTTGGGATTGTCTTTAACTGAGTGTTGCTATTGGATGTTTATACAACACTAGGGGCATAACATATTTTAGTTCACAATAGTTGAGTGGGGGAGGGGAGGATGGTTTGTCCATGATGATATGTGATTTTTAGTCTTCCCTAGGTGAATCTGGTATAGCATTCAAGATACAGCTTTAATATGGGACTGAATTTAAAAAATGGCTAATATAGCATGAGATAGCTAAATTGCTAAGTGCAGCTATGGTTGGGTGAAAAAAAATTAATTTTTATTGTTGCAGAATTCTAAAATTAAAAATAAACTTATATTTGTGGTGAAATTGACGGATACATTAAGTACCACATCCAAAATGTTTGGGACTAGATGTATTTTGGATTTCTTTTTATTTTATTTTATTTTTTTAATTTAGGAATCCTTTCATATACATAATGAAAGGATTGGATCCAAATCTAAACACAAAACTCATTTTTCTTTCATATACATCTTATATACATAGCTTGAAGATAATTCTATATTTTTAAAAAAATAGATTTGTGCATGAAACAAAGTTTGTGTACATAGAACCATCAAAGGGCAAAGGTGTCACTCTTTTGCCTCACATGTGGGTAATTTTGGAGTATTTTGGATTTTGGATTTAAGGGATACTCAACCTGTATTTATGAGTTTTGAACAAAATGGAAGAAACTGAAATGAACAGATTCAACAAAGGGTGCATAACTCTTAAAGTCTGGGTTTGAAATAGTGCTTAATAAGGTTGTCATTAATTATTCTCTTTAAAAAAAATAACCTAGTATAAAACAGGAAAGAACAGGAACAAAATCTGGGATGTGCCCCCAGACAGTTTTTCTCCTATTCAGTCTATATTTTTCCAAGTTGTTGTGTAGCTTGAGTGGGTCTAGCCCAAGACAATTTTGCTTCTTATGGAAAAGGAGTAAATTGCAGAACTCATCTGCCTAATTTGTGCATGATATCCACAACCATCCAAATTATATGGACACATGAAGCAGAAAATCCTACAAATGTTTCCGCTTATCCCTGGAAACAAAAAATTCTTAAGTTATTAGTTTAATGCTTTATCGTGTTTTTCCATTGATAGATTTAAAATATTTCTGTGCATGTGTGTGTGTGAGAGAGAGAGAGTTTTAGCCACTTGGAAGACCTTGTGATAAAAGGAACAGCAGAAACACTTTTTTTTAAAAAAAAAAGAAAAGGACTGGAGTTTAGTTTTGGTTTTGGTTTTGTTTGTTTGTTTTGAGGATGACTCAAAAGCATACTAACATTATAGACATTGATGAATATTATTTAAGGAATAATGAGCCCTTGGTATCTGCTCAGGTTTGGTTTCAAAACTTGCTGTGGATGCCAAAATCCATGGTTGTTCAGTTTTCATTATATACAATGACATAATAAAATGCTATCCCTTATATAAATTGGCAAAATAAAGGATTCTTTTTTTTTGCAGCGGGGGTGGTGGTGGTGAAATACTTTCAAGTTGTGGATGGTTGAATCTCTGGATGTAGAATCCATCAGTATGGAGGGCCGACTATATATAAGATTTTATTTTCTCTTTTTTTTAAAAAAAATGAGTACTAACAAAATAACAAAATTATGTTATTGCAATTGTAACAACATGCGACTTAATATTTTCTGCCTTACATATTTGGCTGAAAAATACTGACAGATAGACATGAAACTGCTGATATTAAAATAGATTGTGTATTTGGCATTCTATAAGAACTTTAGCTTTAATTTCTGTTTGTTTGTTTTTTTAAAAAAAACTATCTGATTCAGCAAAACAGTCAGTAATAAACTGTCATGCCAGACTTTTTCTTCATCTTTTAAAATCTTTTTTCCCTAAGAAGCACAAGACTTTTAGCTTTGTTAAAATATGTAACCCCCACTTTTTCTTTTTTTCTTTTTTTTTTAAATGAACCTGAATTTTCTTGTAGTGGCCTCAGGCAGACAAAAAAAACAAAACAAAAAAAAAACCAAAAAAAAAAACCAGCAAAGCTATGTTGGCGCTGTTCACACTGTGGCTGTGGCGATTGCATATACCTGGTCACAATCCATGCCACCACCATGGTTTGAATGGGGTGGGCAAAAGGAGTGTTTTTTGTTCACTCCTTTTTGGCCCAGTTCTTTGTAAAAGACATGTCCTCGATACAGTTTCGGACTGCCCGCAGGCTGTGTGTCATCTAAATGCTATGCTCTCAAATGTGGCCAGAAACTGGTTGATTTGACCTGTCTGTTTCAGGCCCCAATTTTCCTTATTCTAATATCACTCAGTGTGTTTTGATGTGTGTATGCCAATTTTCTTGTCTATTTCCTTTTGTTTTAAATATAAAGGAAAGACTGCTAGATCTACTACTTTTGGGGACTATGGGCCATTGCAAACTGGCCCAAAGTACTGGCCTGGGGGTGAAGTTAGGGTGGAACAGCCACACGCCGGCAACCCCAACCCTAGCCGGACAGCATCCTGACACTGTGTGGCCATATGCATGGCATGCAGCATCAGGACACCCTCCAGGTGAAGCATTTAAACACGCTCTGCCAAAAGGGTGTGGAAGAGATGCAGCATGGCATTTTGATGCTCTTTTAGGGGTGGCAAAAGGGAGGATCAAGTTTCATAAAGGTTTGCTTTATAATTGCCATGTCAGAAATGATTTGAGGATACACAACAACAACAACAGCAGCAAAACAAACAAACAACAGCATTGATATAAAGTGAGATTGCAACAATTCATAATGCACCCCACTGCACAATGTCAGTGTTGATTTATTTATTTATTTATTTATTTATTTATAAATAAATAGATTCATTTTTATTCCATTTCTGTCATATTTTGATAGCACTAAGGGGGAAAGCAGACGGGTGGCCCTGGGCCACTCTGGGAAGCTGCGCTGCAGGGCCAAGGTATCCCCACACCTCAGCCCCGTGGTGCAGCTTCGCTGCCCCTGGAAGGAGTGCTAAATTGCTGCTCCTTTCACAAGTTGCCATAGGTGCACCACAAAAGGCTGGCAGCACACCTTCAGTGACTCTTCTGCTGCAGCGTGTATGGACACTGCAGCAGGAGGTCCTCCTCGGAGCGCTGGCCGTGCGGAGGGCCGGCCACTCCAAGGATGACCTGGGGAAGGGCTTGAGCCGCCCACCGTGTGGCTGCCCCCTCCCCTTCCCTGCCTCCAAAATAGCTCTTTAAGCCGTCTGCTTCCCCCCTAAATCTTATTAATGAGATGCAACCATGAATAACTGCTGATCTCACTGCAATTGTGGAAGCATGTATGTGTGGATGCTTATAGTACTGCTGCATTGATAGCACTTTACACTATGTGAAAATAGGCATTCCTTCACCTCAATGACAAAATGTCACCACACTGCCAGTTTGTGTTGTCAGGAGGTCAACTGCTCAATTGGTGTACCAGGTCTGCTCAATGGGTAAAGTTTCATTCAAACATTATTTGAATAATAATGGTAAATAATAATAGTTAATTAATGGTCTGTCTGTCTGGTTTTGTCATTTTCTATGTATCATGAGTTTGCTTTAAAACAACAACAACATGTATGCACATGAAGGATAAAGTCAAGACCTGTGCAGAAAACCTATCAGATACACATCTGTTAAAAACCAAGAGCAATCTCAGATTTACAAAGTAATGCTGAAAAACTTGTTTCAATAGCATTATTGAATTCATTGTAGTTGCGAGAACAGTGTAAAAACACATAAATGTGTGTGTGTGCGTGTTGGTTTGGATACTTGGTTGGCCTCAATTAATGTCTCCAATATTAAGGGAATCGATGCACTTAAAGCTGCAGGGCCAAATATGGATTGTAGAAAATGTTTCAGTTGTAGATATTACCTTTTAGCTGATAAACTGTTCTTGCAAAATTAAAAAAGGCAAAACTCATCATTCACACCAAAGCTCTAATTTAAGGTAACAATCCCATTATCAGCCACCTTCTATACAAATGGTTCCTTAGCAATTTTCAAATCTGAATTCCTCATAAAGTCAATCTGGCATAAGTGCAAGTTGTAATTGAAAATTACAAATTGTAATTGATGAGAACAATACACAGTTCTCACCATTCAACTGATGGCAAAATGCTACTTTTAAAAAATAAAATAAGAATCACTTAATGTCCATTTGAAATTAAGACTGTAAGGATGACCATGGTAAATTATTTATTTTAAGTGAATTTGTCCAAACATTATTACAAGTTAGCAGATAAATACTTGATGGTATGCAAGAAGGTTTGAAAAACCAAACCCTCCCTCTTGAATTAGAGGGTAGTATTAGCCCAAAAAGGGGACAAGTCAGTATAAAAAGAAAGTGTTATTTATCTGGGAGTGACTCTGACATTGTTCTATGAATAGACAGGAAAAGAGACCAGTGTAATGTCAGTTAGAAAGGTTTCCCACCAGGAAAAAAAAAAAGATTATCTGTTGTATATCCATAAAAATGAGACCATCCTTAATGTGCTCATGAAGATGTGTTTGCTTAGATATGACTGCCTTGACAAAAATATAGTTTCAGAATGGTTAGATGAAGTCTTGGTACAGAGCCATAACAAAGAAGCACTGAAAATAGTCCATTCATGAAACAGAAAAAAGACATGAATTGGTTATGATATGTCAGGTTGAGGTGATGTGAAAAGAATTGAGACAAGGGAATATCAATGGTATCCTTGCACTGAAAAAGCAAGTGGATTCAAGAGTAGTCATTTCATTCTATGTAAGTTTGTCACTTGTTTGCTTTTTGTTTATTTGTTAGTTGATGTTAAAATCTACACGTAGATCTGTACAATTTGCATTATTTTAACCTATATGTGTTGAAAAGTAAATAAAAAATTATATAAGAGAGAAAAAGGAGTAGGCATTTTAGCCATTATCCCCAAGTAATCACACATTTGCAGACCCTTTCTATATATGTCCCTTTCGCTTGACTGGACACCTTTTATTTATTTATTTACATTTTTTAACCCACCCAGATCATAGATCAGGCACCATCAATATCATCACTTTAGAATAACCTAAGGCAATTCAAATCTCTGCAACAATTTTAAACACTTTAAACATTTGAAATAAAGCTAACTGAAGTCAGCTAACTGAATGACTGAAGATTAAGCTATGATCTCAGTAGGTACCGAAAGTTTGGATGAAAACTATGGTTTAAACCTGGGACTGAAATAAAAGGAATGACAGTGATTTCTGATTTTTATAAGGTGGGCATTTCATAAACAAGGTACCACATCTGAGAACACCCTTTGTCATTGATCTTTGAAGGAAAATAAAGAAATAAACAAATATTCAACCCTTTAATGTTTTGTTGAAAATTGTTACTTGTTCCTTAGAAATTAAATGATGATACCAATTTTAATTTCAAACCTGGTACCTACATCTTTATTTGGGCATGTGAGCCTGTTGAAGTAATGCTACATTTACTGTTAGTAATATCCAAACTGAAATGGAGCTACGTGCTATTACATTTCCATTGCTCTATTGATGACAGGTCTGAAACTCTAATATTCAATGATCTGCAGAGAATCCATGGTAAAGAAGGATAAATGACAGCTATGCAAAAAAAAAATCTAGGAAAGTAATAATAACATCTATTGAAAGAATACTGTAGCACCTTTGAGACTAACTGAGAGAAAGAAGTTGGTAGCATAAGGATGGATCATCACCTCAAGCACTACAACACCCACAGCTTGTACCTCTGGATTTAGGGGCAATATCCTTAGACCATATGCCAACACTCCTAGCTAAGTGAAGGATACTCACAATTTCCTGCAGAAGTTGCAGTCCATCCACAACCATTAAGGGAAAACCAGCTTAGCCACTATTGATGAGGGATACCTATATACCAGGGGTAGGCAACCTTTCCCCTTTAAGGGCCGAGGGACTTCATCTCCCAGAAGCCTCAGCCATGTTGGCCAATATTCCCATGTTAGCCAATAGCTCCTGGGATTCTGGGAGCTGAAGTCCCTCGGCCCTTAAAGGGGAAAGGTTGCCTACCCCTGCTATATACCAACATCTCACACAAGGATGGACTACAAGTTGGAACATCATTGCAAATGACACCATAGCAGACCCAGCCACCAAGGTCTGTCACTTTTTTTACACAAACAACTACTTCACTTTTGATAACAACATAGACCTTCAAGTACTGCCATAGGCACACACATATTACCACAATATGCCAACATTTTCATGGCTTACCTGCAGCAATGGTCCAAAACACTGCAAAAATAATCCAGTTTAAGACTACTTTAACTGCCCTGGCTCAATCCCAGGGAATTTTGGGAACTATAGTTTTATGAGACATTTGGCCTTCTTTGTCAGAGAGCTCTGGTGCTACAATAAACTACAATTCACAGGATTCCCTAGCACTGAGCCAGGGCAGTTAAAGTGGTCTCAAACTGGATTATTTCTGTACTGTGTTTTGACCAATGCTTCCTCAAATCCAGCACCCAGCAGCCTCTCATCTAACAGAACTACACTGATGATATCTGTTGGAATATGGATGGGATATGCAAAGTGGAAATGTAAAGATGTGTGAAAAATCTCTTCTGAGAAAAGTGTCTAAGCAAACAAAGAGGACTCAGCCTGCAGGTGGTTTGAAACCAAAACAATCTCACACTGAACAGGATAAAGACACACACCCCCGACTCCTCGGGAAGGGCTTCTTGTTGCGCTGGCCATTTTAGGACAGGAGACACCTAATTGGCTAAGCGTGCAAGAATTCCTGCCTAATTCATGCACACTTGGCCAATCAGGTATTTTGTAGAATATTGTAAGGCACGCTAGGAAATCTCATGGGACATCAGGCATAATGAGATTTCCTGCAGGATTTATAGGGCTTTATAGCCCTGCGCTGCCACATGGTGGCAGCCATTTTAGAGCAGCAGCTGAGCGACCCAACCCGCCCACCCTAAATTTAGGGCTTGGCATAGGTTACTCTCAGGTTTTAGCTGGTCGTCTTCAGGGGCCGGGAGGGAATTTTTTCTCAGGGCGGTTTCCCTGGGTTTTTCGTCCTACCTGAGATTAGTTTGTTAATAGATTGTTGGGTATGGGTTATATGTTGGAAAAGCAATTTTCTTATAGTTAATTGGTCAAGTGATTGTGATTTTCTGTTATTATATGGAAAGTTGATGGCTTTCAACCTTGAATTGAATTTTGTCACAACTTGGGGATTCAGGGTCTCAATTAAGGCTATTATTCTAATTGTGGTTGGGGCGGGTAAGGACCCCCTCCCCACAGGGAAATAATTGGCTAATTAAAATTAATTGGGGTAATTAGACAAAAATTTAAAAATTGGGGTAATGATATCAGCTATTAAGAATATGATGTCATCAAAATAGTTACTTTATATAAGTAAATATGATGTCAGTTCCAGTTGGGAGGGCCAAAGTTAACTGCTGTTAATTATTACATGCTTTGTCACATGAGGTGAAGGACCTCCCACTTGAGTTGGTTACACCTTCACATACACATGTGACAAAGTATTTTGTGTTTGATTGTAATTGTTTTGTGAAGAGATCCTGTACAGAAAATAAAAGTTGTGGCCTGTTCATACCCAAAAGAGGCGTCTCTTGTCCTTTGTACTGGTGCAACAAGGATGGTAAGCCTGGGAAAACAGGATGCTAGAAGGTAAACAGGTGCTGGTGCAGTGGAGCAAATCCGTGATGAGCAGAGGAGTGATCAGGTAACCCTGGGTTTTAGTCATACACTTGGGGGAGAATGACTTAGTGAAAGTCCCGTGCCTTCAGCTGGTGAAGCAGAGGGTGAAAGACCTGCAGGAAATTAGAAAAATTGCACCTGGAACCATATTGCTATGGACTAAGCTGCTGCCAAGGCGTAGCTAGGCCTGGAGCTCGCAAAGATGGTACTATTAACAGTGCTCAATGGTGGCTAAATCATTTGGTGGCCAAGCAGTTATCAAGACTTGGCATTTTCATAACTGAACATTTGGGAATTAAATTGATAGGCCTCAGCTGTACAGGGGAGATGGGGTGCACCTCTCTGCTGAAGGTTTGGAGATTTATGTTCAGACACTCTCCAAACACATCAGAAAAGCGGTTTGTGGCGGGGGGGGAGAGGGGATGCCTAGCTAGGCTGGCTCCCTCTTGTGGTGGGTAATGACCCCCACCCCCAGAAAAATTAATCTGGCTAATTAAATTTAATTGGGGTAAATTTAGCAAAGGTTAAATTAAAGGAAGTGATGTATGCAATTAAATGCATGGCATCATTAACTAATTTCCGGTGGTTTGTAAATTTGTTGTTGTTATTTATTTACATATTTTGTCACATGTGTCAAAGGACCACCCATCTGGTGGGTTACACCTTCACACACACATGTGACCAAGGGTTGGGAGTTTAATTGTACATCTTATAATTTAGACCCTGTACAGCAGAAAATAAAAGTTGTGGCCTGTTTAAACCCAAAAAGAGGAGTCTTGTGTCCTTTGTGCCAGTGCAAAGACACCCCCGACATGTCTGGAGGGGTTTCTTGTTGTGCTGGCCATATAAGGACATGACAGGCCTGATTGGACAAGCGCACAGGCGCCTCTGGGTACCTGCATGCTTGGCCCAATCATGTTGCTTGTTTGAGTTAAGGAAGTCTCACAGTGATTATATTCTCATGAGACTTCCCATGAGAATTTGTTCTTTATAGTTCTGCACTGCCATGTGGTGGCAGCCATTTTAGAGCTTGAACTGAGTGACCCAAC
>JAIPUX010001232.1:119204604-119224305 GCA_020142125.1 Phrynosoma platyrhinos
TGAGTCCTTCCTGAATCTTCATTTGTGAAGAAAAGCCAGAGAGATGTACCTTTATTGTATCCCATGCTGAGAGAAACAAAAATAATTTTGTATTATTTTATTTGTTTCGGATGCACAGTATATTTTGTTGATTGCTTTGTTTTGATTATTTTTACATTAATTTGAGGAACATATGTTTTCACTTTTTTAGTTCTAATTACTAAATACTTTAGACATATTTTTGAGTATGTGGTTCTTATTACTCTTCAGGCTGTTTCTCAAGGTTACAGTAATGCAAATTTGAATCTGGAGCTAATAACCTATAAACAGGTTGGCAATCAGCATCTAAATAAAGTCCCTGAGGGTTAGCCATATTCTTTTTCCATTGAGATTAATGGGTTTTTCACACCCCAGACATATTTTGTTTTGGGCCTTATCCAAAAGTTATTTCACTGCTAGGAAAGTACTTAGCAGCAAACAACTGCAGCCTGCTAATATTAGTATTACACTACTACTTCACTGCGATAAGTTCCTATTGTAGCCCTTGCAATGAACTTCATGACTTGAACATCAACACCATATATTCTCAGGATGCAGCTGCACTGCAGAATATTAAAGCAGTGTGACTGCAGTTACTCTGTCCTACAGATTTGTGGTTTGGGGGAGGCATCAGAGCTCTCTGACAGACCATACTAAATAGTTTACCAAACTACAAATCCCAGGATTTTGAATTTATTTATTTATTTATTTCTATGCTGCCTTTCTCACAGAAAGAGACCCAAGATGTCTCACAAATAAAATCATTTTTAAAGTTTACAGTAAAATTTAAAAACAATTTAAATCATCTAGCTAAAAACAGTTTTAAATTACATAAAACATACAAAAGTTTAAAACATTACTAGAGCACACCCTTCAAGTAAAAGCCTCCCTGACATCATTATATATTAAAAGCCTATTTGAATAAAAATGTCTTTGCCTTCCAATGAAAGGAAAGCAGGGAGGGAGCCAGCCTGGGTTCCCATGGAAGGGCATTCCAGAGAGTGGGAGCAGCCACTGAGAAGGCTCTCTCCTATCTTGTGTCCTCACCAAGCAAACCTGTGATGGTAGTGGGATCAAGACCCTTTCCCTGTAGATCTTAACACTGTGGCAGGATTGTATGGGAAGATATGGTCTTTCAGATAGTCTGAACCTAAGTCATGTAGGGCTTTAAAGGTCATGACCAGCACTTTAGATTGTGTCCAGAAACAAACCACTAGCCAGTGGAGCTTTTTCAACAAGCGGGTTATATGCTCTCTATAACTGGAACTCTATCCATAGGATAATGTCATGGCAGTTAAAGTAATGTCAATCTGCTTTAATTTTAAATTTAATTTTAATTATATAGTGTGGATACACCCTCAAAAGACCTTGTGGATCTACTGTTCCTTTAAAGGATTCTACCCTTTGTTCCTTTTTTCTTTGCATACATGAAACTGCCTCTTAGAACATGAGTTGGCCCAGTACCTTTTGCTGATGGATGTATAAGATGATATTCCTTTCATACTCTCCATTTGGAAGCCAGATGGAATGTCAACAGAATCTTATTGGGCATGGTATAGTGTCCCACATCACACGAGAAGCAGTGGGTTACTTTAGGAAGGCCAGGACAGTTTGTGAAGGTATAACTCCCAAGAAAGAAATTAGATATTAGACAATTAGGAGATTATGATCATAATTCCACCTGGAATCTTATTGCATAGCCTTGAAAAAAAATCATCATCTCTCAAGTTAACCTTTCTATCGGTGCCTGTAAGATTATTGTGAGTTAAGAATCTCTGAAAAAATATCACTGAACTAATAGTAAACATTAAAAAGTTATTTTTTTTAGTTCTTTTCTACCAATCACCTGCCTATATTTATCTAGCATTTCTTATATTTATTTGATTTTTAACACATAAAATCTACAAAGGTTCAGGAAAGATGGGCTAGATGAAGAATACCTAGTGAATCATAATACTAGGAGCCATCCATATAGGAGCACTGCAAGAAATCAATAGTGTCTATGCATGAGCTTGCTTCTCATCTGCTCAACCTGTATATTTGTTAATGGATTGTTACAAAAGGTGCTGCCAGGGCTTTATCATGAATTTGCTGGAGGAAAGAAGGTTACCTAATAGTCCTATGAAGTACATTCAAATTAGGTTGCTGCATTCACCATTATAAAAATAGTTTTCCGAATTTTTCATTAGCAATATTTATTTATTTAGAACCATTGAAGTACATTGTACATTGCAACAGTATAAGAGAATAGGTTCTGCTCAAGGAGCTTACAGTCCAAAATGGAAATAATAGAGGAAAAGACAGGATGTGGAGGTATAAGTATTGTGTAATTCTTCCATTTATATTCATTTAGCCTTGGCTACAATAATTCCAGTACAGAAAAGCACTTGAATCACAGGGCTGAGCAAAAGAATACACACACACACACACACACACACACACACACACACACACACACCCCAAGGTTTCAATATCTGAAGGTAGTAAGAACCGAAACCTCAAACAGGTTTTCTGGAAGGTAACCCCTGCCATAAAGCAAAGTGAGTTGGCTTTCCCAGGTAGAACATACTGGGATATAGTGAATACAGCCTCTTAGATATTTATATTGAATTACACAGCTACCCTTTCTGTTTGAATACAGAGCTATTATAGTACATGTTCTATCATCACTACAGCTGAGTGCCACATATAATTAGTCCTATTCAAGCAAGTAGATTTTGTTCCCAAGAAAGCACACTTGTGTTATATTCTCCAGCACTGTGTCCATCATTGTATACAAAGGCCTAGTTCAGAGACAATGCTTAATTATAGGTTTAGTGCATTATGTGCACAATATGACATATCACTCCTTATCTACCATGGCTATCAGAAGATCAGAATTATCTATTTCCATATTCAACTAACTATGGTTTGAATATCTAAACTGGGAAGCGCAATTAGTTTTAACTGTGGTTTATATAAATAAGGGGGGATGCAGATGCCGAAAAGCTGTGTCTTGAAGCCCAGGAAGGGGAGGGGCAGCCAGACGCCGGGTGCTCCAATCTCTTCCTGAGGACATCATCAGAGCACCTGCCATTGCACACGGCGGGCACACCAATGACATCCTTCTGGCTCAGCATCTGGACACAATGAGCTGGAAGGAGCGCAGAAGATGTGTTTGGTGCCTCTTCCAACACCCCTTTTGGCTCCTCTGAAAGAAGCACTATTTTAGCACTCCTTTTCAGAGGCGTCATAAGGGTGGATCAGGGCCGAGGTGTGGGGCAACCTCGGTCCCAATCCGTGCCTTCTTGGGGTGGCCGCCCATCTGTAGAAGCCCTAGGTTAGGATCATAAACCATAGTTTAGATATCTAAACCACAATTAGTGGTTAAAAGTTGTTCTTTCCACTTTTTTAATATTAATACTAAGCAATTGGGCTCTGTTGTGGTATAATGGCATACTGGAGATAAATGAAGGATTCTGATCTCTTGAACCCTTTGCAGACTGCCAGAAATAGTGCAAATTGAGTCCACTTTAAGGGTTAGGGTTAGGGTTAGGAAATCATGGGAACTGTATTTTATTGTGGTACCAGAGCTCTCGGACAGAGAAGGCTCAATGTCTCAGGAAAAAAAAAAAATCCCCATGACTCCCTAGCACTAACCCTAACCCTTAAAGTGGATTCAATTTGCACTATTTCTGGCAGTCTGCAAAGGCATATTGTTTTCATGCTGGATGAGTAGGTAAAATACACAAACCAAAGGCTCATCCAGGATTTCTATGTTTCCTTGGTTCCATATTTATTATAGCTTACTTTCTTCTCCTATCCTTTTTTCTTTTTGTGTGTGTGTTCGTATTTGCAACTTTCCCCTCTCCTTACTGTGTTCTTTGTTTTTCTTTGTTGCCTTGTCAATCACATTCCGATTTTTGTTTTTGAGCCTTCATTTTATGCTAGCATTCTTTTCACCCTCTCTTCGATATTTTATTTTCTTCCATTGTATGTTATTCTCCCTACCATTTTTATTGTTTTGATCCTCCCCTGATGCTTGAACTGCAGAGATCAGAGAGTGAATTAGAGTATTTGTGTTTGCTGAACTGGGACCTTACAGCTTGGATGTAGCACTCAGCTGGGGTGATGATACAGTATGAACTGTAGAAGCAACCAGAATAGCTTGAGGGATCACAGCATCCTGGAGACATCCACATTGTTTATATTTATTGTTCATGTCCTTTAATGATACTGTGTGAAATTGTGCATTGTGAACACTCCAGACAAAGTTAAGCACTTTTAAATCCCACTGATATCAATAGGAGGGTTTCAATCATATTGTGAACTCTCCTCTTGAAATAAATGAAACTTATTTTGGCTGGAGGATGCCCAAGCAGGACTTTTAATATGGAGGTTGCTTTTGTAACTTTTGACCCAAAGTTCTCCAAGGTTTAAGTATTCATGCTAAGCACTGTATAAATATGGATTTAGCCAATCTCTTCAGTTTTAGGAAAGGCTTCTTGTTTTGCCTTAAAACTCTCCACAAAAGAAAATATCCTAATACAATAGAGAACACAATATGTTACCAGAGGAATACTTATTTAGCATTCCTTTCTCCCATTTGCCAATCAGATGTCAATGTGTAACTCTCAATAAGAACACTCCCACTTGTCTTTTCCATCAATGATATATATGACATACTCATCCTCTCTCCCCATGCCACTTATCTCTTTGAGCAGAACACATAGCCAGCCAGCTTCAGACACAAATATTTACATTTCTATATATTCTAGGCTGAGTGCCCCCCTTCACTTCCACAATGTGTCTTCATGTTAATAATATGGCTTCTGGAATCACTGATAGGGCACAAGAGTAGTGTATCCCAATCACATTTGGTTAGCTTGAATTTACTCTCTGGAATTTCAGATAAATCCTTTTTGATTGTGGATGTGGAAATCTTTTTTCATGGTCAAGGAGGCAAAGAGGATTTAACTCTTCCAGGTCTAAAGTCCTGGAGGTATCCTCTATGAGATATGCTCTATTGAAAAGTGATATTCATTTAATACTTGTTCCTAGTATTGACCTTATCCAAGCTCTAGGCAGCTTGGAAATAACCTGATCTGGTTTTTAAGGAGTTTAAATGGAGCTGTAGAAAAAGGGATTACCCTTCTCTATAGACCTGTATTATCACAACTGTAGGCTAAACATTATGATTAATAACATGTGAATGGTGGTAAACCTTTCATATACAAAGACTGTCTTGAAGGCTTTCCTATCTCATAGATTTGGAAGGTACTCACCAGTTAGAGTCCTTGTGCTTCTGATCCTTGAAGTAATCAGAGCTTGGGAAATCTATTTTTGATTAGTACTCCCAATATCTTCCAGCAAGCACAGCCAGTGATAGAGTAATTCTGAATGTTGCCATTCAAATATAAACTTTTTGTCCAAAAAAGTAACTAAAATAAAGAACGTGCAGTCAAAAAGTAACTAAAAATTACAATTTCAAAGCTTTGGGGCCAATTTATTTATATTATCACTTGTAGCTACTGCTATTGCCCTCCATTAATTTGCCTAGTCAGTGAATCTAGCTGACATCTGTCACTCATATTTCTACATGCATCTGATGTCTCCTTTTTTCAGAACCAAATAGTACTAGTCCCTGTAATATTTCCTCTTCTGTGAGTTGTTCTATCTTTCTCATCCTTTTAGTTTGCCTATTCTGTGCTTTTTGCAGCCCTTCAATAACTTTATTTAGATATGCTGACCAGAACTCTACATAGTAATCCAATTGTGGATGCACCACAGATTTCTATACTGGCATTCCCTCCCCCCCCATTCCTTTCTTAATGATAACATTTGCCTGGTTTGTACTAGGTGAATGTTTTCACTGAGTTATGCAACACTACTCTAGAATCCTGATCATCTACCACCAGGTAATTCACATCAGTATAAATTATATGAAATTACAGGGTTTGACTGATGGGCATAATTTAGTAGCTGCCACTGAAGTGTATTTGCTAGTTTATTGCCCTTCAGCTACTCTGGAGAAATATACTTTGAGCTTATCACAATCTCTCTCTCTTTTTTAAGCATACCAAATACCTTGATATTATCAGCATGTGTTTTTGTTTTGTTTTTGTTATTTGCCATATTGTAAAGTACCTACCTAATCTTACATTAGTACTAAAAGTGTAGCTAAACTACAGAAGTAATTTATCAAAAATTTTCTTCTTGAAGCAAAGAGTAATTTCAGCAATTTCCTTTTCCTACTGTAAGACAGACTTCAAAAGCCACACAATTTTTGAAGCCAATTCCTAATTTGGGATTTATTCTGTGAAAAATTCACCTATGCAGAAAATAATATTTTCATACAAGATTACTTAATACTTCAAAAATATATTGTGGCCATTTTCCCTTTGGGGAGGCAAACCAGTAAGACAGATTCACATTGTGGTCCGTATGTTCAGCACGGTTCTAAGTTGTATATCAACATAAACAACAACGTAACAACTACCTGTTAAATATCAATTCCCTGGTAAGGGATAGTGCGAAAGGGCTTTTAATATCTCCCCCTGTGGCATCGAATTAAAACAGCTGAAGAGACCAGAGTGAGATTGCTATGAGAAGCAGAGCAAAGGAGTGGGAGGAAAAAGACAGAAGACTGAAAACAAGCCTTCTTGTCCATGCTGAGGCCACCACCTGTAGGGAGGTATGGAATGTCACCCAACTTTTTTTTTAAGTTGTTTAAGATGAGAACTGTAAATAGCAGAGCACAAGTTAGAGGTGGAAATTAATTAATAACAACTTCAAGCTTTGTCGTGGCTACAGAGCATAATAACTGCTACAAAGGAGTAATACCCGGCCCCAGCGTTACAGCATAATAAGAGCACCATCCGTGACTTATGAAGAGAAGGATTTTGCTGCCATAGCAGGAATAGCTAAATTGAGCTAAGCCTAAAAGCTTGAACACCAGAATATCTACAAGGTGGTACAATCTTACCTGGAAATTGCTGAACTGTTGAGAATTATAAAGACATTAACCAGAGGTATCGGAGTTTTAGTGTTGGCTCTTTAAAATCTTTGAAATAGCTACCCCTGAAACATTGCTTCCCTTTAAAATCTCCATGATGAACTGGACCAGCAAAGGATTTTGGGAGTTGTAGTCTGGTGTACTCAATACTTGACATCTCAAGATACCCAGAGATAAAACTTTGAGTTTTAAGAATTGCATGAGATACAGAGGCTTGGCTTGCCCCCCATAGCAAATCATGCTGGTTGTCGTAGTCCCTCCTGAACCCAGCAGCTGGTTTTGATGTTGAAAGAGAGAAAGAGGGAGAAGTAGTGAGAACAGGAGATTCTGCTGGAACCCCCCCCCCTTGTGATTTTGAATGGGGCGAACCCGAAGTTGTGGGCCTGAGACAAGTTGGAGGTAAGCTTCTGGAGGTGAGTGTCGAGACTTAAAACAGCTTTTGATACTAAGAGGCTGACAGATTTGATTGGAAGTCAGAGGTAGTAATCCGTGTTGGAGGAACCAAAGGTCCAGAGATAAGCTCGACATTAGGGGCTGGGGACAAGCCAGAAGCGATTGTTTGAACTGAGGACAGCTTTCATTGGCTTTGGTTGGGCGGATCCAGACTGAGGCTGGTGGTGGTGACCCATGCTGGTAGGAGACCTTTGAGACAAGGCATCAATAAATTGACATGGGCAGAAAGTGGAGAGTGATGTCCACAACAAACATGGGGGCCAATACTCAGCTGAGGAGAGAAGTCCTCCTATAGTATGGTTTCCTTTGACTGGTTTAGACTGTTTTCTGCTCTGTAATTGAGGTGAAGATGGCAACTTACTGTATTTTCCGGCGTATAAGATGACTAGGCGTATAAGACGACCCCCAACTTTTCCAGTCAAAATATAGAGTTTGGGATATACTCACTGTATAAGACGACCCCTCTTCCAATGGGGGAAAATGAGAAAGTGTTGAGGGGAAGGACTGCCAATATACTAGGTGATGTATTCTGGGGTATGTACAATTTGCAGCCAAGTAAGTGACCCTGGGCATGTCACACACTCTCATCCTCAGAGGATGGTAATGGCAATGCCCATTTGAAGAAACATGCCAAGAAAACCCCATGATAAGTTTCCCTTAGGGTTGCCATAAGTAGGAAAGAACTTGAAGACACACAAGAACAACAAAAAAAGTCTGCAATTGTTTCATAGGTAGTATATGGGATTAGGAGCCAGCATGGTTGAGCAGTCTGAGTGTTGGACTACCTTTCTGGAAACCTGTGTTTGATTCCCTACTCTGCCATAAAACCCACTGGATGAACTTAGACAAGTCACATACTCTCAGCCTCAGAGGAAGGCAATGGTAAACCTCCTCTGAAAAAGCCTTGCCAAGAAAACCCTAGGATAGGGGTTCACGTCTTATCTGCTGCTGCTTCCTCCTCCTGCCTCATGCCACACCATGCCACTCCTTCCTCCCCCTCCTCCTCCTCCTCTAACCTGACTTCCTCTCTACTTCCTCCTCCTGCCTCCTGCCGTGCCACCCCTTCTTCCTCCCCCTCCTCCACCTGGCATATAAGATGACCCCCAACTTTGGAAAAGATTTTCCAGGGCTAAAAAGTAGTCTTATACGCCAGAAAATAAGGTACCTCTTTTCATTGTATATAGTTCTTTCTTTTCTTTTTGATATGTCAGACTTTAAGGGGGAGATTAAACAGGAACATAAGTCAGAAATGAAAGATGTAAGACACGCGATAGACAAAATCATGGTAGAATTTAATAAAATGAAAGTAAGAATGGATGTGATTGAAAATAAGCAGGAGAAAATCGAGGAAAAGCTCAACATTCTGCAAGGCCTCCTGAAAGACGTAGAGGGAGAAAAAGTAAGGACTGATGCTAAATTAAGGGAAAGATCAATAAATCTGAGGGGTCTCCCCAAAACATAGGGTGAAAACTTAATGGAAATTTTATCTCCGGTCTTAGCACAATATTTGGGCAAACCAGAACACCTTTTTGAAATGGAAATCAATAAGATTTTCAGATTAAATTTGAAAATAGCAACACAAAGAAAAGTGCCGAGGGACATTGTAGTGAATTTTGTGAGAAGATATGTAAGGGATCAAATCTTAAGTTTTCAAAATGAAACCCCATTAATTGTTAACAACATAGAGATAAAATTTTTTAAAGATGTCACCCCAAACATGATAAGGAAGAGGAGGGAATATTTGTTTCTTACGAGTCATCTGCAAAAGTTCCAAATATCGTATAGATGGTTGATACCAGAAGGATTGACCTTTTGGTTCAGAAGAATAAAAATTGACTTGAGGTCTTTGCCGGAAGCTCGAGAATTCTGGAGGAAATATAGAGGTGATTTTAAAGTAGTTGCACAATTTGACAGTAAAAAAGGTACAAGAGAGGAAAGAAAGACTGAGGAAAAGGGAAATGATTTGAAAAAAAAGGGAAAGACAAATAGAAGTAATGATGAAAGGACAGAATTAGAGACTGAAGGTGTTAGATCGAAAATAAAGATGTTAGATGGTGAGAAAATAATAACAAAAAACAAATAGCAACAGTTAGAAATGATGATGCAAACTGAGTCCAAGAGATAGAATACAAGAGTAAGCAGAGAGGGCGTGGAGGAGGTGCACAAGGTGTACAAGATGAACAACAGGTAGAGACAGAGGGAGAGATGGATGAGGAATCAGGGGGTTCAGGAAGTCAAATAGATGAGAATGATATCCTTACTTACGAATATGCCTAGGACACACAAATTCATTTCTTGGAACGTGAAGGGCCTGAATGGTCAAAAGAAAGCGAATATTCTTTTACTTGAGGAAATTGCGATGTGAGGTTATATGCCTTCAGGAAACTAAAATTAAGAGCGATTAATTGGATTATTTAAAAAATGTCAAATTAGGCAAGGAAGTTATTGCAGCCTCTGATAGAAGGGGAAAAGGGGTGGTTATATATGCAAAAAAAGAGTATGAACCGAGGGAAATATTGAAAGACCTGAGAGGACATTATATTGGGGTAGACATGATCTGGGAGGGTAAGAAGCTCACGGTTATTGGGGTGTATGCACCGAATGATAATAAAGCAAAGTTTTACATGGACCTCTTGAATAGGCTGGCTGAATTAAGCATTGATTCTTTGATTATTATGGGGGAATTTAATGGAGTCATCGACCCTAAAATAGATAGGCATTCTATAAGACCTATTAAATTAAGCCAGGGAAAACTTCCTAAAGATTTTTTTGAAATAATGGACCATTATGAATTAGTTGATGCTTGGCAAGCTATATATAGTTCTTGTAAAGATTTTACATTTTATTCAGACCAACACAAATCCTGGACAAGGATCGATATGTTCCTGGTCACTAGAAATATTAGCCCTAGAATTACCAAAATAGAGACATTACCTAAAATTTGGTCCAGTCACTATGACGATTTGTGCAGTCACTATGACGATAAGAGAAAGACCAAGAGAACTCAGTTGGAGATTGAATGAGATGTTATTAAAAAATACAGATATGGTTAAAGAAGACCAAAAAAAAAAAAACCTGGAAAATTACTTTTCAAAAAATAATCACCCAGAGATAGCTATGAGTACAATTTGGGATACCTCTAAGGCAGTGATTAGAGGCTTTTTTTTTTTTTTTTTTTTTTTTACAAAAAAGGATTTGAATGGAAAAAAATAGAGAGGCAAAATTTATCAAAATACAAGCACAGTTAAAGACTCAGGAGGGATTATTTTAAAAAGATACATCTAACACCCTACTAGTTAATCAGATTAAAGGACTTGAAGAACAAATGTCATTACTGATCTCAGAAGAAGTAGCTAAAAACATGGAGTATACTAAACAAAGGCTTTTTGAGGGATTAAATAAACCTGGTAGGATGTTAGCCCATCTATTGAGACAACAAAAAACGAGAAGAGTTATATATCAATTAAAAAGCAAGGATAAATTAGTAACAGATCAAATGGAATTTAAGTAAGTCATTTGGAATTATTATAGTGGACTTTATAAAGGAGAGGAGACAAACAAAAAAGATTTGAACATTTTCTTTAAGAAGTGTAATATTAAATCCTTTACAGAAGAACAAAGGGAAAATCTAAATAAAAATATTGTGTTTGAAAAAAATTATAATGGCAATCCAAAAAAGTAAGGCTGGTAAAGTGGCAGGCCCAGATGGCTTCCCTGCTGAATATTATAAAGTATTTAAAGATCAATTAATTTTTCCGATGATTAGGACATTTAATAGCGTAGGCTGGGATGGAGGTCCGCAAACTTGGAGAAAGGCAAATATCAGTCTCATACCGAAAGAAGACACTGATAGGTCAGAGGTTAAAAATTACCATCCCATCTCCTTGTTAAATGGGGACTATAAAATATTCACCATGGTATTGGCCAGTCGGTTGAAAAAAATACTAGCTGAATAGATTTCCCCAGATCAAAATGGTTTTTTGCCAGGAAGGAGCATCAAAAATAACTTAAGACACATTCTAAACACGATAGAATATCACAAAAAGGACATTAATCGAAAGCTGGTTATGATATTCATCGATTTTGAAAAAGCTTTTGATAATGTGAGATGGGAGTTTTTGCTGGAATGTCTCAATAAAGTAAATGTGGGAGAGAAATTTATTAGCTGGATTGAGACAATTTATAAAGATCAGTATGCTAGTATGATTGTAAACTTCGAAAAGACTAAGCCTTTCAAAGTTCAGAAGGGAACCAGGCAAGGGTGCCCTCTCTCCCCACTGCTATTTCTGATGGCTCTGGAGACTTTGAATAACAATATTAGACAGAATCGAGGCATAGAAGGTATAAAAGTCAAAGGAGGGCAGATGAAGTTAAAGCCTATGCTTATGATCTGTTGTTAACACTAACTAACCCTGGATGCATAGAGGAAGTTATGAAAGAATTAGAGGGATTTGAGAAAGTAGCAGAATTGAAGATCAATAAAACTAAAACAGCAATATTGACAATGAACCTTTCTGAAGGGGAAAAGGCAGAAATTGTGGGAAAAACTGGATTTCAAATTAGAAAAGAAGTTCGGTATTTGGGAATAGTGATCACAACTAAGAATGTTGACCTCTTTAGAAATAATTATTAGAAAAAATTGCAAGATATAAGAAAAGAATTGGATAAGTGGAGGAAATTAAATCTTTCATGGCTAAGGAAGATCTCAGCTATTAAAATGAATATCCTCCCAAATATACATTTTCTTTTCCAAAATCTGCCCATCATTAGGAATGATGCTCCATTCAAGACATGGCACCAAGATCTTTCCAAGTTTCTATGGGGAGGGAAGAAACCGAGAGTTAGGCTTAAGACATTACAAGACAAGGTGGAAAGAGGTGGTCTAGCTTTGCCTAATTTAAAAATATATTTCAAGGCCTGTTGCTTTGTATGGCTCACTGATTGGTTCTTTCTGGAAAACAAGGAAATATTGACTCTGGAGAGCGTGGACCTTAGATATGGTTTTCACGCTTACTTATTTTATGAAAAGGTAAAAGTCCATAAGGACTTCGAGAATCACTTCATTCGTAAAGCTTTATTATGAGTATGGAATAGATGTAAAAGGATGTTCTGTAGAAAGATTTCCTTGTGGGCATCCCCTAATGAAGCTTTTTTTTAAAATGGGAGACATTGGATAAAGAAAGATGGGTGACATATGAAGAGTTGATTAAAACTGGAAAGGACACAGACAAAGCAGAATTTAAAACTCAGGAATATCTATTATCAGAGGGACATGAATGTGGCTGGTTCTTGTATAGACAGATAAAAGAAAGGTTCTTAAAGGACAAGAAAGAGAAGGGCATTGGGGTGTCTGAAAAAGAGTTTGAGAAGATTCTAAATAGAGAAAATCAACCAAAGATAGCCCATTTCTATGATTTGTTGTTGAAGTTAGACCAAGAAAGTGAAATTATCAAAGAATACATGTAAGATGGGCAACTGATTTAAAACAAAATATACCATTAGACCAATGGTAACAAACTTGGTCACTTAGAATTAAATATTTCCCTAGTGTTTCTTTAAGGGAAAACCTACATAAGATGTGCCACCACTGGTATCTGACCCCCATAAGATTAGCTAAGATGCAAAAAGATCTTAGCAAAAACTGCTGGGAGTGCCAAAAAAAAAAAAAAAAAAAAAAAACCTGGTACTTTTATACACATGTGGTGGCACTGTAAGTTTGCCAAAAAGTTTCGGAATAATATACATAAGATTGTTACGCAGGTAGTACCTCCAATAAAAAATAAAGATCCTAAGTTGTATTTGCTGTGTATGATGGAGAATAAAATAGTAGAGAAGGAATATGGTAAGATGTTATTTTATATGACAACCGCAGCCAGACTTGTATGGGCTGCCAAATGGAGAAGTAATATATCACCTGATACAGAAGACTGGCTATATAAATTGATTTAATGTATGGTAGCAGACAAGCTGACTTTACTTATAAGAGGGAAATCATGGGATGAGCAACGAAAAGCTTGGGAGCCATTGATAAATTATTTAAAGCAAAGTAAATATTGTGATTTGGTCACAGATTTTTGAAATGAGTTTTTGTAATTTATAGGCACCCTTTGTGCTGAGAGTAAGAGGCCGAATAACGTTAAATTTGAATAGAAAAAATGGGAATTGGTTTCCCAAATATATTGCGTTGGAGTGGAGACTTAAAAGCATTATTTTAATGCCACAACTAAAGCTCAGGAAGTTCTCTTTGTATGTAGGTATATATGTATAAATAGCATATGGTTTGTTAGAATTGTGGGGGGGGGGGGTAGGGTTATAGGGAGGGGGTAGGGTGTTAGTAGAGGTTGGTTGTGAATGGTTTTTCATGTTTTGTTAGTCTGTCTTGAATGTATTATAGTGTATCTTTGTATTTTTGTAGATGTCATTATATTGTAGCCATTTTTTCAAATGTTTTTGCATTTTTTTTCATCCATAATCCAAACCACACAGTTTAGTAGGTTCTGTCCTATGGAATCTTGAATTGGTAGATTGATGAGACACTTAGGAATTCTGAGCTAGATCTCTTTAGCCCAGAAAAGTTCATTAGAATTCCCTAGCAAACAACAAAACTGTGGATTCCATAAGATGGAATCATGGCAATTAAAGAGTGTTTTTCTTTTACCCCCAGAGGCCCTGGGGAAGACATAAAATGATCCTGGGGAGCATATGTGGCCATTGAACCATACTTTGTCCACCCTGGTTTAGATTTATGCAGACAGTTTACACTAGGTCAGTGGACTTTTGTGACTTATTTTAATTCTTGATCTCACTGTTATATTACAAATTTCTTTTAGAACCTCCCTTGAGAGTTCACAGCAGTGTGTGTCCCGTGGGTCACTGATGTTCGAGAAAGACATATTCAAGGTCCCTCGGTTTCACACACCTAGCTTCACAATTCTTTGGACCTTGGCCACAATCATCATCTGTATGCTTTCCATCCCTATACCTGTTGACAAGTCATTGAAGCAAACTTTTTTTATTTGCTGGGTACAGCATAAAAAGGAGAGAAATGTGTGTTATGTTTGCTTTTGGTAACAACTTGTGCTTGCTTCTTTTTCTGACTAAGCAGCCATTATGAATTATTCCATTCATCAGCTAAATTTAAATCATAGCCATCTTTGTCTTTGAAAAAAAAAAACAACTTTGGGATTTAATTTATACTTTAATTATAGCCACCTGCCAGTTGCCACTGAAATAGGTTTTGGTTTGACCTTACTGCAGACTTTTAAAATAACTTATTATGCTATGGAGCATGCTATTTATAAAACATCTGTCCCAATTTGATTGAAGGAACCAGCAAATTACTTGAAGTTTTACTCATTCAAAACTAATCTTCCACCTCAAAGCCTGTCAGCACAGCACATCCCTTGATAGTTACGTCTGTATCCTATTCGGCAAAATGAGAATAATACATTTTGACTCCCAACAAAAGAAACATTTTCTATACCATGTTTTGAAGTGTCTGCAAAAACAAAGCCAACCCCCTCCTTCTTTATTTTAGTCTCAGTAGGCTATTACAAAATATTAATATCTTTTATAGCTAAATGCCATCTGTGTATAGCTGGACATTTTTTGATAACTCAACCAAGAGAACTAAATTCTATTTATTTTTTATCTTCACAACAGGGTATCACATTTTGTATTTTTGTTGTTATTGTTTCAAAAATTCACCCTTACTCATCTCATTTCTCTTTTATCACTTGAACATTTTAGGGACTTCATGTTTTAAATGTCCTTCCAACCTATGTACAGCATGTTAGGATATGGATGGGATATACAGTCAAAGGTGAAATGTAAAGATGTGTGTGTGTGTGTAATTTTCCACTTGAGAACAGTTTTTGGACAAAGCAGAAACAACATTTAGAGAAACAGAGTGAATCAACACCAAGTGGTTACACAGACATCAACATGTACTTTCCCAGAGATAGAACTCTGGACACAGACTTTGTTATGGATAACAAGAGATATCAAAAACGTAAACATCGTTAGCTTGGAAAAGATAGTCACGTGGTGGATGATGGACAACAAGAGGCTGGGTTAGTAGACATCATAGAGACATTATCCTATTAAAATAAGGTTAACACCTAGAAGGTGGAGTATGGGAAGGGCCTAGCAAATCTTTTGTCTAAAATTGTTTATTGTTCAAGATGTGAGTGTGTGTGGCTGGAAGCAGTGGTTTTAACTGCAACATGTTGGATCTTAATGTTTTGGATTGTTAAAGATGTAGTCTTGTTTGGCTGAACTGGACAAGTTCATCACAATGGATTTTACTTAGTTATCTTATTTTTACTTTTTATATACATTAATAAACTATGCTTTTGGACTTTGCAATGTGTCTTCTTGACTGAGGAAGACAGGATCCTGAAGAAGGGAAGCTGAACTACAGTTGATGGTAAGAATTACAAAGTGGCTGTGGTTCACAGCAGCCAGCTTGTCCTGCAGACTCTGCTGGGTGCCAAAGGGCATCACTACAACACTCATCATCCACACACGAACACAGCATGCATTCTTTCTCATAGTGGACAAGGAGTCAACTCTTCCAATGGGCTAAAAGATTACTATCAGAGGGAAGTCTCAGAGGACCCCACCAGTCAAGAAGCTAGAGAAGAAATGATATTCTCACTATCAGTCTTGACTGGTGGGTCTAGTGCCATGTAGTGACTATCTGTATAATGGCATCATCCTCATACCCCCTCCTTTTTAATTTAAAGGAACAACTATAGTGGCACTGTTTGATTTCCTGTTATTTTAGGTTGTCAGTCACCCATCTCTAACTTGGTCTCCATATGGCAGAAATAAAGCAATTTGACACCTCTTTAACTATCATTACTTTATCCTGTGGAATCCTGGGATTTGTAGTTTGGTGGAGCATTCAGCCTGGTGTGTCACAGAGTGCTCTACTGCCTCAATGAACTACAAATCCCAGGTTTCACAGGACAGAGTCATGACAGTTAAAAGAGTGTCAAACTGTTTTATTTCTGCAGTGTGACTATGCACTCAATTTCAAAGACATAACAAAAATGCAACTGGAAAATGTGATGACCTCAGTGGCATGAATGGCAGCAAAACCTGCAATGGATTTTACTGGTATTAGATAGCCTCTATTCCAAAGCTCTGGAAACCAAAAACTTTCTGGCAAAATCCACCATGGATTTCTGGTATTTGATATCCAGAAAGACAGAATCTAATGAATGATTTGCAAAATGTTCTATGGATTTCATTGGCACTAGATTTCTCAAGTTCTGAACAGGTGGAATCCAGTCAATTCTTTCTGATACTGGATTTATTTTCTTCCTCCTGGTGGATGGAAAGGATTAGCAGTCATCAAACTTTAAACAAGTAGTTGCATAATTTCTGGGGAAAATAGTCCATTCCTTTCACAAATTGCAATACCATGTGGATATGGCCAGGAAGAATGTGCTTATCCTATTACACACTATGATCAATAAATAGGAATATTAGACTTCGATGCATAAGACAAGAAAGCTGCCCATTGCCAAAGTGTGTACAAATTGTTTTAAAAATCCTAATGGACAAGCTAGGGCTATGCTTTGGACACTTTGTCCATATGGGAAAAGCCAAGCCTTATTTGAAAGGCAAACTGGGAATTTACAAATTCCCCCCTGTTGCTGATAAGGAAATTATTTAATCAATTGAGAGAAATCAATGCTTAACTGTCTTGTTTACTTCTATGGAATGGAGACCTGCTGAACTGGCTCCAACTGGTATACCTCAACTGTAAAGAAAATATCTATAATGATAGGCTTTGTCCTATGTGGGCAGCCCATTGTGTCTATGGTCATATTTTTGCTCCATATTCACTCATAGGGGACCACCCTTCAATTTAGGAAGACCTTTAAAGAAAAAACACAAAGAGATCATTGCTCTTTTTGACCTGTATCTCTCTTGGACCTGTCTCTAATCATCTACATATTGAATGGTGAGAAAATTCATGTGTGTGTTTTAGTCTGTATCACCTTAAGGTTAGCTAAATACACTTTAGACATGCCTTCATTGTCAGAGACAAAATTTCTGCCTGTACGGATTTTTAAAATGTTCAGGTCTGCATTGGAGGAAGTGGACAAACAGGTAGTAGAGCTCTGAGGAGGAGAAAGAGAGAAATGCCACTTTAAGGTAGGGTGAGGGAAGCCTCCAGATCAGCTAGCCTCAACCCTGTGCATGTTACCAAGTGACCCACTGGCTTCTAGCTGGATCTCCATTGGTGTAATCTTTCTCTATCCTGAGGGAATGCATGTCAGGGAGGAAGATGGTGGAGAGGATAAAGGTACCATGCCACCATCACCAGTATGGTTCCTGGCTCAAAGGAAGGTCTGCCTTATCTGTTGGACTGATTCAGCGAGGTGTGTATATGTGCTGTGATTCTCCTTACAAGTGTCAGGAGCTTATAGAGTTTTTATTTTTTATTTTTAAACATATCAGGGAAGAGCCCTGGTGGTGCAATGTTTAAATGTTAGTACTACAGCCACAACACTGTGAGTTCAATCCCTGCAGGGCTTTATGCCTCAGCCTTTCATCCTTTTGTAGGTCAGTAAAATGAGTACCCAGCTTGTTGGGGGTAATTGGCTAACACATTGTAAACCACTTAGAAAGTCCTTAGTTCACTATGAAGTGACATAGAAATGTGAAGTGCTATTGCTATTACTATTACTATAGCCATGTTGGCCATACAGCAAAGTACAATAACATCCAAAATCCACAAGGCAGTGATAACTTTATGGAGCCCACCAAAAAGCACAAAATATATGATGCAAACATTGTGAGTTCCACTGCCTTCTTCACTGGGCAAATGTATTTGTTAGGTAGATTTGTAATTGGTTGACTGACCAAAGTAAAAGTCATCTTGGAGGGAAGTGACCTGTGGGAGGGACCCAGTGCTATTCAGCATATTTACCAGTGTTTTGGATGAAGGAATAGATGGAATGCTTATCAAATTTGCAGATGACACCAAATTAGGAGGACTAGCTAATACCCCAGAGGAGAGGATCAAAATTTTAAAATACCCTTAATAGATTAGAAAGATGGGCCAAAACTAACAAAATGAACTTCAACAGGGAGAAATTTAAGGTCATTTCTTCACTTAGGCAGAAAAAAATGAAATGGATAGATATCGGATGGGGGACATCTGGCTTGACAACAGTACATGTAAAAGGAATCTAGAAGTCCCAGTAGACTGTTGACATGAGTCAACAGTATGATGTGGCAGCTAAAAAGGTAATGCAATTCTAGGCTTCATCAATAAAAGTATAGTGTCTAGATCAAGGAAAGAAATAGTGCCACTCTATTCTGCTTTGGTCAGGCCTCACCTGGAATATTGTGTCCCGTTCTGGGCACCACCATTCAAAAAGGATGTTGAAAAGCTGGAGTGTGTTCAGAGGAGGGTTACAAAAAAAGGTCTGGAAACCATGTTTTATGGGGAGAGCTGGGTATGTTTAGCCTGGAGAAGAGATGATTAAGAGGTGATATGATAGCCATGTTTAAGTATTTGAAGGGATGTCATATTGAGGATGGAGCAAGCTTGTTTTCTGCTGCTCCAGAGAATAGGACACAGAACAATGTATGGAAGCTACAGGAAAAGATATTCCACCTCAACATTAGGAGGTACTTCGAGACAGTAAGAGCAGTTCAACAGTGAAACATACTCCCTTGGAGTGTGGTGGAGTCTTCCTCTTTGTAGGTCTTTAAATAGAGGTTGGATGGCAATCTGTTTGGGGTGCTTTGGTGGTAAGTTACTGCATGGCAAGGGGGTTGATGGCCTTTGTGGTTTCTTCCAACTCTATGAACTTTATGGAATGTTAAGGGAGTTATTCTTTGGAGATAGTTTACCACAGATTATTCTTAAAACATATTTGGTGAAGTTGAAACATAAAAGAAAAAACTGCATGGGTAAAATCCTCTTGATGCCTGTCTTGAATCAGTAATGGGCTGGATGAGGGAAAACAAACTCAAGCTGAATCCAGAGAAAACAGAGGTACTCGTGATAGGTACCCCAAGTCCAGGAAAGGAGCTTTGCCATCAAGTCCGGGACGGGGTCACACTTTCCCTAAAGGACAAAGTACGCAGTTTAGGAGTACTCCTGCATTCATCTTTACAGTTGTAATCTCAAGTGGATATGATAGCCAGGACTGCTTGGCACCAACTTCAGTTGATATGCCAACTGCGTCCCTACCTGGACCAAAAGG
>JAIPUX010001232.1:119224405-119235536 GCA_020142125.1 Phrynosoma platyrhinos
GGGGCTACCTCTGTACCAAGTTCGGAAGCTTCAATTGGTTCAAAATGCCACAGCCAGGTTGGTCACTGGAACATCTAGATCAGACCACATAACACCTATATTAAAATCTCTTCGTTGGCTGCTAATTAGCTTCCAGGTGCAGTGCAAACTGTAGGTTATTACCTTTAAAGCCCTACATGGCTTGGGCCTGAGTTACTTGAAGGAACGGCTCTCCCCACACAATCTGCTCCACACTCTCAGAACATCTGGGAAGAACTTATTATAGAACCAAACTCAACATGACTTCCCAAAGATCATACACAGCCACAGCTCCCATGTTATGGAATGTCCTACCGGAACAGATTCGTCTTATTACTATGCTAGATGCCTTTAAGAAGGCACTTAAGACAGAGCTCTTCCAGTGGGCCTATCCATCTGATCTTCTAGACTTCTAAATTCTGACGATGATTGGCTATTTTATTTTATTTTATTATATTATATTCTATGCTCTTATAATTTATTACTGTTGTTTGATTTCACTATTTTATTGTTTGTATTTTGCATATTGTATTCATTTAATTGTGTAATCCCACCTCAATCCATAGGGAGAGGCAGGAAATATAAATAAAAATTATTATTATTATTATTATTATTATTATTATTAAAATAAAATAAATGGGTTTTCTCCCATTTCAGTTCACTCCATAATATGAGAAGAATAATCATATAGTCCACCCCTTGTTTAAACATTCTTGAGAGAAAATAGAATCCATACCACTCCAACCACACACTACAAAACTGGTTCTAATGACTTCTGAAAGTCTTATTTGTAATCTTAGAGGGGTTGCAGACTGCCAGAAATAGTGCAAATTGAGTCCACTTTTAGGGTTAGGGTTAGTGCTAGGGAATCATGGGAACTGTATTTTATTGTGGCACCAGAGCTCTCTGACAGAGAAGGTTCAATGTCTCAGAAAAAAACCAATTCCCATGATTCCCTAGCACTAACCCTAACCCTAAAAGTGGACTCAATTTGCACTATTTCTGGCAGTCTGCAACCCCCCTTACTGACTTTTCAAATCAGGATAGTTGTCACCTAAGAACAGCCTATTCTGTGGCTCACCATAGAAGTGGCAATGTATCCTTTCTCTAAATGTTTAGAAATGTGAAAAATATACAATAACTTACTCACTCATACAAGGTATAGCAGAGAAAAAGTAAAAAGCATAGATTTCTTTTGAAACATATAAAAGTAGATTTACATAAAATTTAATTGTATATATTCAAAATAGGGTTTAATGGAGGAGAAGGAAGAAGAAATTGACTGCAGGTTAATGTGAGGCAGGGAAAAGAAATAGGAAGATAATTCAACGAAATATGGAAGTTTTCTCCAATTGTATTTGGTTTACACACAGATATCTCTGATAAAGACCAAACTAGCAGTACTAAACATATTTGTGATCTTTCTTAGAGGTGAAGCAATGAAGTGAAGCCATCAATACCAATGGAAATGGCAAAGAAAAAGAAGGTGTCCTGCTGCTGTTTCCTTCCCTGTTAGGCAATGGGTACTTTTTGCTTGGTTACTATAGAGACAAAACTAGAATTGTAAAAGCAGATGCTTAGCAGCTGTGACCAGTTAAGAGAGCAGGTGGTTGGAAGTGAGGTCTTTGCCAGAGGTAAGATTTAATTCCAGAAGTCTGGGGACGGATGGTCTTTCTTTCTTTCTTAAGAAACTCTCTGAGCGAAAGTATGAATGGGTTAGAATAGCCAAAAAAATAAGGAAATACTGTCAGCATGAATAAGTTATTAAAAGCAACAGTGTTCAAGAAAAGTCAATGAATAATCACTTTGTTCAAAATACAAATACATTTTCCCAAGAGTCTGACTAATATAAACTAATTCAAGGAGTCTCATATGGCAACATCTCTGTCTGTCATATTATCTTCTCAACATTGAGAAGATGATTATGCCACAAGTAGAGACAGCAGCATGCAAGAGAGAATCACAAGATGAGAGCAACATTCATGCTACTTAAATGGAAGGGGAAAGATCCATGCATGCATGTGTTCTAGGACTCTGTTTCAATCAATCATTCTTGTGATGAGGCACATTAAAACTTATCAAAGGGTTTTCATGAATGTGTTCTGCTTAGCTGAAAAGTGAATGTATTCAAAACAAAAGATGCCTTCTAGTGCAGGAGTGGAAAATTGTGACCCACATGTTGATCAGCTGCTCCAGTTAACCTTATTCACTTCAGGCAGCTGATGGAGGTCATATGAGTGGGGCAGTAAATACTTTCTGGATGTTAGATCAAACTTTAATGGAACTATCCAAGTTGCTGCAACTATCAAGGGATAGGATCCCTCAATTTAAATGGATTTTATAATCTTTAGGCTAAAATCTAGAACAGAGTCATCACCCCATTGACATGAAAGCCATGAGCTGCCACTGGGTGAAGGATGCTGGGGATTGTAGTCTAACAACATCTGGAAGATCTGTGAAGACTCTTCTTATAAACTAAAACTTATGTTTCTTTCTGTACGCCTAATTTTTCTTACCAGTATAATTATTCCACTTGCTTCCTGTGCTGTTATTTTTTTATGTATTTAGTCTGGTATTCTACCCATTTTTATTTGAAATTAAGTCCAAGTAAGAGGGTTGTTGTTTGTTGTTTTTTGTTTTTTTTAAAAAAAGCAGACTTCAGTTATGCCTTTGTTATTGTTCTTTCAAGTCATTTTCAACTTATGGCAACCCGAAGGCTGAGGGGTTTTCTTGGGCTGAGAATGTGTGGCTTGCCCAAGGTCACCCAGTAGATTTCCATGGCCAAGCAGGAAATCGAGCTCTAGTCTCCAAAGTCATAGTCCAGTGGTTAAACTACTATACCATACTTATGCCTTTATTATCCAATATCTAAAACAGGGGTCCCTAAACATTTTGAGCTGGGGGCTGGTTCGCCATCCCCCAGCTCATTGGAGGGCCGAAGTAAAAAAAAAAAAAAATGACGGCCAGAGTCACGCGCACATGTGTTTCCACATATGATCTACAAAACACCTGACCCTGAAGGCAATCAAGTATCATGGGTTGTTCTCTGGTTCACTGTGTACTATAAGGTAAACCAAGGGCACCCCCCCCGGCCAAGTGCATAGAGTTTACAGTAGAAAGCAACCCCCCCCTTCAGTCAGTGCCAAAGGGAGGCTATTTCCCTGCCTTCCAAGCCCCCCAGTTGGTGGAATAAATTGCATAGCTCAATTCTTCACCAAAAGGGTGCCAGAATGTACACCAAAGTCTGATACCCTTCCCAATAATCTGCCAGTAATAACTTATTTATAGACATACCTGAGCCAATTGACAATGTCCCATCGATACAGTGTAGGATAGGTTAAAAAACACACAGGGAAAAGGGGATTCTTATCCAGCCTCATTGTGACTAGCAGAGCTCACACTAAGAGAGGGAGGGTGGGCCCATGATAATCTCCAAAGGGGGCTTGTGAAGGGGCAGCAGAGCAATAACAAACCTCTGTCTCTGCCCCCTCACAAGCTATATCCTAGTACCCCTCCCACCAGGCCAATCAAATATAATTGTGGAGGCCATCTGTGCCCTTCCTGTAGCATCTTCCATATGCCCAGACCTTTGCCGTATACGTTGCCTGCATCAGGTTCTCCCACAACGTTATCAACATTAACCTTTTCCAATAGAGCAACTGCCACATGTATCACACTACAGCTCCTATCATTGTCATCAGAGATCATGCTGACTCGGATGTGATGGGAATTGTAGTCCAAGCTATCTATAGAACACCAAGCTAAGAAAGCCTGGTCTCCACAATAGATGAATGAATCAGAAAACTTCATGCTCATGAAAATTCTCCAGTTTCTACCTCAAAACTTGTTTGGACTTATGTCATAACTGGACTGTTAGGGCTGCTTTCCTCTGCACTGAAAATCATGTGTATTTTTGAGAATGCAGGGAAGTTATTTTTCTAAACAACACTCCTAGTACAACCTATTGGGGGAGGGGCTACAACTGGCTGTGTTAACTAGAGCATTCTGAGAGCTGTAGTGCCATGTCTGATCAAGGGGGTAAGCAGACGGCTCTTTGCACCATCTTAGAGGCAAGGAAGGGGAGGGACAGCCTCACGCTGGGTGCCCCAACCCCTTCCGAAACACGTCATTGGAGTGCCCATTGCTCCACACGACAGGCACTCCGATGATGTACTTCTGCCACAGTGTCCGCACACACTGCGGCGGAAGAGACGCTGAAGGTGTTCCCAATGCCTCTTGCGGCACACCTTTGGCGTCTTGTGGAAGGAGTACCATTTTAGCGCTCCTTCCAGGGCCCGAAAAGGGGAGGATTGGGGCTGAGGAGTGTAGCTACCTCGGCCCCAATCAGCAGCTTCTTGGGGCGGCCCACAGCCACCCATCTGCTTAGGCAATATGTCTCTTCATCTCAATACTATCTTCCTCTTTTCCTACTGCTTTCTTCCTTACCAGCATTAATGTCTCTTCTACTGAGGGGGGAAGGAGATGGCACAAAGCGCCGTCTTCAGGGCAAGGAAGGGGAGGTTGCAGCCACACGCTGGGTGCCCCAACCCTTTCCCAAAGACATCGTTGGAGCAGCTGGCCCTCTGCATGGTTGGCGCTCCGATGATGCCTTTCCGTTGTAGCGTCCGCACACTCTGCAGTGGAAAAGCCACTGAAGGTGCTCCAACAGCCTTTTACGGTGCACCTTCAGCAATTTGTGGAAGGAGCGCTATTTTAGTGTTCCTTCCTGGGACGGTGAAGCTGCACCACGGGGCCGAGGAATGCGGATGCCTTGGCCCCAATCCGCAGCTTCCTGGGGCGGCACCATGCTGCCCATCTGCTTACCTATTGAGTCATGCCTTCTCATGATAAGGCTAAAGAATGATAGCTCCAATTTAATCATTTTGGCTTCTAGGGAGAGATCAGGCTTGATTTGTTCTAGGATCCATTTATTTGTCTTTTCAGCAGTCCATAGTATCTGCAAAACTTTTCTCCAGTACCACATCTCAAATGAGTTTATTTTCTTCCTGTCAGCTTTCTTCACTATCCAGCTTCCACAAAAATACATAGTGATGTCAAATATAATGGTTGTGGGCAATCCTAACTTTAGTCTTCAGTGATTTACAATGCAGACTTTTATAATTAAGCATGAATATGGTCATGGTAATTCTATGGCAAAAGAAGACAAAATATGCAGCTAGCTTAAAGCAAGTAAATTTAAAATTAGGTGAGTCAGTGTGGTGTAGTGGTTTGAGAATGCAGTGGACAATTGGGTCCCCCCCCCCCCCGTTTTTAGTATGTAATGGACTATGACTGTGGCGATCAGGGCTTGAATCCTCATTTAGCCATGGAAAACCATAGAGAGATCTTGGGGATATCATACTCCCTCAGTCTCAGAGGAAGACAAAGGCAAGCAAAAATAAAACAAGACTTAAACTGGATAATTTCTCTTTCAATATTTATTTTGGCATTGCTGTGTATTTTATTTCTCAGTGATTGTGCTTTTATTTTCAATTGCCCAATGAAAGCTGTATTTAAATCAATAAGCAAAAGAGAAAATACTTCAAATAAGGTATTAAGCAGTTGACTCTTAGTGGCTTTATTGCCAAAATCTCTCACAACACATGCTATGGGGAAAAGTATAATGAACAAACATATGAAAAATATAATATTGGCTACTGATGGAATATGTCTTCTGCCATGTGCTGCATCAGGTTCTCCCACAACTTTGCCAATGTTTCTCCATCCAAAATTGTTAGTTGAATCCCAGACCTTTGCTGTATATGTTGCCAGAATCACAATAGTGTTCCAAATTGTCCCTGCTGTATAAAGCAATATTCAGGCATAGTACATGTTTGTTTGTTATTTTTGGGCAAGGGGCAATATCTAAAGTCAAATTTAAATTTTAGTCCAGAGCATATAGATGTGGCAATCAGTTGTCTTCAAAACTGTAATCTTTTTAAGTCATGGTCTTGGAAGATTTGGCTTTGTTTATTTGAGTCACATAACTCCTCCAAGCAGTTTTTTGGACAATTTTTTTAAAAAAAAAAATTACTGTATTTCATTTATCAAAATTAAATTAACATTATTAATTTACTTAGATTTCCTGCAAGCAACTACATCATAGAACATGATTTTGACAAATCTTCTAAATAAATTCTCTTAAGCTATAGCCTAAGAGTCAGTAAAATCAAGAGCTACATTTGTATTAATTGTGGACTTTATGGAAAAACAGCTTACCTCAAATGTCTAAATGGGAAAGTCTTAATGTTCTATTCTTACTGATTGGCTGACTGGCCTTTAAATTTTAGGTTTCCACTTAGAGTAACTACTAGGTATGACAACTGTGTCGACATTTGTCATGGAAAGTGCTTTCACTGCCTCCTGCTTTCTGCACCTAAAGGGGAAACAATTTCCCAGGCATACTTAAAAGGAAAGGCTTCAAAAGACCTTAAAGCCAATTCAGTTAGCCAACCAAAGAAGGAAAGGGAAAATTACATTAGCAAGAAAATATTACAATTGTAAGACATACAATTATGGTAATTTACAGAATAAAAAAAATGAGGATACTTCTGAGAATATGACACAGAGACAAATCCTTCATAGACACTAGAGTCCTCAATTCCATAAGCAGCAGATATTTGGGGTTGCAGATTACGTGTTCTTGTGAAGAATTGCTACTGATTAAAGGGGAAAAGGCAGAATGTTATGAATAGCAAAATTCTAGGACACCCTCCTGATTCTGTTGATTTTGACAGGAACTCAGTTACTGACTTCAGAAGAGCCCCAAATATTGGATGGTGAATGAAAATATTTTTTCCTTTATTACTTAAAAAACACTATATATATTACAATACAAACCATAACATAAAATTACCAAGCAAGAGAAGACAAGACTTCTTTATCTTTCATGTCTTGCTATTTCCTAACTATATATACAACTTCAATCATTATGTTACTTTATCACTTTTCATCATATTTTTCCCCATATTATATTTATTTTCCCCCTATATTTCTAACTCCAACCCACATTTTAAGGGATTCTTTTACTTTACCCTAAATTTATAGCAACAGATAATCCCCTTTCTTTCCACTCATATTCGATCAATGGATTCCAATCTTTTTTGAATTTTTCTATTCCTTTATCATTTATCAAACATGTCAATTTATCTGTTTCCATATAATCATACAATTTGATTAACCATGTTCTTATTGTTGGAGATTCTTTACTTTTCCACTTCATTGCATAGTTTATCCTTGCAGCTATTATTAAATAAAACATCAATTTTCCATATTCCTTTTTCAGTTTTGCATCTTCTATTATTCCCAATAGATATATTTTAGGATTTAAAGGAAATTCTGTAGCTATTTTCATTACTTCTTTATGTATTTCTTTCCAATACTTTTTCACCTCTTTATAATTCCACCATAAATGATAGAAGGTACCAATTTCTTTTTCACACTTCCAACAAAGATTACACTGATTTTTCCTCATTTTAGCCAATTTATATGGCATAAGATACCATCGAAATTGCATCTTGTAGAAGTTCTCTTTTATATCATAATTCAAAGTATATTTTAGCCTTTTCCCCCAACATTTTTCCCACCAGTCCAATTCTATATTTTGATCTATATCTTCCACCCATTTAGTCATATATGTTGTCACAATTTCTGTTTCCGTCTCTATTTTTAAGAGCATCTTGTAAAATTTTGAAATTATGATTTTCATTTGAGGACAGTATATCTTCAAATTCCTTATACATTACTCCAATTTCTTTTGTGTTTTTTTTCTCCAATAAGAATCTTTCCCTTAATTGTCTATATGTAAATCATTTACATTTATATCCCTCTAATAATATTTTTTTCTCTTGTCTTGATTTCCATATTAGGCTCATTACACTGTATAATTTCATTATATGTCGGCCACTTGTTTATACCTATATTGTCATTCTTAAAAAAGACTTCATTTATAGAGGTCCATTTTGGAATGATATCTTTCTATTTACTTTTAATCTTTAGCCAGATTCTTAGAAGAGATCTTCTTATATAATGGTCATTAAAATCCTTATGTACCCTGATCTTACCATAAATCAAATATCTGTGCCAACCATATATATTGTTGTATCCTTCTAATTTTAATTCTCTTTCTTTCTCTAATTTAATCCAATCGGATATCCAATTTAATACACAGGCATAATAATATATTTTCAGGTCTGGTAGCCCCATACCACCTCTAGTAACTTTTGTCTAGCATTAATTTTATTTTGACTCTTGGTTTTTTACTTCCCCATATACATTTTGAAATATCCCTTTGCCATCTTTGAAAAGGTAAATCATTTATAATGATGGGAATATTTTGAAATAAAAAAAGCATTTTTGGTAAAACATTTATCTTTATTGTTGAGATTTTTCCTATCAACGATAAGCTCATTCTATTCCACCTATCCAAAATCTTTTTTAATTTCCTTCCAAATTTTGTCACAATTGTTTTTTAAATAAATCCGAATTCTTTATTGTAAAATTTATTCCCAAATATTTAATCTCCCCCCCCCCCCGAAATTTGGATTTCTCTATTCATTTCCTTCTTTCAACTTCTGTTAAATTCATAAGTAACATTGCCATTTTCTCTCTGGTTATTTTAAGTCCTGTCACTTCTCCAAAGTGTTTTAAACTTTTTAATATTTGGTCAATACTTTCTAGGGGGTTAGCTATTGATAGCATCAAATCATCTGTGAAGCTTCATAATTTAAATTTCTACTGCACAAATTGTATTATCTTCTCGAATTTTATTAATTAAAATTTCCAACCCTATTATAAATAATAATGGAGAAAGGGGACATCCCTGTCTTACACCTTTTTGAATTTTAAAAGATTTAGTCTTTTCTCCATTTATCAATAGAAAGGCTTCTTGTTTTTGATAAATTGATTCTATCCATTTTATAAAGTTTTGTCCCACATCTAATCTTTCCAAAATATTTGTCATAAATTTCCAATTTAAATTATCAAACACTTTTTATATATCACAAAAATTAAAGCTACTTGTCTATATTTTTCCTATTATATTCGATCAAATTCATCAAATTCCTTGTATTTTCTTTAATTGTCCTATTAGGGAGATGTCCTGCTTGGTCCTTATGAATCTAAATATTTAACCATTTTTTCAATCTGTTTGCTAGTATCATTACATAGATCTTATAATCACAATTTAACAGGGATATGGACCCATAATTTTTAGGATCCTTCCCCCCCTATTTTCTTTATGTATTAATGTTATATTTGCCTGTAGCCATGTATCTGGTATTTTCCCATGTAATATTCCATTCATTGTCTTTAATAATGGTTATATCAATTATTGAGCAAAAGTCTTATAGTATTCAGATATAAAACCATCTGGGCCTGGTGCCTTACCTCCTTATATATATTTTTATTATGTCCAATATCTTCTGAGTCTCTATCTTTTTATTCAATATTAATTTATAATCCTCTGATATTCTAGATATGTTTTCTCAATCTAAATATTTTTTGATTTTATTTATTTTATCTTCTTCTTCCCTATATAAATTAGTATAATAATTTAAAAATATTATTTTGATTTCCTTTTGGTCTGTGCATAATTTATTGCCATCTTTTATACTTGTTATAACTCTTTTCCCCTGTTCTTTTCTCAGTTTATAAGCTAGTAATTTCCCTGGTTTATTAGATAATTCAAAGTATTTTTGTTTCAAATAGCTTAATTTCTTCTTCACCTCTTCCATTGTTATAACTGATATTTGTTTTTGCAAACAGTATATTTCTTCCTTAATGCCTTTCTTAGTAGGGTTTATTTTCAATCAGGTTTCCCTTAAATTATTTTCATATTCCAATTTATGCAATAAAGTATCTTTTTTCTTTTTTAATTTCTGCTCCTTTCTTTATATAAAAAAAGGCCTATCATGAAAGCTTTTGATGGCTCCCATACAATATTTATTACTTCTTTATCCAAATTTTCATAGGAAAAAAGGGCCAATTGATCCTGGGCCTCTTTTTTATATTTTTTTTTCATTTTTTAATAAATTTTCATTTAATCTCCATCTATATTCTTTTTAGGCCGCCTTCATTTGCATTACAATTTGTTTATTGTCAGACCATATTTTTTTGGTAGGGTTTCTATTTTTAATATCCTTTTGCATAACTTTGTGGAAATTAGGAACATATTGATCCTAGACCATGAATTATGACAATAGGGGGGAAAGTGTAATCTTTGGAGTTGCCATATAAGACTCACCACACATCTTTCAAATCTAATCTTTTCATTAGTTCAAAAATGTTTTTGGTAGCTTCCCTTGATTTAATTTAATGCCTTTTCCAGTTGATCTATCCAATTGTGGGTCTATCACCCCGTTCCAATCTCCCATAGTAATTATCAGAACATCGTCACTCAATTCTTCTATTATCTTTATCATTTGTTCATTTAAAAAATCCCTTTATTAGTCAGGGGTTCATGAACTCCAACCAATAACATCTTTTCTCCTCTTATTATTACCTCTATTACTACATATTGTCCCTTTGGATCACAAGATATTTCTTTAGATTGAAATTTTGAATTCACATACATTACCATTACTCTTTTTTCTTTTTTTCTTTTTTAAATATTTTATTACATAAATAAAATAATATTTACAATACATATTATATTATTACTATTATTGTTATCAAATTTTAATGTCTTACAATTCTTACAATTCTTACTAGTGAACTATAAATGTTCTCTTCCATTTGTGTCTTAGTATCTTAGCTCATTCATATCCAGTTTTCGTTAATGTATTTCTGTATTGGAGCCCATTCTTCATTTATTAAATCCAAGTCTTTATTGTTGAGTAATTTTGTTAATTTGTCCATCTCTTTCACTTCTAATAATTTTGAAAGCCATTCATTAACAGTAGGTATGTCTTGTTTCTTCCATTTTTTCGCTACTACAGTTCTGGCTGCCATTAACATGTATAAGAGGATCCTCCAAAATTTCCTCTCTATTTCTTGGACTAAGCTATTTAACATGTTTAGTAAATATATTTCCGGGCGCAATTCAAATTTGATTTTCAACATACCCGTATTTTCCGGCATATAAGACAACTGGGTGTATAAGACGACCCCCAAC
>JAIPUX010001232.1:119235636-119247004 GCA_020142125.1 Phrynosoma platyrhinos
CTTGGACAAGTCACACACTCTTAGCCTCAGGGGAAGGCAATGACAAACTGCCTCTGAGCGGATCTTGCAAAGAAAACCCGATGATCACCATAAGTCAGGAACAATATGAAGGCACACAACATACACATATAACCTCCAAGTTAAGGAACTTGGGTCTTCTTTAGATAAATCTTCAAGGGTACTCTCTGTCATTGTGCAGAATTATTTGTTAAAGAACCTATGCCCAAGCAACACATTAAATTTGGCTGCATCTGCATTGCAGAAATTTATTAAAGCAGTTTTACAACACTTTAAATGCCCTGGCTCAAGGCTATGGAATTCTGGGATGTACAGTTTTGTGAGATACTTAGCCTAGAGAGCTCTGGTACCACAAAGAAAACTTCAGATCCTAGAAGTCCATAGGACGGAGTCATGGCAGTTAGAGCAGTGTCAAACTGCATTATTTCTTCAATGCAGACTCAGGCTGCATCCATACTACAGAACTGGCTTCCTTCTCTTTCTCCCTTCATCCTCATCCCCCTCTTTCTGTCCTTGGCCCCTTTTTTCTTCTCTCTTCATTTGCAGACATCTCTTTCTTCTTTGGCCCCTTTCTCCCTCCATTTTCAGACCCCTCTTTCTTTCTTGGCCCCTTTCTCCGTTTTCAGACCCCTCTTTCTTCCTTGGCCCCTTTCTCTCTTCTCTCTCCATTTTCAGACCCCTCTTTCTTCCTTGGACTCTTTCTTCCTTCTCTCTCTATTTTCAGACCCCTCTTTCTTCTTTGGACTCTTCCTCCCTTCTCTCTCTGTTTTCAGACGCCTCTTTCTTCCTTGGTCTCTTTCTCCCTTCTCTGTCCATTTTCAGACAGGGAAAGAAGAGCATGGTAGCCCTTCCATCATCAATTCCATTGGTGCCATTATGTTCAGAGTGATGCATATGAAAAGGAGAACTTCCATTGCATTCAGAAAATGTAGACTTCACATTCATATGGAGAGTTCCTTCATCTTGTTCAGATGTGTTATCCTTACCTGAATAGATTGAAGAAACTCAAGACAGATGCTTCTCTATTCATCATGCTTGCTCAACACCTAAGCAGGACTGGACTAGATCCAACTTTGTATGTACAGATGGTATGTACAGGCTGTTTGCCTCAAGGATCAATGTTAAGTTTTCTTCTTTTTTCATTATATGCAGTCTCCCTTGGATTTCTTATTTCAGAAGTAAGTTTACAATATACAGATGACACTCAGATATTCCAGAGCTTTGATTTAATTGATGCGACTGCATGGAAGTCTGTGATGGACTACCTGTTGAGTGTCCCTCTGTGTATGACCACTCACTGCTTTAAGATGAACATGGATAAAACTGAGATCCTGATGTTTCAGCCTGACAGGTCAGGACCCCCACTTTTATGCCCTTCACTGCATTTACATGGTTGCACAATCGCCTGTCTCAGTTACCTTGCAGTCTTGCTGGATGGTTTGTCTTTATGCTCCTTTATTGGAGCAACTGCTAATTTCCATCTTTTGAACATCCATAGGATCTGTAGGTTTTTGACAGCTGAGACTGCCCATTTGCTTGTCCATGCCTTGGTTGTTTCATGCCTGGACTATTATAATAGTCCACTAGCATGTTTCCCTTCCTGCTCTCATGCTCTTCTAGTTTTAATCCAATTCAGTGCTGTTTCGGTTGTCCTAAATCTCCCCAAATATTCACATGTCTCTTCCCCTCATACATCTCTCCATTGGCTACCAGTTTGGAATAGGGCTCATTATAAAGCTTTGGTCCTAGTTTTTAATGCCCTTCACTTTAACCTCCCCCAGTATTTGGTAGTTTGGCTAGCATGGTATGTACCATCTAGAAATTTAAGATCTGCAAACAAAGGATTATTTGCAGTTCACCAGTGTGTACAGTTCTATCAAGGCTGGGAGTCTTGCAGGATCTGGCTTCACATTTATGGAATAGTCTTCCATTGCACCTTCAACTGAAAGAGGATCTTACCTGCTTTCACAAAGGGTTGAATACCTTCTTCTTTGATTTGGCAATTTACTGAGTTGCTGAGTATGCCTAAGGTTGCTAAGAATAGCAGTGACTCATAAGGAGTTGTTTTAGTATATTAGCATGTTCGTTTATCATTTTAGCATTTTTATTGTCTGTGTTTATCATCTTTTTTGATTATATATGTTTGATGTTCTGCCCTTTGATGGAAAGTATGTTATAAATAAACCTTATCATTATAGAATGGTTGCACTGGCACAAAAAGATTCTGCACGCAATTCTTTTGGGTAAAAATTGGCCACAACTTCATTTTTTATCTGTATAGGGTCGAAACCATTTTCATTAACAAGATTGCATCTATCACAATTATTTTGTTCTTGACACATGTGTCAATACAGATAACTAAACAGGTTATCAGGGTAACCAAGCCCTTCGCAGCACGTGGCAAGAAAAAATCAATAAATCATCTCCCCCCCACACACCAGATGTAACATCATAACTAGACACATTATGTAATCCAGTTGTGAGATCATCAATTTAGTTGCTGATGTCATAGAGAATTTAGTTAACCATATGATGTCTACTCTTAATCCAAATAAGTAAACCAATTTTGGTGATTTCAATTAAGGGTCCCTGCATACCAGAAATTCTGTAACCCCCAATTAACAATTAACAACCAAGACCCTGACATCCAAGTTGTGACAAGATAAGGAAAAACTTAACAACTTTAATACAATTGACAGTAATGATAACAATATCCATTATAGGTATTATGCCATCCCACACTACGCTATTCTCAGGGAGGGGGGAAAACCCAGGTTACAATAACATTGGGAAAATTCCCTCCCGGCCCCTGAAGGTGACCAGCCAAAGCCTGAGAGTAAATAATTAAGCCACAATTAACTAAGGGTGGATGGGCTGGGTCGCTAGTCTGCAGACTTTAAAATGGCTGCTGCCTCGTGGCAGCCAGGGGCTATATAGCCCCAGATCTCACTGGTAGTCTTGCGTCAGGGAGGCTCTTTCTGGATGTTTTGGATTTAAAAAAAAAAAAAAAGATGGTCCATGATCTTAGATTCATACACATTAAACATAGAGCTGTGTTAATTAAACACAAGAAAAAAGGACTATAGGCCTAAGCAGACTGCCAAAAATATTGCACATTAAATTGAGGCACTGCCCTGGCTCAGTGCTAGGGAGTCATGGGAATTGTATTTTTTTCTGAGACATTGAGCCTTCTCTGTCAGAGCTCTGGTGACACAATAAATTACAGTTCCCATGATTCCCTAGCACTGAGCCAGGGCAGTGCCTCAATTTAATGTGCACTATTTCTGGCAGTCTGCTTAAGCCCTATGTCACAAATGAGTGCTGTGCACAAATTAACAAACCCTGAAAAGCTCTACCTAGTAGCCACACTTTTGGGTAAAGGACCCAATGCTGTGCAATAACTAGTATCAAACGAAGACTGAAAGAGACCTATTCCCCACACAGGCATGAAGCCCACTCATAGCCTTTGCAGACTGCCAGAAATAGTGCACATTAAATTGGTTGTGGATGTTCCTCCCTTTCAGAATAGGTAAGGAGCTCTGGTCTCTAGTGAAATGGGGAGGCTGAGCTGTCTCCCAGTCCCAGTGATACTTTTCCATTTGAATAATCCTCCTCAAAGAACACAAATGTGATTGTCAATGTTTATATGAACACTAAATAGATGCTTACCATATGAGACCATGGGAATGGGGGCAGGAGAGAAGAACAGCACCAGAAAATTAAGTCGTGGCAGAAGCCTCAGGACATTATCTAAACAAAATGTTTGAAATGTGAATTATTAGAACTCTGATTATCTTCCATGCTGACTGAGTGGAACATTTTCCTGAGAATGACCCCAAGGGAGCAAGTAGAATTCTCTAATGGGAAATGAGAACCAAAATATATCAACATCAAAGTCTTTACTAAGTTGGGAGCTGACAGCAGAGTCTGGGAAGTATCCCCTTTGTAGTAAGGGAACATGTACAAACAATTAAATATTAACTGGGGGGGGGGGGGGATTTAGCAAGCCAAATGCAAACGACATGTGTTTGAGTAACAGAAACAGCCAGAAACAACCTGAAAGCATCTTCTGGCATTAGCAATACAGTCTGCAAAATGTTCAGGATTGTGGTGGCCCTAAGACAATGCCTTCTTTTGAGTGTGAAATGTTGTTTTCAATTCAAAAGGAACACAAGGATAGGATGACTTCGGTCTATGAGACATTTAGATTCCAGATTCACAGATGAGGCTTAACAGACAAGATGTCTATTGATTTCACTTCCTTGATGTGTGAAATGAGATTTTTTTTATATATATAAAAGCCATAGTTTACCAAAACAAACAAACAATTTATTACCCATGCTGTGTGTGTGTGTGTGTGTGTGTGTGTGTATACACACCCTATTTATTGCCACACTTATCACCAGTGGAACCCCATGGGGAAGGTCATAATTATTACATGTACCTTGTTGGACAGTAAAATAGTAAGAACAGGCTAGTGTTTGTGCCTTTTCAGGTCAAGCTGGAATATGGATAACCCCACTAGCTTAAAATGAAGGAAAAAATAGGCAAGGAACGGAGAAGGTGGACTTTTGGAAGCTTAAAGACAAAGAATATAGAATAATAAGCCAAAATGTTTAAGGATTTGCTAAGGAATTCTACATGGGAGCATTTACTTTGGCCAGGGGTAGGCAACCTTTCCCCTTTAAGGGCCGAGGGACTTCAGCTCCCAGAATCCCAGGAGCTATTGACCAACATGGGACTATTGGCCAACATGGCTGAGGCTTCTGGGAGCTGAAGTCCCTCGGCCCTTAAAGGGGAAAGGTTGCCTACCCCTGACTTAGTCTGTCAATAGCTTGAAAAAATTGAATTTTGGAAAAGTCTTATAAAATAAAGCAAATTGAAGTATCATCCACCTTAATATTTGCATGCCTGGATAAACTGAAAACAAATGAATCTAGGGAACTGGACAGTTAGATAGGAATAATTTTAATATGCCATTACTCAAAATTAACTAACATGTTTAACATTTTGTTTTTTAAGAAAAAAAACTTCTTCAATCATGCAGAAAAGCCAAGTCTTGAAATATATGGCCATACAGTGAGACCATTTTTCTGTGTGGAGAGAACTTTAACTTTTAAGATATTTGGATAACCACTTGTTAAGATGCAATTGTTGTGTATTTACACCTACATATTGGCAGCCGGGGGGGGGGAGTATTGCAAGAATCTAGTTATATGTAACTGGATACTTTCAACCTCTGGAAGTACTTCCTTAGCTATTTATTAGAAAGCAAAAAAGACAAGGTATCAAATGTATATTTTTTAAAGGAGATGAAAGAAGAAATACAACAGGACAAAATCAAAGGAACAGTCTAAATAGAATGACACAAGAATTTAAAAGGGAAATACAGGATATAGCCAATTTATTGAACAAGTATGTGTGTGTGTGTTGTCCAGACAGTTGTTATGTTGTCCTTTTAGTCATTGCTCTTTTGTTAGAAGGAATAAAAAGACAAGGCATAAACAGCAAAACTGGCAGGCAATCTAATTCACTGGTGCTTTACAGAGACCTCCAGTGTATCCAAACCCAGAGTTTCATCATTCATATTTATCTTAACTCAAGAATGCACCTCCATCCCCCACCTCCAAAGGCTGTTCCTGAGCAATTGTGGAATTTATTCCAATGATAGCAATGTTCTAAGGAATTTGGGAACAAACAAAAATTCATCCAAATCATTTTTTCCCACCTAACATGAAATTTACTCTGGCTTACAGCCCAGACCATGCATATTTACTCCTGCACCTGTGACAAGCTGAGAACTGAAATCTTATGATTTAGCAGGACTTTAAATGAGAACTTTAAAATACTAAAAAAAATGGACTTTGAAGTTTCCAAAAATGAAAAGAGTAAGGGCCTTTGCAGACTGCTAGAAATTGAATGAGTCCACTTTAACTGCCCTGGCTCAGTGCTAGGGAATCATGGGAATCGTATTTTTTTTTTTATGAGACATTGAGCCTTATCTATCAGAGAGCTCTGGTGCCACAATAAACCACAGTTCCCATGATTCCCTAGCATTGAGTCAGGGCAGTTAAAGTGGACTCAATTTGCACTATTTCTATCAGTTTGCAAAGGCCCTAAGGGAAGAATATTTCTATAATGCAGTAGTTCTTCAAAACACTGTTACTTCCTTCCCCAGTCCTACTGTTACCATAAATGTAAACCCTCCTTGGAAGGAAACATTCTATCTTTAATTAGTTTCAGTTATTATGCAGGATCTAGCACCAGCTATACCGGTAATAACTATGAACACTCCAATATGAAAAACTATATAAATGTTTATTGGAAGAAACATAAAAAGCAGAGAGAGAGAGAGAACTCATCCAAGTAACCAGCATATAAAGCTAACTGAATGGAGGAAAGAAATGGAATATCAGAGCTGGGAGGGGGGATTGCAGTTACGTATCCTTAAGGAATGGTTCCACGGAAAGCAGAACTTGCATAAAGCACAAGGCTTGGAGAAGCAGTCTTGGGAAGCAGATGGCACAGACAACAGAGAGTTGCAAGCTGCCACTGCTCATTGTTACAAAGAGATTTCAGTTTTGGGGCATATACCTTTAACATCAACACTGATCCAGGAGACATCAGTGGGAAACCAAGATTGCCATGGAGAGGAGTTGCCCCAAGAATGACCCCAATACACCCAATTAGAAGGAAAAGGCCACAACTTTATTGACAACAGTTGTAATATAGGGTTGGTCCACATAAGGTCTGGATCTGTCCTTTATTGTTCGATGAACCAATTTGCTTGGTCATGGCCAAGCTTCAAGATAACAAAAGGGGTAACCAGTTAATCGCCCATCCACATCTCAGGTAACCAATGGATCACATGTTCACATCTCTACCCTTCATCACCAGGGGCTGCTGAACCAGCATTGCCCCTGCAATCGCAACACTGCAATGCTCCCAGCACCCCAGGTCCCCATTAGACTCCCAATCTAGTGCTATGCAGCCCTGGAAACTATGCCCACCAGATTTACAACCTATGCTATCACCCCTGGAAAGTTGTGGCAGCACAGCCCCTATCCCTGACTGGAGGGAGGGTGGAAGGGTGAGGAGAACCAAGTTGGAATACCCATGTGATTACCCTTTTCACCAATCAGGAGCTGGGGGGTGGAAATTCCACCCCTTCCTGGCCCCTCCACCAATCGTAGGCTCTGCTTGCCTGTGCCACCACCCAATAGGACAGTACTTCTGCCCACCGGCATGTGCTGGGAAATGTAGTCCAGCACTGGGACAGGAAGTACTGCCATCCAAGCTCCAATTATTCAATCCCAGACTAGCTAGCCCAGCACCAAACCTGCTGGAGCTCTGCTGGGACCAATACACCCACAAACAGCAGCTTCCCCCCTCAACAACAACAAGGCCAGCTTGGTAAATCAAGCAGCTTCATATTCAATTATTCCAATTAAAACCTGAAAAGATTTCTGAGGTGGACAAATTGTTTGGATGTATAGGAAATAAGAATGTTTGATTGTGATTGACCATACACACTGCAACACTTAGACGAGATCTAAATTCCCTGGGAATGTGAGGATCAGCAGGGGAGTTCAGGAGCATACATAAACATATAAAAGATGAAAAGGGTTTTTGGTCTTGTGTTGATTTGGTACAACTTATCTTCTGATTTTCAGTTTCCACCCCAGATGCAGAGTAAGGGGTTTCTGTGAATGGCAACACATTCTAACAACTATTTCCACTTTCTCTACACCTCCTGCATGGTTGGACCTATGTGTCAAAAACATGCTCCCTAATGTTGGTCTTATGGGCATCATAATTATTTAACTGTTAATTGTTTATGAGCCCTGGTGGTGCAGTGGTTAAATGCCAGTCCTGCAGCCACAACATTGTTTGATTCCAGGGTTTCAAGATTGGTTCAACTTTCCATCCTTTTGTAGGTTAGTAAAATGAGTACCCAGCTTGTGTGGGCAATTGGCTTGCAGATTGCAAACCACTTAGAGAGTGCTGAGTTCACTATTAAGCAGTATAGAAATGTAAATGCTATTGCTAATTGCTAACTGCACAAAAGCAAAATTTCCTTCCAGAAAAATCTGGGGGGGAAGCAGACGGGCGACAGGCCTCCCCAGGAAGCTGTGGATCAGGGCCGAGGCATCCTCATTCTTCGGCCCCTCAACACAGCTTTGCCGCCCCTGGAAGGAGTGCTAAAAAGCACAAATCACCAAAGGTGCACTGCAAAAGGCTGTCGGCGCACCTTCAGAGGCTTTTCCGCTGCAGTGTGTGCGGATGCTGCAGCGGAAAGGCATCCTCAGAGCCCCGGCTGTGCGGAGGGCTGGCTGTTCCGAGGACGTTTTGGGGAAGGGGTTGGGGCATCCAGAATGTGGCTGCCCCTCCACTTCCTTGCTCTGAAGATGGCGCTTTGCCTGTGGGTCAGCAATTCACTATTTAGCATATGTCTTATTTTATTTATTTATGAGAGGAGGACATGTTCCTCTTGTGATCACCTCAACATATGAAGGGTGACTGTTTGGAAAGGAGAGCTTCTTGGATCCATGGAGGTTCATCTTGAACATCTAGACATTATCACACTTGTTGATATATCAGATACTTTATTAATTCAGATCAGTAAAACATGAAATTGCTTTAAACTGGGGATGGCCAGAAAGAAAGAAAGAAAGAAAGAAAGAAAGAAAGAAAGAAAGAAAGAAAGAAAGAAAGAAAGAAAGAAAGAAAGAAAGAAAGGTGGCCACTTTTTGACAATAAATTACAGATTTGTTTCCTATGTAGACTCAGATCACATCATAGAGCAAAAGGTTAAAAAATCTCTTACTCCCTCACCCCACCAACATGTTGTGAGTTCCCAATATCAAGTCCACTCTGCTTGCTCCAGATTAAGAGGACATAATTGCTAGTACCAATTGTAAGGTATTGCCTTGTTTCATCCTCAGATTTAGCACTTCAAGACAAACAGCAATAATAAGTTGTTGTTTTTCCAATCATAGCTGACAGGTTGCAAGGCACAAGTGATAAACTTTATTGGATTCAGTGGGACACATTTTGTATATTTTTGTATGTATCTTTTGTATTATTGTCAGTTATGTATTATATTTTTTTCTTATAATTTTGTAACATGTATATGTAGTTCTGTGTTTTCAATTATTTTACTTTAGATTGTGCATGTGCATGTTGTATCCACATGTTATGTTTTTGCTAACATTTATTTAAGCCTTCCTTTGCATTCAGTGAAATCACTGGGAATGCCTGTAATGTTGTAGTTAGAGAAAAAGCTACTGATTCTTTCCTAAAAGAGGCTCTGAATTCCTGTAATAGTTATAGCCACTGGCCATATAGCCTATGTTAGTGAAGGACAAATGTTGGCATAAGAGATAAAGATACATACATTTCATTCTTAGAAGACATTTGATATTTAAGGGTCTTGAATGCAAATTAAAACAGGAGATAGAGGTGGTTCAACAGTGTCATTGAAATCACAGAGCAAATCTTGGAGTATAATTAGGGTGATTTAGGGGGTTGCAGACTGCCAGAAATAGTGCAAATTGAGTCCACTTTTAGGGTTAGGGTTAGTGCTAGGGAATCATGGGAATTATTTTGTTTCCTGAGACATTGAGTCTTCTCTGTCAGAGAGCTCTGGTGCCACAACTACAGTTCCCATGATTCCCTAACCCTAACCCTAACCCTAACCCTAACCCTAACCCTAACCCTAACCCTAACCCTAACCCTAACCCTAACCCTAAAAGTGGACTCCATTTGCACTATTTCTGGCAGTCTGCAACCCCCCTTAGATGGATGTGCTTCAAGCTGAATAGGCAGAAAACAGATTAAGGGGCTATGCACACAGGCAAAAAGGGGTGCTTTGAGAGTGACTTGTAGGCATGGCCTTTAGACGACATGCCTAAATATCTCCAGAAAAGCACCCTCTAGCTTTCATATGCTGAGAAAAGCTGCTCCAAAGAGAAGTCGTTTTTTTCTGCTCCTTCAGTGAAGATGCACACCTTCGCATGTGTGTATGTATGTAGCGACACCGAGGTAGCAGAAAATGGTCGTATAAATGCAGTGTCACACATGCGGCAGAAATTAACTTTGCGATCCAGAGCATGTGCCCTATGATGCAAGCTTTAATTTAAAGTGCCCTATGCTTCCAGGTGTGGATGCACTGTCACAGGTGCGCTTGAATATTAGAACTCTAACCCTAACTCTAATTGTAACCCTATGCATGTGCCCTAGCAACTGTCCTCTGTTATGAAAATAAATGCATTCTGTTGGATGTATGCTTGCTGTTAGCATGCACAGCAGTTTGCATCAAAGAGGCTTTTGTAACCTCTTCTGTGCAGGTGTGCAGGTGTGCATAAGATCTGCACACCACTTCCTGGCATGATTGGAGGGTGGGTTCTTGAAGTAAAGTTTATCTGTGTGTCCTGTTGACCATGACCCTTGCATGACCACTAGCTTAATGTATCAAGTCTGTCCATACAAACCTCCATTGCATGTACCTGTCCCCTCCCCCCGATCTGTGTGGGACATGTTTTGTGGAGGATGATAAAGTGAGTGTCTTTTCAGTTGACAAACTTGTTCCTTCACCCCAAGGGTGGCACAATCAACCTGTCTGCTGCACCCACTCCTTGGGGGGAAGCAGAGATCAGTGAATCCTTGCATGATATGTGGGTGTAAAACAGGTCCTGTGCAAACTTCAGCCACCTTTGTACACAGAGACAGACTGTATACCACCCTATAACAGGTCCTGTGCACAGGGATGCTGAACTTTAGTCAACTTTGTACACAGAGAGTGACAGACTGTATACTAGACTATGGGCCTTGGCAGACGGCTTAAAAAGTCATCCTGGAGGCAGGGAAGAGGAGGGGCAGCCACATGCTCGGCGCCCCTTCCTCCTCCTGAGGTTGCCCTCGGAGCCGCCAGCCCTCCGCATGGCCGACGCTCCGAGAGCAACCTCCCTCCGCAGCGTCCGGACACACTGCAGCAGAAAAGTCAGTGAAAGTGACTTGTGAAAGGAGCGTTATTTTAGCGCTCCTTTCAGGGATGGGGAAGGTGCACGGCAGGATCGAGGCGTGGGGATGCCTCGGTCCCGCGGTGCACCTTCCCAGGGCGGCCCCGTGCCACCAGTCTGCTTCCCCCTATGACAGGTCCTGTGCAGGTGCAGATGGATGTTTTCCTGCACAAATTTACAGGTGTGGAGAGATGTTTCTGCACACATGCACATGCCTTTGAGAACAAAAAATTAAAGCAGCCACTGCTGGCCCATGCAGTTGCTCCGTTTCCCTTTGCGGTATCCTTGGGGCTGGTGGTGCGGTTGCTGGGGCTTCAATACAGCCTCGG
>JAIPUX010001232.1:119250778-119266683 GCA_020142125.1 Phrynosoma platyrhinos
GGGGCTCTGGCTAACACAGTGCATCAGTGTCCAAGTGATACGTTGGCAAGGCACAATCATGGATGATCCTCTCTTACATGCCTTCTTCACTCCTCCTTCACTCCATGCACCCCCACTGTCTGCTTTGTGAATAGTGTAATTACAACCATTGGAATTGTTGCACTTTCATTTTTTTGCTTTGCTTTGCTGCAGCCCCACACTCACATTGGGCCATTTATATGCAACAGTGAAAATACACATTTTCTGGGCTAAGTCAGAATATCCCAGCTTCTTTTGTTCCAGTTTTTGGCTCCAGAGCACATCTTTGGACTAGTTTCCAGTCACTTTCAAGCTGTGTGTCATGTAATCACAGCACCTTCATAGTGGTTGGAAACAGCTTTATTCAGCCTGTCTGTTTTACCCCTCAAGACTTTCAGTTTTTAAATCTCACTGCTGTCGATTATTGAACCCAGAAAATATTCTAATAGCTCCATAATGTCATCTGATTTGATGAAGAGGAGACACAGAAGTAAGTGTTGTTAAATATCTGATTAGGAAGTGCTATAGTTTACTGCATGAAGAACATCCCAGGTGTTGTTCCTCCTATTGCCATGTTGGGTTAAAAAAGGCTTCTGTCTGAAGTACTGTAGGCTGACTATCAATAGACCATGGTTAGCTGGGTAAACCAATAATGAGGCAGGCAGGTTCTTAGCTCTGTTCCTAGGGTGACACCAAAGTCTTATTTTCAAATAAAAAAGGTTATTTTCAAATCAAATAGAATCAAATAGCTTACTCTATTTTGTGGTTCAGCAATAAAGAGAAGATAGAGTCATTTTAACTGTCCTGTCTTCACCTATGGAATCCTGGAATGTACAGTTGCACCAGCACAAATGACACTGTGTGCCTCTTTATGGGTGATAAATTGGCCACAACTTTATTTATCTGCACAGGGTCATAAACCATTTTGTTAACAGTTTGCATTAACCATAATTTAAACTGTTCTTGACAAATGTGTCCATGTATCTAATAAATAGGCTGGCACATTAAACCAAGCCCTTTGCAACATGTGTCAATAACAGCAAGTTCCAATTCAATGCATAGCCAAATAAAGCATCTCCCCCCAACCAGAAATGACATCATAGCCTATCCCTTGACGTAACCTAGCTATGACGTCCTCAACTTAGTTGGTGACGTCATAGGGAAATTTTCTTAACCCAAATAATGCATACTCTTCATCCTGATTAAATTGATTCAAATTTGGTAATTCCGATTAACTGAATTATCCCGGGGGGGGGGGGTCCCTGCCCACCAAAGGTTATACATCGCATGCTAAAAACATCCATACCAAGACCCTGGGCCCACAGTTATGACAAATAAGCTTAAACTTGGACTTCAATGAAAATTATCGTGAACAAATAACAATTGATTATAACTACCATATACTAGCAGACCCTTTATTATTCTCAGGGAGCGTGAAAAACCCAGGTCACAATAACATTGGGAAAAAATTCCCTCCCGGCCCCCGAAGGCTGCAGCGACCAGCTGCAGCCTGAGAATAAATAATCAAGCAGCTATTAATAAAGGGCGGGTGGGTTGGGTCGCTAGCCTGCTATTACACAATGGCTGCCGCCTTGTGGCAACCAAGGAGCGGCTAGAGCCACCGCACCTGCGAGGCAGCTGGGAGGAGTACCGGCGGACTTAAAACCCGCCCGTTTCCACCTTCCACCGGCACCACGCAGAAAGCAGCAGTGGTCTATGGCCGTGGAGGACTGTTTTGCCACCTTGCAGCCCTCGGAGTACCACAATGACAAGAAAACTTTGTATTTTTAAATTGTATATTTTTAATTACTGTTATTGAATTTGCTTAGTATGTTTTGGGGGATGGGTGGGCGGGCGAAGGAGGGATGGGATTTCAATTTGATTTATTGTTTGAAGTTTTGTAATGTTGTACGCTGCCCCGATTGCCTAGCAGAGGGGCGGGATATAAATAAAAATTATTATTATTATTATTATTATTATTATTATTATTATTTATAGCCCCCAAATCTCACTGGTAATCTTGGGAGTGGGGATCCCCTCCCTGATTGGCTGGGCAGTGGAGGAAGGGTGGGACTTCCTCCTGCCCAGCCAATCATGCATCCGGCGTCATTGCAATAGCCGGCGCAACAGGGAGCCCCTCCCGACGTGTTGGGGGGGTTCTTTGCCCCTCTGTTTTTGCAGGGGATTCATTCTGGACCCCCCTGCAAAAACAGAGATTCACCAGTATTCAAGCCCCATAGGCTTGAATGGGATGCACCCTGTGGGGGTGCATCCCATTGATTTCAATGGAGGTCACCCGTCTGTGAATATGCAAAACTGCAGACTTCAAGTCCGTGATAATGGAGGGGTGACTATATAGTTTTCTGGGGCTTTAGAAAGTGATTTCTAAACTAGAGAGCCCAGGTGCTGTAGTTCTGATGAGTGGGCTAGAGTTCTCTAGTAGGGAAGCCTATGTGCTTCACTAAACTACAAATACCAAGATTCCATCAGATTGGTCCATAATCACCATGGAAATAAACTGGTAATGCTGAATTCTATATGTATTCTGTGTCAAAGTGATTTCCAGCAGTGTGTTGCATATAATGTACAAGAAAATGCCTATATACCAGTTTGATAGTTAGATACTGAAACTAAACAGACAAAAAGAAAAAAAATCTGTAACAATCAATTCATTATTTTAATTTTTAAAAATTGTTCTAGTGGTTTTGCATACAGATTCTGCTCTTCTGTTGTACGTACAGAATGGAGGACGGATTTTAAAAAATGTAATTTGTTTGGCCATATTTTTTTGGCCCAGATTTTTTGTGTGAGAAGGGGAAGGCCACTGACATTTTATGAGGAGGCATTTAGGAGAGTTTCATATTTTGCAAGGTGTGAAATCACTTTCTATGATACACACAAAGTGGCAGGGAGCTGCAATCATTTGAAAATTAGAGAGTGGTTCTCTGCAGCTGCCTTATTTTATTCTAGTTAAATATTTCTAATCCACCCCAGAGCTGAACATGTCAGTACAGGATGCAATCAACAAGTTAACTTTAAAATCAATGTAAAATCATTAATAGCAAAGGCAGGAAAAAATGCAATCCACTGATTACATGCAGTTCCTACAGCTGTTTTGGAGGTCCCTAGAAACAATTTGTATTCCCATTTCTTCTCTTTTTGAGGAGAGAAGTGACCCAAAAATGCATCCCTACATACTTTAGGTAGTTGTGACAGGCAATTCTGTCACATTTTTCTCCATTCCTGGGCCATTTTAGAGCCACAAGAGGATTTTTTTTTCAAAAGCAGGAGGTGAAATGGAAGGTACCATAAGTTCTAAGCAGAATCATTTTGGGTGATTTTGAGACTCCTATGATTCCTCACCATTGGGTATGATGGATGAAAATTATAATCCAAGAATATCTGGAATAAATAAATATAGTATTTTAAAAAATCCTCAACTCCAATGTCTGCACTATTTCCTTCAAAATGGATTTAAGATTGTGTCTTCAACAAATACTGCACATGAATGGGGGGAAAGTACTGAATAATAATTTCTCTTACAACTAGCTACTTTGTTTCATATGATATCTGCACTTTCTACCAGAAGCTATGCAGCACGTTAAAGATAACTGTTATCTAACTTCCTATCATCAAGTTAGCAGAACTGCTTTCTACCTGGAAGAAAAGAAATAAAAGGGGGAAATACAATAAAGTTATTGAAATGCAAATAAAACATTGCAGGAGTACCATGTGCTTAGTACATGAGTTACCACAAGAATTGAAACTATAACAAGGACATTGCCCAAATTACAATAATCTTCGTAAGAAAGAATTTTAGTGCCATGTTTACTAAACATTTAACAAGGAATGTTTTGTTGTAGACACTTATTTTCAAGGACTCCCACAGTGACTCCAATTATGATAGCTCTGAGACTATTAAGAAGTCTTTTATATTGTATAAGCAAACAGCTCTTTAGGGAGTACCTTTATGTAAAACACAATAATAAATCGACTTTGGGCATAATTAATGTTGATGTATGAAAATGCCTTCTCTCAGAACATGTTCAGTGCCAAAAATCATAATATGGGTGAACAGCAAAACAAATGTTAGAAACAAAACGCCACCCCAACACCACTTTGGAAAAAATATTGTTTACTATTTTCTTGAACTTACATGCCTGAAAATATGTTTATTAACTGAATAAACTAAAGCCTTTGGTTTTACTCACATGTTTGGCATGTCATTTGTAAGACTGCTTGAAATGCTACATTCCTTTGGAACATGCACATTGATAATTTTGGCATGTAGGTCAATGAGCTGAGACCCACAAAAAAGAAAATGTTTAAATCCATCAGAGAATGCAATGGTATCCCATCTCTGCCCTTTTTCTACAACATTTACCCATGTTCTTCTACATTTCTGCTTTTTTTTATTCTGGCTTTATCCTGGGGTTGTCTCATATTTTTTCCATGGTCTAGTACTTTCTTTTTACAAAGAAAGAAGTTTTCATTTTTCATTGTAATCATTTTATGGATTTTCTCATTTAACAACAGGCTTAATGTTGAGCATCTCATCATTATTCTGATGAAATCTATTGTTTCCATCAGACACATGATCAAATATGTATTACAACTTATTCACAGGTGTCATGTGAATTCTAAATCACAGGTGACCATGCTAGGCCACACACTTAGGGCCTCTGCAAATGGGCAGCTCTGGGACACCCCGGGAAGCAGTGGATTGGAGCTGTGGGAACCCTATGCTGCAGCCCCAATCTTCCCTTTTGCTGCCCCCAAAAAAGTGGCAAAATGCATCTCCTTTTAGGGGTGGCAAAAAAGCTGTTTTAAAAGCCAGCGCTTAGCTCTTCCTCATCCTTTTGGGCACAATGTGTCAGAACACTGCACCGGGAGGGCATCTGATGCTGTGCGGCATGTGTAATAGCATGCAGCATCAGGACGATGTCAACATGGGGTTGGGGCAGCTGGTGTGCAGCTGCCCTGCCCTAACTCTACCTCCAGGCCAGACCTTTGGGCTGGTCTGCAGAGCCCTTCATTTATCAGAATTCACACACACACAAAAGTATGGATACCTTCAATAGTGATTATACCTGAAGACGTAGTTCTACAGGAGGCAAGTCTTTTTCATGGATCTCAGTTCCCACTTCATGGCTCCCTTCAGGCTGTGAGATTGGGTTGTTTATTCCATGGTTTAGAAAGTTGCTCTTTAAAAGTTATTCTTGTAATTCTATCCTATCCTATATCAAAAGGTCTCAGGGCAGCATCAAAGTCAAATCAATGCAAACAAGTTAAGAAAATTTATGACAATAAAAATACAGTAATTTGAATAGATTAAACATATTAAATATGATTAACAAGTGAAACCGAGTTTAAAAAAAATTAAAACCAAATGCATTAGCATATCACAATAAATCAATGAGACCCGAATAAACAACCATATTTTTACTTAGAGCCTAAATAAAATCAGTGTGCAATGATTAGGCCTCTAATTGGTAGAAACAGAATTCAATAATCAAAACTCCAAGGTTAGTGCATTCCACAATTGAGAACAATTGGGGACAAGAGCTAAGAAGGTCCCATTCTACCTCTCCAAATAGTGTTCTGACCACACTAGTGGGATTTATTATTAATTTTGTAGTTCATTACCATCACATCTTTTGTTACCATTGCACACAGAAAAGCTTCTTGGTAGAGTGAGGAAAACAACCTGCCCTCTTGATCCTTGCCCTTTGTGGCTGGCCATTCAGGAGGGAGATGCTTGAGGATGTTTCTTAGAGACATCATTAATGCATCCCTTAGGGAAGGTTATGTCCCCTCCTGTTTGAAGGAAGTGGTGGTTAGGCCTGTCTTGAAAAGACCTTCCCTGGACCCTCTGGAAGTGAACAGTTATAGGCCAGTTTCGCTCCTCCTTTTTTTGAGTAAAGTGATCTAGAGGGCGGTTGTTCTTCAATTCCAAGCTATTTGGAGGAAACTGGTTATCTTGATCCATTTCAAACTGGCTTTAGGACAGGATATGGAGTTGAGACTGCCATGGTCACCTTAGCTGATGACCTTAGTCTAGGCGTCGACAGGGGTAGTGTGACCCTGTTGGTGCTATTGGATCTCTCAGTGGCTTTTGATACAATAGATCATGACATCCTCTTAGATTGCCTGAGAAGGTTAGGAATTTGAGGCAATGCACTGCAATGGTTCCATTCCTTCCTCTCAGGCAGATTCCAGAAGATGATGCTCGGGGACAGTCACTCTACAAGGAAAGAGCTTAACTGTGGTGTCCCACAAGGCTGTCCTTGATGTTATTCAATACATATATGAAGCTGCTGGGAGAGATCATCCGGAGACATGGAGTGGGGTGCTATCAGTATGCTAATGATACCCAGATATATTTCTCCATGTCTAAGTCTTCAGCTTTGACTTCAGATGGCATCTCTCTTCTCAGTGATTGTCTTAAAGTACTGGTAGTAATGGACTAGATGAGGAAAAACAGATTGAGACTGAATCCAGATAAAACTGAAGCAATTACAGTAGTGGCCCTGAACTCAGGTATTGGAATGCAACCTCCAGTCCTGGATGGGGTCACACTCTCCTCTAAAGATCCATCACCCTAGATGATAAATCAGGTAAATGCAACAGTCAGGAGTGCTTGTTATCAGCTTCAGCTGATACGCCAGCTGTGCCCTTTCCTGGAAGTTAGGGACCCTGAAACTGTGGTGCATGCACTAGTAAGCTCTTGTCTTGATTTCTGTAATGTGCTCTACATAGGGCTACCCTTGTACTTGGTCTGGAAAGTTCAACTAGTACAGAATATGGTAGCCAGGCTGGTTTCAGGAACATCAAGAAGAGACCATATAACACCGATCTTAAGATCACTTCACTAGCTTCTCATTAGTTTCTGGGCCCAGTACAAGCTGTTGGTTATCACCTTTAAAGCCCTAAATGGCTTGGGTCCAACCTATCTCCCATGCACTCAGGGAGGAATCTGCTGCAGCCTATAAAAACTAGGCATCTGCAACCACCCAGAGGCCTTTTCTGCTAATGCTCCCAGACTATGGAATGGCCTACCAGATGAAATCTGTCATATTACCACCTTGAACAGCTTTAAAAAGGCTTTTAAGACAGATCTCTTCTGGCAGGCCTTTCCTGAATAGATATCCCGGCCATCAAGAGACAGCCCAACCTGTTGCCCTGATTTTGCTTCAGATTTTGTTTATTTGTTTATTTGTATTATTATTTTAAGTGTGCTTTTAAATTGCCATTGTTTAATAGTATTTTAAGGGGTGGATAGGATTGTGGGATATGTAATGTATATTTTAATGTTGTAAGCAGCTCCAGTTGCATTATGCACAGGGGTGATAAAAATAAATGTTATTATTATTATTTTATTATTAGACATTTATCTATTTATTTCATTTGTATGCCACTTTTCTTGATATATTGATATATTAATAATTCAGTCCTCATTTTAGACTCTGTACAATTTAATAAACGTTGTGGCCAGTTTAAACCCAAAAAGGAGTCTTGTGTCCTTTGTGCCAGTGCAACAGTTTGATATTAGTTTTACTGTCATGGCTCCATCCCAAAAATCTTGGGATTTGTTGTTTGGTGAGATACTTAGAATTGTCTTGTGCACGTCCATCAACTAGAGCTCTCTACCAGAGAATTCTAAGTATCTCAACAAATTGAAGATCCCAGGATTCCATAGGATGGAGCCATGGCAGTTAAAGTGATATGGAAATGGCATAATTGTTTAAAGTGAATATCTCAGTACATCCAGATTTCAAAATAGATGTTTAAAATCAAATGAAATAAATGTGTGGTCCTAAAATGCACACTGTTATATTCCTTATGTCTAAAGACAACTACAGTTAAACATTTAAACTCAGCACACTGTTATATTCTTATGTCTAAAGACAACTACAGTTAAACATTTAAACTCAATAATGACAAACTTTAAAACTTTGATTATGAAGGGTTTTTTTATCATATGTTATATAAACATTTCAGTCCATCCATATTTTCTCTGTCCTAAAAGAAGAAATGCATGTGTAATTACTACTAACAACTCCACTTACTGTGATGCTGAGTAGAAATTACACAAAATCATAGGCATTTATTCTACAACATATTCTTAGGAAGTTACTTTAAAATATCAGTACAAGTCTCATTTTACTATGTTCATAGATCCAAAATATAGGTCTATAACATTTACATCTTATAAATGTTTAAAACTTATAAGCTTATAAACAGATAACATTTTTTCAATGCAGAAATTATCCATTTCAAAAAAGTTTTCCTTCCCATTCATAAATCTATTGGTTTTTAAAAATGTTACAGAAAAGTCTGTCATAATCACCTGTCTCATAAGAAAATATATTTCTGGGCAGCAATTCTAAACTCTTATTTGGGAGTAAATCCCACTGAACCCAGTGCATCTTATTTCAGAAAAGATACATATAGAACTATTATTGTTTTAATGTGAATTTTATGCACCCCTTTATAATAGTATCCATTTAAATGTTATTTTTTAATTTGCTTCTTCAATTTCATTACCAAGCAACTATATTTATCTAATATTTTGTTGTCAAATGTTTCACAAATGATTACCTCATGAAATATATTCTCATACTTTTCTCTATCCCCCTAAAAGTATTAGGAAAGCAGCAACTATGAGGGGACTTGAGACAATCTCTTGAACTGAACTCCTATTGACACCATATATGGGAAGAAGGAATTGTCAGTTATGTTCCTCAATGATTCTTTATGGACCACTTTGCTTTTTTACTCTCTCAAATTGTGTATACCTGCTTCACTAATATGATACTTTGTCTGTGATCCTATACCTTCTCTCACCTTTTTCCATCAAATGTCATTGAAGTATTTCAAAATTACACTAGGATGAAGTCTAAATAATATTCAGGATAATCATTAAAAAAAATCCTTATACTTGACATATCTTTGAATAGGTATTACTCAGGGAGAACCAACCAGCAGAAGCACACATTTCTCCAAGGATCATTTCCACCCTGATAAGCAAACATTTTGTTTCAGTACAGCCCACAGTTGAGTTCCCTTCATATTTTGCCTAGAAACCACAGGATCAAAGACAATGAATATGTAAGCCTAGAGTTGTTTTCTAGTTTTGTACTCTCATATTACAGAGGTCCAGCTGTCACATTTTTACTGCAGTGTAGTAACCAAAACTAACAAGAATAACACCATGAAAAAAGATCCTGCATTAAAAATTATTAAATCCAGATCATGGGAGGAGGGGGAATACATAGGTTGTCCCCATTTTCATACCATTGGTAGCAAGAGTAGTAGAACATTAAAATCCAGTATGATAGTTCTGAACTATGTGGATACTATAGCCCACATATCACCAGATAAACAGTTTTTCTGACATAGGATTTAGACATCCAAAAGGAATGGCAATAGTTTGGCTTTCCCCAGCACCACAAAAAGCAAAAGAAAAAACTGTTGTTGCCAAGTGGCCTTCCCATCCACCTTCTCAACTGTACAGGAGTGAACACCCAGATCCTCATGTGTGTATGTGGCTTCAGATTACTCTTGGCAATCCCATGAATTTTGTTGGAATTTCTTAGGTAAGGAATCAACAGAAGTGGTTTTGAGCCTAAACAGATGGCACTTTAAAGCCTGCTTCTGGGCATCTTCAGAGTGTGGCATTTATACATCACCTTCAGGGCTGTCTGTTCTGGCTCTTTGTCAGTTTCTATGGGGCTTTGTAGATGGGCTGCCTTGGGCAGCCCCAGGAAACAGAGGAGTGGGGCTGAGGCTGCCCCACACCTCGGTCCCAATCTATCCTTTTGGCACCTGGGAATGCCACTCCTTTCTCAAGAGGCAAAAAAGGCGCTGGAAGAGCTGACGCGCGGCTCTTCTGCATCTCTTCCGGCACAGTGCATGAAGACACTGCGCCGGGAGGATGTATTCAGGGTGCGCACCATGCATAATGGTGCATGCCCTGATGATGTTCTCAGGGAGGGGTTGAGGTGGCCACCGTGTGGATGCCCCTCCCCTTCTCTGCCTCCAAGACGGCACTTTGCGTCATCTGCAGAGGGCCTATATTTCTCTGAAATATAGCTTTCAGCATGTGCTAGTCATTTACAATTTCCCAAGTGCTAACCAGTGCTGACCCAGCTTAGTTTCCAAGATCAAACATTATCTCGTCCCTTTAGTATATTTAGGCATCCAGTGTGTTACCTCTGAACCACATGGATACTGTGGCCCATATCCCACCTGATAAACACATTTAAATATATATAGAGAGAGAAAGAGACAGACAGACAGAGAGAGATTTGGAAGGAATGACAATAGTTTGTTCCCTCACCAAACAAACAAACATACTGTTATAGCCAGGGGTCCTTCCCATGCACCATCTAAACTGTGTAGGTACGAGCAGACAAACCCTGATACCCTTTGAGAATCCCAGGGGATATTAGCCGTTCGTTCAGTTTAACTAGAAAATTCCTAGCTGGACAGTCCCCTCCTGCCAAGACCCACAACAAGGAATTTGGGGAGGACCACGTGCAGATCAGACCCAAAGGTTATTCCTCTTCCTAGATTTGAGCCCCATGCAACCTGAAATACAAATTAAGGAACCCCATTTCACTCCAAAGCTACCAATAGGGTGCCCATCAATCACCACAAAAAACCAAAGTTCCTACACAATCATGCCAAAGTGACCAAATTTGGTTTTAGATACCACCCAGGCCAGTCTCCCAAACATCCATAAGTATGCAGTGAAGGATATCCAGACAGTCCCTTTCCACTTTTTTCTAAAACTGCCAATGAGATTGGTGCAGGTTGAAAATTCCCACCAGGTCCCAAAGCTATTGGCACCTGCTTGTACTGAACATGAAGGAAGCAAAGGTTGAGATTGTTGCTGGGGCAAACCTCCTCTGCTCCTGCAATCAACATGGCAGAGCAGCCATTGCTGCCATACTACACCAAGAAAAAAGTTCACATTGGCAAAGCATACAAAAATTAAAATATAATTAAACTATGAAAAGAACTGAGAACAACTTAAAAACATATTTGTTAAAAAGCAAGTAATGTACAGAACATAATTATAAGTTTTCTCCCTATAGTCAGTTGTGAAATGCCTGTTGGAACCCCTCTCCAGTCCAGCCTCTCATTTCCAACACTTGAGCTCCCTTTGGAACCCTCCTGGGGTCTTGTTCTCAGACCTCAGTGTAACCAGTCTCCTTATCAATTTTAAATACAACAGTCAAACACAGTTGTAGAAAATAAACAAGTAAGGATTTGAACAAGAACTCCTTGAAACTTTTTGTCATTCACAGCTCCCAAACCTCTCTCCAGATCTTCAGACTGTCTCTGACTGTCCCAGTCCTATCACATCTTTCCACTATTTGACTCCTATCTCCTCTAATTTGTATCCTCCCTCCCCTTGAGCTGTGTTGTGACAAACCTAAAAAGCCATCATTTGCTGCCAGTAAGACATAACATCAGCCTAGCATCTCTAGGGAGGGAGTTTCAGAATCTGGGAGCAGCCACAAGAAGGCTTACTTCTGCACTCCCACCAAATGTATCTGTGAAGATGTTGGGATCTAGGGAAGGCACTTCACTGAAGATCTTAAAGTTCAGGCTAACTCACTGGGGGAAATTTGCCTTTTTCTCAGGTAATAAAAATGTATATACCTATATAGACATAATCAACAGTTTGAATTGTGACCAGAAAGTGACAAGTAGCTAGTGGTCTGCTGTTAGCTTACTATAACCAGCCCCAGTAAACACTCTAGCTATAGGTCTTTGCACCAACTGAAGTTTCAGAAGAAGAAGAAGAAGAAGAAGAATCCCTTTAAAGGCAACCTCATTTTGCATTATAGTAAACACAATGCAACTAATATTGCTGCCTGTCTTCACTATGAGAAAATCAGTCATCTCTAGAAACAGCTGCAACTGGTATACAAGCTGGTGGAGGTGCATTCCTGGCCCCCTCATAAACCTGAACATCAAGACTTTGGGCCTCATCAGACGACTAAAAGAGTCTCTTGGAGGCAAGGAAGAGGAGGGGCAGCCGCACGAGGTTGCCCTCGGAGCTGCCAGCCCTCTGCACGGTCGGCGCTCCGGGAGCAACCTCCCGCCGCAGCGTCCTCACACGCTGCGGCAGAAAAGACAGGGAAAGTGCATCCTACGCATTTAGGGCACACTTTCCCTGTCTTCTAAAAGGAGCGCCAATTTGGAGCTCCTTTTAGGGTCGCCGCAGGACGCCGTGGTGCGGAGGCTGCGGTCCCGCGGTGCTCCGGACCAGGGCATCCCCAACGCCCTGGTCTGCATCCCCCCTAAGAGTTCAGCCCAGCAAGACACCCAGCATTATGAACCTGTGTCCTCAGGAAGAGTGTAAGAGTGCATAGTCTAAATCAGGGGTAGGCAAACTTTTTGAGCCAGGGGCCAGTCCCACAAAGTCCTCTCTGCCGCTGGGCCGAGGGGGGGGGATGGTGGCATGCATGCGCACACGCGTACATACCCCCCACTGTGCGCGACCCCCACACGCGCACTGCCGCTGCTACCGCCACCGCTGCTACACAGCCACCTCCCGGCATGTCACGGCCGCCATTTTGATTTCCAAAATGGTGGTCGTGACTTGTTTGCGCATGCGCAGTACTCCTGTGCATGCGCAAACACACCGTGGCTGCACGGCTGCGGCGGCACGTGGCGGCGGCGGCGGTGACAGTCCATCTGGGCCGGTAAGTACGGGGACCTGGGCCTTAACAGGCCCGCGGGCTGTAGGTTGCCGATCCCTGGTCTAAATGCATGATTCTGTGATCTGATTTTCAACTGACCAGGAACACCTCTGTCTTTTCTGGATTAAGTTTCAATTTGTTTGCCTGTGGACGTTTTCACACAGGCGGCTCTAAAGCCGCCTGGAAGCCCCCTGGAAGCCATCAGGAGTCATTCCGGCGGCGAAAACAGCAGCCGCCGGAATGACTCCTGATTGCCTCCGGCAGAAGCGCCTGTAATTCCTCTTTTAAAAAGGAATTACAAAAATGGGGCTAAAGCCGGCTAGCGGCAGGGATGGCGCAGGGATTGCGCAAGATGGGGCGGGGCTTGCTGCGACGTCGTGTGAACACTCGCAGCAAGACCCCGGAGTGAGGCAGGGATGGCGCAGGGATGGCGCTGGATGGGGCGGGGCTTGCTGCGACGTCGTGTGAACTTATCCTGCACAGAGCCGGAGTGGGGCCGGACGGAGGTAGGAATGACTCCGTCTAAAGCCCCGTGTGAAAACGTCTAATGACATGCATCATTACTGATGGCAGGAACTATTCAAAACTCAAATAGGTTATAGAGCAGGATGATGAGGAGAAATAGATGGAAAAGCAGAAAATCTTCAAGTTGAAAATAATCAGCAAACCTTTGAACTGTAGGAAAAAGAGGGCTGTCATGCATCTGTCAGGCATGGCTGGTGGAATATAAGCTTATAGGTCACCAGTTGTACTAGCCTGTTCTAATCTGATAAAGTGCATAAGATATATCAGAGTATTTCCATAGGTATTCACTGAATATATCTATTATCATGTAAAACAATGTGTCTAATTTTTTAATAGTAATATCCAATACAGGACAATATTCAGTAAGCACATCTGATATATCCAAAAGAAGCACATGTAATGCAATTAGAATTCTAATCAAGGTATCAGAATATGTCTTTGCCATTCGCTGGATACCAGCCAACTACTCTTGAATTATTTAACTGCTATTTACATACCTGAGCACAATGCTAAGCAGTCCATCACTGCTGGTATTACAGGCCTAGCCTTATCCATTAGTTTGAAACATACCCACTTGCACTAATCACCTTTAAAGTAATGTAAGAGCAATGTCTGTCCCATTATTTCTCAAACCATTTGGGTCCCTGTGCTTAATATTCTGAAAGGCTTTTTGAATACAAGGTCATCTTGAGCTAACAATTTTGATAACTTTGTAAAGCATTTAAAAAAAAAAACTTATGTACTTTCAGGAGCTATTCAATTTACTCGCAAATCACAAAAGTATGTCAGGCCATTATCTTTCAGGTTCACATAGGTTTTATTAATTACTGGGGAGATATGCATAATTTGAGGGAGAGCAGAATTGAACAAAGGAAGCTTGTAAAGACTCTTGGGAGATGCAGGGTGGAGCACCAATATGAGAATATTGTCTTCATTGCAACAGGGTCCCCTATGAGTGTTTTACTTTTACTTTTCCCACAGTGAATTAGAACCACAGGTTCCCGTAGGAAGAACTAAAAGGTAAAAATAAATGAAATGATCCAAAGAGTTAGAAGAGACTGCAAGAGGCATCTATTCCAATCCCATGCCATGCAGGAATATACAACTGAAGTACTCCTAGAAATTGTCTGTACAATTTCTTTTACTCTCCAGAAAAGGAGAGTTCATGATCCTCAGACAGTCTATTCCACTGTCAAACAGTCCTTCCAATAAAGAAGTTCTTCCTAAAGTTTAGATGGAATCTTTTTCCTGATAATTTGAATCCATAGGTTCATGTCATAGTCTTTGGAGAAGCAGTTCTATGTTCCTGACAACTCCAGCCGTTGAGAATTGACACTAATGACAATTGAATGCTTCTGTGTCTTCATTTACTTTATTCTGGAGTCTTATCCTGTCAGGAACAGAGATATATCATGAAGGAAAATGGACTTTGCTAGATGAGGAGTAATAGTGACCAAAGAGATGAACAGGCCACTGCCATGAGAAAAAAAAATGATGAGAGGTACAGTATTTGTTCAGACATCTGAATGATAAGTAGAAAGTTGGACTAAACACCTTTCTAGTGTCTGTTTTCTTCTTTTAGAACTCCCTGCCAAGGAATACAAAAGTAGCCTGGTAAACAAATACATTTTAATTAGCACAAGCTTTGGCCTTTATGATAGTTTGCTTGTTAAAGCAGCCTTTACATGGTGGATGCAGGGGAAAGGTTAATATCATTGATGTGTTTTTACTTTAATTATAATTTCTGTCTTTTCCCCAGAGCTTGGAAAATAATAACTATTTTTTTAAAAAAAATCACCCATATTATTCAGAGCTAGTCTGAGAATACAATATTCTCCCTGCTGTACATCCACATTCTAGAAGTACAGTAACATGAAGTAGTGCACCTTGCAGCTGATCATCCAGACCTCACATTATAGAGTCTAGAATATAGATGGGTTAAACAGTCAAAGGTGAAATGTAGATGTGTGTCTGAATTTTCTTAATGGGAACAACATCTAGGCAAACAAGCACAACCCTGTACAGGTGGCCAGAGCGTCATAACTTCAGAAGTTCCTAGCTGGGAAAGGCAGCCGAGAAAAGATAACAGTAACCGAAACATCGTTAGGCTGGGGAAAGACAACCACTTGGTGGATGATGGACAGCAAGGAGCTGGGTTAACAAACATCATACACATAACATCCAATCAACATAAGGTTAACACCCAGAAGGTGGAGAAAGGGCAGGGCTGAGAAATCCTTTTGTCTAGAATTGTTTATATTTCTTGCTCCTATTCATGTTTGTGTGTGTGTTTGCAATGGATCTAACTATAGAGTCTAATTCTTGGACTATAATATGCTTATATTGCTTTTATAATGTAACTTCAGGATCTGGCAACATGGATCTGTAACTCTTTTGTTTAACCACATCAGCATGATGTGATCCTATGGTGGACTGTATTTTTCTTTGCTTATTTTTACCTTTTGAAACAATATAGATCTATTTTTAGAGGTTTGAGTTCTTCCCTGTCTCTGCTGGATTTTTAAGCACACCATACCAATAAAATTCAACATCCTGCACTTTCTATTGAGATGCCAGATATGATCTGGTAAATTTGATTATAGAATCATAGTTGGAAGAGACCACAAGGGCCATCCAGTCCAA
>JAIPUX010001232.1:119266783-119278039 GCA_020142125.1 Phrynosoma platyrhinos
ACACTGTTGACTCATGTTCAACTTGTGGTCTACTAGGACTTCTAGATTAAATAAATATCCCTTTCACACATAGTCTCATTAAGCCAGGTGTCCCCCATCCTATATCTATGCATTTCATTCTTTTTTACCCTAAGTGTAGTACCTTACATTTCTCTGTGTTGAAATTAATTTTGCTAGCTTTGGCCCAGCTTTCTGATATATCAAGGTCATTTTGAATTTCCATCCTGTCTTCTGGGGTATTAGCTATTCTTCCTATTTTGGTGTCCTCTGTAAATTTGGTAAGCATGCCCTCTATTCTTTCATCCAAGTCATTGATAAAGATGTTGAATAGCACTGGACCCAGGACAGAACCCTGTGTCACCTCACTGGTCACTTCTCTCCAGGATGAAGAGGAGCCATTGCTGAGCATCCTCTGGGTTCAGTCAGTAAACCAATTACTAATCCACCTAACAGTTGTATTGTCTAGGCCACATTTTATTATCTTGTTTGCAAGATCATGGGGGACTTTGTCAAAAGCCTTAGTGAAATCAAGATATGCCATGTCTACTGCATTCCCTTTACCTACCAAGCTGGTAATTTTATCAAAAAAAAAAAAAAAAAAGAAAGAAAAGAGGTGAACTGATCAATCTTATTTCTATTCCATGTCAATTTCATAGGTATTCATTGGTAAATTTACTGAGTCCCATTTCTATATTAATCTCTATTTCCAAAAAAATCTCAAAAAAATAACATATAAAAACATTTAAAACATATTTCTCAGAAGATACAAATTTTTAAAATATATTTTCATCCAAAGTATGCATTTATAAAAATATTTTATCCTAAATATAAATTTTGGTACATTTTTGATTAAACCAAAAGATTACTAGAGAAAATCATCTCTAAGCTTATTATTTTCATTGCTGTTTTGTCCTGTTTTGTCACCACCATCACATATAATTATTGTGATTATTATTGTTTATACACTTCTGATTGCTAAAAATGACTTATTGATTTAGCATTTGCTCATTTCTCAAGTTCACCATACATTACAAAAAAATCTTATAAGGAATAATTCTGTATGCTTTGTCTACAGTCTAATATTCACTTTTCAACCATGGTGGTATAGTTAGGAGATTATCACATGATTTAAATAATATTCCTCCCTTTCCCAAATTTAACTCTAATTCATGCTGCAGCCATGTCTTATCTCACAGCTTTTGCAGTGGATTCCTACTTCAGAGTAGATTTCCATTCCAAAGAGAATTGGGAAACACACTCCGGCGGCAACTTTTCAAAGTTGGAACCTTCTTACTTGGGAAAATGGCCACTGGAACACGTTTCCCAATTCACATTGGAGCAGGGATCTACTCTGAAGTAGGACTCTGCTGCAAAAGCTGTGTGATAAAACATGGCTGCAGTTCAAGTTAGAGTTAAATTCAGGAAAGGTAAAGAGTATTATTTAAAGCATGTGATAATCTCCTTAGTCTCTGAGCTGATTTGAATATCCTGTGCCCTCCAGGTATCATTTGACTTTAAGTGCACAAAGTCACTTTATGTTTCTAAAACCTAAGGATGTAATGATGCATCATTTGTTGTCTGTTGCCAATTATTATTTGTGCAGAAGCTTCCTGAGCATGTGGTATCTGCAGAAATTAATGGGAATGTCCAACTGTTTTCCATTCCACGTAGATTTCAATCTGGTATCCAAACCAGAATACTCCTGGCCTGAATTGCTAATAAATTGCTTATTAAGGATGTAACATTATACTCTTGCTGCTTCTTGACATTCTATAGGCCTTAGATGCTGTCAACCATGACATTTTATTAGAACTTTTGCTTTCCATTTTAGAATGCAGTTTTATACTTTCACTGATACCTTTCTAATTGGCCTCAGACACGTAAATATGATTGGCTTCACATCCTCCCCATCTGCTGTTCTTGTTTGCATTCCTTCATGTTTATTTCTTAACCATTTAATCTTCCAATTTAAAAGATTCTTTTTGCAAAATATTTATATTGTTATTGGTTATAGCATTCATTTTAATCAAGCTGTAATAATTTATGCAGTTCTGGTGTTTGTTAAGTTTTTCTCTCTTTAGCTCAGGACATGTTGATCAGGGACAGGGAAAGTATAACTCTCAGTTGGACTACAAGTTCTATTTACCCTAGCTAGTATGGTCAATTATGAGGCATGATTGAAGTTGCTGTTCATCAAGATGGCTTCACATTTATCAGATCTGATATAGATGATTTATTCCCCACAGATCCAAAACAATCAAAAACCCTTCATTTCCAGGTGCGCTGTGTTCTTGTTAGTGATTTAATAGTTAAAAATATTCAAATGTGTAAGGAAGGAGTATTCTGCAGCAACATATTGGCAGGTTTCTGAAAACCAATTTACTGATGGCTGGGGTAATCTCATATTTAGCTTGGGTACACAAATGTCTCCAACCAATAGTTTGTGTATGCTATCACCCAAATATGGATTTGGAATTTAGGAAAGGAGTTAGATACCTAATGAGGACCAATATTAAAAACTAAAAAAGAAAGAAAGAAAGAAAGAAAGAAAGAAAGAAAGAAAGAAAGAAAGAAAGAAAGAAAGAAAGCTGCTTTGTAGGTGAAAACCCAAGCACAAGGTAGGCTCCCGAAACCATGTCCGGCCAACAAAACGGAAAGAACTATGTCTTTGCCAAAGATACTACATTCACCCTATCTGAAATGGCCTTCAAAAGCCTTCAGAAATATTACAGCATGCTCAAAGTATCCTAGATACAAAACCAGTGAGCAGCATCTTTATGAGAGATGTATTATTTTCTAAGTGAGTCATGGCTTGCAGTGATGTGGCATGCATAGATCCCTAATACTGTGGCAGTTTTTTGTTTTGTTTGTCTTGTTTTGGTACAAGTAGTCTTCCTAGATTATGTTCTGAAGATGCACCATCTTATTTTTCTTTTTTTCCTTCTACCCTTATACATTGCTAGCCAGATGCAATGAACAAACAGAGTCCAGCAATTCCAGTTTCTTTTTTAGCTCGGGCTTCTATCTTCAGTTACCAAGGACTGCCAAAGCGCAAATATATTTTCTCAGAAATAAATTTCACTGCATTCAGTTTCACCCATGCCCTGGCAATTATACTTAAGACTACAGTTTAACAACAGCACTCTGTGCATGTCTTCTCAGGATAAGCCCCAATCAATTAAATGGGTCTCACTCTCAGAAATCCAGCCCTAATGTCTCTCTACTTCAGCTGAGTAAAAATGGTCACCTGCAGAACAGGAATACGTAGAATACTTTTTGAAAAAAGTTGAAAGCAATTAGGTATTGGAGGGGGGGAATCACTTGATCAACTGATTTCTGGAAGATATTAATTTTTTACTCCTCCTTTAACTCTGCACATTGATCAGGCACTACTAATACTGCAAACCACCTTGAATTTAATTATATTTCTTTTCTTTTCTTTTTAAAAAATGACATTCAAACCAACCATACAAACAGAATAAATATACAAATTCATTATACAGAAGAAAGTAATCTGAATGGACTCCATGTTGTTAATAGCTGCCTTCAAGTCAACTTCAACTCATTGCAACCCTGTGGATGAGACATCATCCACTATTCTGCTTATATCTTGTAGATTAAAGTCCATGGAGTCCTAATTAAGTCCAGACATCTAGTGTGCAGTCTTCCTCTCTTTTTACTGTTTCTACCTTTCCTAGCATTATTGTCTTTTTATATGAGTCATGACTTCTCATGATGTGGCCAAAGTACAATAATCTCGATTTTATTATTTTGGTTTCCAGGGAATGTTTAGACTGGATCTGTTCATTGATTTGTTGATTTGTCTTTTTGGCTGTCCAAGGTCTCCTCTGCACCTTTTTCAAATGCCACATTTCAAATGAGTTGATTTTCTTTCTATCAGCTTTCTTCACTGTTCACCTCTCACATCCATACATGGTGAGGGAGAATATAATGAATTGGATGATTCTAACTTTAGTACTCAGTTTACTCTTTAGGATCTTCTCTAGTTCTTTCATGTCTGCCCTTCCTATTCCTGATCTTCTTATTTCTTAACTTCAGTCTCCTTTCTTATCAATGTTTGATGCAAGGTACGGGGAATCTTTAACTATTTCAATTTCCTCATTGTCTATAGAGAAACTAAAATATACTCCATTAATTGGTCAATTCATATTTGTGACAGCTAAGCAAACAAAGTCAGCATGCCTTTGTCTATTCCAATAACGAATAAGAAAAATTCTGAGAGCATTCATTGTGTGTGCTGTTTGTCATGTTTTAGCTAATAGACTACATGCAGCAATCAACATGTAGGATACCATAATACTGCTTAAGGATATAGTGCATGGATTTTTTAAAATAGATCCAGACCTGCAATTTTCTTGATGGATGTTTCAATCATGGTCTAATACTAGTTTACTAGAAGACAATACCACAAATTGTATTATTTCTATTTCTATAGTGCCAAAAATACTTTAGAGACACATATAACATTTCAGATAATTTGGCAGATGTGTAATACCATCTGTATATAATCCCCCATGAATTAACATTTAATACATAGGTTTGTGTGGCTGTACAAATTCATTTACAATATTATTGAATTTGTTTATATTTCCTTATCACCAACTTCATCTGGCTTTTACACTGCTGATTTCAAATATTCGAATGTTTCTAATCTTGAGCTTTGAAATATGGGCCACTGAAACTACTAATAAGAATATATGCACTGATACTGGTATACAGAATGATAGTATTGGTGACTGCTTCTTACTGCTATTATTTACCTCTGATTAAAACAATGCACTAGATGTTATTACTCATTGTTGCTCTCAAAGAGGTAGATATTATTGAAAAAAATTATACATAGCTTTAATTCTTGTTTGTAAGTTGTACAAAATGCCATAAAATGCTGTACCATTTAATCAATCAAGAAAGGGAAGCTGTTTCTCTGAAGAAGAAAATTTGGCTATCAACCAAATAAAGACCTAGAGCTTTTTGAACCAGCAAAGTTCAGCAAAGCAACAAAGCTTTGTCCTAATAAGGTTGGTTGCAGAGAACAAAAGATATGGAAACAGGACAAAGAGCTGGCTTTTAAATTCTTCTTGTCATATCTCTTTAAGGAGGAAGAAGGAAGGAAGTGAAATGAAAGGAAAAGCTATATGCTGCAGGTTATGCACATCAAAGGATCACTACGTCAGCAGAGTTAGTGTGAGTAACAGTTGTGAGGTTCAGATACATGAATGCAAAGGACATTTGAACAACATAAGAAAAATAGTTAATGGTCTGGTGTTTCCTTTAACCACCATAGCAATGGTATTTTCTCTGATCAGGAGAAACATGCATGTAGCAAGAATGATACAAAGATTCTTCCAAGAAAGGAAGCACATGATTGCCAACATTGGGATAAATCCATGTTAATCCCATTTAGAATAAACCCAATAAAACCCAATGGAACCATAAGTTCCATTGACGTAAAGTCTACTCTAGCTGGAATTACAAATTTGATTGATCTGTGTATAGCCTTTTTTTTCACATTAATCATGTTGTGATAATGTCAGAACTAATTTTAAAAACCTATACCATCATATTTACCTAAATATGATTTTCCTGTACCATCATATTTACCTAAATATGACTGAACTGTTTGACATACACATGCAAATTCTTTTCCCTTTCCATACATATGGTTCCCTTCCAATTTTCTGTCTTCCAGTTCTCTGTCTATGCAGTCTGTAACTGTCTATAAACAATTAATTAAATGTGATTCTACTAATAAATCCCACTGCATTTTTGTTTTCTTTTTCATTTTATGTCTCTTTGAAAAGAAGCTGGCTGTGCCTGAAGTTTAATATCTGTTAGGCTGTACTCTAAGATTGTTGAAGCTCTGGCATTTCAGCAAAGCAACACCATTGTTTCTGTTGCATATTCAATACATCAGTAGTGTCCAGGTTTTGCAAATGATCCAGTTAGCATCTCTCTCCTACTAGGAAAGACATTAACCAAACAATAATGGCAACAACAAACAACAAATTCCTTCTCTCACATTATGGTTTACCTACATATGAACAGATTGTAAAAATTGGTGTAGTAACACATTTCATTATTAAAGAAATACTATTTAAATAAATAAATAAATGAGGAGAACTGGAATAGAATGGTGGATGGCAAAGATAAAAGAGCCAAGACAGCCCCACAGCTGTATGTCCCCCAAAACAACTCCAGATGCATCTCTGCTGTCAGCCAGAAGCGAAAATAGTCAAGGAGCCAACTGAGATGACACTGAAAAGTTAGTAACAGACCCAGCTGCTGCTGCTGGAAAACACATTTCATACTTTGTCATCTGGCTCCTACTTTTGCCAAATATGCTCTGTTTGTTTCCACAGCTGTTAAATGTGTTTTCTGTAAAAGGACAGAGCTGGAGGAAGAAAGGTCAGCAAGTGATATGTCAGTGACTGCAGAGTCAATATGAAAACAACATGGAATTTAACAACATTAGTGATTTGCTTTAGAAATGTATCCCTACTTTATAGAAGAAAGATGAAGTGTGCTTGGATGAACTGCATGGATACATTCAACTAGCATATTTATGTTTATAGCTTCAAAGCACTGTGGACAATTATAGAGGGGTTAATGAATATATTTCCTACATATAATCATAATTTCCCCCTCCTTCTGCGCCCTCTTTACCAATATATTAAATTACTTGGCAGTAATGAACTCCACCCAGCAGAGAAAATTATTTTAGGTGAAAATGAAATCTGCATTGTGGTTGTATTTACCTGCTGGTAGACAGGTATGATAATTCATCATCAAAATTCAGTTATGTACTTATACTGATCAAACACATTAGCCGGGGATACATCTCCCTCCCCTCACTGAATAAAAATGCTCTAGAATTTTAATGAGCATGTCATAGATTCAGAGTGAACTCAATAGAAAATATACATTTAAAAAGACATTTTTAAAGAAGGAATTTTATAATTTGTCTGAAATTTTGTGAATTACTCTGAAATATGTTTTTTCATTGTATAAAAATATTCATTTCCAGAAAGTTATCTGCAGCAACTAGGAACAAAATGATAGTGTGAAATCATTGTGATCTACATCAGCAAAAAGAGTAGCTTCACTCATGAAATCATGCTTCTTTAAGACATAGAAATTAATAATACTATATATATGTGTTTGTGTGTTTGAGAATTGTTGCCTAAAAGCTTACCCTGATCTATTGTGACCCTATGCTAGGGTTTTCTTGGCAAGACTTATTCAGAGGAGGTTTGTCATTGCCTTCCTCCAAGGGTGAGACAGTGTAGCTTGTCCAAGGGTCACTCAGGGGGCGTTCATGCTTAAGCAGGGATTTGAACCCTGGTCTCCCAGAATTCTTGTGAGTACAATCGAGAGACTGAGAACCCATAAAAACAAAGCTCTGTATCAGTTCTGAGGAATCATCAAATGCATTGCCCAATCTGCCCCAAGCAGAGACATCAATCTCAGATCCTGTTTGCTATCTACTAAATAGATTGTAAGAGGTGATCTTGGACTCAACAAGCAAGTGGGGCCCTCCAGGTTGGGACACTTCCCAATCTGTCAATGAAGCCAGGAACTGTAAATAGACACTGACCATTCAAGATAGCCAAAGGCAGTGTCAAAGAAATGGAGATTCTGTTGCAAAATGCTGGCAGTTCTTCTAGGTTAATGTTAAGGTAATTTGTATCTTAATGAAGGGCTGTTATCCATGGTTCTGAATTTGATTAGATATCTAGTTAATAGAACACCTGTAGCATTAGCCTGAAACACACTACAGAAATAATCAAGTATGAGACCACTTTAACTGCCCTGGGTCAATGTTAGGGAATTCTGGAAGAGGTAATCACTGTCAGAGAGCTTTGGTGCCACAATTAACTACAATTCCCAGGATTCCCTAGCACTGAGCCAGGGCAGTTAAAGTGGTCTCAAACTGGATTATTTCTGCAGTGTGTTTTGGCCAATTGTCCATGGCCCTGAACTAAACCATTCTGGATCAGCACCAGACAGCCACATTATTTTTGCCCACTTGTAAAAGCCACCATTTCACAGTATCAGGAAATTAGTTTATTTGAGTAATATTAGAGAACAATTTGCAAACCTGTCAATCTTCTTGAGATTCTTGATTTCCTACTAGCATTCTTGTGCTGCTCTGACTCTGTTTGGTCTATTTGGGGGGGAAATAGAGCCTTGTTCATAATTTCATATGAGCTTTTTTCAAACTGTATGCATTTTCATTTTGTGTTTTTTGTGTGGATTTGTGCATTGTGTTATGAACTTTTTAAAAACAAGTTTTTTATCTCTCTCTCTCTCTCCCCCCCCCCGAACTAAACAAATGTTTAGATTTTTGAGGCAGCATCCATGTTGTCTGGAGAGATGCAAAATGGATATTTTGATAAAAATGTGTGTGAAATGTCCCCCAGTTAGTCTTGTGCAATAATAAAAGTGGGAAAGCTTGGCATGTGCCCTTGAAGCTCTCACAATACAATATTATGTTGTTATTTTTAATTTGAAAGATTCTTCATGCCATCTAGGAAATGAGGAAGCAATTTTGCTATGTTTTTTTTTATTCCCCTCCTAAGAATTTGCAAAACATAGTAGTGGTGGTAGTGGTGGTGGTGGTGGGAAGAACACATAACAAAATTGACTCCCATGCTACTTATAAGGTATGATGGATCTTTTTTCATTAAAAAGCACTCTGGAGGATGAGAGGAGCAGTCTTCTAAGGTTTGGTGATCTGGATTTTGCCCATCCCTGGTGTACAATAGAGGGTGTAAAAGTGCCAATTAATATAGAATGAGGTGCATGCAGTTTCTTAGGATGTGTCATTATGCTAGCACTAAATGCTAAGATATGTCATTTTCTTCATTAACTTAATTTAAGATAGTCTGCAGTATGGGTGAGCATTTTTTCTAGAAAATTAAAACTGATGTCCTATTTCTTCATTTGTTTTAACAATAAAATGATTGGAAAACTGGTGCATTGTGTGTGTGTTTTGTTTGTTTTTGTTGTGTTTTACTACATAAATACACCAGTTCACAAAAAAGTCATGGGGGGGAGAAAGAGAAGTGAAACTGACATACAGAATAGCTCTATCTAGAATTCTCAGCAGGTCATCAAAAGATTACTGGAGAAAAGGAGAGAAAAAGTAGTGGTGAAACAGACTATTGGGAAACTTTTTAGTTTGAATAGTAGTTAAGTCATGTCTGCCTATGTTAATCACCTTACTCAAATATATATAAATTGCACAAATCCAGTGGCCTACAGGTATAGTGTAGCACATTGACAGTGGAACACACTCCCTCAGAATGTGGTGGAGTCTCCTTCTTCAGAGATTTTTAAACAGAGGCTGGATGGCTATCTGATGGATGGCCATCTTATGGGCCATCTTTGTGTTCCTGCATGGCAAGGGTTGGACTGGATGGCTATTGTAGTCTCTTCCAACTCTATGATTCTACGGACATTATCACATGGGGAGTCATGGGGAGAAAGTGGAAATAAACCAGATGAGCGGAAGACTTTAATTTATGGGATTTGTCCTGTTCTGCCTTGTCTGATAACTAAATTCGAATTTAAAAGGGGGTTAATTCGAACAAAAACCTGATCTTTTCATTTCCTCAAAAATCCCGAAAATGAAAAGATCAGTTTTTCATTTGAATTAACCCCCTTTTAAATTCAAATTTAGTTATCAGGTGAGGTGGAACGGGACAAATTCCGTAAATTAAAGTCTTCCGCTCGTCCGGTTTATTTCCACTTTCTCCCCGTGACTCCCCATGTGATAACGTCCTATGACTCTATATACTTCCCTCATATGCACAGAAAACATCAGAGTTTGAATGACTGGGGCTGAAGATCACTGGCTGTTTTTTTATAAATTAAAATCAATAGGGAAAAAAACAACCAATGAATTAATGGACGAATATAGTTCAAACAAATGGAAATAAAATGAATGAAACTCTGAAAATGAATAGGAAAGAAAACCACATTTTCCTCGTAAATTCCCAGATAGCACTATTCTGCTCCATCAATTATGATTACAAGATATTACTTGATTGTGGAAATGCTGGATATCAGTAAAATGTGGAAGGCCATGACATGGCACTGACTCAAGTGTTGTGAACAACAGCAGTTCAGAAGATCACCCTTTAAGCATCTTTTGAATTAGCAACCATGTCACTATAAAAAATGTAATGTAACCTCTTACGCAACAAGCAGCATTTTCCTAGCTCATCCTTCAAGCCACTTTGGCTCTCTTTGCCAGCTTAAAAGGTCAAGAAATCTATAAACAACTCTGTACCATTCATTTACATGTAAGCTAAAAATCACAGCTAATCCTGATGTCCCCTGTGTATTGTTCAGTTCAAAGTTGGCTTCCATTTGCTGCTACTATTATGGTACAGCCACCATTCCCATGATAATGTATGATTTAAAGATATTGGCCAGAATCCTGTTGATGAGTCATACTAGATAAATAACTTTACACAAGCAGTTACACTTTCTTGAAGGTTGACCAAGAGTGATATAATAGTCAGGGCCAGGCAAGCAGTGCAAAAGGAAAATGCAAAACATTGCCACCCATTGCATTGTACTTCAACAACAGTTAATATACTCTCAGCATATTATAATTCCTGGATTGAAAATTTTGGAATAAATTTACACTATACAGTTGCTGAACACAATCTTCATCATAGTGACATCTTTTTAATAAGAAAGTTATTGAGTGCTGACCAGCTGTTGTAGTCTGACTATTCTAATACTCACACTAATTTTACCAAAGCTCCTGCACATGACAACTTAATAAATAAATAAATGAAATAAAACTTTTATTTATATCCCTCTTTTTTTAAAAAAATCAAAGTGGCGTGCAACAATTAAAATGATACAAAATATATCCAATATCCCCGTCCCCTTAAAAAAGAATTAAACAGTACAGAGATTAAAATTACAAACATTAAAATCAAAACAATAATACTGCAATATTACAGTAACAGTGGGCAGAATCATCGCAACTCACAAATTCAAAAATATGAGGATCTTTACGTGGCCAGGTGCTGTTCCAGGAAGGCCTGCTGGAAGAGATCCATCTTGACAGCTTTCTTAAAGCTATCTAGGTTGGAAATTTGACAGATCTCATCTGGCAGGCCATTCTATGAGGTGGGAGCGACTGCAGAAAAAGTCCTTTGGGAGGTTCAACCAATCTGGTCTTCACTGGTTGCAATAGGTTCCTCCCAGAGGATC
>JAIPUX010001232.1:119278139-119291122 GCA_020142125.1 Phrynosoma platyrhinos
GATAACCAACACCTTGTACTGTGCCCAGAAACTAATGGGCAGCCAGTAGAGTGACTTAAATGTTGGTGTAATATGGTCACACCTGGTTGTTCCTGTAATCAGCCTGGCTGCCATATTCTGTACCAATTGGACTGTCTGGACTAGGCACAATGCTAGCCCCATGTAAAGCGTGTTGCAAAAGTCAAGTCTCGAGGTTACCAGAGTGTGTGCTACAGTTTTGAGGTCACCCAGTTCCAGGAAAGGGTGCAGCTGGCATATCAGCCGAAGCTGATAACAGGCCCTCTTGACTGTCACATTCACCTAATTTCTCATCTGAAGTGACAAATCAAGAAGTATCCCCAAATTGTGAACACATACCTGGTTTAGGGGCCCCTACCATAGGTACCTCCATTTTGTCTGGATTCAACTTGAGATTGTTTTCCCTCATCCAGTCCATTACTGCCACAAGACACTGATTGAGGAGAGAAATGCCATCTGTCATCATCGCTGATGACTAAGACATGGAGAAGTATATTTGAGTGTCATCAACATACTGATAACACCCCACCCTGTGTCTGCGGATGATTTCTCCCAGTAGCTTCATACAAATGTTGAATAGCATCGGGGACAGGATGGTGTCTTGAGGGATGCCACAATTAAGCTCTATTTTTGAAGAGTAATTGTCCTATAGTATCACCCTCTGGAATCTGCCAAAGAGGAAGGAATGGAACCACTGTAAAGCAGTGCCTCCAATTCCTAACCCTCCCAGGCATTCCAAGAGGATGTCATAGTCTATTGTATCAAATGCTGCTGAGAGGTTTAATAGCACCAGCAGGGTCATGCTTCCTATGTTGATGCTTAGATGAAGGTCATCAGTTAAGGTGACCATGACAGTCTCCCATATCCCATCCTGAAGCCAGTTTGAAATGGATCTAGAAAACTGGCTTCATCCAAGACTGCTTGGAGTTGAAGAGCAACAGCCCTCTCAGTCACCTTGCCCAAGAATGGCAGATGGGATACAGGCCTGTAGTTTTTCATGTCCTGGGCATGTAGGGAAGTTTTTTTTTTTTCCAGTAGGGGTCTAACAACCGCTAATGAGATGGAAGAGTTTCAATAGTAATATATTTTAGCCACTTGTGTTAGAAATGTAGAAATAGATGTCAATTTGGCCACATACAGAGAGGATTCTGGGAGCTGGGGCTTCTAAGAAAAAATGTAATGTTGGAAGATTTTAGCAGCAGGCATGTGCAAGTTGTTTAGAGGCAGATGACCTTTAGAAGGACCCTGAATGCATTCGAAGCAGACAGAATGGCATGTAAAGCCAAAATAATTTTTTACTAGCACTCTGTACAGAGAGCCTCATGGTCCTGGTACACACTATCTCTTGTTGCTGATAAGGAGTTTGGTATGTGGTTGGAATTTGTTTTAAGTAGATTATAATGTGTTCTGAGATCTTTATTCTCATTGCTTGAAAATCTATATGTTTAGAGTTTGAAATACCCAATGAGGTGTGAGAATTGGATTTCTTTGTTTGATGGTGCATAAAATGAGGCCATTTTGATCTGTTCCTGGCCTAAAGCTTGGAATGCTAATTCCTTTAGGACTGCCGGCATTAATAAAATTGTGTTTACAAATTTATCAAGGTCCTCTCTCTCACTTTTGCTCTGCCAGTAACCTGAGAGGCTGTGAGTGAATAGCTCATAGCTTGTTATTTCTGCTACATAAAATGGGGGCTCGTTTGGATTTTGAAGCAAGCAGAAGAATGAGAGAAGGGTGGGGAAGGTTTTTTATACCCTTGGCTGCAAGTTGTTTCCTGATTTGGGAGGAAAAAGTCAATTGAAGCTCATGCACACATTCCAACCATTGAATGGAAGAGCCAACATTAAAATCTTTCTGAAGTGGGGAGCATTTTCTATCCTTGGACCAGCACCCAGAGAATAGTGCTGTTAGTTTGCAAACACAGATGGGGACCCTCGTCCGGAACAGGTAAGTATATGGGGAAATAGATAGATAGAAACAGAGGGGGGAAGCAGACGAGAGCTTCCCAGACGCCCTGGGCCGGCGCGCCACGGGGCCGCAGCCTCCGCACCTCAGCGCACCGGCGGCGACCCTGGAAGGAGCGCTAAATCAGCGCTCCTTCCTCAAGACAGCGAAAGTGCGCACTAACAGCGGCGGGCGCACTTTCGCTGTCTTTTCCGCCGCGGCGCGTTCGGCTGCCGCGGTGTGAGGTCTTCCCCAGAGCGCCGGCCGTGCGGAGGGCCGGCGACTCCGAGGGCGACCTCAGGGAGAGGAAGGGGCGCCGAACGTGCGGCTGCCCCTCCTCTTCCAAGCCTCCAAGACGACCCTATTAGTCGTCTGCCGAGGCCCAGAAACAGTCAGGATAGTCAAAAACAGAACAGGGACTCTGAAAGGCCCAACATTTTTGGGTAATGGGGGGCCTGGCCATCTCCTCAAGGACCTGGGCAAATAGCGAGCTCTTACCCGGGGGAGACTCTATGAAAACCTAGGGGCCTTAGTCCAAACAGTCAGTTCAGAAATCAGAAACTGGGATCTGGGAGGAAGAGAAAGTGTGAATGCATTGTTTTGGTGTATGGTGAGTGAATGGTCACTGCGTTTCCTGTTACATGCCATCAGGTTCACCTGGGAGGTTTTGGCTGCTGAGAGTCTGGGTGTAAAGGCCAGTGACATGTGATTGGTGTTGCAAATTCCTTTGGTTTCAGAGAAGCATACCCCTTACTGTGACCCCACACCATATTTGTTTTCTCCTTTTTTGTATCTGTCTTAATCTGTTTAGTGGGAGGCATGGGTGGAAAATAGAGCAACATGAAACTCCGCTGGAGTGTATGTTGAAAAAATTTAAAAAGGGGTTTAGTAAGCAATTTGGAGAACCCCTCCTCCCTAGTATCCTTAAAAGCCTTTGTGAAAAATAGAGACAATCTTGACTTGTGAATACCTAGGCCCACTAGTAGGTTGGATGGCTTTATATAGTAATGTGAAAAACACTGCTCCTATTAACAGAATTCAAGAGCAGGAGTGATCACAGCAAGAATTGTTTATATATGGTCTCCCTAAAGGGTTTTATTGGGTGTGTGAGAATGGGCAGGTAGGGCTTTGCCCCCGGGGTAGAATGGCACCTGCACAATTGGTAGCTTAGCCCTGGCAGGTATTTCCTATCATCCACCAGATCAGTCAAAAGTTACCTGGGAAAAGCAGTTTGCTTGGCAGAAACTGTAAAACACTGAGTTAGAGGAGCATATGATGCTGAACTGGGATATGATCCTGACAACACATACCTAACAGCCAGTGAAACATTCATTGCAGTTGGGATTCCCAGTATTGGAGTCCAATGGAATATTGAACAAATAAGAAAATTATCAGCTCTCTTAGAGATGGTGGCAAACTCCACTGCAAAGGGACTCACTGCTGTCCAAAATGAAATAAATTCTTTGGCGGGAGAATTGGTACAATACAAGTTGACATTAGAGTACTTACTTAGCAAAGAAGGAGGTCTGTGTGTTTGGCTAAACACCACCTGTTGCCATTGTGTAAATGAGTCCTGCTTGGTGGAGGAGGATGTCAAGAAAATTCATCAAGTAGTTTGGAATATTGGATCAGAATATGAGAGATCTGGTGAATTTTGGTTGTGGGTTTCAAGCTGGTTACCTGACAGTCAGTGGATTCATAGCTTGTTTAGTTCTGTTGTGATTATAATATTGTTTTTGGTGATAGGATGTCTGTGTATGCCTTGTATTTTGAAATTTGCAAGATAAAAGATAGAGACCCTAATTGAGACCAAAACAGACACTCAAATATGTGCAGTGTATGATTTGCAAACACTGAAACAAATGATGAAACACCAGTATTTTGAACAAGCATTATAATGAAGTGGGCAATTGCTTGAAGATTATTTTTGTTGTTATGAAGTTAAAGCTATAATTGCAAAGAATTAAGCTTTAAAGGGGGGAATGAGGTGGAAGACTTTCAATAATTTCAATATATATTTAGCCACTTGTGTTAGGAATGTAGAAATAGATGTCAGTTTGGCCACATATAGAGAGGATTCTGGGAGTTAGTGCTTCTAAGAAAAAAAGTAATGTTGGGAGATTTTAGCAGCAGCCATGTGCAAGATGTTTAGAGGCAGATGACCTTTAGAAGGACCCTGAATGCATTAGAAGCAGACAGAATGCATGGCAAAGCCAAAATAATTTATTACTAGCACTCTGTACAGCGGGCCTCCTGGTCCTGGTACACACCATCTCTTGTTGCTGATAAGGAGTTTGGTATGTGGTTGGAATGTGCTTTAAGTAGATTATAATGTATTGTGAAGTCTTTATTCTCACTGCTTGAAAATCTATATGTTTAGAGTTTGAAATGTCCAATGAGGTGTGAGAATTGGATTTCTTTGTTTGATGGTGTATATAATGAGGCCATTTTGATCTGCTCCTGGCCCAAAGCTTGGCATGCTAATTCCTTTGGGACTGCCGACATTAATAAAATTGTGTTTACAAATTCATCAAGGTCCTCTCTCTCTGGTTTTTGCTCTGCCAGTAACCCGAGAAGCTGTGAGTGAATAGCTCATAGCTTGTTATTTCTGCTACACTTCCTTTAAAGAAGATGGTATATGACCTTCCCTAAGGGAAGCATTGATGGCATGTCTAAGAAGTGCCATCAAGGCATCACCCCATCCCCCCCCCGGACAGCCAGCCATGATGGGCAGGGATCAAGGGGACATGTTGTCTTCCTCACCTTCCAAAGGATCTTGTCCACATCATCAGTACTCACAAGCTCAAATTGATTCAAACTAATCACATAAACAGCTTCAATGGACACCTCTTCTTGCAACTCACATCTTTCAGATTTTCAGTGTAACATATGAAAGAAGCCATCAACCTTTACTGAAGTGATATGTATGAATTTTACATACTTCTGTTTCCAATCCATCTCATAAAGAATGGATCTTCTTGGATGTCTAAATACACAGTGAATGTGTCCACTTTGATTTTTTTCTGCTTTCTGAAGTTTTGAATTATCCCATCTTCTCTATGGACTGATGATATTGTATGACTAACTTCCCCACCTACCTACATACACTCTTTCTCTGTGTGTGTCTAAATCTAAATCTTTTAAACCTCTGTGTAGGCATAAGGTTTCAGTTTTTGTGCATGTGCACACATATTATATCACAACAACAACAAAAGGAATCCTGCTGATATAATGATGCATTGCAGTCACATGTGGTGGACACATTAGGAATAAGTAAGGACTCAATTCAAAATTGTTTCAAAGAAAAATGAATATTATAATTTCTACAAGTTTATCTGGAAAGCACTTGGAGTTGGTCCACTGGGCAGAGTAAACTCACAGAATAAGTAATGGAATGAAAAGAGTGAAACCCACTCAGGCTCATTATCCCAAAGTAAAAAAAAAAAACCAATGCAAAAGAAAAAGATTTTGAGTCTGTTATCTATCTGCATTCCTACTAATGATAATTTCTAACAGAATTATAAATTTTCTCTTTCTTTAATTTCCCCTTTCTTTTGAATTATTTTCCACACATTTGTGCACAGACATAAGCAGTATGGCTGCCAGTTACAGATTTTGTCCTGACTTTGGTGAGGAATGGTAATTGTTGGGAGTCATAAGACAAAAGTTTAAGTAGAACACTTACAAAAACCTGCAAAAATCTAGCTTAGAAACTTTTATCAGATGCCTATGTGTCCCTAGCTATTATTACTGACTTTAATGCTTATTTGAAAAGTAAAAAGTATATCTCTTTCTTCTATCATCTGTTTTTGAAGTTTTTAAAAGTGAGAAATACATCATGTACAGAGAAAGTTTTATACTGGCCACTGGGAAGGGAGAAATAATGTGCAGTGTAAGCAATTTGTAGGGACACAGAATAGCTAAGAATGGCACAGCCCCAGGCATATACACTCATCACCAGTGGAAGAGAGCATACTCATCAACCTATGCACCATGAGACCATGAAACTCTGCTCCTTCAGCTCTGTCAAGTATAAGAAGACAGTGAGATGGTGCTGACAAAGAACAAACACTAAGTGAGATGAAAAGAAACTGGTGATGCAGAGCAGCGATGAAGAGCTCTACAAGGTATTACATTATTATTATTATTATTATTATTATTATTATTATTATTATTATTATTATTATCTTACATCCTGTCTTTCCCCCAATATAGGGATTCAAAGTGGCTATGTACAAGAGCACTTGTAGAAAAAGTGAGCACTGTCTGCTCTGAGATTTTGGGATTGCAGGAGATCTGTTTCTGTGGATGAATACTCAATCTGTAGGTAGATGCTATACAATTTGTTCAAAAATGTGGTTTACCACAACATATGATGACTCTGAGAAGGAAGTATAAATACAGTTGGAGGCATTTGTAGCATGCATAGCAGTTTCACAACACAGAAAGTAGTAGTAGTAGCAGCAGCAGTTGTTGTAGTAGTAGTAATTGTCCTGCCTTCTGGTTCAGGACTCAAAGTAGCTCACAACAGATGTGTGTTTTTTTGAGTAGTTAAAAGTCAACAAAATACAAATGTCACAAAAACCAATAAAATTAAAACCTATTAAAACAAGCTATTAGGTATGTGTGTGCATACACACACACACACACACACACACACACTCAAACCACAACACAAATAAGGAAAAATCCAGCATATTGTTTAGGTGACACAGGGTATATACAATCAATCATCAAATGCCACTCAAGATAGAAAAGTTCTTACTTGTCTGCTGGTTCTAGTCTATCCTCTGTGGGAAGGAAGTTGAAGAGGCTGAAGGCAGCCATGGAGAAGGCCCTCTCCTCTGTTCCCAACAGTAAACTGGTGTGGGTAATGGGACAGAGTAGAGGGCCTTACCAACAGATCTGAAAATACAGACAGGTTTGTAAAGAATAATGTGGTCCTTCAAATAACCTAAATTGTAGCAATATAGGGCTTTATAGGTCAAAATAAACATGTCAAATTATGTCCAGAAACCGAAAAGCAGCCAATGGAGCTGATGCAACAAGAGATTGTGTGCTCCCTGTAGTCAGCCGTATTAGCAATCTGGATACAGCTCTTTGGACCAGATGAAGTTTCTGAACACTTTCCAAAGGTATGTCACATAGAGTGCATTACAATAATCAAACCTGGATGTAACTAAGGCATGTGTCATTGTGGCAGGTCTGATGTCTCAAGAAATGGGCACAGATGGGCACAACTGTTGCACAAGTTTTAACTGTGCAAAGGCATTCCGGGCTACCACTGTGAACTGAGCTTCTAGCCTCAGAGCTGAATCCAAGAGTACACCCAAGCTGCAAACCTTTGTCTTCAAAGGGAATGTAACCTCATCCAGCAAAGTTTGAATTCCTATTCCCTAATGTGCTTGTCAACTGACCAAGAGCATCTCTGCCTTGTCTGAATTAAGTTTCAATTTGTTCAATTTTATGCAGTCCATTACTGATGACATGAGTTGGTTAAAACTGAAACAGCTTCCTTGGGCTGTGGTGGAAAGGAGTAATATTGTTGTGTGTCATCTGAACTGAACTCCAAAATGCCAGACAACCTCTCCCAATGAGTTCATGTATGTGTTAAATTGCATGGGGGACAGACCTAAGCCCTACAGGTCAGTGGCCAAGGGGTCAGGCGGGATTCTGCCAGCAGCACCATCTCTGTTCACCTGTTCAAGAAAGAATGAAGCCAATGCAAAACAGTGCCTTCAAGTCCTATTCCAGCAAGGCAGTCCAGAAGGATACCATGATCAAAGGTACTGAAAGTTACAGAGAGGTACAGCAGACCAAAAGAGACACACACCCCCTTTCTAATTGGAAGTCTAACTCCCAACAAGGTAACCAAAGCTGCCTCTGATCCATCCCATCCAGAAATACTCCAGAAACCTACCTAAAAGTTGAAAGAATAATAATAAAGACTGGACAATAATTATATAGGATAGTGGAATGCAAAAAGTTTTTTTCAAGAATGATTGTATAATTGCCACTTTCAGGTAGGCTAGAGTTCTGCTTATTTAATGTTGCATTAACTACTCCTTCTACCCATTTGGTCAATCTCCCTCTGGCTTTTTTTAATGAGTCAAGAAGGGCAAGGATCTAACACACAAGAGAGAGCCCCCATCTCTCCAAGAATCCTCTCCATATTGTTAGGTTGCATGAACTGAAAATTTTCTATTGTCACTGGGCAAGAAAGAGCCAGAGATGCCTTGTCATCATCATTATCATCATCATCATCATCATCGCACTTTTCTCCCAAGACTGGGACCCTAAGTGGCTTACAGTCTAAAAAATTCATTACAATTAAAAACTTATAAAATTGACAATTTAAAAAGTAGTAAATTATTACAATATTAAAAAGATTATCTTCTGGATCTATATAACTTATAGCATCTACTTCAGAATGGATCCAAGTGCTTTTACCTGCAAAGTACTGGAAAAGTTGTTCCCATAGATTCCAAATTATATGACAAGTGGCTAGGGATTATGGGAGTTGTAGTCCAAGTTTCAGCAAGTTACCTATTCCTATTATAGAAAAAAAGTCAATGAACCACTAAGCACAAAAGGAGAGCAAACACAAATGTCAGGCACACTTCAACAGGTTTGGAGAAAATGAGTAGTAAATATGGCCTTGGGACAGGGCAAGAAGGTATCAATCTACTCACAAGATCTGATGGCCCAAAAGATTCCTGAAGTGCCACAGTTCAGAGCTACAGGAGAGTGTTCTTCTTTTTCATGTTGTTACTAATTTAGAGTACTGCACCCTGATAATAGGACTCTGATGACCCAGCACTTATCCATGCAAAGAAGTAGTGAGAGCCATTGGGAAGACAATAGGATGAGTCTGTGTGTGAAATGAAATTATATGCAACCATTTGCCATGCAGTCCTGTTTCTTTCCATTGTAAATCTGAGCATCTAATTTTAAGGACAGGGCCAAGCTATCTTATGTGAAGCATATAAAGTCTTAATGGCCATAGATAATGTCAACTCAAATTATTATTTCCCTCCCAACATATATTATAGGTAGAGGGAACATAAATGGGAATTTAAAAATAAATTCAGCACATATATCAGAAAGCACCTTTTCATGTAAGGAATAATAAATGCTCAGAATACCCTGCAGGCAAAATTGTTGAGGCAAAAAGTATCAGTGTCATTCAAAAAACAATTAGTTATCATCCTTAGGGAAATAGACTACTAAAAAAGATATGTCTTGATGGACCAAATGACCTTTATTCATTCTTGTTCTTATAATTCTATTGAAGACTATTTCACCATTTTGGCCTCAAGCAATGCCAGTTTTCACTTGAATTATTCTGCTCACCAGTGTATTGCCAAAGCTATTCCTTTGCTATCCACTTCCAAATAATGCAAACAATGGCCAGATTTTTCTCTTAACACTGCAGTGTCTCAGTTGTTTATTCAGTCATCCTGGTGACAAACAATTTCATCCTTTACATATTTGCTTAGAAGTAAATACATCTGAGCATGTCTGGATTTACTGCCAAGCAAGGGGGAAAGCAGCTATAATGCAGAGATCTGAAATTAGGATATCCCATCTTAAACCAGAATCTTAGATGACATTTAAAAAAGGACTGCACACCTTAATAGTATATGTGACTACCCAGGGCTACTAAGTACAATGACAAGATATTACTTCCAGTATCGGAGGTAGTATGTAGGGATTAAAATCTTTGTAAATTTAATTCCCACATGCAACAAAGGTTTTGGTATTTTCCTCCCCACCATGAGCAAATCCTCAAATGCTGTTCAGTTTTTAGATTTGGAATTTATTCTGTGCAAACACGTAGGATGATATCTCCACTTCTCAAGTCCCATTTTTGGGAGAAAGATAGGATATCAAGCAAACAAAGAAATAAATAAAATTCCTATGCCGAAAATACCATGTTATGTGCAATAAATACATATATTCTTATGAGTTTTCTCATGGAAAAAAGTCTCACTCTGGAAAGATTCTCATCATGGGGGAATTCTTCTCTTTAAGATTTTGTATTACTCAGGAAATCTCCTTTTCACCCACTGATCAATTATTTTTTAAAATATTCTTTCCATCTCTAGGACTATGTCTTTTAATGCCAAAGACAATCTATTGAGGAGAACATGTGACAGACTTTCATGCAGCCAAAATAGTGCTACACCTATTAAATCCCTGTCTCCCACTAGTTATATATGGTTTACATGGCCACTGAAAGCATTTCTGTTTCATGGTTTCCATCTCTTCTTTGTAGTTCTAATAGATATATCACCTTTTCCTTGTGATTCTCCTGTGTCATGGGGAATAAATTTACCAGGTTACCCTTTCCACATCACTTCATCTCCATACTTTGAAAAGGTTCACCAGTTCAGTTTCTGCATGCCATGCAGGTGGTAAAAGCATAAAAAGGCAACAGAATCTTCAGAGATAGAGACACTCAAATCATACTATCACTAAAGCACTGCTAATCCAAATTATAATGGTACAGTTATATATGCAAAGATATAAGATTCTGCATAGGTTGTTAAACTTTTTTTTTTCTGAAGCTTTCCAATTCTCCCACATATGTATTCATCAGCTGTTTTCCCATAGTGAACCTGTTTTACTGTCTTTTGTCATTGTCATTATCTCACCATTATGCCTTTTAAATTCGATGTTTTCCTTCTTTTCAATTAATCTTTGTTAGTGTTTTAATCATCTGCCCTGTGTTTTGCTCTTGTTTCTGGAACAGGTCTGTGAACACTTGAAATAGCTTGCTATTGTGGGAGACCTTGTAGTTTTGTAAGTTGTTTGGTCTGATGTTGGCAGGATAACTTTAACTGTGACCAGAGGCACAAGACTTCAGTCTTCTTCCCTCAAGTCCCTCTTCTAATTAACTTCCTGCTGTTTCTCTCTGATAATTGAAGGACCCAAATACTTTGAGTTTCACTCAAGTATAAATCATATGAACAGCATTGCTCCCTACTGGTTTGGGCCCTGCTTGTTTTGCTATGCTTGTTCTATTACAACATATATTTTTTTAAAACCCTTCAACTCAGGAAAAGCTAGACAAACAACTGCAAATCACCCTCATCTCCCAAAATGGGTTGGGGTATATGTTGCACTTTTATAGTTCATATTAATTAAAAACTGAATTCAATTGATTTCAGTTAAACTCATGTTCAATAAATTTAGGATCATGTCCTAAACTAAGCATGTTGACATTATTACTGGCATTATTCTTCCATATATTTATTCAGCAAACTTTTTTTCTTCTGCCAGTTCCATATGAGTAATTCAGTATACATTTTAGAGGATGAATTTGTTGCACAAATCTATGCTTTCTGTTTGTTAGACCCAGCTCCCTTTTATAAGCAGGGAAAAGGCAAAGCAAGCTTTAGTTTTAGCATCTCACCAGCTGTGTGGGAATGGAATGTGGCAAAAGGTCCATCTACACTGCAAAAATAAGGCAGTTTGTCACACTTTAACTGCTTCAGCTCCACCCTATAGAATCCTGGGATTTGTAGCTTGATGATGCACCAGCATTCTTTGGCACAGAAGGCTAAAGGCCTTGTAAAGCTACAAACCCCAGGATCCATAGGATGGAGCTACAATACTTTAAGTGGTGTCAAACTGTATTATTTCTCCATTGTAGGTGTATCCATTGTCCACACTGGGTTTTCTTAATTATTGTAAGGTGATGAACAGACTCATCCCTGTGCTGGCACAAGTAAAACATTTTAAACCCAGCTGACCACCTCTTGAATCACCATTCCTATTCAACATACCAAACATCACCTTCCCTTGTGCCTCTAATGTGATCCCTCTCACTCCATGCATCTGGAGGTGGCCTCAATAGGGTTATTTCATACTTTGACTATGGGTAATCTTGCTTTATCAGACCTTGCTTTTCACTAAAGGTTGGTATACACAGTACAACCATACTGGAATGAATCCAAGAAAAGGTGGACTCAGTACCCTATGGGGGGAAGCAGACTGGCAGCACGGGGACGCCCTGGGAAGGTGCGCGGCAGGACCGAGGCATCCCCACACCTCGATCCTGCGGCTCTCCTTCCCCATCCCTGAAAGGAGTGCTAAAATAGTGCTCCTTTCACAAGTCTTTCACAAGCTTGCGACGCACTTTCACTGACTTATCCACCGCAGCATGTGCAGACGCTGTGGCGGGAGGTTGCCCCTGGAGCACCGGCCGTGCAGAGGGCCAGCGGCTCCACGGGCAACCTCGGGAGGAGGAAGGGGCGCCAAATGTGCGGCTGCCCCTCCTCTTCCCTGCCTCGAGGATGGCTCTATTAGCCGTCTGCCGAGGCCCTTTGTTTCACTAAAGTGATGAGTCTTTTTTGGCATCAGTTCTTCATGGTCATCCCACCACCAGTAGCTTGTTCAGCTTTATATCTTCTTCCCAACATGTATATTATGTTCTGGAATGAGAGTAGCAATTAGTTCTAACCAAAAATCAGGCATGGTTTTACAGCAGTTAGCACAACCCAATCCTGTAGAAAGAAACAGAACCTCCAAAGGAGGAGAAAACAGTAAAGGCCAGATGTAAATGTTTTTCCCCCTCCCATCTCCTGCTGGACTGGCTGCAGACACTCACCATTGATAGCTTACTTTCCTAAACATATTTATGCATATTTGTATGAAGAAAGGAAAATCACTTTTGCTTCATTAGTACATAACTAAAAGAATTGACCAATCTTTTTTTTAGAAATAAATCATATGGGTAAGGAACACTGAGGGAATTGTAGGTGTGCTTCAATGTGGCAACTAGCATCATTTTTCATCTCACCATCTACTGCCCCATTAATGAAAAATTAAATATTTGCTTTAATTCATCTGTGATCTTCAGTTAGGTGCTAGTTTATCAATAGATTTTGAACTATTGGGCAACTTTATATATGTCTGCATCATAAACTTAGGTTTAGATACATGAAACAGTGAGAATTTTATGCCAAGTTTTACATCAGGGGTAGGCAACCTTTCCCCTTTAAGGGCCGAGGGAC
>JAIPUX010001232.1:119291222-119306378 GCA_020142125.1 Phrynosoma platyrhinos
TGCGGCGTGCCGGCGCAGGGCATCCTGGACGCCCTCGTCTGCTTCCCCAATAAGATATTCCCCCCTCTAGGTATATTTTAGCATCTCCTAAATGAGCCCAATGGTCAATTGTTTCCCCCTTGATGTTTCCAATTGGCCCTTGAACCCACCATAGCTTCCACCCCTGCTTTATTTGGATCATTCTATGGAATGACAGTAATTGTTCATCAATTGTAAAATGCTTATATGGTACAAAGCATGGTGAGAGCATAGAAAACTTAGAGATTGCCCCTTCCAATTGTTTGGGGCCAGCATGTAGTCTGTGAGCTTCATTTTGGTCTCCACTGATTTACAGAGTCACAAGGAAAATTTTAACATGTGAAATGTTTGTAAACTCTCAGATGAGTAGTTAATGCAATGATTTTATTCATTCATTAATTCTTTCAGTTTGGAGGGAAGTACAATGGCCAATAGATAATTACAGGTTTCTCAGATGGCATGGGCAGAATGCATTTTGCAAATATACACACATTATAATCAAGAAATAACTTTAAATAACATTTGACAATGTGACTTTCACTCCAGTACGCTATATATAGATGTTTTACTTTCCAAAACATTCCAACTGACCACAAAGTCTTAAAACTAAAACATTACATTTTTGTATTTCTTCATAGTTCATTTTATGCATTTATTTATTTATTTCCAAACTAAAGAAGGAATGAGAGATATACATTTGTCATGGTTGTAAGAAGATGTTTCATCTACCTTCCAGACTGAACAACAAAGATGAAGGATGTCCTCTCCCCATGAAAACCATGAAAGAGATACAAAAAACCATGAAAGCTTGTGCCAGGTTTTTAAAAAAGTTAGGAAGGTTACACAAGAGTCTTTGATATTTTTATCTAATTAAATGACATAAGTCAGGTAAATTTTCTAGCTAACAAAAAAATTATATAATTCATTATTTTTATTCCATCAGCACTGTCATTCCTCAGCTAGAGGAATCATTTCCAGATGAAGAGAGCTATGGTGGCATTTCCCAGCTGTAAGGGTCCAGGTGGAAGGAAGAGCTCAGATATCCAGCTGACAGCCTTCCTCTAAAAGCAAAGGAAAATGAGGCAGAGCATGGACCTCACCAGAGAACCAACTCAGTCTTGAGGGGGGGGGTTGTTACAGTCTGTCTCCACCACTGTTCTTAAATCAGCAAAACTATGACTATGGGATATTGCTTTTAGTGACCTTTGGGCCCATTCATACTCATTCTGCTCACCCAGGACATTTAATATATTTTATGTAGGGCCTGTTCATCCAGCTGAGTATTTAAAGTATTTGACTGCTGTTAATTATCATAGACTTTTTAACATCTCAGATTTAATGATTTTCTCTCTGAAATGCTCTGAAGCAGATTTTCTGGGGTTCCTTATACTGCAAGATTATATCCCTGCAGTAATCAAGATTTTTTGTTTTGTTTCATTTTCTGGTTTCTACAAGCAGGCTCGACAACACATGATTAACCAATTAATAGTGAATCTATAAGGAAAATCAGCACAATTTTATATCAAATTCTTATTTTAAAAAATAAGATTTGTAGTATGACCTTGGTGGCTAACAAGTTTTTGTCTGAGGCAGTTTGCATCAGAAAACATTTAATTTCTGTACTAGAGGAAAATGTCTGAAATAAGATGCTTGTATGAATTGACTAAGGGGGGTTGCAGACTGCCAGAAATAGTGCAAATTGAGTCCACTTTTAGGGTTAGGGTTAGTGCTAGGGAATCATGGGAATTTTTTTTCTGAGACATTGAGCCTTCTCTGTCAGAGAGCTCTGGTGCCACAATAAAATACAGTTCCCATGATTCCCTAACCCCAACCCTAACCCTAACCCTAAAAGCGAACTCAATTTGCACTATTTCTGGCAGTCTGCAACCCCCCTAAATGTCCCTTTTGCTTTAAATATATTTTGTATTTTGAGAATTTGATTTGGCTAGGTCTCAGGGTTGTAATAAAGAAATGGTGTCTGTCTCCAAGGCAGAGCTTCCCTCAAGTCCCAGGGAGATAAGAAATCTAAAGATATAGGACAACAGGTGAAATATAAGGATCCAAGAGAAGACATCTTTCAAAGTAAGCTGCAGGTATGTGAGGGAGTATCCAGCTATAGCTGTATGTAAACACACAACAGCCAGTGCTGTGAACAACACTTTCTTCACTTTCCTTGTTTCCTGCTCACAGCAGTCCTGGGATTGTTAACTGAACTCCTGGCCATCAGACCATGGCAAATGTTATTGCCCTCTTTTGTGGCAGTTCCTTTTATTGGCAATCACCAAGAATCATATTTTATCATTTTCCCAAAAATGCACTGCCAAAACAGTGTTCCTCTGAACAGTTATGGTTTCCACTTGATTCCTACAAGTAAAGTGGTTAGGTGGTTCTTTTGAGCAATATGTTCCATGACCTAAGTACCACCTTGTTTGTTTTATTTTATTTTAATTAGATCCTGCCTTTTTATTTTATTTAAATCCTGCCTTTCTCACTACACAGGATTCAAGGTGGCTTACAAGCATTTGAAACAAAGTACAGCAAAAATTGTTGAGACAACAGTTTAAAAGAGGCAATTAACTATGGGGGGGGGGTTGCAGACTGCCAGTGCAAATTGAGTATACTTTTAGGGTTAGGGTTAGTGCTAGAGAATCATGGGAACTGTATTTTATTGTGGCACCAGAGCTCTCTGACAGAGAAGGCTCAATGTCTCAGGAAAAAAAAACAATTCCCATGATTCCCTAGCACTAACCCTAACCCTAAAAGTGGACTCAATGTGCACTATTTTTGGCAGTCTGCAACCCCCCTATCTCACCTACCAGTCTGATGTACCTTTGTTGGTGGTAGAAAATGGGCCATATTATATCTTATTACATCTTATACATAGCAAATGTAAATAGACTTTGATTGCTGAAGAATTTGGCAAAGCAAAAGTTAAAATATGACCTTATGAAGGTCATGTTACATGTGACATACTTCTTTTACCATCTAATGTGTTCACCTGCTGAACAATATATCTATGACAATACATTGTACAATGTATGTACTTAAATAAAGCTAATGTACCAGATCCTGCCTGATTTTGGAAGCTAGGCAGTATTGCTTGCCTAAGAAAACTGTATGCAATTCATGGAGTTGCCATAAATACACAGGTGACTTGGAGGCGCACACAAACACACACACAGAGAAATATATCCATAAATAAAGATAGTGTTCATGTAGATAAAAAAGACCCTACTAGCCACATAGACTCAGCTGTACATTAAGACCAAATGTATATATTAATGCATACTCAGCAACAAATTGTTTTTCCCATCAGATTTCTATTTTAATTATGGACAGTGGAACAACAGAGTATATCATTCTGGCTAAAAAGCTAGCTTTGGACTTCTGGGAAAATATAACTTTCTGGATGTTTTATTTTATTAAAATTTGTTTCTAAAAATGCAGATTTGCAATTAAAAGATATCAATAAAAACAGCCCAGAAGACCAAACTTCATATTCAGAAATAAGTTTTTCCCTGGAGAAATTGAGATTACAATCCAATTAAGCTGTTACTATATGCAAATGAGGTTTCACACTCTAAAGTTTCAAAATACAGACGGCACCAAAAAAGTCAAATAACACATTTCTTGTTATATTTCAAACAAGCTAAGTGATAAGTTATCAAAGAGGCAGGTAAGTTTTAGGTGAGTAGGAGCAGAAGGGAATTGGTTTATGAAATATATTTAATGATGGATGACTTCTGAGCACTAGGAAAAAAAACATTGCATTGCTTCCCAATTAAAAATTCATTAGGACTTGCAAGGCCTGGATAACATTTGGTAAATAGAAGCAGCATGTGAAAAATTTGAATGAGAGTAAGGGCTTAATAAAATAATCAGGGCTTGAACTAGTGCACCACAAAACAACAATACATAAATATGTATGCACACAAGGCTAAATCCAGCTTGTCCTAGTTTTGCTACTCCTATTGCCTTCAATTTTATTGGCATCAGTTGGTCTATAATGAAGGAAACAAGATTTTATTTAGTAACTTTGGAGCTAATTAATCCACTCTTTCTTATACCAATATTTTTTTCAGCTTGAAGCAGATTCCATGGTCATGTGGGGATACTTTCAGAAGGCATGATTCCTCACACTCAGAGATTGATGGGAACTCTATCATTGACTTAGGGCCTCGACAGACAGCTAACAGAGCCATCTTGGAGGCAGGGAAGGGGAGGGGCAGCCACACGCTCGGTGCCCCCTCCCCCTCCCGAGGTCGTCCTCGGAGCCGCCAGCCCTCTGCATGGCCGGTGCTCCGAGGACAACCTCCCACTGCAGCGTCCGGACACGCTGCTGTGGAAGAGTCAGAGAAAGTGCGCCACAACATTTTGGGGCGCACTTTTGCTTACTTGTGAAAGGAGCGCAGATTTAGTGCTCCTTTCAGGGACGGCAAAGGTGCGCCACAGGATCGAGGCATGAGGATGCCTAGGTCCCGCGGCGCACCTTACCAGGGCGGCCCACGTCCGCCAGTCTGCTTAGGCCCTTAGTATATGGTAATGTTCAAAGATTAAGCCATGTGACATCACATGTTGCTGAGCCACAACATTGGCCCACAAAGCTGGAACAGGGTTGTTGTTTTTGGGTTGTTGTTTTTTTGTACTCCTCAAACCATCATCGATCTATTACAATTTTCCTATAGTTTCCTAGCAATAGAATAAACCAGATGACAACTAACATGCAGACCGTGTAAGACTCACTGAGAAACTCAGCAAACCTGTATTAGAGCACATAATTGCATCTATTATATGTTCTTCCATTGAAGTCTCAAGTAGCCATCCAGCAGAGCTCTTCAAAGTGGTGTGGGGATTATTAACATCTACTCCAGGAAATCAAGATCTGGATACGTCAGAGGCCTGCTGTGACCTTTCTGAGAACTTTGAGGATAAAGCCACTTGTCTCTTCATAGTGACCTTGATGTGGTTCTTGTAGCAGGTCTAACAGCAGTAAGAGACAAAGACCTTGCAGCAGTGCATCTGAACATGTACTATTTTAATCCTTTTTCTTTGTGACTGATTAAAGCTATGTGAAATGGTTTGATCTAATGAGACCAGGATGAGGTGAATGATCCATTAAGTAAATTTTCCCTTTACCTCATGGTTCTTAATAATTGCCATCCAGTTGCAAATCCTGGTCCCTGAGAAAGTTGCAGCAGTGCAATTACAGGCACTTTTGGGATGATACCAATTAGCTAGATCCATTTAAACCTTGGTTTAAGCCTGGATTTGGACAAATCACTTTTGATTACCCAAATAGATAATCCAAAACAAGGGAAATGAAAGACAAATGAAACCCTGTTGCTTGTCCCTGATATCTAAGCAGCTTTTGATACTGTTGGTCATAGTATCTTTCTGATCAGCTCAATGGGTTAGAAGCTGGGGACATTTTGTTTGAGTGATTCTGCTACAGGAGAGGCTTCAGTCAATGGCACTGGGAAATTATTTCTTATTGCCCTGGTAACTATAGTATTGGGTGTCTCAAAGTATCCATCCTACCCCCAATAAGAACTTTTAAAACATTGTCACAATGGAGAACAACACAAGAAGGACCATGACATTCAATAAGCTCCAACTGAAGATGTTATTATCCTGATACAAATGTGAGTTACCTGCCTCATGTGATAAGGCTCTAAGTGGCACAGTGCATGTTTTGTATGTAGGAAGAATTGCATTCAAACATTGGTGTCTCCATTTCAAAGGATATATAGATAAATAAATCTTTAAGAGGCATTGTTGGTCTATGACCATGCAGGTTGCTGCAAAACTTGATTGCTAGAGATTGTTTGTAGCCCATCCCTTCCTTATTTCTCAGCCTGTGTGCCCTGAAGTGATGTACTGATACCTAAGCTAATAAAGTAGGCTTATCAGGTTAGGATTAGCACACAACCTGAGATTCCAAATCAAAACCTGAAATTTATAGACAACTGCTCCTGATATCACAGAGGACAGGCCCATCTGATGTCATTAAACATGGTGCCTTAAGCATCAACCACAGTTGTATTTTATGCCATTCAAATTAAAAATATGAAGTCTAACAACAAATACACATACATATATACACACTTTTCAAGGCAGTTCTCTTACCCTGAGATTCATCCATCTTGCCCTGAGGACAGGAGAAAAGGGGACAGGCTTTAACATTTCTTAAGAGTTTTGGGTTATGAGTAAGTAAAGTAAGGGCCTAAGCTGACTGACAAAAAGAGCTGGCATTTCCATGGCTTGGGGGTGTGGAAACCACATGCTGCATGCCCTGACTCTGCCCCTAAAGTGCCATCACACCGCCTACCCAACCAGATGGTAGCCAGAATGGGAACACTCCTGATGAGCAGCAGTTACATGCCACATGCTGCAGGAGCAAAGAGAGATTGCGGCAGCAAAAGGGGTGCCTTTTTTCTGGTGCAAAAAGGAGCAGCATTTTGTCACTTCTTTTTGTGCCAGAGAAATGCTAGATCAGGGCTGAAGTATGCTGGTGCCACAGCCCCAATCTGTCAAGTAAAGGGACGGTGCAGAGCCACTCCTTTGGGACAGTCTGTTTCATCCATAATTTTACTAAGTAAATATACTAAATTTACTAAGTAAATTAAACACACAACAACAACAACAACAATTGTATAAGAATACTATATCTTTTGTTGGTAATTGTATTTTGTATTTTATTGGTAGTTGGATTTTGTTCATGATGTTACCATTGGAAAGGTGTACATAAGGCTTGAATAACTATCCTGTGGCCTGCTTTGCATGCTGTCAATACATGCTACATGCAGCTGTTACTCCTTGCATTACTATACACAGAATCTGGAGTTGGATCAGTTGTGCTATAATCTATATGTATATAATCAGTACCCACCTGGTCATCCAATGCACCCTTATGATTTCTGTGTCCCATCCTCTTCTTCTCAGGTTCATTCTCTAAACTGCTGTCCACTTCTCACAAGGTTCCATAATTCCATTAAGGAATCACCTTAAGGGATATTTTTCATTGCTAGCTTTATAAGCATATCTCAAATTTGTATGCAGTTCAAACAAGAGACTCTCTTTATACATGACCGTCTCATTTAAATTATGCAAATTTCCTATTCTGCTCTGAACTTGCCTGTCAAAGTTATAAAAATAACTCCAAAGAGGAATGAAAGATACCTTGGCAGAAGAAGTTATTCTTATCTTGTAATAATGTGGCGTGCAGCTGCATTACTATGTGTTTCTACATAATCACCATTGTTTGCAGTGGAGTTACTGTTTCATTACATGAAGCTATTGAGGAAAAACATGCTGTATCTCATAGTGGAAATGGTTGCATAACTTTGGATGCTGAAAACATACAAGTAGAGCTCTCAGAGAAAAGAATGCAGTGTCATATTCTTTAGATTACTGAATGTTCCCATGTATTGCCAGAGATGTCAGACTTATCTCCACCCAAGAAAAAAAAAAGGATCATCTTAATTATTTTTAATGAAGTGAGAAGAACTTCTGGATGTGGTATTTAAAAAAAGAGGGGAAAAAACAGTTTTTAAAATGTGAATAATTACTCCATCAATTAATATTTCACCTTTCTCCTGAAAACCCAAGGCAGCTTTCAAACCACATTTTAGCCTGTGGCTTGTTTGATTCTACACCTACTTTCTTCTATTTTTTAAAATTCATTTATACACAACAGAGGTCCAAGACATACTGCAGAAATAATCCCATTTGACTGCCTTGGCTCAATGCTAGGGAATTCTGGGAACTAATTTTGTGTGAAATTTAGCCTTCTTTGTCAGAGACCTCTGGTGCCACAATAAAATGCAATTCCCAAGATTCCCTAGCACTGAGCCAGGACAGTTAAAGTGGTCTCCAACTGGATTATTTCTGCAGTGTGTTTTGGACCTAACACATTTGGCAGCTAAGGATTATATGGAATTTTTCAATCTTTGAAATGCACACCATGTTCATTTGTTTTGCAAACAAACTTCAGATACGAAAATGGGTCTTTATAATGTATATAAAGTATTTTGTAACTGGGATGGTGAAGCAAATGCTTGACATGCAGAAACTAGCATATTCAAATGCAGGCATCCCCACTTCCAAGTATCAGATTACAGGTAATGTGAGACATCTCTTAAAACCCTGATTATTATTGTCAGTTAAAGCAGACAACATTGGGCTATATGAACAGATAATGGCTTGAAGCAGATGGGTGCTAAGAAGTGGCATCTGGCTGCTCCAGCTGAGATTGGGACAGGATCGGGCCAGGACCATGGCAACAGCACCGCCCAAATATCAAAGCAAGCTGCTGCCACAGTCCCAAACAGGCCACCACCAGGAGTGGAATACATCTGCTCCTTTTTCTGGTGGCTCTGGTCCGCCTTTGGCAGCCCCAGAGCAGCTTTCAGCTGCTTTGGGAGCATGCACCTCCAGAAGCCACTTCTTTAGGCCCATCTGTTTCAAGTTCATGTGGCCTAGGCCAAGTCATTTGCCACAAGACAACTGCTTATATTTGCTTAAAGTCAACAAATGAATGAAAGAAAGGAGCATTTAGCAGAGCTTTATGTCTTCAGTGATTTGGCTGAAAAACAGATATACCCAACCCAATCATGTTATTTTTATTTTGTTATTCAAACAATTCAATTCAAGCTTTTGAATGAGAGTGGAAGACAAGAGGATGCCTCCATGATGTTGTGGGCTATTTTTTGCTCTTAATTTTTGTTCTTTCCATTGCATAAATATTATATGGTGGCAACAGCTGCCATATAGCTATGACTGATCACAGGTTTCCATGTTGACTCCCTGACAAAACAACAATAATGTTGGATGTTGTGTCCCTCCCTTGACTACCTTTTTATTGTAGTTGTTGTATAATGATGCTGCAGCTTTATGTCTTAGTCCTGCTATATTTCTGAAAACTGGAATCTAGTTGTGCATTCAATCCAAAAGAACAATTGGAGAGTGGAAATTATGTTGGTAGAAACATTTTCAACCAACTAAATTTTGATGGAATATTTTGAATCTAGAATGTATTGCCTGGAGGAAAAAAAATGGGCAATAAACCCACATGCTGTGAAGGAGTCATTTATGAGTAACATTTTGTAGTGTTCAAGGCTTGTCTCTTTTAAAGGATAACCTTAAATGGCATCTGCAACTCCTTTTCCTTAGTGGGTGGTGTGGTTTCCTTAAATATTGCTTGGAACTGGTTTTCAGGAGCTGGCTTTCTTTGACAGCTCACTTAGGTAAGTTTGTATTGAATGATAAATTCAGTGACAGTGATGGCAGCAGTATCTCATAGTCTAGCTATAATTAATTACAAGTTTCTATAGAAAAGACTGTTTTTCCAAGTGTTAACACCCATACAAAAAGCACAGTACACCTTGCAAAGAACTATCAAAAGATCTGTGGGGCAAAGAGAAAGCAAGTTTGTGATCCAACTGTTTGCTTCTGTTGCACCAGCACAAAAGATTCCACACACCTGTTCTTGGATAATAAACTGGCCACAACTTTTATTTGTCTGTACAGGGTCTTAAAACAGTTTTTCTTTACAAGTTCTCAACCATATTTTTGTTCTTGATACATGTGTCCATGCACACAACTGGAGCATCTATCAGTGTAAACCACGCCCAGCACATCATGTGTCAAGAATGTCCAATTCAAATTAGTTACACAATCTCAACAAATCATCCCCTCCCCCCTAAACCGGAAATTACATCATAATTAAACATATGACATAAGCCAGTCATGATGTCCTCAACATGTTTTATGACATCATAACGAATTTAGTTAACCCACTGACGTATATTCTTCATCCACATTAATTAATTCAATTTGGTATTTCAATTAACCGAATTATCCCCTGCCCACCACAGGAGGGGGCCAGCCTAGCTTGGCATCCCCTCCTCCCCAGAGGAACTTGTTCAATGTAACAAGCAGTAGATTTCAAGTATACATCACATCCCTCAGTGGAGAGATGAATCCCATCACCCCTGTACAGAAGTGGCAACCAAACCTGGATTCCCTCATGTCCAAGAACCAAAATCCCCAATTGTGCCAACTTCTTGGCCACAGTTCTGTTCAATCAACGGCGAGCCGTGTTGATAGTCGAGTCCTTTCATGCACACGCCCAAGTACGTCAAGGTAAAAATTTAGTCCACACAAGAACAGTATGTGGCAATCTTCGCTTAATGTCCCACATGTCTCTCAAAATACGCTTGGCCAACTGCAAACAGGGAAGCTTCACCAAGTCATTTTTGCCCAGGTGCACAAGAAGAATCCTGAGGGGTGGAAAAGTGTTTACCAACTCAATAACACATGGAAGAAGAGCTCCCCACAGCATGCCTCAACATCCAAACCAATGTATGGAACCAATCTCCCTTAGTCCTGAGTTCATATCACGGAGAGATTGTAAGATGTGATGCTCAGCCCACAAGACAAGCTATGACCTAGGATCCACACATTATCCTGTTGCTGACCTGTTCAATAAAAACAACAAGTGAACCATAAATACATAACTCTATCATTCTTATAACGAAATTACTAGAGACCCCCCTATGAATGAATATAAGATTTGAAAGCCCTGGAATGCCAACATTCAATCTGTCAAATCATAATATCACTTAAGCCCTGTACCGCTGCAGCAGTTACTGCTCCTATCCGAAAAGAATGAGAGGAGAATTGATCCGCTGGCAGTCCAGCCCATCTCACAGTCTCCCAAAGCACAGCTTGAAATTGAAAGTGCATCAGTGGAAGACCAGAGACATGAAGAAACAAATAACAAGGGCCATTTGGTTGCAATCTGAGGTAATCAGACAATGCTAAAGCAAGGAAAATCTGATGTTCAGATGCCCTGGACAAAACTACAGTTTGGCCCTGGGCCATCTGATCAGTCTTAGTACTCCTGAAAGAGATGTGAATGCCCTGCCCTGAAATTTGAACATCAGATAAGCACAGTGAATTATCATAGCATGAGCTGGGAACAAGTTCACAAATCCTAGTGGCTGCAATAAAGGCCAAGGAAAATGCCGCCCGGAACAAAATGACCTCCTCAGATGAGGAGCTCACAGTTTGAAGCAATTGTCAAATCTTGATAAGAATTGCACCCGTTATCAGCAAATGATTATCATGTACCACAGGAAGTTCCCTAGACCATCCTTCTAAAGCCCTGTAAACCCTCCTGCTTCAGAATAGAAGGCCAGGTCTGCTAACCTTCCCCTGATGCTAACCGGGGACAAACCAGACTGCCTAAGGTGAACTGCAAAATATAGAACAATTTCTACCCTCAGAGGCCAAACTTTGACCACCCCAACATCAGACAAGAACTGTCTGAAAGCTTGAATTGCGAGCTGGTATGACTTGCGTGTCGACGGAGCAATGGACTGAAGAATCGTCCTGTCGATCTCTACTCTCCAAGGCTCCATAGATGTGCCAGTAGATCCAATGGATGTGCTGCTCTCTCTGGATCCAGCTGACGAAACCTGGAAAATTGAAAAAGCAAAAGGGCATCCGCCAAAGTATTTAGTAAACCAGGAACATGGTGAGCGTGGAACAACACATTGTACTTTAAACACTGAGCAACTATAGACCTAACCAGAGCCAACACTCTAGAGGATTTGGATCTCTGGGAGTTCACCACATGAACCACTGCTTGGTTGTCACACCAAAACCAAAGAGTTCTGTTTGGAAATTGGGTTGGCCACGGATGAACTGCTACCATAATAGGGAAAAGTTCAAGGAAAGTAAGATCGCGTGTCCAACCATCATTCACCCAAAGCTGAGGCCAACTCTCAGCCACCCACTGACCTTTCCAATATACCCCAAAGCCGTGTGCACCAGAAGCATCAGAGTGTACCTGAAAGTCTGCCTTTAAAAGCATTTCACACCTCCAAAATGAAACCCTGTTAAAATGCTCCAAAAATGACTCCCAAATCTTCAAATCCTCCCTTATCCCACTCCTAATTCAAATGTGGTGATGAGGGACAGTTACCTCTTTTGTGGCACTGTATAATCGAGAACAAAAGGTTCAACCTGTTACTATAACCCTACAAGCAAAATTTAACAAACCTGTCAGGGATTGGAAGTCATGCAGTGTGGCCTTGTTCCTTCCCCTCATTACCCTGACCTGTTGTCTCATTGACTCCAGTTTTTCAACTGGAAGGAAGGATAAACATTCAACAGTGTCCAATTCAATACCCAAAAGTAAGACGGGTGCTTGGGCCCTCTGTCTTCTCATCAGTGAAAGGAACACCCATTTCTGCCATCAAAACCTGAAAAGCCAACAGAGTGTCCACACAATCTGTTCTGCCGGGAGCCCCGCAAACAAGAATTCATCCAAATACTGTGTAATTTCATGATTGCCTGACCTCTTGACCGCATACTAAACTTTTCAAAATCAAAGCATGAAATGTAACACCCCATTGGCATTGCTTTATCAAAATAGTACATCCCATCAAACTGAAAACCCAGCAAATCAAAATCATCAGGATGCATTCGAAGCAACCTAAAAGCAGATTTTATGTCACATTTAGCCAAAAGGCCTCCCTTGCCCAATGCTCTCACCATTTGCACTGCTGAGTCAAACAATGACTATTTTACAGATGCTAACTCTGGGCCAATAGCATCATTCACAGAATCCCCTTTGGGATAAGACAGAATGTGGATTAAACAGTATTCACCAGGTGCCTTCTTAGGCACAACACCCAAAGGTGACAATCTCAGTGTCAGAATTGGCAAATGTTTATGGGGTCCTTCCCGCTGCTAGTTCTTGGCCAGCTTGTCTCTAACAATCCCTGGTAACTCCCTCACTGAATGTGCATTAGGTGCAATCAGTGAACTCTCAAACCAGAATAAGGTATATGAAAACCGAATGAAAAACCTTCCAACAAATACGGTGTGGCATCCCGGTTAGGGTATATCCACAGCCATGCAGCCAGAACTTCCAATTTAATTGGTGTTGGTGCTTTTCCCTCCTACTGTGGTTTACTGAGAAAGGACCCCAACACTGTACTTCTTACCTCTAAAGCAGGAAGTGCCTGGGTGATTGCCTCTGCAAGTGTTAAATTTATGGTCAAACCTGCAGGACTGCCTCCTGAACTTACCTGAGTTGAAATCCCAACAGAGTCCTGTTGCTTTCTTCTCCCCTGTGCTAGGCCTCATATATTGCCCTCTCGGCTGCGTGACCATAGGCACAAAGCCATTGTCACACCTGCTCGAAAGGGAGGCCCCAACCATAACATCTGCCTACAACTCTGACTGTACATGCCACCATAACAAGGAATGGTCTAAAGCAGCCCTCATCCTAAATTGCTCATTGTATTGGAGCCAAGCTAACACTCTTTGGTTGAAAAGGCAATTGGTGTATGCCTTAATCATTATCACCTGATATTTCAAAAAGTTAGGAGACCTTTTAGGCTCTTTCTCCTCAGTAACTCCCCTGTAAATGGTAATGCCCGTCATCCAGTTCACAAAGTTCCTCTCAAGCTTAGGGTGCTTAAGAGCCTAGAATTATTTTGGCAAACTGAACATGATCCTATCCTTTACCATAATCTGAGGTTGAGGATCACGAAATGTGAGGGAAAACAACTCAATATATTCCCCTTTCTAGATCCTTTCTTTTGTGGCAAGTGGGAGGTGTGATCCCAAAGGAGTGGACATTCCTGCATAAGGGTTGCACTCAACCACTCTGTCTACCTCAGCTACAGCAAATGCTCCCACTGTCACCACCCCGCTCGAGTCACCTACTTTAGGGACCAAGGACTGCTCAGCCTGCACCCCTAACAGAATAATCTGGGATGTCCCGGGCATTATAGAAGATGCACCAAGAGATACAGATGTTGAGCATTCAGCTCAATCACTCTGACCAGGTTCACCAGGCTGCACCAAATCCCATGGCAATGTGTCCTGGAGCCCAGGTTGCTCCTCACTAGGCCTCTCCAGGCCGCAGAAAGGTCTGTAGTCTCCTAGGCCCAATCAGCCTGGAACCGAGGCCCCGTGCTGAAAATTGGCTGCATCAGGCCCAAACACTCACAGCAGTCATAGCACCTCACTTGACTGCTCTGTCAAAAATGGCTGCCACCATGTGGCAATCGAGGGCTATATAGCCCCCAAATCTTACTGGTAATTTCACGAGATCCATGGTCTCATGAGATTACCAGCATGCTGGGGATCTCGCAAAATCCCCTTGATTGGCTGGGCAGTGCAGGAAGGGTGGGACTTCCTGCCTGCCCAGCCAATCACAGCATCAGAATCTTTAAAATTGGCCGGCACAATGGAGGGCCCCTCCCAACGCATTGGGGGGTTCCTTGTTTGTTGCTTTTGGGGGATTTTTTGCACTGGCAGCAGAATCTCTTTGCTGTACCAGCTGCCTCTGCTATATGTCAGAAGTTTGCAAGCCAGAAAATGTAAGTGCTAGATAGGAAGAAAAATAATTAATTTGAGGTATGATGATGGACAAAGGTGCTGAGGATACCATGAGCAGCTAAAAAGACAGACAAATATGTCCTAGAACAGATTAAACCAGAACTCTCCCTGGAAGCCAAGATAATAATAATAATAATATGGTTTATTTGTATACCGCCCCTCTGGCAAGCCAATCTAGGCGGTGAACAACAGGATACCTTAATAGATTACAACAAATTAAACAACAATAATACAATAATACATTACAGTAAATTAAACAATATCTTTCCCTCCTCCCCAACATTAAACAAATAACAACATTAAGATCCCATCCCTCATTCCTACCCCCCACCCCCAAACCAAATCAACAAACAAATTAAGAACAATTATTAAAATACAGTACATTAAAAAATACAATGTGTGTAATTAAGATAATTGGACAAATAAGTCCAAACAACAATTTGATCTTAAGGAGTCCCCCCCCCAGTTCATCGAGTCCCCCCGTGCCTGTTGTTACTGGCAAGCTTAATTAGTTCTGTGCTGGGTGTTGGACGAACCGTGCCTCCGCCGCCAACGGCGCTGCGCCCTGATGAAAATGGAGCTGGGCGTGTAAAGAGGCCAACACCCTCCTTCCAGCGGCCCCGCTGAGGACAGGTGTTCCCAGCCGCCCAAATGATGGTAGCTAGGGCAGACAGAGCCCTTCAAGTCCTATGTCCTTCCCGGGGCAATAGTATTAAA
>JAIPUX010001232.1:119345695-119355915 GCA_020142125.1 Phrynosoma platyrhinos
CGGACAATAATGGAAGTTTTAAAGGAATTTGGGAAAGTGTCAGGATACAGAATAAATAAGACCAAGTCAATTATGATGACTATGAATATTTCCAAGATGGAGATTGAAAAATTAAAGGAAATAACTGAGTTTAAATTTGAAGACAAAAGCAAATACTTGGGAATATGGCTTAGCACTAAAAATTCTGACCTTTTCAAAAATAACTATCAAAAAGTATGGTGTGAAATTAAAGAGAGCATGAAAAGGTGGGAGCAATTAAATTTATCCTGGATGGGAAGGATAGCAGTGGTTAAAATGGCAATTCTCCCAAAATTAATGTATTATTTCCAGAATATCCCCAAGAATTGATAATGAGAAAATTCTTAAATCATGGAATAAGGATATATTAAATTTTATTTGGAAAAATAAAAGACACAGAATAAAAGCCATAGATTTACAAGATATAGTAAACAGGGGAGGCTTGGCTGTACCAAATTGTATCTGGTATTACGAAGCATGTGTTTTGGATTGGCTCCAGGAATGGTTACTGTTGAAAAATCCAAGAACCCTTGATTTAGAAGGGGGAGATTTATTGTACGGTTTTCACTCCTACTTGTTTTATGACAAGTGTAAGGGGGACGCGAGGTTTAAAAATCACTATATTTGTAAATCATGTTTAAAAATCTGGCTGAAATATAAGACAAAATGGTGTTTAAAAGTACCACTCTGGGCCTCCCCTGCAGAATCCATTTTGATGAAAACAGTTTATAAAGATGCTAAATGGCCCCGATATAAAGATTTAATCGAGGGTGAAGGTACTGAAAGTAGGTTTAAAACAAGGGAAGAATTAAGACAATTAGGATGGGATATGAATTGGTTCACATATATGCAAATACATGAACAATTTAAATCGGATGTAAAAGTAGGCAGGATTGGCTCAGCAGATAAAAATTTTGAGAATGTGTTATTTGGAGAAAATAAGAAGAGAATTTCAAAATATTATAATCTAATCAGAAATTGGGAAACTGAAGAGAATACAGTCAAAACTTATATTGTGAATTGGGCAAAAGACTTAAATCAGAATGTGAATTTGGATGATTGGACAAAAAGCTGGGAAAATGTTAAAAAATGGGCAAATAATATAGGTAGAAGAGAAAATGCTTATAAAGTAATGAGCAGATGGTACCTTACTCCATATATATTATCTAAACTTTACAAAGGATGTAACCCCACATGTTGGAAATGTGGTGAGGAGATAGGCTTTTACTTCCATGCTTGGTGGAAATGTAGGGTCTCCCAAAAATATTGGAGTATAATTAACAAAGAAATCATGGAAATAGTTAAAATAAATATACAATTAGATCCGAAAATATATCTATTGAATATTTGGGAGAAAAAAATGAAAAAGAAGGTGGATGCCTACTTTTCTTATTAATCACTACGGCAAGAATTCTCTTTGCTAAGTATTGGAGAAAAAGTCAGATTCCAAAGTTGAAAGAGTGGAGAAGCAAAATGTATGAAACATATGAATTAGAAAAATTGACATGGTTAGCTCAAAATAAATCATTAAAGGAATTTCATACTGTTTGGAAACTATGGTATAGTTATGAGAAAGAAAAGATGAAAGACATGAGCCAGTTTCAAATAGATTAAAGGATTATATATGTACTATATTGGATTGATAGATTATATATATAGGGAGTTAAGTTATATGGGGATTAGGTAGGGGATAATGGTAACAATGAAAATAGAGTGTTAATTGAAATTGAAATTGCATAATATAGTTCATCATAGAATGAGAAAATTATAATAGTAAGCATGATTGTTGTTATTTGTATTAGAAGATTAGAGTCGCAGGCTGACTTTATGGATGTTTATAGATGCTATAAATAAATATTGGTAGAAAAAATAATGATGAAGCTTCTGCAAACAGGGTATAAGGAAATAAATAAATAAAGCACCGAAGAGTGAATATAGACTAAGATATATTGCTAATATTGAAGTATATATAGCAAGAGGTCTAGATTAAGAAGAAGAGCCCTCCCTCCATTCCATCCAGTGTCATCAGGGAGAGAGACAATAGGCCCAGCACCACTGGGCCTAGATTAAGAAGAAGAGCCCTCCCTCCATTCCATCCAGTGTCATCAGGGAGAGAGACACCAGGCCCAGCACCATCGGGCCTAGACTAAGAGGAAGAGCCCTTACCTTTTAAGGGGTGGGTGGGTTTCGGAATTTTTAGGTTTTGTTTGCACTGTATTGACATATCTTTATGTAAATTTTAATGTTGTAAGCCACCCCGATTGCTCTGCAGAGGAGCGGGATATAAATAAAAATTATTATTATTATTATTATTATTATTATTATTATTATTATTATTATTATTATTATTATTATTATTATAGATAAGAAGGAGTCACGTGATCCTTAGTAAAGTCATGGAAGTAATGTGTGTCCATGTTAGTATGGTTTAATATTTGTAGTTATTAGTGTAGATATTTGTTATATTACTGATATTTGGTTGTTTTTGTCATTTCTTTTTATGTTTTGTTTTGTTGTTCGTTTTTTGTTTTGTTTTGTTTTGTTTTTTGTTTGTTGCTTTGTACAGTACTTGTTTTTATGTCTTTTTAAAATATTTCTAATAAAGTTGTTTAAAAAAAAGAAATAGTGCAAATTGAGTCCACTTTAAAGGTAAGGGTTAGGGAATCATGGGAACTGTAGTTTATTGTGGCACCAGAGCTCTCTGACAGAGAAGGCTCGAGGTCTCAGAAAAAAATAACAATTCCCATGATTCCCTAGCACTAGCTCTTAAGTGGACTCAATTTGCACTATTTCTGGCAGTCTGCAAAGGCCCTAAATTTTACAGATTTTAAGTAATGTTCTCTTTAGTCTTCACAGTAAGGTTGCTATATCAGTGATGAGTAACAATCAAGTAGCAACTAAATGAATACTGTGCAAGAATTTTTTTTCTTATAGCCAATGGTTCTGATAGTAAAGCAAAACCTTCTGGTACCACAATCTTTCTAGTAGCAATTGGCAAGATGACTACCTCTGGAGTCTTTATGCAGCCATTTCGATATATGAATCTTCTTCAGTTGTCATGGATTATATATCTCAGCTGAGAACAAACTTCATATTTCAGTGTTCAAAATGCTGTTTTCAACAATCCTTCCCAACAATTTGAATATGTAAAAATAACAACATAAAATACCTCCTATCTTTTATCAAATATATATATTTACCATTTCTTAACATTACAAATTTATCTCTCTTCTGGAACAAACTATTCCCCATTTAACAAAATCAGTCTTTCTGTATACTGTTTTCTGCAGGAAATTTTTATACAAACTCTGAATTTGTAGGTGAAACTCCAATACAGTACATTCTCTTAAAGGAACATGACTGTATCAATTCACATGAATACTACAACTCTCATGTACTGAAACCCTGGATCTGACTGAAACCCAATACCATCAAAATACAATAAAGTAATCCTTTAGTTATACCATCTAGTAATGAAGATAATATTCAAACTACTTAATAATAATCTAATACAGGAATTTGTATAATATCAACACACTAAGAAGACTATTGCTCTACACTCTTAAAACAAGGTGAGGTTGCTTTAACCACTCTAGCTGCCTCCTATTGCATTCTGGAACTTGTAGTTTAGGAAGAGGAGACAGTTGAAGCAATTAAAGTGACCTTGCCCCGTTTTAAGAGTGTGGTGCTATAAGATCGTATGATTCTCATGAATTCAACCCTGACTGTAGATAAATATACTGAGGGGGAAACTGACATTGTAGCATTACTCTATAGGGACCCAGAATATACTGAGTTTACAAAATCATATGATTAATGTGTTAAAATATTTCAGACAACACATAGATTATAAAAAGAGTGATAAATTTAAATGTTCATTTAAACCATAAGGTTTACTTGATAACAGTTTGTGGAATTTTGAAGAAGTTTGCTCTGTAAAGACCCTCTGTTAAAGGGACGAGACTTAATTTGTTCCATACCAAAAATCTTTAAAGAGTCTGGTGGATGGCCAAATTGAAAAAAGTGTTCTGACAAAGGAATGTCCAGACTGCCATTTTTAATTTTACTCTTATGTTCAATAAATCTAGTTCCCAAATTTCTAGACATTTGATCAACATAATTTTTTTGACATGGACACAAAATAATATAAATAACATTATTGGAGTTACAGTTAATAAATTATCTTAAGTGATAATGTCCCTTTGATGTTGAGTGTATGAAAGTTTTAATTTCCAGGAACTCCTCACAAGAGCAGTGTTTACATTCATGGTGACCTATGGTAATTAAATCGTCCTGTTTGTGTTGATAAAATTCCATATGAACCAATGAACCTTTTATATCAATTGTTCTTCATAACCCTATGACAGGTAATTTAGAGCAACCTGGAATATTTTTAACCACATACCAATATGTGAAAATAATCCTTTAAATGTGATGAGAAACATGATTAAAAGCCAGGGAACCTATAATTCTGTCATGTGTTTTCTTATCAGAGTATACAAACAGTGAAGTTCTATCCCTTGATGCCATCCTATTTCTAGCCTCATTGATAAAATGTTGAGGAAAAACCCTATCAATCAGTTCCTGTTGATATTGATTTGCCACCATTTTATAATTAATATCATTTATAGAATTCCTTTTCAACCTTAAGATTGAATTTTTTTTAATTGTTAAGGATGACAACTAAAAAAATGTAACATAGAATTACAATCCGTGGATTTATCAAAATTGCATATCCCAATCCTCGAATTATGAATGTAAACCAACACATAAAAAAAAGAAAAGAATCTGCTGTAAATCAGATGGCATGTAAATTTGATATGCAGACTAATGGTATTAATCCATGCAAAAACAAAAATAAAAACTGATTAACCTTAGTAGGTTGTGGAAAAAAAGAATGAAAATATTATCAATGTATTGACCATAGAACTGAAAATGTTCCAAAAATGGAATCACCTCTGATGTAGTTGGACTCTAAATAAACCATATATAAATTGGCTATACTGGGTGCAGCTGGGCTGCCCATTGCAACTCCTTTAATTTGAAGAACAAATTGGGTATTGAATCTAAAGTAATTATTTTCCAAAATAACATCTAGAACATTGAGTAAAAAAAAATATGAAGGAACTTTCTGAACAAGACAGGACTGTAAATAGTTTTCAATTACATCTCAGACTTCTGAATGAAGTATTTGTTGCTAACTGCCCTCAAGTCAATCTCAACACATGGCGACCCTATGGATGAGACATCTCCAAAACACTGTCCTCCACTATTCTGCTAAAATCATGCAAACCCATACCCATGATCTCCTTAATAGAGTCTATCAATCTGGCATGTGGCCTTCCTCTCTTCTTACTTCCCTCCACCTTCCCCAGCATTATTATCTTTTCTAATGAGTCCTCCCTTCTCATGATATGTTTGAAGTACAACAGCCTCAGGGCCTCGGCAGACAACCAATAAAGTCGTCTCCGAGGCCTGGAAGAGGAGGGGCAGCCGCACGCACAGTGCCCCTTCCTCTTCCTGAGGTTGCCCTCGGAGCTGCCGGCCCTCCGCACGGCCGGCGCTCCGGAGGCAACCTCCCGCCGCAGCGTCCTCACACGCTGCGGCAGAAAAGGCAGGGAAAGTGTGCCCTACACTTTTAGGGCACACTTTCCCTGTCTTCTAAAAGGAGCGCCAATTTGGCGCTCCTTTCAGGGATGCCGCAGGAGCGCCGTGATGCAGAGGCTGCGGTCCCGTGGCACTCCGTCCAGCGGCGTCCTGGAAGCACTTGTGTGCTTCCCCCCTTTGTTTGGTCATATTGGCTTCCAGTGAGGTTTCCAGCTTAATCTGTTCTAGGACTCATTGTCTTTTTCACAGTCCATGGGGTTCTCAGCACTTTTCTCCAGCACCACATCTCAAAGGAGTTGATTTCCTTCCTCTCATCTTTCTTAACTGTCCAGCTCTAACATCCATACATGGTAATAGGGAATACAATGGCTTGTATGATTGTAACTTTTGTGCTGAGTTGTATATCTTTGTATTTTAGAATCTTTTCTAGTTCTTTCATAGCCACCCTCTCCATCTTCTTCTGATTTCCTGACTGCAGTCCCTATTTCTGTCCATGTTTGATCCCAGGTATGAGAATTCTTTTACTATTTCTATTTCTTTATTGTCTAATGAAGGTCCTCAGTGGTCATTATTTTTGTTTTCTTTATGTTCAACATTAAGCCTACCGTAGCGCTTTCTTCTTTGATCTTCCTTAGTAGATGTTCCAAGTCTGTGAAGTTTTTTGCTAGTACTATGGTTTAATCTGCATATCATAGATTGTTAATATTCCTTCTTCCTATTTTCACTCCTCCTTCTTCTGTATCCAAGTCTGCTTTTCTTATAATATGTCCTGCATATATGTTGAACAAGTAGGGTGATAAGATGCAGCCTTGTATGATTCCTTTGCCAATGGGGAACCATTCTGTTTCTCCATGTTCTGTTCTGATAATAGCCTCTTGTCCTGAGTACAGATTCCTCATCAGGACTATCAGATGTGTTGGCACTCCCTTGTCTTTAAGGGTATTCCATAGCCTTTCATTATCTATGCAATCAAAGCCTTTGCCATAGTTTTTAAAAGCACATGCTGATTTTCTTTTGGAATTCCCTGGTGTGCTCCATTAGCCATCGTATGCTTGCAATGTGGTCTCTCATGCTTCTTCCTTTTCTGAACCCTGCTTGGACTTCTGGGATTTCTCTCTCCATCTACGGTTGGAGTCTATGTTGCAGAACTTTGAGCATAATTTTGCTTGCATGGCAGATCAGTGCTATGGTCCTATAATTGCTGCAGTCTCTTGTGTCTCCATTTTTGTGGATGGGAATGTATATTGATCACTTCCAATCTATGGGCCATCATTTGGTTTTCCATATCTGTTGATATATGTTGGTTAGCACTAGAGTTTACTCTGTCAATGTGGATTGCAGCAGTTCAATTGGAATATCATTTCTTCCTGGTGATTTGTTTTTCACTGTTTCTCTTATTGCAGTTTCCACCCCATTTTTTTTTTTTTTTAGAATTTGGGGTTCACCTTCATATAGCTCTTCATTCCATGGGTCCTTCATTTTGTCATCTCTTTTGTATAATTCTTCTTTGTATTGCATCCAACATCTTTTTATTCCTTCCTTGTCTTGACTTATGTTATTTTTATTGTCATAGATCGTCCCGGTCCTTGGTTTGATTTTTTCTTTGATTTCTCAGATCTTGTGAAATAGATCCCTTGTTTTTCCTTTTGTTGTTGTCTTCTGTTTCTCTGCATTGGTCATTGTAGTAATTTCCTTTATCTTTCCACACAAGATGTTGTACTGTTGCATTCATAATTCTTAGTTTGTTCCTATATCCCTTTTGCTGTTCTTCTCTTTTTTTCTTTATTGCTTGTAATGTTTTTGATGTCATCCATGTTTTTTCTTTCTTTCTTTTGGTTTATTGAATGTCTCTCTCTGCCTTCTTATTTTATTATGTCCCTGGCTTCAGACCATAGTTCCTCTGGTTCTCAGTCTGTTATGCTTAGTAGTGCAAACCTGTTTCTTATGTTGTCAATAAATTTTGTTGAGATATTATTTATATCATATTTTGGTCTAATCACTGGTTTTGTTTTCTTCTTGAGTCTTACTCTAATTTTTGATATGTGTAATTCATGAACTATGCCACAATCCATGCCTGGTTTAGTCTTGGCCACCAGTTCAGAGTTCCACCATCTTTTACTTCCAGTTATATAATCTATTTGATTTTTTTGGTTGACCATCTGGTGATGTCCATGTGTGTAACCTTCTTTCTGGTTGTACAAAAAGTGTGTTTGCAATGAATAGGTTGTCGGCTTCACAAAAATCTATCAGATGCTCACCTGCTTTGTTTCTTTTGCCTATTCCAAATTGGCCTACTGTTTTTTATTCTTCTTTGCTTCCAACCTTTGTGTCCCAATCTCCAATGATCAACATGGCATCCTGTGTTGATGTGCTGTCAATTTCTTCCTGTACTCCTTCATAGAATCTATCAATTTCTTCTTGTTCTGCCTCTACGGTTGATGCATATACTTGAATGATGGTGATATTCATAGGTTTACCATGGAGCCTTACTGAAATGATTCAGTCTGATTTTGCATTGTATCCACTGACTGCTTTTGCCACATCTTTTCTTAGTATGAAAGCCACCCCATTTTTTCTTGTCTTTTCATTCCCTGAGTAGAACACTGTATAGTTGTTTGATTCAAAGTGGCCCATTCCTGTCCATTTTAAGTCACTATCGCTAGTACTGCTATGTTCATGTGGTCCATTTCCATTTTCACTATATCCAACTTCCCTTGGCTCATGCTTCTCACATACCATGTCCCTATTTTATTTGTAATGCTGCTTTGGATGCCATTTGCCTTTCTAAGAGGGTCTACTATTTGTCTTGACATCTTTTTTATGCCCTTGGCTAATCTTTCAAGTATGATGATACCCGTTAATTTTTTGTTAATGCTCTGATCCTGCCTGTGTCTCACTTGGAGTATCATTGTATATAAAGAATTTACATCTAAAGTGATAAGAAATAGACTCTACCTTTCTGTCATCTATGCTTTGAATAAAATGGTGAGTGTATTTTTATAGGATGCTGTCTTAACATCTAAAAGAGCCAAAAAAAAAAAAAAAGAGTCCAAGAACTGTGATAAAGATTCTAACTGGGAACCTGACCCTGAAATTATAGGTTTGCCTTGTGGTGGAAAACCTGCCTTATGAATTTTGGCCAAAATATAAAAAAAATAGGAATACGAGGATTCTCTAGTATCAAAAAAGATGCTGTTAATGAATCTATATAACCAAAATACTCTCCTTCCTATACCATAACTTTAATGACATATTTAATAGAATTAGTAGGATCCTGTTTTAGGGCTTCATAATTGGTACTATCATTGAGTTGGTGTTCAACTTCCTGTAAATAGTGCCTATCTAAGAGAACTATTGCTCTCTCTTTATCTACTGGTTTTATTATGACTTCTTGTTTAGAGGATAAAGTTTTATTTTAATCTTTCTTCTTAAAGGCACTTTACCTCCCCTCCCCCCCACACACACTTACAAAGGCTGCAAGCCAATGTATATGCACGAAAAGAACTAATTCTGCTGCATGATTATTTGTGGAATGATAGTGTGGATTGATCTTAAGGTATACAAGCATGGTTGAATCCAGATTTAAGGCCAATACAGAGCGGCACAAAGGGTTGGCCTGGGGATAAAGTTGGGGTGGGGCAGCCACATGCTGGCTGTCCCAACTCCACCCTGACACTGTCTTGATGCTGCGCACCCATTTGCATGGTACATGACATCACGATGCTCTTTTGGCGCAGCATGCACACATGCTGTGCCAAAAGGGCGCAAAAAAGCCATGACTGTGGCTGAAAGGGTGGCATTTTGCTGCTTTTTTGGGAGTGGCAAAAAGAAGGATCCGGACCACAGTGTGCAGTTGCCATGACCCTGATCCACCACTCCCAGGGGTGGTTCTGTGCCACCCCTTTTGGGCCATCTGTATCGGCCCTTAGTCATGCATAAAATGAACCCTCGGAAATCGGTGAGTTTCATTCTAAACATTATTTTAGTGGCTCTCGTCTAAACATGATCTAATCTGGATTTAACCATATGTAATTAGTCTCTTATTTGCCTTTTTATACCATATGTTAAAAGATAGCACATTGTTTTATTTATTTAATCATATTCTGCCAAGTAAACTGAGAGTGTGTCAACACTACACAATTACAGCAGTTAAACACTTTATAACTTCCATGGCTCCTATAGCTTTAATACATTCTGACAACTTTATGTTAAACAACTCTACAGACAGCTCTCTGTATCCATGGAGGTTTTTTTATCCATGGAATCAACCATCCACAGCTTGAATTTTTTTTTAAAAAAAAACACAAAACCTTGAAGTTGTTATTTTATATAAGGGGCATCATTTTACTACACCATAGCATAGAATGAGACTTGAATATCCACATATTTTGGTATTCATAGGCAGTTCTGGAACCAAACTCCAGCATATATCAAGGACAGACTGCATTTTATGGGAGACCATCAGCTTTGTCTAGCAGAGTTCTAGATCGTCACTGAACTGCAGGTCCCAGGTTTTCACAGAATAGAGGCAGGACAGTTGAAGTATATAATAATAGTAATAATAATAATAATATTTATTTGATACCCCGCCCCTC
>JAIPUX010001232.1:119356015-119368350 GCA_020142125.1 Phrynosoma platyrhinos
GATATGTGTAATTCATGAACTATGCCACAATCCATGCCTGGTTTAGTCATTGTAGTATCAATATAATGTATATAGACTCTAAATGAGAGTAACCATTATGCCTTCCTGAAATGGCAGGATATGCAGCTGGCACCCACCTGCTGATTTTCTGTATCTAACACCTTTCAGAGGGATGAGTACTTGTTAGATTGATGGAGCACTGATTTGGAGAAATTATCTTGCATTCACCCCATATCCACAATGACAAGAGTTTATTACATTAGCTCATCTAATTAAAAATTATCCAGTTTACATACAAACACACATGCTAGAACACAAAATTAAAGGAATAGGCTTGTGGAGCTTAATCATTTTTTGGAATACAATGTGTGTGTGTGGGGGGGAGGGCATTCACCAAAGCCAAACAGAAAATGGTGGATCAGGGCAATGTCAATTAGAGATGCATGCATCTGACCCCATCCATTTGTCCCTGCAATTATCTCATTGCAATGAAAACCTTCTGTGTATCTGTTCTTAACCAATAATCCAACAACAACAAACTAGTAGTTCTACATATTTAATTCCATAAACCATGTTCAAGTCTGGAAATGAAGCCATTCCAGGCCTCTCTAGAAGAATAATGTTTTATCAGGACTGGACTGGTGCAAAATATTTTGATGATGATTGAAGGGATAAAGTGTTAAACTGCTGTAATTGTATAGGGATGCTATCAAGTGGGTAGGTAATTTTGGAATATGTCTAGAGAAGGGCAACCAAAATGCTAAAAGGTCTGGAAACCATGCCCTGTGAGGAGTAGCTTAGGGAGCCTGGTATGCTTAGCCTAGGGATGAGAATGAAAAATAACCATTTTTCAGTATTTGAAAGGATGTCATATTGAGAATGGAGCAAGATTGTTTACTCCTGCATCAGAGACTGGAGCATGGAGCAAAGGACTTAAATTATAGGGTTCAAAAGAGATTCTCCTTAAACATTAGAAAGAATATCCTGTAAAAAGACCATTAAATAGTGGAATATGGAGTGTAGTGAAGTCTGGTTCTTTGAAGGTTTTTAAAAGAGAGGCTGGATGATCACCTCTGATTGTGTGTTCCTGCATGACATAATGGGATTGGATTGGATAGTCTCTTCCAACTATATGGACTTTATCACATGGGGAAAATTGGAAGTTTAAACAGTGATTTTCCTATGAAAATCACACATTCACAATTAAGATTTTCACACAACATTGCTATTAAAGTGCCATTATCCTGGAAATATCCCATGAAAATCATGCATTCAAAAGCAAAAAGCAAAGCAGCTTCATTTATATACCACTTCATATCACGCATGGGATGTCTAAGCGGTTTACAACTGTGAGCTGATTGCCCCCCAACAAGCTGGGTACTCATTTTAGCAACCTTGGAAGGATGCAGGCCTGAGTCGAGCCTCAGCCCTGGCTGGTATTGAATTCGCAACCTTGTGGTCTATGAGTGAGTGGATGCAGTACAGGCATTTAACCACTGCGCCACCAGGCATTCACGATAAAAGGTTTTCAAATGATGTCATGATTAAGTACCATTATCCCAGGAATAACCAGAAAATAAACAGTAACAAATCATTCATGGGGGAATCCTATGAATGATTTATTGCTGTTTATTGCCTGTTTATTCCCTGGTTATTCCTGGGAAAATGACTCTTTAAGCGTGCTGTGTGTGAAAATCTTAATCACTATTTTAATGGCAATTGCACGATTTTCATTGGATAATCACCATTTAAACCATTTAAACTCTGTTTAAACTCCCAGTTTTCCCCTGTGTGATAAAGTCTATGATTCTAATTTCCCCATCTGCCACCAAAGTGTTATAATGCTCCAGAGGGAGTACTGTGATTTTCTTTTCTGTTGTGTTTTAGTTCAATTCCTCTTAAAATTATTGAATGGGCACATATTTCACTCTGAAATGCACTCCTTGACTAACACCTTATCTTACTATTACAATATTTAACAGTTTTGCCTCTAAACATAAGCTTCTAATAAATTCAATAGAAGGCTTTAACTATTCTTTGTGAATTTTAGAAAATAATATATTTCCCAAGGAATTTGATGCTGTCATGCACACATTTCCACTTCTCCTCACAAGTTTAGGATGATATACTTACCAAGTGTCTCAGGCTCTCCCAATAATGGGGGTGGGGGAGGGAAAGAAGATGAACTGTCAGTCTTACTAGATGGAGATTATTCTATAAGAGGTGAGCAACATCACAAAATTGATAAATTTGCAATTTAATGTGTTTTGATTCCATATCATGTTGCCTTCTATTGTAAAGATATATTTGTATGTCTTGCTCCTTGTAACTGTTATACAACTTGAACTTCTAGTTTTTGAAATTATTATCTTCTAGTAATAGGTTGATAGTTCCAGAAGGGATGATGTTAGGGCTGTCAGATTAAATGTGCTTTTTACTTTCTGTGGTACAAATCACTGGAGTCTGGTGAGATTCTGATGGGTAAACATGCAATTGTTGAAAGTTTGTCTTTGATTTCCTGTTACAAGCATATCCAGGGGTAGTCATTTTGAACATATAGAAACGTACAATATCATCCTAAATCCACAAAACAGTGATACCTTTATTGGGACAACTAAAATGCATATGTACATGTTTCAAGCTTTTGAAGCTTCACTGGATTAAAAATCACACAAGAGATTTTTTTCCCTTTCTCCTGTATGATTTTTAACACCTCTGCCTGACAAAGAAGCCAGTGGAGCCAGTCGTTTTTTGATGCTAATGTACTTTTTTACAAGCATAGGAGATCTAAATTGTACTAAAACTGCAATCCTAGTAGGAATAGACATATAAGCCTTTAACTGTTTGATAATTTTGTACTATTGTGGCCATCCTCAGGATTAGACTGTGTGTTTGGGAAAGCTGGTTTCATTTAATTCAATGTGTAAGTTATTCAGGTACTAAATAAATGAAATATGATTTTATTTATTTATTTATTTATTTAGAGTATTTATACCCCACTATTCATCTACAAAGGCTTTCAGAACAGCTTGCAAATTGTTACAATTCCCTGCCCTCAGTCTTACAATCTAAATTTGTTTTAAACCTATGTCTGATTTAATACTGTTTTAAGGGGGGGGACGGTATTGGGGTGTATTATATAATTTGTAATTTTAACTTTTGTTAGCTGCCTCAATTGCGCTGAGAGGGCCGAGGTAAAAATAAAAATTTATTATTATTATTATTATTATTATTATTATTATTATTATTATTATTATTATTATTAAAAAGACATGACACAAAAGTAGAGGGGAATGGTAGTGGGGAAGGGGATCAAGTCCTGCAGTTCTTCTCTCCCTCTGTGGCCTGGACCATGACAGACTTGAGGGAGGGGTCTCCTTCTTAATTTAGGCTAGGCTTGATGGAGCTGGCCTGCCTCTCTCCCTCTGAGGCTGAGGAGATAAAAATAAGGTTTGATACTTGTAACTGCCAAGGGGTTGATTGCTAGAGATTGAAAACTGACATTGAAAATAGCTTGATTTATAACAACTGCTATATGTCTGCAATTAATATAGTGATCATATATGTGTTTATCTGAAAGTAATCACACAATGTAGCTTTCTACTGAGCAGGCCTGCAATGCTGGCATGAAAAATTAGATACAGACTTTTTGCCCTGTTTACCAGACATAGGCACTATACACCTGGATGTAGGTTATAAAATAGTTATTAATTTTTTATTATTTTATTTTATTTTGTTCTAAACAGAGACAATGAAAAGTGTTGATTTTTCAACCCAGTAGTTTTACCAATATACTAATAATATAAATGTATGCAGAAAATACAAACAAAAGAAATTTTACTATAAGAAAAAATGGACTGTCATTAATTTAGTTTTCAAGTATCTGTTTTGTCTCATACTACCATATCCCTCAGTTTCCACTATTCTCTCCCCCTGAACTGACTTATTCTGTCAGCTGACCAAGATTTGAAGAGGTGCCCTGTGGGTAACCAGAGGTAGGCAACCTTTCCCCTTTAAGGGCCGAGGGACTTCAGCTCCCAGAATCCCAGGAGCTATTGGCCAACATGGGACTATTGGCCAACATGGCTGAGGCTTCTGGGAGATGAAGTCCCTTGGCCCTTAAAGGGGAAAGGTTGCCTACCCCTGGGGTAATCCTTTCGGCCAGGACAATCACCAATCAAGTGTCCCTTCTGTCCATAGGCCAGTTACAGTCCAAGCCTTCTCTGTCTCTCACACTCTGATTTCTGAGCCTTAGGGTCTCTACAAATGGGTGGCTCTGGGCCGCCCCAGGAAGTGTCAGATTGAGGCCATGGCAACCCCATGCCATGGCCCCAATCGGCCCTTTTGCCACTACAAAAAGAGCAGCAAAATGCTGTTCCTTTTAGCAGCAGCAAAAGGCCACCCTAAGAGCTGGTACCATGACTCTTCAGCACCCTTTCAGCACAGCATGTTAAAATGCTGCTCCGGAAAAGTGTCCTGATGCCGCACACTGTGCATAACAGTGCACAGCATCAGGATGGAATTGACATGGGATTGAGGCGGCCAGCCTGTGACTGTCTCACCCCAACTCTACCCCCAGGCCAGCCCTTTGGGCCAGTCTGCAGAGGCCCTTAGTTCTCTTCTCCTTTCCCTGAGAGTGGCTTGGGTGTCATGGTCAGCCATGAGGAGGACTCAGAGGATGAGGCGGAGGTCTTGGCCCCCCTCAGGTGCAGGGGGATCTTGAGGCTGTGACAGGGCCCAGTTCTGCCCTGCCAGGTTCCAGCTCTGCTCTCCCAGCCCCTGCAGAGTTGACTCAGCCTGGCCCTAGCTGTGTGGAGCCTCCTTCAGGGGACTCTGAGGCTCAGCAGCCCAGCCTTGCCCCAGCAGAGGTTTGGGAGATGTAGAGCAGCAGGACATAGGAATCCCTACCTTCAGCCAGAAGAGAGCTGAAAGGGCATGCCTTCAGTGTTCCAGAAGGCTCACTGAGAAATGCTCATCCATCACTCAGCAGCTGTGATAAGGGAGTGGCTCTGTGATTTAAGGCATGTGAGAGATGCTGAGTTCCCTTGTCACAGATTATAGAGCTTTTCATTTAGTGAACCCTGCTGGCTCTGGCTTACCTAGACCCCGTCCCTTGATATCTTGCTCCCTAGCCCTTGGACTGCTTTTCAACCTACACCCTGGGAATGGACTGGTCGACCAACCCTCTGACATCTTGACCTCAGACTGAACTTTTAGTTGTTGACCTCTGGAATCCTGAACCTGGACTGACTTGTAGCTTCTTCTATTCAGATGGAAGACAGGTCTGTTATTTGGAGACTGCCTGCTGGCAGCTCAGCCTTGTTTTTGCTGAGCTGCTCTTATCAGCTGTGTTTGTGTGTGTGCGGGCAGCATTCCTGGACATTAGGTTTGGGTTGGTTCCCTTACTCACTCCCAGTTTCCACTGTGATATTAAGCGTATCTCTTCTTTCACCATTTTGGCTTCCTCTGCCAGTCAGATCCACTCCCTCTCTGTCTGCCAGTTGTCTGTCCTCCACACCCATTTCAGCAAATCTAGTTGGAGGCCAACCTTGAAATACTGTACTTTGGTTACCTTGGGCCAGTCAAGGACTTGCACTGCTAATCCCCAGAAATCTGTTGCATCTGTCATGGAGTGTACCCCCTGCATGAGCACCATCAACTTGTTTTGAGCCTTTTCCACTCAGAAGAGGTCCTCAAACTAGGCTGGTACAGCAACCATGAACTCAGGCAAATTCTCCAACTCTGAAGCACCAGCTGTTGAAAAGTTGCATGAGCCAGTCCACAGCTTCACCTTCCAGGTGAGAGGTCACACACCTCACTTTTGCAACTTCGCTTGGGAAGATAGGGCCCAACTCCCGCATGTGTGCTGCCACCTGGGCCAGGAGGTAGGACTTGCCCTTCCCTTGAACCACACTCCCAGTTGCTGGGCTGTCAGGTTCTGGGTGAAACTGGTTGGGGTTTTGACCAGTGCCCACCAGAATTCAGTCTCCATAGTCTCATGGATCAGGCCAGGGTGGAGGGTGTCTCTGGTGTGGGGCCCGGCCTAAGAGCCTCTCATCCTCCACACGCTCACCCTTCTCCATGGGCCAGTGGTCCCAACATGGTGCCAGCGAGCTGGGCCACCACCTCTTTGGCCACCACATCCCTCAGTGTCCGTCATTGCCACATCAGCCTTGCACTGGACATGGGGGTCTAGAACCATTCCTCCTACTCTGCTTTGCTCAGTGGGTCCTCCAGGTCTTCCTGCCACAGCCCATCCAATGTTTCCTTATCTCCCTCATAATCCATGGACCAGTCCTTGTAGTGTGGGAACCATTCCCCTCTGTGCCTCTGTGCTGCCCATGGGGCTTCCTCCCAAAGCTGTCTGTTCCTCCCAAAGCTGTCTGTTGTGCCTCCCTCAGCTCCATGGGGTCTTCTCATTCCCACTCCCTGGCCATAGTTCACTCACCATTCCTGCACTGTGGCCACCTGCCCATTGCTCCACTTGCCCTGAAAAGGGTCCTACAGATCAGTTTTGCCTCAGGCCAAATGTGGCTGCATCATATAAGGCATTGGTGGGAGTCTGGACACAGTTTCAGATTCAACTGACTAACAATTGAAGAGCCAATAAAAGATTACCATGAGTTTAATTGACAATTTATTCTGGACTTCAAAGCAGAGATTGCTACAGACAAGTTAGTGTCCAAACTAAGGGACTTGACAGACCGCCCCAATAGGCAGCTCCGTGCTGCCCTTGGAAATGCTGGGTTGGGGATGCAGCAACCACATGCCATGACCCCAACCAGGCAGTTCCACTCCACAAAAAGAAGCCACATTTTTGTGCCTCAGAAAGGGCTCCCTCGCCGCTGCTGTAGCAGCTTTTCTGCATTCTTTTGGTGCAGCGTGTGTAGACACTGTGCCAAGGGAGTGCCATGACACTTTCCACTGTGCAGTGGGACACACAACATGAAGCTGGCATGGGGGCAGAGTTGGGGTGGCTGGCATGCAGTTGCCATACCCCCACTGTGCCCCCAGGCTGGCTCTTTATACCGGTCTGTACAGCCCCTGAGTTTCCCCAGAACAATATACCCTTTAAAACCCTTTCTCTTCCAGCCCTCTCCTTTTTCCTTCCAGCTTTGAGTTACATCAAAAGATTATTTGAAGAGTCTGCTTCCCCCATCCTCTGCTATCTCCTGTATCTGCCCCAGGAAGGGAAGGTGTTGGTTCACTGGCCATCAAAGATTGGTCCTAGGAAGTAAACAAGGTTATAAACAACCTTCCTATAGGGCATCTGTTCTCCCAATTGTATATCATTCAGATCATAGTTCCTTTCCGATTCATCTCTACTTCTCTATATTGACATACCATCACCTCAGTTATCCTCATTCACTCATATCCTTTATTCTGGCAGATCTATACCCTTTTGAATATGACATATTGTGGTAATTGTGAAATATGAAGCCTTGGTTCACATAATGCAATATGAAGATACTTCCTGACATTAGGTAAACCATTATCTCTCAGCCTTATTTCTTTTCTGAAGAGTGGAGGGGAAAGTAAGATTGAGGGGGCTGACTATACATATCTTTAATATTCCAGTTTCAGAATTCCAGTTTGAAACATGTACTGCTTTTAAATCTCAGAGTCAATACCCAAAAATGTCTGGTGTAGATTATCACAAAGTTATGCACCTGCAGATATCAAGCCAAATTCCATCTCTTCCAAGCAACAAACAAACAAACAAAAACAAAAAATAAAAAATAAAAAACCCACAAAAAACAAAGCAGAACCCTACACCACTGCTTCAGTTTGCTGCCAAAGTTTTGTGAGTAAACCATGGTGTCCACAAGAATCAAATGTGGCATCCATCTTCTTCCTTTCTCCTCAGATGACATGGGGCCCTTCCCTGTTTCATAGCTCACCTGTGCAGATGACCCACATGGCTGAAATGGGAGGAAAATAACCCACAGCCACACTCTGGGCTTAACACTATAGCAAGATAAATCCCAGAGATTGCTCCAGATGAAAAAGCAAACTATTGCATCAGTATGCAGACTACAGTACAACAGTGCAGAGACAGGGGGAGGGTCCAAGCAGCCACCAGTGTCATTGTTGGCCATAATTTTTGTTGTCACCCACCCAAGAATTGATCACACAAGCATGCAAATGGTCAGCTGTACCATTGAACCATTCCACATCATGTGCAGCAAAATTACAACAAATACATCATACTACCAACAATAAAACAGGTTAAATAAAAACATTAACAAACAGGTTTGTCCAAACAGGGGAGGGATAGAAATGGGTATGTAAATGGGGGTGCACCATGGCTGGGCAGGAGTTTGCTGAACCAATGTTTTGTTGGGCACTTGAGCAGAGAATTATGCAGGGTGTCCAATTGGATGGTGGCTGGGCAGTACAGGGAAGGTTATTGGCTGCTTCTAGTTGAGTCTCTGTGCACTTGTGTGAATGTGTTTTCAGCAGAATGGAAAAAAAAATAATTGTGAGTCAGAGCTTGTAACTGTGATTGCTCTGTTGTCCATCTATATAGCAAAAAGGGAACAGTGTGGACTCATGTCAGTTGTAGGTTCATTGTGGGAGCTGCTGGTCAGATCAGTGGGTTCTCCTGTGAATTGGGAGCTGTTTTTCCCCCCTATCCATCTGCTTTTGGTCATACAGGTAGGAGAGAACCCACCCACATCTCCCACCAAAGTAGAGGTTATAACATAGTGTGGAGAAAAGGCAGGTTTAAGCAGGCAGGTTGAAGCTTTGGCAACATCCAATCAGGATGAGCCTAGCATTAACCAATGAAAGTGGAGCCAAAAGGGATATAAAGAGGAAGAGAGAGAGAGATCTTTGATTAGATAGGGAACTGGTTAGGGACTGATGATGGTCAAGAAAGAAGTTACCCTGAGGAGATGAAGAGCTGTTCAGGCTGGTACAGGTGCAGTTTAAAAATTTAAAAGTACCCAAGAGAGGACACAGGGTGTCCTGGATAAATTGAAGTGTTGTTATAGTAGAGACATAGTGTGTAGTGATAAGCAAGGCATAAATAATTAGAAGATGTATAAGAAGTAGAAGTGTAATAAAGATTCTGAATATTTTGGTTTATACAAGGAAACAAGTATAAAGACAAGAAGCAACAAAGATCAAACAGTGTAACAAATAAAGTATTCCAGTAACATATCTACTGTGAATAATATCCAACACAAGAGATACTGTATTTGACTTAACTTGAAAATACACTTATACTTTGTTTCAATAAGCAATTGCCTGGAGTGCTTTCAAAATACAGTTTCCACATTACCAACATTAATGAAAATATTTTGGTGTTAAGACCCCTTGAGTAGTTTGGGGAAGTAGGTTGCTGTGTTAAAATAATTGGGCAGTGCCACATTGTCACCATCACACACAGCTTACTCATTCTTTTTTCTCCTTTTCCACTGGCACTTGCATATCTTATAAAATGTTATTATTAATGCCAACTGATTATGCTGCTATTAAAAAAACAATAGAGGAGAAGGAGGAGGAGGAGGAATGAATTTTGTCATCCTGCTTTTGCTGCTAGTAGTGGTAATGGTTTATTTTTGTTTTTCTTTCATCTTATGAGGATAGGAGGAGACCAACATCATTTTTTGATAGGAAAACAGCCTAATTAAGGGGAGATTTGCTTTGCTTGTGTGAGCTAGGACACACATACACAAAAAAGGAAGCAGTTTGAAAGCCATAGATATGAGCACATGAAAATAGCAGTTGTTCAGCATCTCATAGTTTCATGGGAAGCAAATTGGCTCTCCGACTCTATGACTATACTTACTAGGGATGTAATTCTTCATTAAGTTTCTTCTCAGAGAAAACAATGAGTAATTTTAGAATTCTCTTCCTGCTGGGAGAAAGACATAGAAACACATGGTTTTCAAAGCCTATTCACAATTTGTGACTTTTCTGTGCTAAAATCACATGTGGTTGTCTATACAGAGAACAGCATTTTCTGAACAGGAAGCAGTTTTTTCTTTGCAGAAAATAATATTTATATGCAGAAATATTAAGTGCAGAAAAAAGCTGATTCTTACACAGAATATATTATTTTCAGTGCTAATCAAATCAACCATCTGCAAATTTTGCATGGAATGTCCCCAATTGCAGCACTTTTTACACAGGGAATTGCTTTTCTGTATAAAAATTAATGCTTCTGGAGAATTTCCAGTGGAAGGCGTCAGGAGAGGCTGCAAGGGAGCGGAGCTCTGGTCTTGCAACCAATTTCCAAAAAAATTGTTTTGGAAAATTTGTAATCTGTATTTCAATTGATACCTTGCCAAGAGAGTTCCTCCGGTAAGAGGGACATCAGGAACCTGTCAGGGGTCTAATTAGGTGAATAACATCTGGAGAAAAGAGAAGAGAAAGGGAGAAGGGAGAAGAGAAATCCCTATGAAGACTGAAAGGTAACCCAGACTCATTAAACAAGGATCTGTTTGAAGGGATGAGATGCTGGTACACTCTTTAATTTAAATCAACAATAATCCATGATACTACAGTGGAGAAAGCAAAACTCTTATTATTTTTTTTTCTTTTCTGAAATGGACTCTGATATTCTGTAAAAAAACATCCTAGCCATGATAAGTGTCAGAAGGTAAAAAAAAAAAGTGATGAGCTTCTTTAAAAGCCGGTAGCCAAGTGGGGAAAATGAGGATGTTGAGAAGATACTGAGAGGGTGCAGAAGTGGAGAAAGAAAGAGGAAAAGGAAAGGAAAGGAAAGGAAAGGAAAGGAAAGGAAAGGAAAGGAAAGGAAAGGAAAGGAAAGGAAAGGAAAGGAAAGGAAAGGAAAGGAAAGGTGTAGAGATAAAGAAGAAAGGAGGCTGAAATGACAGAAATAATAAGAAAGGGCTTACTTTAGGAATGTGGTGAGACCAGAGAAGAATTTAAGGACCTGTGTTTTCAACCTTATGAGGCAGTTGGTAAAGTGGACTTTAAAGTGAACTTTATAATTTTTATAATCCTGTAAGCAGGTGGTGAATAGGAGGGAGGAGCAGGCAGAGGTTTCTGGCAATATAAGAATAAACTCAGGATCCCATCCTCCACATATTCCCCAACAAAGAAGATAAAAGATTGAAGGGTTAAGGTCTGTGAAACGTCTATGAAAGGTCTTGACCATTTTGAGAATCCACTCCCATCTCTACTGTCTTGGAAATGCAGCAGAACTGGTAACTAACGTGGAAGCAGTGAAGGGAGTGGACCAGGATAAACAAGGCGTGGATTGATTGTATATTGAGTTCATCCCCTGCTTAGGGAGAAGGCAGTAAGGGCAGCTCTGGAAGTGGTAGCAAAGCAGGAAGGAACTCCAGATGAACTTGAGTCTTTAAACCCACAACTGGACGAACTTGAGTCCCTAACCCCACAACCAGAAGCAAAAAGTCTGAGTGGAACTGGCAGTGGAGGCGGCTGCAGAGCTGGGTGAGGTCTGGAGGTGTGAGAAACCCCTTTGTCATCTACTCACCTGTGGGCAGTGGCCAAGGCAGCAAAAGAAGCAGCTGTTAAATTGGAGAAAGACCCAGGATGAATGTAAGGTCCACCTCAAACTCTAGGTCATGTGGGTGGAAAGCTGTGATAGAAATAATAGTTTGAAGAAGTGGTGGAGTAGGGAGAGGTCCTGGTTGCATATAGGACAATACATTTATGCTTTTCTGGGGGGGTAATGATAGAAGTGGGGAAGGAGAGATAAAGGTATGAAAAGAGTGGAAAGAACTGAAGATTTCATATTATACCCCTTGTAGAGAATATAACATATGAGAGTAAGTGTTAACAAGTACAAAGTTGGGGGGTGGAAAATAAAGTTTATATAAGGTATATAAGTAACTACTGTTGAGTCATATGTGGGGGTTATAGTAAATATCAAATACTAATGAACATAAGAACATAAGAAACTGTAGAACTATATATTGATCCCCAGAAATTGTCATAAATGGTATGATTGTTGAAATTAATAGAAGCTCCTGTTTAAACTAACTAAGGTTGACACAAGGTTTATATAAACATGTACTGGGGGTAAGGTATTGGAAATTGTTGAAATCCTTGTGTTAATAGGTAGATGGATGGTAACTGTTATTTGTGGAAATTACTGTAAAATTTGAAGTGTTTCTTTAACAGGGAAAGCATTGATATATAGAATTACTTGTCAGAGGCAAAATATAAACTGAGAATGGCAACAGGAAAGAATGTTTTGGCCCAGTCACAGATACAAGTGATATCACAGAGAAGAGGGTCATCTGAAGAAGTTTTAAGAATAAGTGATCAAAACATGATCTTACTAGAAGAGATAAGGAAAATGAGGCTGGAAATGAAAGAATTGAAGGAAGAAT
>JAIPUX010001232.1:119373142-119395238 GCA_020142125.1 Phrynosoma platyrhinos
AATTTTTCCTAAATATTCTTCATTCTTCAATATGTAATTATTTAGTCTCCATCTAACATTAATTTTTTTTTCTTTAATTTCCAAAATAATGGGGTAATGATCGGAAAAAATCTTCTGTAATATATACATTTTATTTATTTTGGGTTGAAGTGATTTAGAGGCTAAGTACATGTCTATCCTGGACATGGATTTGTGTGCATCTGAAAAAAAGGTATATCCATTCGAATTTCCATATTTTAAACGCCAGACATCTCTTAATTCAAATTCTTCCATCATTTCAAAGAAGGATTTTGGCAGTTTACCTTGATGTTGTCTTATTGTTTTCTTAGTATGGGATAGTCTGTCTAATTTTGGTTCGATTATGGCATTGTAGTCTCCCATTATTAGTATATTGTCATAATCCACCTTCTTTAATTCTGTTTTTAGGGCATCATAAAATTTATGTCTTCCTTCCGAAGGTGCATAAACTCCAATAACCAATAGTCACATTTCTCTATTTTTAATTTCCACTGCAATATATGTTCCCTTAGAATCCTTAAAGAGTTCTTTTGTTATAAACTTCTTATTAACATAAAGGACCACTCCCTTTTTTCCCCCCTCTATTAGTGAAGTGAAACAGTTTCCTAGTTTAGGATTTCTTATATATTTAGCGTCTTTTTCTCTTATCTTAATTTCTTGTAGACAGATAACATCACTTTTTATTTTCTCCAAATAATGAAATACCATGTTTCTCTTGTGCCTGGAATTCAGGCCCTTGACGTTCCAGGACAGTGTTCTTATAGTCATTTTTGTTACTTATTCTAATTTACTTAAGTACTTTTGTTACTTATTATAATTTACTTAAGATAGTCTTATTTAACCTGATAGATTGTATAGATAATTAGTTTTTGTTTTATTTGTTTTTTGTTTGTTTGTTTGTTTGTTTGTTTTTTGTTCCACCCCTTCCACCCCAGGTATATTTTTCAAAACTTTATTTATATATACTTTCCCTTCCTGTTTCTTTATATATCTTCCTCCTCTGACTCGCTGTCTTTTCCTTCTTCTGGGTATTCCAGCTCGGAATCTGTATCAACTTCTGATAAATCCTGTTTTGGGTTATTTCCTTTTAGTCCCTTATCTAGTTCTTCTTTTTTTCCTTTTAAATCTTGTTTTTTTCTTGGTATCCTTTCTTTGTTTCATTTCTTCATATCTTTGTTGCGAAAAGAAACTAAATAAAATAGGAGAAACAAATGAAAATATAGAACCTTATCACTCAACGAGGGCTAAGACGCAACAAAGACCCAAGAGTTTTTTTAAAAAAGAATTCAAAAACTTACCCTCTCAATATGGCTGCCTGGAAACTGCTTTCTTCCCCTTTCCTAGCAGGAACTGGCCTGGAATGCTTCTTTTTCTTTCTCCTTTCCTGGCAGAAAATACCTAGAAAGCCTCTTTCTCCTCTCTTTTAGAAACTGGCCTGGAGAGCCTCCTCCTCCTCCTTCCCTGTCCTGGCCGAAAATCACAGCAGGCCATTGTTGGGTTAAGTAGAGGGTTTTGCACAGGTGGGGCCTGTGTCAGCTCCCTTACCATCCTAAACAGCTCTGCTGGATGAAATTCTGCAGACGCAATACATGCAGAAAAGAAAGATTTTTTTGCTGCATGTATTGCCTCTCGATAGGAACAAAAAAAGTTCCTATGACGAGTCTTACTACATAAGAGTCGAGTTTTCCACCAGGTGCACTCTATTCATTGTGCAGCCCACTTCATCTTCCTAAGTTCATCTGTGAACCATGGTTGTTTATTTGAAGCAGGATGGAAAGGACATCTAGAAGCGATCATGTTGATAGCCTTGGCAAGGTTGGTGTTCCAAGTATCAACCAGTGCTTCGACAGAATCACTGGCTTTACCAACCAAGGAACCCTCCAAGGTTTTCTGAAGACCAATTGACTTAATTAGCCTCCGAGGGCAGACCATCCTAATGGGTCCTCCATCCCCAGTGGGGAGGACATTGGCTCTAAGTCCAACCTTGACCAGGAAATGATCCGTCCATTTCAGTGTGGTGGTGTTAATTACCTCCACCCATGGATATGCCTGCTCTGTACTAAAGACCACATTGAGTGTATGACCCACACAATGTGTTGGCCCAGAAACCAATTGGGATAGGCCCATGTCTGTCATGGAATCCATGAACTGCCAAGCTGCGCCTGTTAAACTGGTCTTGAAAGAGTTGTTGAAGTCACACAGAACCAAAAGTCTGGATGACTCCAACAGTAACTTCGAGACCAGTTGTGTCAGCTCAGATAGGGAGTCTGTTAGACAACGGGGTGGATGGTATACTAAGAGAATCCCTATACAATCCCTGGTTTTGAGGCTTAGGTACATGCACTCAAAGTGGTCTCTTTACTGGATAGGTATCCTGGTCAGGGTGAGATTATCTCTATGAATTAGAGCCACTCCCCCCCGCCCACTTTCCCTTACCTGCTCATTGACAGAGTACCCAACCAGGAGAGCTTGGTTCCAGGTGATGGCACTATCCTCTACCAGCCAGGTTTCTGTGAAGCAAGCCAGGTCAGCCTTTTCATCCATGATCAAATCGTGGATGATATGAGTTTTATTCTTTATTAACCTGGCGTTGCAGAGAAGCAAGGTAAGGTTCTGTGACATGGTTGATAAGCTTACCAGCCCACTTTGGGTAACAGAATGGACTGAAGGTGGGATCACTTCCAATCATTGTGTGGCCAGAAACCATGTTTTGTAGTCCGTCTGTTTCGGGCCAGAATTTTCTCTCTCTGTTTGTAAAAAAGCTTTTAAACAAATTTGTACAACGTCAGAAATTCATTTCAGTTTATTGTATATCATATTTTTTCTGCCTTAAGGTAAAGGCATCTCCCTGACTTACAGGGCTGACCAGGTTGTGTGGGGGCTGGGGAGCTGGCAAAAACCTCGGGGCCTCTCTGACCCACTCAGGAGGCCAGCCAGCTCCCAGAGTCCATTGGGGAGTCTTGGCAGCTTCTCATTTGTAGAGCGGGTCAGACAGAACGCAGAACTTCCAGTGGCAAAATGGGACTACCAGCCCTGTGGGCTTTGTGGCTGGAGGTCTTGCCTCTTCCAGTTAGTAGGCCTCCCTTATTGGTAGGAAGGCTGGGGAGGGTGGGAATTTCACCCGACGTGGGCACCCCATTGGCCAGTGGGCCTATAAAAGGTCATGTGGCTAGGGTGGATAGCACCATTGCTAGCCAGAGTTCCAACTGGCAGGAGCTCTGGCTAAGAGCTCTTCCCAGTGGCAAGCTCCTTTGGCAGCAATGGCAGCAGCAGTGGCTGTTGCCACGGCTGTGGAGCATAATAGGGCTCAGGCAAGGCTGTAGAGATCTCTGAGACCCCAACAGGTGCAGCAGACATGCAGGATGGGGGCTGGGACCATCCAGGCCCCTCAGGGCTGGTACACCAAGCAGGCGGTCTCACAGCATGTCCATCTCTGCTCCTCCCCTCACATGGTGGGGTGCCCCAAAGAGGGCCTTGGGTGGCATCAAAGCCTCAGCCTCCTCAGCTTCCTAGTGCTGTGGGGGAGGCTAGTTTGCCCACACCAGGACTCTGGAGTCCCCTGCTTCCCCCCTCCCCTAGAGAGCCAGAGCGGTGTAGAGGCTTGAGTGCTGGACCTAGGATCCTTGAGACCAAGATTCGAATCCCCACTGTGTGATGTTAGGCACATCATACTCTCTCAACCTCAATGGGGGCAAGGGCAAACCCTTGCTAAACAAAGAATTTTTTAGTTCAGCTTGGGGTTTTTTTTGCCTCACAGACACCATGGCCCCAAGGAAGGCAAAGCAAGCCAGCATGGATAGCCCTCCACAAAGGGGCAGATTGGTCAACCTGGGAGACCCTGAGGCCTTGGCCCCTAAGCCCAGGCAGAGATGGGCCACACCACCAGTGTTGCCTGATTCCAACTCACCCCTGGCTGTGAGTGATGAGATATTTGAGGGATTTTCATGCACCTTTTTGACTTTTGTGCAGCAAATGGGCCAAACTGAGGCCATGCCTACTAGTGTGGTGGACACACAAGTCCCTGTGGGGCATAGTGTGCCCACTGCCACTGTTTGATGCCCTAGGGAATGAAAGGCCAAACATCAGTGGCGGCACACAGTGGCTTTGCCCAGCAGCAATAGCAGCAGCAGCAGCAACAGCAGAAGCTGCTGTTCCAGTACTTTGAGCAGCTGCAGCAGCAGCAGTTCATCCAGCTAGATCTTGGTGAGCCGCTCATCGCCTGATGAGGGGAGGAGCTGCAAGAAAAAATAGAACTACAAAAAAAAAAAAAAGAAAAGAAAAGAAAAGAAAAGAAAAAACCAAGAGGTTGTGGGCAAAAAAGGGACAGGGTTGGTGAGTCCTCCAAGCTAGCCAACAGGGACAATTACTGGCTCAGCAATGTGAAGGTCCTGGGACTGACCTTGTGGGCTTCCAGGTGCCATGCCAGGCACCCGGGGCTGAAGGGGATGTGCGAGGACCCCCAGGAAGCCACCTCACCATCTTCATGGACAATGAGGAGCCCCCAGGCCTTTACTTGCCCAAGAAGTTTAGGAAGCATATCCTCAGGGGTTACTACGTTTTTGTCTTTACCTTTCTGAAGCCTCAGGGGGAGGGTTATTCCCCTGGGTCTAGCAAGAAGGTCAGACGAGACACCAAAAGGGTTAAGGCAGAGTGGTCATTCACCAATTTGATAGGCTATTTCATTTACATGGGGGTGGTCACCATGTCCTACCCCGAATGGGATAGAACTTCAGCAACCACAAGATCAATGTCCTCAAGGCACAGGATAATAATAATAATAATAATAATAATAATAATAATAATAATAATAATAATAATAATAATATAATTTGTATTTCCCGCCTCTCCCTACAGATCGAGGCGGGAGTACAAAGATAAAATGTACAAAATGTACTGTAATACAATCAATAAAAAAAAAGAAAACATAACAATAAAACCACAACAGTAATAAAAAGAACAATAATAAACAATAAACCCAACGGTAAAAACAATAAAATAACAGCAATAATTAAAACAATAATAAAATTACAATACAAGTCTATGCCACGAGTGATATAATCTTTTTCACCCTTATAAGATGGTCATATCTAATTTTATGTTCAGTTAGGGAGGTCAGGTAGATAGGCCCACCAGAAGAGCTCCGTCTTAAGTGCCTTCTTAAAGGCCTCTAGCTTGGAAATAAGATGAATCTCCTCCGGCAGGCCATTGCATAGCTTGGGGGACACAGCAGTGAATGATCTCTGGGAAGTAGATATTAGTTTAGTTTTACAGTAGTTTAGTAAATTCTTCCCTGATGTTCTGAGGGTGCAGGACGGATTGTGTGCAGAGAGGTGTTCCTTCAAGTAACTCGGACCCAAGCCATGTAGGGCTTTATAGGTGATGACCAACACTTTGTATTGTGCCTGGAAGCTAATCGGCAGCCAGTGAAGAGCTTTTAATACTGGTGTAATGTGGTCCACTCTAGATGTTCCAGTGACCAGTCTGGCTGCTGCATTTTGGACCAGTTGAAACTTCCGAACTTGGTACAAAGGTAGCCCCATGTAGAGCATGTTACAGAAGTCCAAACGAGACATTGCTGGGGAGGCGGCAGCCATCGTGTTTGATGCCACATTCTGCAAGAGGGCTTCCCAAAGCACCAATGCCAGGTGGGACCTCATCTACAATCCCATCTGGCTTGTCGAGTTGGGGCCCCATTTCAGGTCAAAAGGGGAACTTGGCCATTCACCCAGATGGGCTAGAAAGAAAGGTGCTTGCAGGCTGCTGTGCTGGGAGTTTAACCTGGGCAAATGCATGAGGGCACAGTGCAAATTTGAGCATTGCTATGAGCTATGCTGGGCCCCCCACACGAAGCTCGACTGCTTGTGCTCTGCTGGCATGCAGCAGCCCTTTCACAACGCCCCAGCTCAGCAGCCTCTGGAAGGAAAGAGGGAGCGTCAGGCTCTGGAAACAGAAGGTGGGGGGGATCTGAGGTGAGCCCTTCATGATTGCCCGGGAGCCCTTTGACCTCGTGTCCACCCCTTCTGCCCTATTGCCTCTTCTCATGTGCTACCCAGACAGGAAGGCAGCTGCCTTCCCGGCAGTAGGTTTTACTCAGGGTTTCAGAATCCCCACAGTGGGTCCCAGGGTGGCCTCCGATGCACCCAATTTAAAATCTGCTAGGGATATGCCACAAGTCCTCAGGCCAAAAATCAAAAAGGAGTTTGAGGCTGGCAGGGTGGCTGGCTCCTTCGAATTGTCCCCTTCCCAATCTCTGTGTGTCTCCAATGGGTGTGGTGCCTCTTTCACCATCTTTCATACCACCAGGGGCATCCAACAATGATGCCATCTCTCTAGAGCTGCGCACTGTGCATTATGCTCCCTTTGACCATGCTCTCCGACTAGTACAAGCATGTTATCAGGGGGCCCTTTTGGCCAAATGTGACATTCAATCAGCATTCTGACTGTTGCCACTTCACCCCAACAATTTCTGCCTACTGGCTTTCAAGTTCAAGAGCCAATGGTACTTTGATAAGGCCATGCCCATGGGCTGCTCAGTAAGCTGTGCGGCTTTTGAGTCTTTCAGTTCCTTCCTTGAGTGGGAATTGAAAGGCCATGTAATCTCCCCCCTTGGTCACACACTACCTTGATGATGTTCATCAGCAAGGCTAACACCTGGGGCTGCGCCAAGCTTCTCACAACTTTTCAGACACTGGCAGCAGAATTGGGGATCTCTCTAGCAGTTGAAAAGACTGAGGGTCCCACCACCTCCCTCACCTCCCTCGGAATCCAAATGAATTCAGTAACAGTGATTTCTTGCCTCCCAGATGAGAAACTCTGCTTCCTCTTATCCATGGTACAGGCCACACTTGCAGCCCACAAGGCCACATGCAGGGAAGTTTAGTTACTCTTGGGGCACCTCAATTTTCAGTGCATGGTGGTTTCCCTAGGTAAGGCCTTCTGCGCCTGTGTCACAAGGGTGACTGCAGGGGTCAAGGTTCCACACGATCACATTCACCTCACCAGAGGCATTAAAAAGGACCTAAGGCTGTGGGAAGAATTTCTCAGGTACTTCAACAGGGTGTCACTGTGGCAACGTTCATGGGACCTCAGGCGAGACCTTCAGGTCCACTCCAATGTGGCAGGGTTTAGTATGTTCTTCCAAGGACACTAGTGTGCCCAGCTTTGGCCTCCCCAGTGGGAGGAAAAGGGCATCCTTAAAGACCTCACATTCCTTGACTTCTTCCCCATCTTGGTAGCAGTCCATGTTTGGAAGGAAGACTTTGTCAACAAGGCTGTTTGCTTCTGGTGTGACAACCAGGTAGTGGTTGGAGCTGGTCATGCTTCTGGTATGATGATTTGTCCTGCTATGCCTCCACAACATCACCACATTCAAGGCCTGTTTCATACAAGGCCTGGAGAACAAAATCATAGAGTATCTCTCTCATCTTCAAGAGGCCAAGTTTTGGCAACTGGTGCCAGAAGCAGACCCCTCACCCACGCCTTTCCTAGAGGAACTGTGGGAGGTTGGAAGGTTGCTATGATGCAGGTCGCTGGCCTGGACTATCCTCAGAGCCTACAAGAGGGTGGTGTCCAAACTTTTCACATTTTTTGGGTCATTGGGCACCAACCACACTGGCCAGTCTGGTGTCACACCATCTTACAATTCCTTGTATGGCTCAAGGAGTTTGACTTTGCACCCCGCACAATGTTGGTCACATTAGCTGGGATTTCTTTCTTTTCAAATCTGGAGGTTCAGGGACCCTTGTGATTCCTTCCTGGTTAGGAGGGCCCTGGAAGAATGGAAGAGGATGAGCAGCAAGGGGGGTGATGGGAAAAAGCCCATCTGCTTCAACCTGTTTACCAAGCTTTCCCTGCTGCTCAATGACATCTGCCACTGAAGAACAGAAGCTCATCTCTTCAGAGAAGCCTTTGTCACCACTTTCTTTGGGGTTCTGTGGGTGGGTGAGTTGGTCCCATTCTCCAGTGCAAATGGGTCCAAGCGTTCAATCCAGAGGAAGGATGTCTCTGTGGCAGGCAACACTGTGTTTTTAGTTCTTTTGGAGGTCCAAGTGTGACCAGTTGGACAAGGATTCCACCATCATGCTGAGAAGGCTCCATGGCTGCCTCCTGTGCCCCATCCAGACCTTACAAAGATACCTGGTATCCCGCCCACGTACATCAAGCCCCTTATTCACCCATGACTACAGGCCTCCGCTAACTCGGTTTCAGTTTGTGCCAGTGCTGTTTGGCCTTGCAGCAGGTGGGACTGCTGGCAGAGAACTTTGGCAGACACTCATAAAGGTTAGTGGCCACCACTACTGCTGCAGGTTGTGACTGTTCGGTTTTGGTGGAAGAGTGTATTTGTAAATCCAACAGAATCAGGAAGCAAAAATCCTAGCTTCTAAAAGTTGAGCTTTATTGTTGAAAAAATAATAACAACATGCAAAGTAAAAACACAGTCCACTAAACCCAGGAATGTAGACAGTTCCCATTTCATGGATTTCTCTTGCTCCCCCATTAGCTAGAGCAACCGAGTTCACTGTAGAGGGCTTCTTGCTTCTGAATAGCTCAGGATCATTTATCATATTTGCTGTAGCTCCAGAATCGAGGACCCAATTTTGGCATTTAGCATGTTGAGTCACACTGTCACAGCCTCGAATAACAGCTGCAGTTCCTTTGTTTCTCCCAAATGGATGTGGTTGGTGTTGATTCCTCTTCTTGTTGTCAGCTGCAAACCTCCAGCAGTCCTTCCTTAGATGACCTGCCTTCTTGCAGTAGTAACAAATCTTTCCTCTATAAACAGCTGCCTTTTCAGTCTGTATTTCTCTGGATGCTCCCTCTGTGGCATTTGAAGCTGCAGATGCCTGCTTGCATGTCTCAGCTTCAAACCTTTAGCGTTGGCTTTCTTCCATGACTCTAGAAGCCATGAGCTCCATAGTAAGTTGTGCTTCAGGCACACCTTGCAGACCATGAGGGATCCCAATAAAATGTAACTTTTCTCTTGCTCTGGGATATCCATGCCTCTCATTTGGACTTGGGCAAACAATTCCCTCATCACTTCCAGATGTTTATCAGGAGATTGTTTCTCATTCATCTTCTGCCCATAAAGCCGCTTACATCACATCATTTTGGCTAGTGCTGAGGCAGACTGGTGGATGTCCCTCAGAGTATTCCATATGTCTTTAGCCACAGATATGCCACTTACATGATTTAATTGTGCTTCAGAAAGAATGAGGTGAAGGATAGCAACAGCTTTCTCATTTCTTTCTGTCTCAGCTGGAGTGGGTGCTGGAGACAAGCCTGGATCAATTGCTTGCCAAAGATTCTCCCAAATGAAGAGTGCTTTAGCATACACTCACCAAGAAGTAAAATTCTTACTTGTCAGCTTCGGAAATTTAGTGACATCCATGACGAATTTCACTTGTGACACAAAGAGTCTGAAAACAGCTTGCCTCACTCCAGCTACTTCAAAGAACACTGTCTCTTTAAATGTTCAGGAAGAACAACTGTTCCGCTTGAAACCTGGACATTCAGCTAGCCAGCAGACAGTTTCTTTTTTTTGTGAATCATGTAGATAAGCAAAACATTACTCACAGCTCAAGTTTCAAAACTTCAAAGTAAGCTGCAAAAGTCTAAGCTTGGAATGTGTGGAGGACAGCTCATCTCCACTTCCCTTCTGGTGCTGCTGAAGCATCCTGGGCATCCCATAACCCATTGTTTGGTTTTGGTGGAAGAGTGTATTTGTAAATCCAGCAGAATCAGGAAGCAAAAATCCAAGCTTCTAAAAGTTGAGCTTTGTTGTTGAAAGAATAATAACAACATGTAAAGTAAAAACACAGTCCATTAAAGCATCACATCTTGCAGATGTGGCTAAACAGGAACAAAACTACAAATCCATGTTTGCAGATCGTAAGGCTACATTGCAAAGCAGTATAAACATATTATAGATCCATTGCGAAGTAAAGAGAAGAAAAAGTGCTATCCAATGGAAGCAAAAATAATAATATCAATGCTTAACACAAAGTTTCTCAGCCCAGCTCCTCTCCACCTTTTGGGTGTTAACCTTCAGGTTGATTGGATGATCTGTATGTGACATATGCTAGCCCAACCTCTTATTGTTCATCTTCCACCATGTGATCTACTTTCCCAGAACAACTTTTATTATTGTTTTTTTATGTAAACAAGGTTGCTTTCCCATCTATTGTTTCCTCTATTGTTTTGTCTTTCTAGCCACCTGGACTGAGTTGTTTGTGTTTGGCCTAGAAACATGTTCTCAAGTAGAAAAATACAGACACACACATCTTTACATTTCACCTTTGACTGCATAGCCCATCTATACTCTGACAGTGACATGCCGGTGGACTCCATCAAGAGGATAGGGATATGGAAGTCTGGCATGTTTGCAGGCTATGTCCACCCAGGCTTGGATCCTTTCTCAACCCTCCCATGAAGAAATAGGGGGGAAGGGGGGGATGCAGCTCTCAGGTGGGTTGGTGGAAAGTTGCCCCCCCCCCGGGAGGGGGTGGCCTTTTGTTATAGTATCATGGACCATGGATCTGGTGGACATTGTTTCCTGGGCTGTGGAGCACAGGATTGGGAGTCCCTAGGAGACCCGGGAGTGCTGAGAGTGGTGAGGTGTTACCATTGCAGGAGCAACTCCTGAACAGCATCTCCTAGTGACAAAGGGACTGAAAGGTGGATTGGCAACCAGTTGGTTACCCCCTTTATGTCATCCTGAAGCTTTATGTCAGGCCGGGCTTTCTGGTTTCATTGAACAACAGGCAGGTTGGATGATGACAGATACAGGCCCATGCATTCAGGCTAACCCCTACCTGTTAGCTGTATCCAGTAAAGTTGTGGCCTTTCTCTACCAATCCAGTTCTTCATTCTGCGTCGGCTTCCCCTTCCCATGCATAATCAAGATTTCATCCTCGCTATACTGGAATTATATTGATTTATTACACCTGCATTAACATTGAATAAACAAACAGAAACAGGGATGTTAAAAACAGGTGATCTTGAAATGTTCACAGTAATTTTGCTCTGACTTTGAAATTTAGAAAAATGAAAAAATTATGAAGGAAAACATGAAATTATTGGAACTGTATAAAATGCCCATCAATGATGACAGGGTGAATTTTAATACAGCAAAATAACCATAAAAATCAGTGATCACAACTAGGTATTAAATGTGTCAAAAATAATTTTATTGTATGAATAGCTGAGATAGAAACTGAAGGCCTAAGCAGACTGCCAGAAATAGTGCACATTAAATTGAGGCACTGTCCTGGCTCAGTGCTAGGGAATCATGAGAATTGTATTTTTTTCTGAGACATTGAGCCTTCTTTGTCAGAGAGCTCTGGTGCCACAATAAATTACAGTTCCCATGATTCCCTAGCACTGAGCCAGGGCAGTGCCTCAATTTAATGTACACTTTTTCTGGCAGTCTGCTTAGTAATACAGAAGTCTATGAGTTCTTAAAGTTTGAATATACTTACTATTTTGCTATTTGAGTCTTGGATTTACAGAAAAATGTTCAAGATGTCAATCAAAGTGAAATTTTGGGTAAAAATTCTTTTATATCTGTGCATTCTGGAAAAAAACACCCAGTAATTCAAGGCATGTGTTTGGGATGTATCTGAAATAGGTGGATGCAAAATTTTACTATAGTCTTTGGGTCTTGTAGGTCACTCCAAGTTTGTTTGATTTTACTATAGTCTTTGCTTGGGTCTTGTTAGGTAATACACCAAGTTTGTGGATTTGCATACCACAACAGCTAGATAGACAAAATATTTTAAAGCAGGGGTAGGCAACCTTTCCCCTTTAAGGGCCGAGGGACTTCAGCTCCCAGAAGCCTCAACCATGTTGGCCAATAGTCCCATGTTGGCCAATAGCTCCTGGGATTCTGGGAGCTGAAGTCCTTCGGCCCTTAAAGGGGAAAGGTTGCCTACCCCTGTTTTAAAGTATAGTATATATAAATGTCTCGGGTATTTTATTTCTGTACAATGACACTGAGAAATATTTGACTACCAATTGCAGGGCTAAATGAAGTTGCTGGACCAAAAGTAAATTAATATTGATTGTAGGCTCAATAAATAGAACAGATTTGGATGCTTCTGATTTATTGAGGTGAGAACTGCTCCTAAACCCATTAACACAAAGATTTAATTAAAGTGTCTTTAAAAAAGCATCAAGTACCAGAAGAGATAGCAGTCATATAAAATCATTCTGTTATTTTGATAACAAAAATCCATTGGCCTATTAAAAGTAGCAGCAATCTGAAATTAGATGACTGGACACTAATAAAACTTGAATGTTGATGACAAACCTCAAACGTAAGAATGGCTGTCAAAGAGAACCATAGCTATCTTCTGAGTATGCGCTTTTCTCCTGCACAACAAAACTTTCTTGGGAAATATTTGCATTTAGTGCTGAAACCATGACTAAACTATCTGTACAGTACAGAGGATGATCCCTTTGTATAATCCTATGATGCTGCCAATCACAAATAGCTAGAACCTTCAGAAATATTACTCTAAATTATAATCTATCTCCAAATGCTCTGTAATTTTATAGTATGATTCAGGGTGATTGTTCTTAATATCATCTCAGCATGAATTACTTCACACTGAACTGAAGCTGAAGCAACTCCCTGGGTGGGACTTTCTATAAATAGATAGATACATGGTAGTTTCAGAAAAAATTGAGGACTATTTTTTTAGGGATATACATAATCTGGTGAAGATTAATAATCTTAGTGAGTACCAAAATGGAATAGAAGCATTGTGAAATGTTTGACTTCATTTTCTGGCTGAAGTGATTTCAAGATAGTTATTTGTGTCTCAGTTCACCATGTGCTAAAATGAAAACAATACAAGAAAGGAATGGTGAATCCTTAACATTGTTTTATTTATCATTGAAGATTGCTGTGTTAAAAATACAACATTTCTATTGATTTGATTCAGTTGCCATATCCGGGACATCTCAGGCTCCAAGACTTCAGAGCTATAACATGAGACCTAGGGAATGCTCCCATTGATGTCATGGGGGATGGCCCTAGTGATGTTATTAAGCATCATGTGTTTACACATCAAATAAGCATCAGCTATAGCTGCTCAGAGCATGCCAATCAAATAATAAACATATTTGCAACCTGAAGAAAGTGGAGTGGGGACCAAGGACATAAACATTTTTTTTCTGTATCATTTTCAAGGCAATATTTTTCCCTTTATGACTTACCCTTGGCCTGATGATGGAAGAAAAGAATCTCCCTGAGTCCTAAACCTGAGATCTGTGAATTCTAGATTCTACTCACTATTATATTATTCTATTTATATTATTATTATATCTCATTTATCACCCTGAAAAAGAAGGATGAAGGGCAGTATAAGCCTGTTTGAAATTAATTAAATGGGTTGGATTCAGACTTATAGGTGTGAAACTGTAATGGACTTCCCCACACCTTACTCTTCATAATATCCCCTCTAGCCACTTTTGCTATAAGGAAGGTTGTCAGATGAATGTGGATAAGGATAGACTGAATGCTGTTGGGAAAAGTTATCTTGAGGGGTCTATTCCTCCTCCCCCCATACCAAGAACAAGAAAAAAATCTATCTTCTACAAACAAAGTCCTTCTGTCTGCAGAAAGCAAAACTACTATGCTTCAATGAACAGAGATAGGCATGGTGATGGGCCTCCACAGATATAAAGACATTTTGCTACTCTAGACGGAATATCTCATGTTGATGACTGGCTACCACATGGGACATTCCAAGAGTTGAATGGGTCATGTCCTAAAATTTACCATCACCAACCATTTCTTGAACCTTGAGCTTATACGTTAAAATTTCTACCCACCCAAACCAATTTCTAGGCAGAGTTTAAAACAATCACCAGAAGAAAGAGAAGAACAAATTGTCTCCTTTCATGTTTTGGCTGATTCTATCCAGGAGGACTTTGAAAGTGGTGGAAAATTGAAGTCAAAACATGGGAGACTTAAAACATACCTCCAGAAAAATGTGAAGATAATTCACAAATCAAAGCAAGCCAGGATCATGAAAGTGCTGGACCATGTGTCATTTCACTTTCACTCATGCCAAATTAAGAGTCTATGGTGACAGATAGACATTGAGGTCTGTACTGTGGGTCTCACAAGCTTGCAGAAGGTGACAAAATTTATGTCCTTTATGGTTCTCTGGGTTCTGCCTCTGGGTGTAGTGGGGATGAGTCTAGTGAGCACTATCTATTACTTATTGGTCAGGATTTGAGCATGACTTAGCCTTCTGCATAATGCAAAGGTCATGGGACTAAGCCAATCAGTATCAGTTGTATATTGTGAGGAAACTGGGCTCCAGTAAGAAACCAGATGTAATCTTACAGTTGTAGATGTGAGAGAGTGGGGCAAACAACTGAAAGAGGAAGAAGGGCATGGGTGCCAGACATATAAAGGCTTGGCTTGGCTCCACCCCTAACTTTCTCCTCAGTGTGGTACAAACATGTCGCTCTGTATAATTTAACTGGTCTCTTACAAGAGGCCACCAAAAGCAGATCCTGGACTAGCCAGCATGTCCAGGACATGAAATTCTCATGTGATGAACATTTCTGCCCAAAAGGGTAGATCAGAGACTAATGACAGCCTGAAAAATTAACAGTTCAGTTTCTACAGGATGTGCTAGATCTGTGATGTTGTCAAGTAATGATGTATTAAAAAGAAATGTGTATGTTTGAGATGCATACATGGGAGAAGAAGAAAAAATGTTACTCCTAACTTCCCTCCCCTTTTAAGTAATAATAGTATAATAGAATCATAGGCTTGGAGGCCATTTTGTAGCTATCAACATCCAGATCTAGAGGATCTCCTGAAGATGGTTGTCCAGCATCTTCTTGAATATATCCAGCAAGGAATAATCCATCACCCCTTGGGGTAATTCTTTCCATTGGCACTGTCAAACTCTTGCAAGGAGGGAGAAAGAAATCAGTATCTGGGCAGCCATTTTGAATGGAGGAAGAGAGACAGAGACTTGCCTCCTGAATAAGGTAGCATCCAGCAGTTCTTTGTAGAGTTAGAAACCCAGCTGATTGAGCTCGCTGACAGAGCCTGGTGAAAAGACCAAGAGAACAGGGGCCCTTTATGTGGGTCTTTACCAGGAAACTTTTTGAGGGAGAAGCCCACAGTCCCATCTCAGTGCTTACTTAAGATTTCTCAATATGGGCACTGAGGGACTTGCTGCAGTCACCTGCAATACTTGTGGGATGTTTTTCTTTTTGCCACCTGCACTAAGTGTGAGTTTGTAGCCCTCCTGGAAGAGAAAGTACGGCAGCTGGAGACTCAGGTAGCTACACTTCAGCATATTAGGGAGCAAGAAGTTTTCCTGGACAGAGCACAATGAACGGTCTTGGATGGAGACCACACAGAGAGGTTGTTGAGGAAAACAAGGAGTCATTCTGGGAGTTTGCAGCTACAGAATTGATTTGAAGCTCTCTCCCTTATCAAGGATGAAGAAGAAGAGCAGCAGGGACAGTCCTCAGGGACCGTGCAGGGGACCCTGAAAGTACCACCGCAGGAAACACACTGCTAAGTCTCAAAGGAGGTGTGTGGTGGTGTTTTGGGACTCTTTGTTGAGGGGTACAGAAGCAGCAGTTTGTGGGCCTGACAAGATGTCCCGGGAGGTGTGTTGTCTCCCTGGGGAAAATATCCATGATGTGACAATGAGGCTGAAAAGACTTGTCAATTATACTGACCATTACCCCCTCCTCTTGGTCCATGTGGGAACCAATGATACCGCAAGGTATAGTCTTCAGAATATCAGAAGGGATTATGAAGCTTTGGGTAGGAAGCTGAAAGAGCTGGATGCACAGGTTGTCATCTCATATCTTCCAGTTGAAGGGCATGGTCTAGGAAGGGAGAGGAAGATAGCAGATGTGAATAACTGGCTCCGTAGATGGTGTCATCAAGAACAATTTGGATTCTTGGATCATGGGCTGTGGTTCCCTGACAGTGGACTTCTAGCAAGAGGTGGGTGGCATCTCACACCAGTTGACAGAAGCATTTTTGCCAATAGTCTCAAACATTTGTTCAAGAGGACTTTAAACTGAGTCATTTTGGGGAGGGAGACAGTGCCTTGGAAGGTATCTTGGAAGGTAGGAGTACATCATGGGCTGGAGATAATAGTCAAAGTGTTATAGAGGGAACAAGGCAAAGGATACAAGGGCCCAACAGTAGGAGGAAATAAACTTCACACAGGCAGCAAGTGTGGACGACCCATGCTTTTAGACGTCTCTACATTAATGCACAGAGCATGGGAAATAAACAAGATGAACTTGAACTCCTAGCACAACAAAGCAAATACAATATAATAGGCATCACTGAAACCTGAGTCTCATGACTGGAATGTAGGAATAGAGGGGTATAACCTTTTTAAGAGAAATAGGCCAAACAGAAAAGAAGGAGGAATAGCATTATATGTCAGGGATGTGTACACCTGTGAAGAGATCCATAACTTAAATCCTGGAAATCAGGTGGAGAGCATCTGGATAAAAATTAAAGGGGAATGAAACAACAGGGATGTTATAGTGGGAGTCTACTACAGATCCCCAAGTCAGGCTGGGGAATTGCATTATGCTTTTTTAGATCAGATGACCACACACTCAGAAAGGAGAGATGTAGTAGTGATGGGTGACTTCAACTATCCTGACATTAGCTGGAAGTCAAACTCAGCCAATACTTCAAGGTCTAGCAAATTCCCCACTTGCCTCAAAGATAATTTCTTTGTCCAAAAGGTGGAAAAGACAACAAGGGAATCAGCTATTTTAGATCAGATCCTAACCAACAGGATGACCTGGTAAATGGTGTGCAAATGGTGGGATCCTTAGGTGGGAGGTAATAATGTTCTGGATTTTCTTATACAGTAGAAAGGAGAAACTAGGCATAGTCAAACACTCATTCTAGACTTCAGGAGAGTTGATATCAATAAATTTAGGGAAACACTGGGAGTGATCCCATGGTCAGGAACACTAAAGGTGAAGGGGGTTCAGGATGGATGGGAATTTCTCAAAATGGAGATACTGAAGGCACAATCTCAAACTGTTCCAGTGAGAAGGAAAAATGGGAGATGTCTCAAGAAACTGGGTTGGATGACAAAAGAACTTTCAACTGAACTAAGTTTTAAATAGGAGATGTATAAGAAATGGAAAAGGGACAAAATCACTAATGAGGAATTCAAACAATAGCTAGCACATGTAGGGATAAAGTCAGGAAAGTCAAAGCACAGAATGAGCTCAGGCTTGCTAGAGGGGATAAGGAAAATAAAAGGAGCTTTTTTGGGTATATCCATAGCAAAAGAAAGGAGAAGGAAATGGTAGGGCCACTGCACAGAGAAGGTGGAGAAATTCTAACAGGGGACAGAGAAAAAACAGAACTACTCACCACCTTCTTTGACTCAGTCTCACAAAAGGAAAAGGGTGCTCAGCCTGAAGAAATGGAGCAGGGGACACAATAGGGAAAATGCAGCACAAAATAAGTAAAGAGGAAGTACAGGAATGCCTAGTCAACCTAAATGAATTTAAGTCTCCAGGACCAGATGAACTACATCCAGGGATATTAAAAGAACTAGCAAATATAATCTCAGAGCCACTGGTAATAATCTTGGAAAATATCTCCTGGAGAACAGGAGAAGTCCCAGCAGATGGGAGGAGAGCAAACCTTGTCCCCATCTTCAAAAAAAAGGGGGAAAAAGAGGACCCAAACAACTATTGCCCAGTTAGTCTGACATGAATACCAGGAAAGATTCTAGAGCGGTTCATTAAATGGAGAGTCTGTGAATATTTAGAAGGGAATGCCATAATCATTAAAAGTCAATGTGAGTTTCTCAAAAGCAAGTCATGCCAGATCTCTTTTTTTGATAAAATTACCAGCTTGCTAGATGAAGGGAATGTGGTAGACATAGCATATCTTGATTTCAGTAAGGCTTTTGATAAGTTCTCTATGATATTCTTTTAAACAAGATAGTAAAATGTGGATTAGACAATACAAATGTTAGGTGGATTAGTAACTGGTTGACTGACCAAACGCAAAGGATGTTCAGCAAGGCTCCTCTTCATCCTGGAGAGAAGTGACTCATGGATTGCCATATGGTTCTGTCCTGGGCCCAGTGTTATTCAACATCTTTATCAATGATTTGGATGAAGGAATAGGGGGCATGCGTCTCAAATTTGCAGATGACATCAAATTAGGAGGAATAGCTAATACCCCAGAAGACAGGATGAAAATTCAAAATGACCTTAATAGGTTTTTGTGGGTTTTTCGGGCTGTGTGGCCATGCTCTAGAAGAGTTTCTTTCTTTCTTGAACATGGCCACACAGCCCGAAAAACCCACAAAAAACCTATGGATGCCGGAAATGAAAGCCTACGACTTCACATTGACCTTAATAGATTAGAAAGCTAGGCCAAAGCTAATAAAATCAATTTCAACACAGAGAAATGTAAGTTAATGCACTGAGGGCAAAAAAAAAAAAAAAAAATTGAAATGCATAGATATAAGATGGGGTACACCTGGCTTCATGAGACTACGTATGAAAGGGATCTAGGAGTCCTAGCAGACCTCTCTCTCTCTCAGACTCTCTCTCTCATGCATATATCCAATAAGATAAAGGCATCATATCTTTATGGAATTCATTAAATATCTTGATGAGAAAGAAAAGCATCAAGAGGAAAATGAGACTGGCATCAATCCTAATGCCATCAACGGCATTGTCCTGTTCTGGGCTAAGTGCCAAATCAAGGCAGAATAAACATTAAGACAGGCCAGGTCATAGCCCATGGAGTCATCATTTGTCAGCAAAGAAAGAAACAGATAAGTAAAATGGACATTGCATTCCAGAATCAAAGTGCAGGGAGCAGGAGTGGAGGAGCGATAAAAGAGTTCAAAAATTTGCCAGTGGCTAGTTACCCTGTAGAATTAATGCAATTTGACACCACTTTAACTGCCACGGCTTGATGCTATGGAATTATGGGATTGGTATTTTTTGTGCTTTTTATCTTTCCTTGTTAGAATGCTCTAGTGTCACAACAAACTACAAATCCTAGGATTCCATAGGATGGAACCATGACAGTTAAAGTAGTGCAGACTGCATTAATTCTGCAGTGTAATGTCTATGATCCAGAGGTATACTAAAGAGCAAAAGACACAACCAAAGTGCTGTCCATATCTCACTAATAGGTGCAGCCCTTTATATAACTCCTTTAAAGTTCAGTTTAAAGTTAATACTCAGTGTAGATGTGTCACCTATCAGCCTCCTCTATTTCAGCACAAAGAGAATAGTAAATAGAGATCCAAGCCAATATCATTATTGTTTAAGAACTCTTTTATTCTTCTTCTCATCTTTCTCACCAAGAATTGTGGAATCTACCATGGTCAACTAAAAATATCAGCAAGGGGATCAGATAATATTAATTACTGTTGTGAGAATTTTTAGATTATAACTTGATGGCCACTTTTTTGTATTTCAAGTGGACTCACTGGAACTTACATCCAAGTATATTTCCACAGGCTGTCAGTGTTTCCAATTAACTAGAGAGAGAGGGAGGGAGAGGGAGAGCATCAGTTGTGTACAAAAATTTGAGGAAGCTTTGCAAAGAAAGCAATTGTCAGTTCAAAAATTCTGACCTCTCTTTATGATTTTTTAGCACAGACCCATGTTTTTAAATGTGGTCTGTTCAGATACAGCTGTACTACCGGATCAGTTACTGCTGGATTAATGCTTAAATCTTTCAACAAAAGCTGGATTATCTAAGGAAAAACACATTAAATTCACATTGTCAGTAAATAACTAAATATAATTTTTGCAGCTTTGTCATATAACATTTTTCATTCACCATTCTTTCCTTTCATATCAAAATAAGAGTCTGTAGGTATGGGAATGGGGGTGTTAGATTTTGTCTTTGTATCTTTCTTTTAATCTCTCTTTAACATTAACATCTTAGAGTCACTGAAATTTTATTTTTGTTTGTTCGTAAATATGTTCAGGAATAGAAGATTTTTTATGGTGGGTGTCTGCCATTTTTTCCCAATCTTGGAAATAAATTACAAGCCATGTTAGTGGATGTCCTCCATTTTCTTGTATATTTTAGCCATGTGGAGTTCCCTATGACCCCAGCCTGACCCTTGTGAGATGGAAGCTATAATCCCGTAAATGTTAGGTCAGGTAGGCAATGCTGAAGTTGTTCAAGACCACTAAAGATTTCCTGGACAGAGAGGTTTGGGAGTTGCCCTTGGGAATATCGCATTATACTGGAAAAGATACACAATGGTGTTTGTCTGACTCTGGGCCTTTGGAGACTGACAGAAATAGTGCAAATTGAGTCCACTTTAACTGCCCTGACTCAGTGCTAGGGAATCATGGGAACTGTAGTTTATTGTTGCACCAGAGCTCTCTGACAGAGAAGGCTCAATAGGCTGCCACACAGCATCCAGCAACAAGGAAATTTCTCTTGCCTTTTTAATGCCTTGCCCAACTGAATTAATTAGTCCTTTTTCACGATATAATGCTCCGTGGGCATGGACGGTGGCAAAGGCATATTTAGAGTCCGTGTAGATGTTTACTGTAAATCCGGAGGCTAAATCCAAAGCCCAGATGAGGGTGATCAACTCTGCCTTTTGGCCTGATGTGCCTATGGAGAGGGGTCTAGCTTCAATGACTTTTTCACTAGTCACAACTGCATATCCTGCATATCGCTTCTCATCTCTCACATAGCTGCTCCCAACTGTGAAGTAAGTAACATCTGGGCGTGGCCATGGTGTATCCTTCAGGTCTGGGCAGCTGGAATAGACCTCATCCATGGTTTGGATGTAATCATGTTTGGGAGAGGCTTCTGCCTCTACCGGGAGCAGAGTAGAAGGATTTAAATTGGCTGAAACCTCTAACTTGATGTGTGGGTTTTGGCATAGCATAGCCTGGTACTTAGTCATGCGCTCATTGGTGAACCAGTAGTTTCCCTTGTATTCCATCAGCATCAATACAGCATGTGGGATTCTCACAACCAGCTCCTGTCCCATTGACAACTTGTCAGCTTCTTTCACCAACAGTGCCGTGGCTGCTATGGCTTTAAGGCATGCAGACCACTCTTTTGCCACTGGATCTAATTGCTTGGAGAGATATGCCACCGGGTGCTGCCAGGTTCCAAGCTGTTGAGTCAGTATGCTGACAGCCACATTGTCTTGTTCATGGACATAAAGCTGGAAGGACTTGGTCACATCAGGGAGACCTAGTGCTGGAGCCTGGAGTAGGGCTCTCTTGATGTCTTAAAAAGCCATGGCTTGTAGTTTATTCCACTGAAAAGGGGCTTTTTCTGGGCCTTTTGTTGCTTCGTATAGTGGTTTACTCAGTAAGGAAAAATTTGGGATCCATATTCTGCAGAATCCAGCTGCCCCCAGAAACTCTCACACCTGTCTCCTAGTGGTTGGCTCAGGCAGGGCACACATCGCCTCCTTCCGTCCGGGACCCAACTGTCATTGTCTCTGGAAAACTATAAATCCCAAGTACCAAACTTGGGTTTTACATAGCTGGGCCATCTTCCGGGACACTTTGTATCCATGGTCCCATAAGAGTTGTAATAGTTCTTGGGTGCCCTGCCAACATTTGGGATCTGAAGGTGCTGCTAACAACAAATCATCCACATATTGTAGCAGGACTCGCTTCCTGGGCTCAGATTGAAAGTCTCACAAGTCCTGGCTGAGGGCGATCCCAAAGATATTGGGCGAGTTCTTGAAACCCTGAGGGAGGCAGGTCCAACTGAGCTGGAGCCTCCTCCCAGTGAGAGGCTCCTCCCATTGGAATGCAAAAATAGCTTGGCTTTCAGGGGCTAAGCGGATGCAGAAAAAGGCATCCTTTAAATCCAAAATGGTGAAGTGGGTTGCTTCTGCTGGAATTAATCCCAACAACATATAGAGATTTGGCACCACTGGGTGTAGAGTCACTGTGGCTTGATTGACCAGCCAGAAATCCTGTATGGGGCGATAGTCTTTGGTGCCAGGCTTTTTGACTGGGAGCAGTGGAGTGAATCATAGAATCATAGAATCATAGAATCATAGAGTTGGAAGAG
>JAIPUX010001232.1:119402157-119442910 GCA_020142125.1 Phrynosoma platyrhinos
ACCCTTGGGAGATGGCAGCCATAATCCCCTAAATGTAAGGTCAGGCAGACAATGCTGAAGTTGCTCAAGACCACTAAAGATTTCCTGGACAGGCAGTTTGGGAGTTGTCCTTGAGAATATCCCATTATACTGGAAAAAGATACATAATGGTGTTTGTTTGTCTTAGGGCCTTGGCAGACGGCTTATTAAGCTGTCCTCGAGGCAGGGAAGAGGAGGGGCAGCCGCACGCTCGGCACCCCTTCCTCCTCTTGAGGTTGCCCTCAGAGCCACCGGCCATCCTCACAGCCGGCGCTCCCAGGACAACCTCCCACCGCAGCATCCGCACACGCTGCAGTGGATAAATCAGCGAAAGTGTGCCTCACGCTTTTGAGGTGCACTTTTGCTGACTTGTGAAAGGAGCGCTATTTTATCACTCCTTTCAGGGGCTGCGAAAGTGCGCCGCTGGATCGAGGCATGGGGATGCCTCGATCCAGCGGCGCACCTTCCCAGGGCAGCCCCGTGCCGTCAGTCTGCTTCCCCCCCCTAAGTCTCACACTTAACGGGACAGTGATCAGATTTGATTGCACCCCTTTCTCTAGCTTCCTTTCCTCGACAGTTTTGAAACCAAATGCATTGTTTAGACTATGCCCAGGCTTAGGTAAACAATGGTAAACCCATCAAGCCTTTGTTCACCTATTGTTAGACTCATAGCTAGGAGGCAGAAATCGCCCTTAAAAGCCCCTGGATTTTGGCAGACCTTGTGCTACCTTGGAAGTGTATGCTGAATTTCTGTCAGTCTGCGTTCTGAGATAGTTCCTGCGACCCCCTCTCTTGCTGGTTGTGCCCCTTCCACTGAACCCACATTTGCTGCCAGAAGTCCCGAGGAGTCTCTTGGGCGTATATTCCTTACTATCCTGGTTATCCCTCTCTGCCTTCCCCACTCTCACTCTTTCCCGCTTATTCTTCTAGTGTGTGCGTGTGTGTGCATGTGCTGTATTTGAGTGTTTGCTTATTGTGTTAATAAATAATTGAGACTTTAATTTGGAGTTTGGTTCCTCTCAGCATCATTCCCTGCCAAAATTCTAATATCTCTTGTATACACCTGGATAAGATCTCTGAAGCTAAGTTGGGCGCTTCACTCTCACATATTTGAGCAAATTATTAATTCCTCAAAATTAGGCTTATTTCCCAACAGCTAACAAGAATAGGTTTACAGTTTGAAAAAGACTTTTAAATGACTTCACCCAGGCTATTATTTTCCTATTCCAAACTTTTAAAAAAATAACACTCATATGAATGATGCAAACACTACTAGCAAATAGAAACAAAAACCAAAATAAAACAAAGCAAAAAATGAGTTTTGAAATGTTCATTGCTTGTTATCAGTAGATTTTGCCACTTGTTTTTATAAAATTCACTTGGTCTATACTACACAGCTAAAATAAATAAAGAAATCAGGAGGATGGAAATTATGATTTAAAATTGTGATCATGGAGAAACCAAGCCACATGGGTATTGCTGGTTTGTTTGTTTTGTTTGTTTTTGTTTTTTGTTTTTGTTTTTTGTTTTTGTTTTTGTTTTTGTTTTTGTTTTGTTTTGTTTTTGATATATCATAGCCTTTGAATCTATGAATATTTGTTCAATGGCCTGAATCTCTAAATTGGTAGAAAACATTTCTTCAATATAAATGTTTATGGAACAAATTGCTAAAAAATGTTGCCTGGTTTCATCTTGATATTTGCAGATTGGGTTACCCATTGAAAATTTCCACTTATTACTACCAAATGATTTCAGCTTGTTGCCTGCAGGATTAAAACTATTTTGAAGAAAGGCTGTACACATTGGATCCAGACATCATTGCAACTGTGGCTTCTGGAAATAGTAAAATTGTACTCTCTAAAATGGCTATTGGCTTGCTTAGATTTCTCTATATACAGTGTATGCAATTCTATAGACCTTTGTAGAAGAGTTTGGCAATGAGATTAAGCTCTTCTGACTCCTGACATTTCAAAGGGTTGGACTGGATGAACTTTTCACAAAAATGATTTCATTTATAGTTTGTATAGGGGAGCACCAGGCTTTCACTTTAGTTTTCAATGCTATGAATCTAACATGTACCTGTAGAAACACGAACAATTTACCATGGAGACTAGTTTGTCATCTGAACATCTGTCTTATAGTAGCTTACATCAATATTGCCCAGTTACAGGAAAACTAAGCAAGGAATAAGTTGACATTGAAATTGGCAAAATAATTGCATCTGGATCCTTGGCGGGGGTGGGAGGCTTTATTGAGCTATTCTTTAAAAAGGGGAGTTTTCACACCTCCATAACTTGCCCAGGGTACTTTGTACCCTGTGTGTATGACATAATATGTACAAAGTCCTGTAGTTTATCATTGCTTATGTCCTCTCTACAGGATTCCACATTCACAGTGAAGTAATAGTGGAGGGTTGTTTTTATCTGCTGCTCCTAGAATCCATAGCTGTCTAGGCCATGGCCCTGTTACTTAATAGAACCTGGAAGCTGGGGCTTGGAGCAGGGAGAATGAATCTGTACAATAGCACTTGAAATCCCAGAAACTAGGCAATTGAAGAAATGAAGGATTCAAACTATAATTCAACAGGACAAAATAAAAGAAGTATTTCTCAATTTCTTTGTTAAATTATATAAGGGCGATGCTATTGACCAAGAGAATGTAAGAAATTATTTAGATAAACACAACTTTCATACTCCCAATCAAGAACAAATTGAAGAATTGAATAGAGATATCTCAATTGCAGAAGTAAAAGATGCAATCAAAAGATCAAAAGATTCAAAGGCCCAGGCCCTGATGGCTTTACAAACAAATTTTATAAAATATTTATCAAAGAAATAAGCTGTCCCCCTCCAAAAAGTGATGAATTCCATTTTGTCAGAAGGTCTCCTAGAAACTTGGAAAGAAGCAGATATAATACTTATCCCCAAAGAAGGAAAATCTAAATTGGAATTTAGAAATTATAGACCTATCTCTCTCCTAAATTCAGACTACAAATTATTTACAAGTATCTTATCCAATAGACTGAAAAAAATACTTATCAAATTGGATTAGTATAAATCAAAGGGGCTTTCTACCAGGAAGGCAAATAAGAGACAACACAAGAATAGTTTTAAATATACTTGAATACTATGAGAGACATGTTGATAAAAAGTTAGCCATGTTGTTTGTAGACTTAGAGAAGGCATTTGATTCGGTGAATTGGCAAACACTCGAGGAAATTATTATAAAGATGGAATTAGGCACTAAATTTACAAATTGGATCAAACAAATATACAAAGAACAAAAAGTGAGAATTATTGTTAATGGGGTTAAATCGGAATATGTGAAAATGACAAAAGGTACTAGGCAAGGGTGTCCCCTCTCTCCGTTACTATTTATATTAGTGATAGAAAGATTAATTGTTGAGATTCAGAATCAAGATTCAATCCAGGGAACTAAAATCAAAAATCTAAATTACAAAATAAGAGCTTTTGTTGATGACCTGGTTCTATTTTTAGAGGAACCAGGCAAAAGTATAGATAAAGTAATGGAAACACTTAAAGAATTTGGCAACGTGACAGGTTGTAAGTGGAATGAAGATAAATCGATAATTATGACCAAAAATTTGTCTTTAGAGGAAGAAAGAGAATTGGAAATCAAATCAGGTATGAAAATACAAAATAAAGTAAATTATTTAGGGATTACGATAACAAAGAAAACAATAGATCTTTTGGAAAATAACTATAATAAAACTTGTGAAGCAATTAAAAAAGAGTTAAAACAATGGAGTAAAAAGTGACTGTCTTTTATGGGCACAATAGCAACAGTCAAAATGATGATAGTTCCAAAAATGTTATATTTATTTCAAACAATCCCCATTTTGACAAGTGGAAACAGTATAAAATTATGGCATAAAGATAACAGCAAATTTATCTGGCAAAATAAAAGACAAAGGATTCGGCTTAAACTTTCACAAGATGTAAAGGAGAGTTGGATTACCTAACTTAGAAATATATTATGAGGCTTATTCCCTCATATGGATTCATGATTGGATATTATTAGATTCAGAAGAACTTTTGGAATTGGAGGGAGAAAGTTTGTGTTATGGTTGGCACACTTACTTAGGTTATGAGAAAGTTAAGGTGAACAAAGAATTTAATAATCATTGTATTAGGGGACCTTTGCTTAAAATTTGGAACAAATACAAAAATAGACTTATGCCACAATTTTTATTTTGGTTTCCTCCACATGAAGCAATTCATAGAAGAGAAGTGAGATATACAACTAAATTGATAACTTACAAGAATTTATTAAACAAAGAAACTGAAGAAAATTATAAATTAAAACCACAATATGAACTACTTGAAGAGGGATATAACCTTGATTGGCTTAAATATAGACAAATAGTAGAACGATTTAAATTTGATCTAAAAACAAAAAGAATAAACCTAAGTTATAATGAAGTAGATAAAATTTGGCTGGATAACAAAAATGGATAGGCAGATTTTATAAACTTTTATTAAAATGGGATATGGAAGATGAAACAGTGAAAAAAACATGATTCAATGGGCAAAATATTTTGGTTACCCAATTAAATTTGAGCAATGGGAATTTGCCTGGACTAAGGCTTTGAAACATACCACTTCACAAAATTTAAAAGAGAACTTTTATATGCTTGTTTTTAGATGGTATTTATCGCCAGATAAAATCACAAAAATGTATAAATCAAACAGTAATAGGGGTAATACGACAAGACCTATCCACACTCCTAATGGAGTTAGGCAAGGTTGTGTTTTGGCCCCCACTCTTTTCAATTTCTATATTAATTCTTTGATTTCAACTTTATCAAAAATACCAGCTCATTCCCCAACCTTGTCAAATAAGCCCCTGTCTATACTTGCCTACGCTGACGATATAGTACTTATGTCCATTACAAAAGTAGGCTTAAATAGACTTCTAAAAGCACTGGCAACCCATTGTACAAATGATGCATTAAGGATTAATTACAACAAAACTAAGGTAATGGTTTTCTCTAGGAGTCATCTTCAATATAGGTGGACATTAGACAACAACTGTATAGAGCAAGTCTCCTCTTATAAATATCTGGGTATTATGTTTAATGATAAAGGAACCACTAAACTTCAACAAAAAAAATGCTGTTATAAATACACAAAGAAATGTTAAGGCCCTATGTTCTTTTTATTATAATAAGGGAGGTCAGATTGTACCAGCAGCTCTTCAAGTTTTTGCTGCTAAGATTCTAGCACAATTATTATATGGAACTGAGGTTTGTACTTTCAAATGTGTAGCTCCTTTTGAGTCAGTTCAAACAAAATTATTAAGAACAATTCTAGGTATCCCAAATTGTGTCCCAAATGCCACCCTTCATTTGGAATTAGGTTTGCTGTCTGTTGAAGGCCGTATATGGATACAGAAATTCAATCAATGGCTTAAAATGTCTTTTGTCCCAGTTGGGTTGGTGCCATTAATTTTGACAGATTCCTTTCCTTCCTCTTGGAAGGAATCTCTCACATCAAAACTGTTCTCCCTTGGATTTTCACCAGCAGCTATAGCAACTCTAGGGTATGATAAAGCAAAATCTGCCATTTCTCAGTGTATAAAGGATATTGATTTTCAAATACATTTAAATAAGTCAACTCAGCATTCTACTAGAGAATTTAGTAGACCAGGCAAACATGCCAGATATTTCAACCATCTGAGCATTTTGAAGTTTAGAAGAGCTTTCATGATTGCAAGGCTTGACATTTTACCATCATCAGTCCTCGAAGGTAGATATAAAAAGATTCCTTATCAGTATAGATATTGTCCTTGTGGCATTGAAGAAATTGAAAATATCAGCCACGTTCTTTTTGGATGTTCTCTGTACACAGAAATACGTGCCTTATACATAAACCCAATTGTATTGCAGATACCAGGCAGACAGGAGAAATTTTACAATGATTATCTTCTTGTGGATTGCAATAAAGACATAACCGGAAAAGTTGCCAAATTTTTTGCAGCTGCTATTGTAAACCATAAAAAATTCTTAAAGCAGGTGTAAAGATCATCTTAATGACTTGTTATGATTATTGTGTTCTATCTGTGTTTAACCGTTTGGAGTTTTGTTATAATAATCTTGATTTGGTCAGTTACATTAAGGAAAAAAGAGATGTTTTAGGGGGGTATGGCCATAGTGTATATGTTAAATTATAAACAGGCACTAGGAAACTAGATCCAGTTAGGAATGGTTAATTTGTCAATGTGATAGGAGGTTTGATTGTACCAAATCTCTTTAACTATTGACAAGAAATATGAGATTTAGCTGCTGTATAGATATGATAAATGTTTAATGCTCAATGCTTAAGGCTTTGGGTAATATAGCTAAAGTGAATTTTTATTCCATTTGTCCAATTTGCAAATCCATTATTTAGCTCTAAGGGTTCCAATCTCACCACAGCTATGTTAAATGCTAACAGTCTAATTAACTATTTTATTTAGGTGGATAGTATTCCTTAGATACTATTGTTTTATTATATCATGTCGTTGTTTTTTTATTTTATTTTTTTAAATCAATATGAATTATAATATATATTATGACTTTGTATTTCATATATTATATTGTATATATCACACATTAGATATATGATATGTCAAAAGATTTTAAAATGTTTTTGTCAAAAACCCAGAGAAATATGTGGCAGCTAGCCATATTGACCATCTCTCCTGTAGTCCTAGCTAAAGAAAATGGTTGCTGTCCTTGAACAAAAATGCTTTAGAGATAGCATTATATGTTTGCAGTTTTGAGATATACAAAAGATCATACAATTCTACTCTAATTATAAGTTGAGCCTCCTAAAGACACTATGCTTAGGAAATGGTGCTGTCTTATCTCTGTATTTTTAAATTGGAACATCCTAATAGTTACCAGCATGTCCTGATAAGAAGTTATTGTATATTACTTAGATGTTTTATTGTGCTTTTTATTTGTGTTTTTATACTGGCCGAATGGCTGTAATAAAATGATTTGATTTGATTGATTTGATTTAAATCAAGCAGTAATCTTTGTTGGAAATGTGGCAAAGAACCAGGCACATTATACCACTGTATGTGGACCTGTACAATAGTAAAGAGTTACTGGTCAAAGGTTAATGAAATAATTAACACAATTTTCAAAAAAGATATAAAAAGTCACCCTGAATTATATTTGTTAAATATTTGGGATAAAGAATTAGATAAAGAAGTTGGTAAAATCTTATTCTACCTAATATTGACGGCAAGAATTACTCTATTTCAACACTGAAAAAAAAAGTACGATACCTAATATAAATAATAATAATAATAATAATAATAATAATAATAATAATAATAATAATAATAATAATTTTATTTATATCCCGCCCTCTGGAATTCCAATCTGGGCGGCTTACAGTAATAGAACATATCCATATCCATAAAAACATATACTATACAACAACCCCCTTCCACCCTTAAAACAATATTAAATCAGAGAAATTTTAAAATAACATTCACATTAGTAAAATCAAAACTGAAACTAAGAAACTAAACCCAGTATATGAGCCCAGCCACAATGATCCTAATATGAATGAATGGATTACTAAATTCTATGATGCCATAGAAATGGACATACTGACGGAATACCTTACAGGTAAAAATATAAAAAACGATTTAGGTGGATGGATTCCAGTTTTAAATTATTTAGAGACACAGTGGGGGAAATCAGCAACTCTTATATATTAAATAAAGAAAAAATAAATTAGATAATAGTTAACTAACCACCAAAAACAAAAACACTAGTAATTAAAAATTAGATATATTTAATTCTTTCATTTTGAGATTAAGTAAAGCAGACGGATAAGACGGCACAAAGATATATGTGAGTATTTAATAGTAAAAAAAAAAGGATACAGGAGAATGTTGAACTAATATAATTACAAAAAATCTCAAATAAAATTAGAATCCTAACAAAATAATTGTTTTCACTTAGGACACACCAATCAAGAGCAACAAATTTATAAGAAAAACTTACACTACATCTCTTTTTTTCAAGATCTGAGAGAAAACAAAAAAAGAAATGAAAGTAACAATTTGTACAGACAAAAGGAGGCCAAGTATGTACAATTGACAATCCAGTGAAGATAGAAAGTGAGGAAGTAACATCGTAGAGTGGGAGTAAGAGAGAGGAATGTATGGAATAGGATATTGGAATGGAATAAGAGGGAAAATTTAAAGTGTTTGAGGGTAAGAGTAAGTGGATCAGGAAGGATGAAGGTAGAGTATTAGAGAGTATTAGAGAGGAATGAAAGGGAAGTAAGTGTTGACAGAGAAAATATGAAGAGATTGGAAGAGAGTGAGGAGAAGGAGAAGGTTTAGGAAGGAAGTGATATAGTTGAGGATTGAATAAGTGAATACATGTTTGGGAAAATAGGAAGGGAGAAACCCCCCTCAGTATGATGTTCAAACAAGGAGTCTAACTTAGGTAATAGGATGTGAGATGGAGAGTTTTGGAATGAACATGATTGTGAATAATCTACATTTGAGTTTTTTTCGCTTAGGGAAGATTTACAATGATAAGATTGTTTGTTAGATTATGTGTCTTGTTCTCTTTTCCTTTTTCTATTGTTTTATTTTTCTTTTTGGTTTATTTTTCCTTCTTTTTTCTATAAAGAGTATGTTTAGTGTGTAGTGTGTATGTAATATATGTTATGTGGTTTTTTTTGTGAAATTCAATAAACTATTTTATTTTTTAAAAAAAAAGAAATGAAGGATTCATCTGAGTAAAAGGATTTAACCACATAATCACTCCAGATTTTATAATATTTTAAAATAAATATTCTGATCTCTTAGGTCTGGTCTCTTTTATTTAGGTCTCTTCTGGTCTCTTTTATTTTGTTTTGTTCTGTTTCTCTGTTTGTTTGTTTGTTTGAGGAAAAGATCCTTATGTGATAGTAGTTCAAGACATAAATCAAAACTAACATATAATCAAAATAATGTACACTGAAACACTGAGTAAACAACTTTTGTCAATCAAAACTTCATTCCTTGTCACTAAACTCCATGCCCTGATCTGGTCAGGTGAGCACTAAATGCCAAAATGCCATAAGGCTCCCTCACAATTTTTTTGGCTGAACTGAACAACCCATATCTCATTGTGTCTTATGACAGCTGATAATACTTTTATTTTGCTGTGTGTTTTAGCAAGGAAGGTGTTCTGCCTCTTATTGTGGCATGTAAATAATGTACAGTTAGTATAGTTTTATTAATATTGAGTGCAAACCATCTCAGATTCCTCAGTCTTGCCATGAGAGAAGAAGATAGAACCACACTTAATAGAATTTTTGAAGTAATATTAGTTCATTGGATAAAATATGAAGCTCAAAAAAGATTGCAACATTATTTCAGTGTTCTTCAAAAGTCTCATTAAACACATAAGCAGGAAATGGAACCACACTATAGAACCCTACCCATTTTATTGAACATATAATATTACCCCATGACATCTCAATATTTCATGTGCCTACAGAACAAACATCTGGATTGGGAAAGTGACAACTTATGCATAATAGTAAGTTGCATGTCTATGTAGAACAGCCCCTTCTCTATTTGCACATTTTTCTTTTAATCCTTTTTGGGAATATCTGAATATAAAAAGTATGGGCTGAGACTTGAGAAATCCACATTCAAGTCTCCACTGAGCAATTAAATTCTTGGGCCAGACATAAGGTCCATACAGATGGCCCCTAAGGGGCGGCTCTGTGCTGCCCCTGGGAGCACCGGATTGGGATGGTGGCAACCACACACTATGGCCCTGATCCAGCTTTTTGCCGCTCCAAAAAGTGCTGGCAAATGCTGTTCCTTTTTGGAGTGGCAAAAAGCTGCCCTTACCACTGCCGCTGCCGTAGCTCTTCTGCACCCCTTTCACAAAACATGTCTACATGCTGCGCCAAGGGAGCACCCTGATGCTGCACGCCATGCAGTAGGGCATGCAGCTTGATGGCAGAATCAGGGCAGAATGAGGGCAGCCAGGGTGCAGCTGCACCACCCCAACTCCACTTCCAGGCCGGCCCTTGTAGCCGGTCTATACAGGCCCATAGTCCCTTAGATTGGCCTTGAGGTCTGTTCAGAAGCTAAAATAATTAGAACCATACAAGCCACCTTGAATTTGCTGGAAGAAAGGTGAAGAAGGCTGACTCTAACAAATGAATCCACAAATACTCAAATAACATGTAGAAGTTAAACACTGCTAGTAACTTACAGATTTTTTTGGGAAAAACTCCCCTGAGAGTATTTAGTCATGACAGACCTTTTCAAAACAGTATATCAAGGACACTTCAGTATAAAAGCAAGGTGCCAAGTGCTCTTTTTTTCCAGTCACATTTTTTTGCATTTGTGTCAAAAAATTTCAGTGTAAAACTAATGTCTTTTCACTTTTTGTAGCTAAATTTACACATATTGCAAGCAAATCCAGACAATCTGATTAATCAAAGACATGCAGACAACCCATCAAATGCTACTGTTAATAGCTAATGCAACAAGGAAACATTTTTCAGGGTTACAGTCTGTACCTCTGTAAAATGAGTTGCCAACATGAAAAAACCCTTCCAAACTTTCCAAAACACTCTTCTATGTTACAGCAATAAGAAAAATAACTTAATTCAAAACCCATAGATGAAAGCTCACAAAACTATCTAGCCATGAATAGTTGTGCCTGTTAACATCTTCAGTAGAAACCATGCAGTAGCACCTATGTACTTGAAATAATTTTCTCTGATTTGAACCATATATATATATATGATATATGATGATGCTTGTGGGCATAATAACAGCAATATTTCCAGTCAACTTGGATTCAGCTTTCATCTGTTCCTTTCCCATATTCTTTAATTGCTCCTGATTATTATCCCAGAGGTATGAAATTTGGTAGAAAATTTTTCATGCATTTACACTTACATTTATTCATTATATTTATTCTCATATATATGTGTGAATCAAATTCAATTGTATTTATGTTAGAGGAGGGAAAATATGACATTTCTTAAATTGCCAATTAAATTTAAGTTAAATGTATGCACTACAACCTTTACCACAATGAAAACGAAAAACATATCCATGATTTAACTTCTGCCCCATCCCATCCCAGTGCCTGTCTTGAGTTTCAGAAAGAAGGAAATAGATTCATGCATTTTTTTTAAAAAAAAATTCAACTTACTAAAATTCCTTTACATGCCCCCTTTTAAATATTATCTTATTATACTCCCCTTCTCTTTAGCTATTGATTCCCACATGCATACCTGTAAATGCCCCAGGATTAAGAGATTCAGAATTCCAGTTTCTGGGACAGATGAGCAGCCTGTATGCAGTATCTTGTGTAGAATCTAGGAGGATCACATCTAGAATTAATTGAATTATCATACTTTAATCCTGAACTAAAATACATTGTTTGGCTCTTGTGACCTAAATATTGCAACTGTAACTCCTTAGCACTGAGAAACTAAGCAAAAGAAAATAGCAGTTTTGCAAAAGTTCAAATCCATCAGGTCTTGAATAATGAAGCAGCTGGGAAATGTAACATTTGTCAGATCTATGCCATATCTTTAATTGATTTGATTTATGTTAATTATTGACATAACCCAGAAATTATATTAACGCTAAAATTCAATCTGAAATGAATAACTTTAGTTAAAAATAATTTTAAATTTCCCCCTTCATTATAAAATGTCCAAATTAACTGATATCTCACTTGATTTTACCTAGCTAACTCATATCTCTGATCCTTGCATTTCTGACTGGAAATCAGATGGCCATCCTGCCTAAGTTTAAAAACCTCCAAAGAAGGGCAATCCACCACTCTCTGAGGAAGTGTGTTCTACTATCGAACAGCTCTTAATGTTCTTCTTAATGTAGAGGTGAAATCTCTTTTCCCCTAGTTTGAATCCATTGCTCTTGATCCTGGTGTCTGGAGCAGCAAAAAATCAGCTTTCTCCATCGTCAGTATGATACCCCTTCAAATATTTCAACAGGGCTATCATATCACCTCTTAACTTTATCTTCTCCAAGCTAAATGTACCCAGCTCCCTAAGCTTCTCCTCATAGGGCATGTTTGGCAAATTCCCCTACAGCCAATCAGAGTCATGCTAGTTGCAAAGGGAGGGGCTTCCTGAGGAGTGACAATAAAAGGAGAGCAGTGAGTGGAAAAGAAGATCAGTGTGTCAGCTGAGAATTTTATGAGCCAGTTCAGGATGGCTCATACCTCCCTTGTTCTATGGGAATGTTAATTGTGATTTGAGCCAGACTTTCACCATAGTCCTGATGATAGGGCATTATAAAGTACAGTACCTTACAATTCTCCCTGCAGAAATTCATTTTGTTATTTTTGGCCCAACTTTCCAATCTATTAAGGCCATTTTGAATTTTGATCCTTTGCTCTTGGATATTATCTACTCCTCCTTATTTGGTGTCACATACAAATTTGATAATCATGCCCTTCTATTCTTTCATCAAAGTCATTGACAAAGATGTTGAATAGCACTGGGCCCAGAATAAGTAGAAACAGGAGACTTGCATTGACTTTTCAAAGCAGTAGCCAAACATGCAAAATCCATCACAGCATGTGTTATGTACTTCAAACACTGGTGGACAGTGTTCTCATCTGAGCTGGCATTGCTGAGAATGGATTCTCATTAATATAGAATCATATTGTATGTAGCAATGCCGCTATAATGACATTGTAAAACACAAATAAGTTCTCAGATTTTGATGTTTCTACCAAATAAGTTTTGTCATATACGGTCATCTAATTTCTTTCTATGAAATTTTTATTTCTGTTAGTCTTTATCCAGGAAAACATCACACAATTAATGGGGTTACCATAAAGTGATAGGAGAGTTGAAGGCACAAGCATAAATACATACATAGATGTGTGAATTATTTATCAATATTTCAATTACATGTTGGTGAAATACCATCTGAAATACTGGCTAAGGAGTTATAAAATATAATAATTTATTCATCCAAATCAGATAGATTCTGTTCGTCAACAGTGGGAAACTAATAATTTCAGTTATCACATTTTATGCTCCAAATCAATGGTTTTCAGTTTGTAGTTCTCCAGATGTTTTGGTCTTCAGCTCCTGAAATGTGTCATCAAGCTGCAGATATTTCTGACAGTTAAAACACTAAACAGCTGGAGGATCAAAGGATGAGAACCCCATTTATCCACAAGTCAATGTAAGTAGCTCTTACAAAAAAAGGAACTATCCCCTGGTGAAAGACAAGAGTGTGATTTCTCCTCTGGAAGCCTGGCCCTTCACTACTCTGTCATCTACCCAGCCTTTAGTGTGAACACAAACAATTGTGCCTGCTGGAATTTTGTAAATTATTTGGCATTGCTTTCCTTTGCTTCATCCTTTGTTACATATCCCTAGGTTTTATCCTCAACCTATCCATGGGTCATATCAAAATCCATAATTTTGACTTCAAAACATGCAATTGACTTATACATGAGGTCAACTTACAGTTGAGTATATATGGTAAAATATTTTTGTGGCATAAATGAGATGATTGTAGGGTTTATATGTCAGAAAAAAATGAAAAATCTAGATCAGGAGTTTGGGGCATTTTCAATATTTCAATCATAGTATTTATCAACTAGTCAAGTATGGTAAGATCTAGTGTGGTAACTATGGGCCTAAGCAGACTGCCAGAAATAGTGCACATTAAAGCAAAAGCAGCTTATTTATATACCGCTTCATATCACGCTATGGGATGTCTAAGCGGTTTACAACTGTGAGCTGATTGCCCCCCAACAAGCTGGGTACTCATTTTAGCGACCTCGGAAGGATGCAGGCCTGAGTTGAGCCTCAGCCCTGGCTGGTATTGAACTCACAACCATGTGGTCTATGAGTGGCTGCAGTACAGGCATTTAACCACTGCGCCACCAGGGCTGTTTATTGTGGCACCAGAGCTCTCTGACAGAGAAGGCTCAATTTATTGTGGCACCAGAGCTCAATTTATTGTGGCACCAGGCTCAATTTATTGTGGCACTCATTTATTGTGGCACCAGAGCTCTCTGACAGAGAAGGCTCAATGTCTCAGAAAAAAATGCAATTCCCATGATTCCCTAGCACTGAGCCAGGGCAGTGCCTCAATTTAATGTGTACTATTTCTGGCAGTCTGCTTAGGCCCTAAGTCACAGGAAACTAGGGCTTGAATTCCCACTCTGCCATGGAAACCCATTCAGTTATCTTGAGCAAATCATAGCCTCAGAGGAAAGCAAAGACAAACACCCTCTGACTCAATCTAACACCATATGACAGCTTAGGTCATAAGTCAGAAATGACCTGAAAGGCACACAAGATCGACAGCAAAGTATTATGATACCTACAATTACAACACTTTTTAGTGTCCACATATAGGTTATAATCTCTGATTACTTTAGATGTTCTTCAACTGTATTCTATGTACCTATTGTATCCTGTAAAAAAATTGCTTATTAGTATTTGTTGAAAAGCACACTATTTGATGTGTAGAATCTCTTTAGGTTCAAAACTAAGGGCTGATGCAGATGGCCTGTTTGGGGTGGCTCTGGGCCACCCCTGAAAGCGGTGGATCAGGGCCATGGCAACAACATGCAACAACATGCAGCAGCCCTTATCATCCTTTTTGCTACCCCCAAAAGAACAGCAAAATGCTGCTCCTTTTGGGGGCAACAAATGGCCACCCTTAGAGCCATGGCAGCACCTCTTTTGATGCCTTTTGGTGCAACATGTGCCCACGCTGCACCAAGAGTGTGCCCTGATGCTGCGCACTATGCAGACAGGCACGTGGCATAAGGGCAGAGTTGGGGTAGAGTTGGGGCGACTGGTGTGCAGTTGCCCTGCCCCAACTCCATCCCCCAGGCCGACCTAAACTGCTGGTCTGCATCAGACCTAAGTTTGCATCATGAGAAACTTAAGTTTAGGGTATATTGGACACTAATGTGTCTTTTAAGAAAGAAATTGGCCAATTGATCTAAATGTTGTTACTGTAATACAGATAATGCTCTTTTGTGCCATAGATGTGGACATATCCACTAGTCACTCCTACCTGTCTGGATGTATTACAATATAGGAATTTTATATTACAAAAAATGTTCCATATGTTCCAATGTATATGTACTTTTCAACACTCTTCCTACAATCTGGAATTTAATAGATGATCAACACTGTTGAATCCTGAATGGTATTAACTCTACTCCAAGGTCAGAAACTTAGACTTAATCCTATTGTTTAGTTCCTGAAAGAGTAAATCCACTGGGTGGTTTGTTTATTGGTCAGGCAACATTTAAGTGAATACCACTGATTCAATGACTGTATTCTGTTTGGGATTACTAATAGGATTTGGGTCCATTCATCATTCAGAGGTCAGAGGATTTTAGTACTTTGACTATGCATCAATGTTTATTCTACAGATATCAATTCTGAGAATTCTCATTAAATATTTTGATTTATACATATTTCCTTTCCTTCCCCTCCTCCACACTTTCTTTACATTTACATTTTTTTAAAAAAAAAAAAAATCCCAGATAGGAAAGAGAAGGAGAGAGATATACATATGGAAAGGAGACCATGCAAAAATTATTTCCTCTACTGAAATGAATAGGAAAGTTCATTATTTAAAAAGATCCATAAACAGAGGCACGATAGGGAGATGCCTCCCACAATCCTTTCAGGAGAGACAATTCCCTTCTCAGCCCATGAGCTACCACCGCATATGAGTTTGCATGGAGCTTTGCAATAGGACAACTGAAATGTGTGTTCATACATTTTGTGAACAGAAATCTACTGAAATTAGTAGGATGTTTGTTTAAAATCTAAAATAAATAAATAAATTGTAATATCAAGATTGTTTTATTCCTCATTCTATACAATCAGTTTCCCTTATTTGTTGAAAAATGAAACACCAAAGAGAACAGCAGTCTGAGAGCAATTAAACACTAAGACACAAAAAACATGACAATTGTCTTGGTTCATTAATTAGCTACTTCTTTTTGTCTTATGCTTACATAAAACCTACAGCTTTGTAGATAGATACCATTTTTTAAATGATAGCTTTTTCCATTCTGTCTCCAAAATGTGGTGAATAGTCAAATTTTCATTTTTAGAGTTAACACATCTTTTTCACATGAAGTTCAGGATTAGAGAACCTTTGCCAGATTCAGCTCACTATCATTCCTTAATGGCTATGTGATTTGCTAATAAGTCTAGCATTTCTTCCAGGAGCTATTAACATTTTAAAGTAGCAGCATTTTCCTTTTTTGTGTATGGATACTTTTTTCTGCTTCATTATTTCCCAGTTTTAGATCCTCACCTGAGAAACTTTCTTATCCTCAGCAATGACCAACTTCTAAGGAAATTCTTTTTACCTATTGACCAGAGGCATTTTTCAAATATTATTGAAGTGGTCCCAGATTAGGTAAAGGTAAAGGTATTCCCCATTGATGAAGTTGTCAAGTTGTGTCTGACCATAGGGGGCAGTGCTCATCTTCATCACTAAACTGAAGAGCCAGCGTTGTCAAAGATTACTCTGTGATCATATGGCCAGCCTGATTGCACAGAATGCTGTTTACCTTCCCACCAAAGTGGTACCTATTTATCTACTTGCATTTGCATGCTTTCAAACTGCTAGGTTGGCAGAAGCTGGGACTAATGACAGGAGCTCACCTATCATGCAGCACCTGGGGCTCGAACTAACAACCTGCTGATCTTTCAATCAATAGAGTCAACAACTTAATCTCTTGAGCCACTGCATTAATTATCCCAAATTAATTATATCTAAAAGCCAATATGGTAGTGTACTCATCAATAGAAATTAAAACTATTTATGTCATAGATCAGGGCTATGAGAGGGTAACATATGCTGTGGGTCAGTTATGGCAGCTTTCCTGCTGCTCCTGCTGGAGTCCACACTTCTTCCTTCCTGCTACACAACTTGCTCTGGGAAAGTAACCTAGTGCCTTAAGTGTGATAGATTAATCTCCCATTGATTATGTTTAAATAAAATTGAATTGTCATTGAGTCTAACTTCTATTCCTGGAATGGGTAGGAGTTCCATCCTTCAAGTAGCCATGGGCCTGCCCTGCAACAGAATAAAGGATATCAGTAGACATTAAACTATCCAAGGAGGGGAGAAATCTACATATTTGCCTGTTGAAAGGCATGTAAAACCTTAAATAATATGTTTGAAAATAAATATTCTATGGCTTATAGTTGGAATGAACAACCAGGGCCATCCAGATGGTGTTGAATTGCAAGTCCTATTGTGCTAGCCAGTATAGAGATTGCTAAGTGGTCACAAGAGTTCCAGTCCAAAAACCTGTGGGAAGTCTGAAATATCCATCCCTTATGACAATAAAGTAAAATATCCATCCCTGGCTTATGACAATAAAGTGACTGTATCATCATTTTCACTTGTAATTTCAAGATTTTTTTTAAAAAAAAATCTTATACCAGTAGGAGCCCTGGTGGCACAGTGGTTAAATGCCTGTACTGCAGCCACTCACTCATAGACCACAAGGTTGCGACTAGCCAGGGCCCAGGCTAAACTCAGGCCTGCATCCTTCTGAGACCACTAAATGAGTACCCAACTGTTGGGGGGCAATGAGCTTACAGATGTATAGACATCCTATACCACAATATGAAGCGGTATATACATGAAGCTGCTTTTCATAGGCTAATGTTTTCATGATACAAACAGACTTTTTTCCACTATAATTGCCAAAGGAAATTCTAAACGGAAATAAATGCTGCTTCTGTTCTTCATAGGTGTTAGGAAGTCTAAGCTGTGACTCATACAGGAAGAAAGAATTAGGAATAAAGAGACAAAAATGACAACAGGATTTGAGCAAGCAAAGAAATCACATGTACTACTAACATTTCTCTCACAGATGAATTTAACAGCAGTCTGTACAACTTGGAAATGTGATGTTCTAGCTGACTCAGAAAAGAACTCTAATTTGGGTCTCTGCAGGTCATTATAAGTCTAGTCTGGTCTTGTGTAAGATAATGAAACTGCTGCCCTTGTTTGTATAGGTCAGTAAGCATCCAGTCATGGTCTGGTCATGTTAGAAATAATTCAAATTTCATTCTTTATAGAGTAGAACTGTGCCAGGGTGCCACTGTTTATATCTATAAGGAGCTTGTGGGTAGTCATTTTTTAATTGCTTTTGTCAAACAGTTCCCTTGCCAGTCAAAATAAATTGCCTGTTGAATGGCAACTGTTGAGAGATATTAGAGAACATTTACCAAAATGATCACACCAGGATGCTTTCTAAAATATAAAATCTTGGTGGCATAGCCCAACACACCATGAAAGCAATGGGAATGAGCAGCTGTCCTTACATCACTGTGTTATGAAGAAAAATAGAAGAACTGTAAAAGCTGTAAACAACTTCCAAATAAATCTAGAATTAGATGAAGGAAGAAATAATATTTTTTTAAAAAAACATGCCAATACCAAAAACAGTTGCATGCAATATTTTGAAATCCATAATAGGACGATACTATTGTAATAATTGTATTGTACATCCAGTTGCTATCCCATTAAATCAATTAATGAATGACATGTCAATACTTATATAAACTCGATTCAGTGGGTCTATTCCAGTAGGGAAACACAATTGCATTTAGACCATTTTTATTTTCTTTATTTTATTAAATATAGAAGATAAATTCTGATTATACAGTGGAACCCATCCCATCCATGAACATTCAGTTCCAGTGCCCCATGGATGGGGAAAAAGCAGATGGTCATGCCCCATGTTATTCATACATGCGCCCACATCAGCACATCCATTGAACAATAAGGGTTGTGGCAATCTGCAGGCAGTCAAATCCATGGATCACTAGCCTGTTGATGTAGATGCAGACAGACAGACAGACAGACACACACACACACAAATAGGTAAAGTGGTGACATAGAAATACCTTGCTACTTTAAATGAATTCACATCTTCAAACCAACTAAACTGCATCCAAGGGTACTAAAGAAACTTGCAATTATAATCTGCTCTGTCCATAATCTTTGAGAATTCTTGGAGAGCAAGTGAAGTCCTTGCAGAATGGATTAGAACAAATATTCCTCCAATCATCAAAAGAGAGGGAAATAATGACCAAGACAACTACCAGCTGCTCAACTTGACTGTGGGGTGAAGCAGAAAGGGCAAAAGGAGCAGCCAGTGGCCGATCCTGCCGTGATTGCCACCAAACGCCTGCAGGAATGCAGCAACCAGACACTGTGGTCCCAAGGGCAGCCACTGCCACAGTCCCAAACAGGCTGCAAAAATGAGTGGTAAGAAACTGCTCCTTTTGCAGTTGGATTTGGACTGCATTAGGTGGCCCCAGCGCAACCCCCGTGCAGCCTCTGCACAATCCAGAGGTATAGTGCATGTCATGTTCATACCCTGCCCCCAGATCAGCCAGATGATGGCCCTTCTGGCCCAACTGCTTGAGGCCATTGATAAAAGGAAAGGTTCCATATCATGAAATTAAATGATATCTCTGTGAACAATTTTAAAAGAATGTTATCATTACTAAGGGGGGAAGCAGTTGGGCAGCACGGGGCCACCCCGGGAAGCTGCGGATCAGGGCCGAGGTATCTGCACTCCTTGGCCCTGAGCTGCAGTGTCCCAAGCCCAGGAAGGAGTGCTAAAATAGTGCTCCTTCTGCAAGACACCGAAGATGCGCCACAAAAGGCCTCCGGTGCACCTTTGGTGTCTTTTCTGTGTGTGGATGCTGCGGCGGATATACGTCATTAGAGTGCCGCCTGTGAAGAGCACCAGGTGCTCTGATGACATATTCAGGAAGGGGTTGGGGCACCCAGAGTGAGGCTGCCCCTCCCCTTCCTGGCCTCGAAGACGGCGCTTTGCGCTGTTTGCTTAGGCCATAAGAGCTGTAATGGTCTCCTCAAAAACAAATAATCCCAGACTAGTGTTACCTCTTGCTTTGATAGGATTACAGTTTTGGTAGATCAGGGGAATAAAATGGGTGTATTGTATATTTATTTTGTAAATCCTTTAATGAGGTCCCTCATTATATTCTTGCACACATGCTGTAAAAATTATGTGCTAGACAAAACTACTGTAAAATGGATTTGTAGCTGGTTAATGAACCAAATATTGGGGAGATTATCACACGGGAGGCATAGCGTCTTTCTCCCATCCTTAAACTCTGCTAATCATGTGATCAAGGGCTGAAGATTGTCAAAAACCCATGTGCTTCTCCCATTCTCCCATGTGTAAAAGGTAATGGAGCCATCCCCACACATTTCTCCTGTCAGTAAATAATAATGGAGCCATCATTTGGTATTAAAAAGAGTTCCCTTTAATACCAAATGATGGCTCCATTATTATTTACTGACAGGAGAAGCGTGTGGGGATGGCTCCATTACACTTTACACTGGAGGAAACGTGCAGGGGGTGGTAATGATAATCTTTGGCCCCTGTTCATGCGAATAGCAGAGTTTAAGGATGGGAGAAGGAGAATGTGTTTCCCATGTAATAATCTCTAAAGAATGTTTGCCCATAGGCTTTCATCATGTTTAACATCTTTCTAAATGACTTGGGGCCTGTATGCACAGTCCAAAAGGCCCATGTTCCCCCTGGCCTCACATCATGCTGTATGGAAGATTCAAGCCAACAGCCTTAGGCTAGGATCAACTAGTCTGGGCACTGATTCAATGGTCCTGGACTGATCCCAGGCCCAAAGGACCTTGTTGTTGTTGTTGTTGTTGTTGTTGTTTGTCTTCAAGTCATTTTTGACTTATGACAAACTTTTTCAAAAAAGGAGTTTGAATGGGCATTGCTACTTTAGCTGTGCAGTCCTGCACTGGCTCTAGATCTACAATTTTATGATTCTCTGACAGGTATATCTATCCAGGTCCAAGATGCTGAATGCTTAAACCTTAAACTGTCAAATATGGTACAACATATTCCTATAGATGTCAAAAACAGTTGTGCCTATTGAATTTGGAAATGGAATAGAATACTATTTCACTTTTTTGAAGAATGTATCAACATTTTTACAATTCTTCACAATCAATTTGGAAGAAATTGAGTTTTTGTTTTGTTGTTTTAAATTCTAATGCAGGAAAAAAATTGACAGATTTTCCTATTTCTCACCTTAATTGGTTCAGGCTCTACTAGGGCCTCTGCAGATTTAATCATGCACCTAGGACTGCTGAGAAAGATAAAAATATGGACTGATTTCCCTCTTCCCCCTTTATTGAAGCTGTCTCCAAGAACTGTCTCCAATCATGAATGAAACACACAGATTTCTTATGAAGTACAGAAAAGATATAAAGTTTATTGTTTTGTTTTGTTTTTTGGGGGCAATTGAAGCAGTTTTCTAAAACAGCTGCAGGTAGAGTGCATTACAGGAATCTAAACAAACTGTAACCAAAGCATCTGTTACTGTGGCTTTATCAGATATCTCTAGAAAGAGGCACAGTTGGTATTCTAGATTTATTATGTTCAAATGCACTCCTGGCCATTGTTGAATCCTGGGTGATTCATGGAATTTACTCAAGCTACAAATGTGAAATTTCAAGAGAAATGGAAACTTACCCAGTATAGAGGGAATCACTATTATTAATCATTATCTATCTTTTGACTGATCTACAGCACTTTTGTCTTATCGGGATTAAATTTCACTTTTTTTTACTTCATCTTGTCCATTAGAAACAAAGAATGAGTTTAACTTGGAATTAGCTTCCTTTGAATTAAGTGGAAAGGAATAAAACTGCTGGGTATCAGTAGCATTTTGTGACATCTGACCCCAGAATCTGGACAAACTCTTCCCATAGTTTCATGTATATTTAAATTGCATAGAGAAGAAAAGAGAACATTCAGGGATTCCAATGGCCAAGGACACCCCCCCCCCTCACCATCTTTTGCAAACACTCCTCCAGGAAGGACCAGAACCACTGTAAAACACTGCCTCCAAGCACTATCATAGCAAATCAGCTAACAAGGATAACATGGCAGATAGTATCAGAGCTAATGAAAGGTCCAGAAGAACCAGCAGGGGCACACTATCCTATCCAGTTCCCTTTGAAGGTCATCCACCAAAGGGACCAAGGTAGTCTATGGACCTTTACAGACTGCCAGAAATAGTGCAAATTGAGTCCACTTTAACTGTCCTGGCTCAGTGCTAAGGAATCATGGGAACTGTAATTTATTGTGGCATCAGAGCTCTCTGGCAGAGAAGGCTCAATGTCCTAGAAAAAAGCACTGAGCCAGGACAGTTAAAGTGGCCTCAATTTGCATTATTTCTGGCAGTCTGTAAGCCAGACTGAGATGCATCTACATATTCCATCTCATCTAGGAATCCCTGGAGATGAGATGCTGACACATACTGTACTACCTTGTCAAAAATGGAATCATGGAGACTGTAAAATAGTTATTCGATATAGCAGACTCTAGGAAAAGTTTTTCAATAGATATCTTACATCAGTCTCCTGGCTTGTTGTAAAGAGGCATCAACTACCCCCATAACTCACTCAGCTACTTCTTCTCTGGACTATTTAATAAGCCATGAGAGTCAAGGGTCTAGTTACTATGCGGTTCTTTCATCTTTCAAGGATGTTGTCCACATAACTGGACTGTACAAGCTAAAAAGTATCTATTATCATTTGACAAGCAAGGGACAGCATTACATACACTAGACCTGGATCAACTATAGCATCCACGTTGGAGCAAAAATGAGTGATTTAATCTGCAAAGTGCTGGGCAAATTCCTCACAGAGGACTGAGTGGCCTAAATTCTCCCATGGGTCACTAGAAAAGAAGTAGAAGCATCTTGCTGGTTCAGTCCAGGCCATACATAGTTCAAAGATAAATCCAGGCAGTGGTCCAAAGGGAAATTCGAAGTGTGACATCAACAAACAAAACAACGTCTAGTGCAAGAACCACAAGGGGTTGTGTCAACCAAGAAATCCAGGTGTCAGGAAGTGATTCCTGAGGAAGGTGCTGAGCTGTGTATAGCCTGCCAGCCTTCCACAGGTGCTGCTTGATTGTTGAGCATATGATTTAATATAAAAGATCTAAACATATCATGTGTCTCTGCCCCGCCTTCTCCCATTGACACTTGGTCAAGCCTGACACCACCAAGTCTATATCTCTATCTGTGTTATGTCAGGTTAAGTCTGCTGGCAGGTTTCACCCTCAGGCTGTGTGTGTGTGTGAGGGGGTGTCCCACCATCTATTTCTGGTTCTGACAGGTCTCCTGTCACTGTGTCACTACTTCTAAGTCTTTTTCAGTGTCAGCGTCAGCACCAGGGTCAGATTCGTATTTAGGGAACTGCCATTTCTTATTAAGCCAAAACAGATTACTCCCATACAATCCTCCCCGCGCACTCTGATACTCTGGGAGAAATTTTTTAGAGTCTCAAAGATCAAGGCTATCTGCGACCTCCCAGAGGGCCTTTTCTGTCATTGCCCCAGACTCTGGAACGGTCTGCCGGACGAGATCCGTCAATTAACATCTTTGGACAGTTTCAAAAAGGCTGTCAAGACAGATCTCTTCTGGCAGGCCTTTCTGGACTAAATTGCCCAGCCTCAGGATGTCCCCTCTTCCCTCAGTGATATTATTTTGAACTCTGGTTCCCTCACAGTGTAACAATGGAGTAATGTGAGTTGGTTTTCATTATTTTACTTATGTTTTTGTTTAATTTGTTACCAGGATTTTAACTATGTCATTGTTTAATAGTGTTTTAAGGGGGGGAGGGATAAACTGTTACTGTAATGGTTTTATGCTGTAAACAGCCCGGATTGGGCAACCATTGGGCGGTATATAAATAATAATAATAATAATAATAATAATAATAATAATAATAATAATAATAATAATTACTGTGTTCTAGTGATTGTTTGTGGTAGTGGAACTTTTTGTTTCATGGCACCATCCATACTATCCTTCTCATGCCTGCTAAAGATGTTTTTGTCAGGGCTTTTAAGTTGAGAGGGACTGAGTTTTTAATATTGTACTATATAAAATTTTAATGGTTTGTATTTTAACATGTTATATTTTAATTTATAACTGTTTTAACTCTTACAATTTTTAATTGTTTTTTAAATTTTATATTTATTTATTTTAATATTGTTGTACTGTTTTTAAATTGTATATTTTTATACTTGTTCACCACCTTGAGTCCCTATATTAGGAGAAAGGTGGGATATAATAATAATAATAATAATAATAATAATAATAATAATAATAATAATAATAAATTTATTGATGTATGCTTTTTATTTTTTCAAAAAAATCATACAATTTGACTTATTTACATGAGACTTTTGCTTAATGTAAATAAATTGTACATATCTTGTGATAATAATAAGGCTTGTATTGTTTGGTTTGGAGACAGATGATTGCATGTAGAGAATCCAAATTTATGAAGGAAGTTGTATTTTCTTCAAGGATGGTATAACTATATTTTGGTCTTTTGGAAAGAACACCTATATTTGTACTTAATTCACAGGTGTTTCCCCCCACCCTCCAGGCTGCTTGAGAGCAAAGTTGTGGATTGGACAAATTATTTTCTCATAGCAGTTTAAAAAGTCAATAAAAGCATTATTGGAAAATTTTGGTTTCTATCTATGAAGTAGGACACCTTGTTTTAGGCTTATATGGTACTCAAATAAAAGTTGATATTACTTTCTATCTATTGCATAATATTATTGGTTTTCCATTCTCAAGGAAAGTAAGCTAATTCTACTTGGTTTCCTTCGATCAATATCATCAAATCTTTCCAAGGTGCCCAACTTTCATTGATCATATTTGATTTAAGAAGTTTTTAATAGATGGCAAATGTGCACTTCAGTGATAAGAAAACAGAATACTTTAGAAGAGAACTTTGGGGTGCAGGGACACTGTAATTCTGAATGTCCTTAGTGTTTCTCCCTGTATTCTACTTTTCATGAAACATTGCATGGAATCAAAAGTTCATTTTCCCTAGATCCAGTTATTTTAAGTCATTTCAAATAGAAATGTTCAAATAGACAGAATTATTATACACCTTAGGCTGCAACATGGAAACCACTTTTAAAAATACTATTTGTAACATTTTTCTATAAAAAGTGTGTACATGAGGAAACATGCTTCTAATGATGTGTATATTAGGAGTAATGCACACAAAATCTGCATGAATTTTGTGTAGGTTTTTTTTGGGGGGGGGCTGTAATTCTCCAACTGAGAATTGTAAAAAGCTGTCATGGGCAGGATAATACAGAAGTCAGTGAGACTCTAACAGAGGAAATTTGCCCACCTCTACTCTTAACAAAATCTCTTTCCTGTCTGTTTTCATACAGCTCTTTCTCTTTTCTCTTTGAGCTATTGCAGATTGTTCTACATAACGTACATATTAATCTTCTTTATTTTCCCTTCTGATTCCCTACTTCTCTTTCTCTTTCACTTTCTCAATCTCTGTCTCTCTTCTGTTACCTACCACACCCCAGCCCACCCTCCATTTGTCTTTCTCCACCACTTGGTTGTTGTGCCATCAAGTTCACTTTGACTTAATGATGATCAAACCTGAACTCTTACTAGAAGCCAAGAGAGCTAAATTGACATACTTTGGACATATCACAAGAGACAATCAATGAGAGACCTCGAGGAGTCTCAATCTTCAACTGCCCTGTACAAAGCTTGCAAACCTTGATCTGTGGCTTACATGGTTGAATCAATTCATCTGTAATACAGATTCCTGCTTTTCCTGTTGGCTTCCACTTTGTTGACCATTGGCCTTTATCACCTGAGGGTTCTTCTTCCACTATGATATTATTATTTCCAAAAACACAATACAATTTGGATTGCTCTGTTTTTTTTAATCATACCAAAAACCTTTCCAGAATTATAGTGTTAGTTTGTATAAAAGCTTACCACACACTGCCAATACATCATCCCTTCCCCCTTTTGGTATACATGCACGTACACAGACATACACATCTCTACATAAAATATAAATGAAATATAAATGAAACAGTCCTACATTTTAAAAGGACATTTCCCCCAGGTGTAGGGGGCTTTCTGACTGGTTAGACCAGACTAAGTGCTGGTAGAAGAAACAAGAAAGAAGCAGCTACTGATCTATCTATCTGATCTATTTGTCAGTGCTTAATCTGGTCCAACTGATCAGAAAGTCCCATCCCCGCTGAAGGAAAAAATGGCCTTATAAAATATAGGATTGTTCATGTAATATATGCCATTCATATAAAAGGTAGTTTGAAGGTAGAAAAAGTAAGAAATATGCTGAGGGTTCATGAAATAAAAGCTTTCTTAAAGTGTAAATCTGTTTTGCATTTATATTTCCAGGCTTGTATGTGTGGGTATATGAAAGAGATACCATAGAATGGGGTTGGAAAAAGGGGCAAGTGTGTATATGGGGGAGGACCAATGAGAAAAAAAACATGGCTTCCCTTCCTTTCTCTTCCCTTCTAGAATTATAGAATTTCCTTCTAGAACCATACAATTGGAAGAGACAACAAGGGCCATTGCATTCAACCTCCTGCCATGCAGGAACACACAGTCAAATCATTCCTGACAGATTGTCATTGGACCCCTGTTCAAAAAACACCCAAGAAGGTGACTCTACTGCTCTCTGAGGCAATATGTTCCACTGTAGAACAGCTGTTACCATCAGGAAGTTCCTCCCAATAGTTAGTTGGAATCTCTTTTTCCTGTAGCTTGAATCCATTGCTCTATTTCCTAGTTTTTGGAGCATTGGCAGGGAGGGGGAGGGAGAGACTTGCTCAATATGTCATCTCTACAAATATTTCAACACAGCTATTTTCAGGTTCTCATCTAAGTCAGCTTCCCTCTTGATAATAACCAGCTCACTGGATTGTTGCTCAGGAGAAATTTATTGAAAGGAAAGAAAAACAAAACATAGCAGGCATGCTATAACTTCAACACTGTCAGATCTGAAGATACAATTTACAAGCATTTATACAGTTCATTTAAGATCCCATCTCTGAATCCCAATAACAGCCCCCCTTGGTCATTTTGAATAAAAAAATTCCACTAACACAATTCTCTCACCAACTTGTTGCTTTCAGAAGCATTCCAAAACATCACATTCTTTCACATAGGAGAATTGTGTTGTTCCCATATTCTTCTTCTCACCAAAACCAAATGACCTTCAAACATTTGGAACCATAAACATGTCTCTCTTTTCAGGCTAACAGTTCCACACCTGACTATAACATAAACAACTCCAGAGTCAAACCAATACCCCGCTTTATCCCAAGGATTGAATTTACAAGATTTTAATTCACTGAATCAATCAAGCACATATACTTATCCATATATCATATAATATATAACAATCAGACATTGATTCACTTATTAAGTCACATCAGACAATTAACCACCTTCATTTGAACTATCCTCCAAATATACAGATTTGGCACTTCCCTTCTTGTACAACTGACTTCTCTTAACATATTAATGCATACATTTTATCCATCTATTCAAAAGGCACTTACAATACAGATTAGTTCTAATACATGTTCGCCATTGAGTCATAACACTCAAACAAAACAAATAACATTCTCATAGCATTTAATGCCAAAAGCAATTAATCAGAACCAATACATCATGTCAGAAAAATCTATAGCAATCAACAATTAACACATTAATAAGATGTTTCCATAATCCATCATTCCTTTTTGGGAACAAACCATTTGACTATGGTTGCAATGTCCATCAATATGCTCACAATACCCACAACCCTCAATCAAATAAAACTCAATTATAACACCAGAGCTCTATAACCCTATAATGTGGCAGGCTCAATAAGGGCTATTGAACTTGACAGCTATCATGTTGCCCCTTAACCATCTCTTCTCCAGGCTAATCATACCTAGATCCCTAAAAGCCACTCCTCATAGGGCATGTTTTTCAGACATTTCACCATTTTGGTCACTCTCTTCTGGACACACTCCAGCTTCTCAATATCCTTCTTGAGTTGTGGTGCCCAGAACTGGACACAATATTTCAGGTGAGGTGTGAGATCAAAGCAGAATACAGTGATACTATTACTTCTCTCAATTTAGATACTAATTATGCAGTCTAGAATTGCATTAGCTTTCTTAGCTGATACTTATCGTCTTCATACCTTATCACTAGAGCACTTTGCCACAGTGAAAGCACCCAAAACATGCCCACTGAAGTACAATAGTAGCTGAAAGAGGAATCATTAACTGTGTATTTGCATTAATAAAAAAAAAAACTTTATGTGGCTTGAAAATATTCATATATGAATGTGTGTGTGTGTGTGTGTGTGTGTGTGTGTAGACATACACACACACACACACAAACTATATGTCGACCTCATATATAAATTGAGGGCAGGTTTGGGGGCCAAAATTATAAATTTTAATATGGCCCATGGATAAGCTGAGGGTAAAACTTAGTGGCATCTAGTAAAATATTTAAAGGATGAAGCAAAGGAAAATACTTACAAAATTCTGGCAGGCATAACTGTTTGTGATTACCCTAAAGGCTGAATGGATGAGGAGGGAAATATGGTAAATTGTGGCTGTGAGTTGTGTGGGGGAGATAACCGGTCTAGGAAAATCTAAGAAAATGCACATGACAAAAAGGATGAAAAGTCAACGCTAAGAAAATGGAGACTGCATTAGCAGTGATTATAGCCTTTAACTTTATGATAACTTTGCCTGATTTTAACTCAAAAGAGTGACAAACATACAAAAATGTGTTATTCAAATCCTTGAAAGCCTGATTCCTTGTGGTTCACCTTTAAAAGGAAGCACCAAAGGGCTGCCACTGATGACATTTTCCTGCCAAGCATTCAAAAAGGTCAAAAGTGGTGCCACAGCATAGAGAGTAAAGGGGGTTGGTGCTTCTTTTAAGTGCTGGCAGGATGGACTAAGCTCTTGTCTTTCCCCACTCTACTCAGGGAAGTGGGATGATTCCCTTTTTGACAAGAGTTAAAGTACAGTTGGCCCTCTGTATCCACAGATTCAACCATCCACAGAATGAAGATATTTTTTTAAAAATCCAAAAAGCAAACATTGATTTTGCCATAAAAGACACATTTTTACTATGCCATTATATATAATGGGATTTGAACATCCCCAGATTTTGATGTCCACAGGGGTTCTGGAACCAAGGTTCCATTATACAGTACTTACATTGACCCATGGATAAGTTGACCACCAAGGTTTTGGGGGTCAATTTTTGACTAGAATTTCTAGACTGATCTATGAGTATTTAAAATTAACAGTATTTTAAAAGTGAATTACTGTTTCTAGAGGTTTTCTGAAGAGGGAATTCAAGCTTTTTTGTCCAGAAAAAGGGCAGTCCAGAGAGCATGAAGAGGATGAGGGCTGAAAACAGCCTTGGGGCTACATGACTTGTACATGATTATATACAGTAAATTCCAAAAAGCAACTCTTGCTTTTATATTTTATATAAATATGCCTATCAGTATGCCATTGTATTTAATGAACCAGTGGATTTATTAAATTCAGTGAATTCGTTTCATATGCAATACCTATAAATGAACAATGAACTCTTATGCTGATTGTCTTCAGCTAGATGTCCATGAAGTCCATGGTGCATCTTCCACCAGAATAATATGGAGAAACTATAGATTTCTCTTTCAGCTGCTGCCTCTTACTTTGGATCTTCTTCTAGATAATATAGAAGTCTGGCAGCTGGTGACTCCAATGTCAGTGAACACATTTTGGGTTTAAGTCCACATTTTGAAGGATCTATCCAAGATGGTGAACTCTACCTCCCAAATACATTCAGCACTCTTGATAGTTCCTTTAATGTTCAGATTGCAGCCCAGATTATAGACACCAAGGTCTTCCTGATCCTTGAATTAGGAAAGGCATTGCTTCTTAAATGTGTCAGATCAGACTTCATCTATTAACTATTGCAAGCTTTTGGGATGTACTTAAACTCATTCCAGCTTCTGAATTTTATTTTCTCCTTTGCAAATAAAATACAAACATTAACAGTTACACTGTAGTGTTGGGCCTCGTATTGATTATCATCCTAAAATTGTTAATCTTCCAATTGCTAAGAAAAATAAGGCAGTGACAGCTAGCATAACCACTATTCAACCATTTAATTCAACTGACATAATGGCATGAAGTCAGCTAACATAAAGCATGGCATAAGGTCCAAAGAGCTGCAGCCAGGTTGTTAACTGGAGCTGGCTACAGGGAGTATATAACTCCCTTGTTGCAACAGCTCCATTGGCTTTCAATCCATTTCTGGGCACAATTCAAAGTGCTGGTTTTGACCTGTAAAGCCCTATATGGCTTGGGTCCAGGCTACTTAAAGAACTGTATCTCCCTGTTCAAGCCTCCCAGATTATTGAGATCATCAGAAGAGGCCCTTCTCTCTGTCCCACTAACCTCTCAGGTAAGTTTGATGAATTGAGAGAAAGGACCTTCTCAGTGGCTGCTCCCAAGCTCTGGAGCTCCCTCCCAAGAGAGGCCAAGATGGCTCCATCTTTGCTTTCTTTTCGACAGCAGATAAAAATGTTTTTATGCTGCCAGGCCTTCACATATTGACATGGATGCTGTTTGTTTTTGTTTTAAAGAGTTTTAAATTTTAGTAATAGTTTTAATAGTTTTAATTGTTTAATTGTTTTTTAAACTTTGTATTTTTAATGTTTTATACTATTTTAACTTGCACTGTTTTAGATTTGTTAGCTGCCTTGAATCTATGTACTGGGAGGAAGGAGGGATATAAATCATCATCATCATCATCATCATCATCTCTGAAGAAGCTTAGTGACTCAGTTTTGTTGTTACTTTAACCAAATGAGGATCCCAATGACATTGCAACAATGGTATATTTTACTATTAAGTAAAATTACTCTCAATTTGCATAAAGAATTAAAACTGCATCAATAGGATTGCATTTTTCTTGGACCATGAAAGATTAAAGAATCACTTAAGAGTCTTAGAAGAAGACAGAACAACAGCAATTTTCCAGTTGACATTTTCCTAAACTTCCTAAACTTGGGAGAAACATATTTAGTAAACTCCTCTATGGGGCAGATTTATATAATAATAATAATAATAATAATAATAATAATAATAATAATAATAATAATAATAATAAAAAACATTATTTATATATACCACCCAATGGTTGCCCAATCCGGCGGTTTACAACATAAAACAATTACAATAAAAACATATCCCTCCCCCCTTTAAAACAGTATTAAACATCAACATAGTTAAAATCCTAATACCAGTTAAATAAAAATCATAATAATTAAAATAATCATAATAATAAACCCATGACACATCACCCATTAATGCTCTGTGGGGGAACCAGGTTCAGAATAATGTCAGTAAAGGAGGAGGGAACAACCTGGGCCCGGACTACCTAGTCTGGAAAGACCTGCCAGAAGAGATCTGTCTTGACAGCCTTTTTGAAACTGTCCAAAGATGTTAACTGATGGATCTCATCCGGCAGGTCGTTCCAGAGTCTGAGGGCAAAAACAGAAAAAGCCATCTCGGAGGTTGAGGATAACCTAGATTTTTGCAGCTCTAAAAATTTCCTCCCAGAGGACAGGAGTGCGTGAGGTATATAGCTTGGACCCAAGCCATTTAGGTCTTTAAAGGTAATAACCAACACCTTGTACTGGGCCTGGAAGCAAATAGGCAACCAGTGGAGGGACCTCAAGACCGGGGTGATGTGCTCCCTCATAGATGTTTCGGAAACAAGCCTGGCTGCCATATTTTGAACTAACTGTAGTTTCCGAACCTGGCACAAGGGTAGCCCCATGTAGAGTGCATTACAGAAGCCAAGGTGGGAGGTTACTAGTGCGCACACAACAGTCTCGAGATCCCTTACTTCCAGAAAAGGGCGTGGCTGGCATATCAGCCGAAGCTGATAACAGGCGCTCCTGACCGTTGCGTTAACCTGATTTGTCATCAGGAGCGACAAATCAAGGAGGACCCCCAGACTGCAAACACAGTCACTGAAGGAGAGTGTGACCCCATCCAGGACTGGAGGTTGCAACCCAATTCTTGGTTTCAGGGCTGCTACCGTGAGCACCTCCGTCTTGTCTGGATTCAGTTTCAATCTGTTTTTCCTCATCCAGCCCATTACCACCTGAAGACATTCATTGAGAGAAGAGATGCCATTGGAATTTGAGGCCGATGAATGAGACACGGAGAAATAGATTTGAGTGTCATCAGCATACTGATAACACCCAGCACCACAACTCCGTATAATCTCACCCAGCGGCTTCATATAGAAGTTAAATAATGTCGGGGACAAAATAGCTCCCTGAACTCACTCAGCAAAAGTGAGTTCCCTTTTGCTGGAACTACAGTCCCCGAGCAGCACCCTCTGGGACCTACCCGAGAGGAAGGACCAGAACCACTGCAAAGCAGTGCCCCCGATACCTAACTTCCTCCTTGAAATGGGTCTAGATAATCGGTTTCATCCAAGACTGCTTGGAGCTCAAGAGCAACTGACCTATCTATTACCTTGCTCAAAAATGGCAGCAATGACACAGGCCTGTAATTTCTCATATCCAGGGGGTCAAGGGAAGGTTTTCAGAAGCGGCCTAACAGCCGCTTCCTTCAAACAAGATGGAGCATGTCCTTCCCTAAAGGATGCATGAATGATATCCACGAGGAATCTCCTCAATGCATCCCCCCCTGGATGGCCAGCCATGATGGGCAAGGGTCAAGAGCGCAGTTGTCTTCCTCAGCTTACCAAGCAGCTTGTCCACATCCTCAGTACTCACAGATTGGAGCTGATCCAGTATAACTACATTGGCGGAGTTACTGGACACCTCGCCTATAGACTCTGTTTCAAGAGTGGCATCTAAGTCAGCTCTTACCTGAGAGATTTTATCTGCAAAGTAGTTGTTAAACGTGTCACAGCAGACAATCGTTGGGTTAAGTAAGGGATTTGGTGCAGGGGATACCTGCGTCATCTCCCTCACCACCTTGAACAGTTCTGCTGGACAGAACTCTGCAGATGCAATCTGTGCAGAGAAGAAGACTTTCTTCGCTGCAAGTATTGCCTCCCAATAGGAACAAAGAAAGTTCCTATGGCGAGTTCTGTCTGATAAGAGTCGAGTCTTCCGCCACCTGTTCTCCAGTCATTGGCCAAACCGCTTCATTCTCCTAAGCTCCGGTGTATACCAAGGCTTTCGGTTTGAAGCGGGATGGCAAGGTAAAGGTAGCATCTGGGTTGTTGTTTTTATTATAAACTATTTACTTATTTCTATTTTACTTATTTACTAAATTGTCTATTTACTTATTTCTGTAATATTACTTATTCCAGGTTTTAAATATCAAAAAATAACATTTTGTATTGGGTCCAATGTTTTAAAAAAATGGAACTCCTGAAGATATTTCAGAATCAGACTGCTGTCTTACAATAATTTACTTAAACTCAATTAGCCTTCTGTACAGACAAGTATAAGACTATATCTCTAATCATAGACTCATAGAATCATAGAGTTAGAAGAGACCACAAGGGCCATCCAGTCCAAATCCCTGCCATTCAGGAACTCACAATCAAAGCACCCCCGGCAGATGACCATCCAGTCTGTTTAAAGACCTCCAATATTACATATTGATGATATCTGAATTTATCAACAACTGACTAAGTGACTTATTTGGGACCAAGTAACATTTCTGAAGGACAACATCATATATATTACATTAATTCCGTCACTATGGTAAACTAAGGAGCCAAGCAGATGGGGCAAAAGGAGTGGCCAGAAGCCACTCCTGCCCCAATTGCTGTAGGAGTATGGTAACCAAACACTGTGGTCCTAAGTCCAGATGGTGCTGTGGCCCCTAATGGGCCACCAGCAGGAACATTTTTTGCCACTCCTTTTGTAGACAGGTTTGGGCTGCCTTGGGTAGCATCAGAGCACCTTCTGAGCAGTTTGGGGTGCATGTCAATTTGAACACCACATCCCCCAAAGCACCAGAAGGTGATTCATTTTGTTTGTCTGTTTTGGGCCTCTAGAAGTATAGCCCTTTGCAGACTACCAGAAATAGTGCAAATTGAGTCCACTTTAAGGGTTAGAGTTAGCATTAGCATTAGGGAATCATGGGAACTGTATTTTATTGTGGCACCAGAGCTCTCTGACAGAGAAAGCTCAATGTCTCAGGGGGAAAAAAACAATTCCCATGATTCCCTAACACTAACACTAACCCTTAAAGTGTACTCAGTTTGCACTATTTCTGGCAGTTTGCAAAGGCCCATAATTTATATCTGTCATGAAGGGTAGCAGCAGCAACCATCTCTCCCAGTAATAGTCCTAGTGATGCTAGAGTGGCAGTTGATGTGTGGAGAGCCAAATTTGATCACTGACTCTCAGAGGGGTGCCTGGCTGATGTTTGTAGGCCTGCTTTTCTTGTTCCAGCTGTTCTCTGAGTAGTTCCTGTAGTGCATGCAATTCTTGCACCCATTGATCTGCTGTGGAGACCAGAGATGGGGAGGCCACTGCAGTAAACAAGCAAGGGTGGAAACTATGGTTCACAATGAACAGTGACTGCTGAGTAGAGGAATGCAGGGTGTTATTGTAGGCAAACTCTGCCAAGGAGAGTAACTCTACCCAGTTGTCCTGCTGCTAATTAGTGTAGCATGGAAGATACTATTCCAGAGTAGCATTTGTTCTCTCCATCTGTCCATCAGTTTCAGGATGATACATGGAGGACAACTGGGCCTGCATCTGCAACTGGTGTAACAAACTGCACCAGACCTTTTCTATGAACTGTGGTCTACAATCTGAGATGATCCCCTCTGGTAGGCCATAGAGTTGGGATATATCATGCAGAAACAGGTGGGCGGTGTCCTTGGTGGATGGCATACCTGCACATGGGATGAAGTGTGCCATCTTCAAAAATATGTCCACCATGACCAGGACAGTTGTGGCACCTGCCAAGAGAGGCAAGTTCATAATGAAATCCATGGAGATACATTTTCAGGGCCCTGACAGAGTTTCCAGTAGTTGCAAAAGGGTGGTGAGTTTCCCAGGCTTGTCCTTGGCCCAGAGACAGACAGAATACAGGGTTATGTAGCAGGACACCTCAGCTTGGTTGTGAGGCCACCAGAATTCTTGGGTCAGGAGGTGTAGAGTTTTTTGAACACCAAAGTGACCTGCAGGATGGCTGTCATGGCATAGGCATACCTTCTCCTGGCAGGCTCCTGCTGGGTCATAGAGCTGATTCCAGTGGTAAAGAACTCCCTCCTTCATGACATAGGGGGATGGCAGGTCATCCTTCTGGTGGGCCCTTACCAAGGAGTCCTGACTTTGTCCTTCCCAAATCCGATCCCATAGGGTCTGAGTCTCTCTTGAAGCAGTGAAATTCTCTGGCTGTAGAATCATAGAGGGCAAGCCTGCTTTGGAAGATACTGTGTGTTTGGGTTTTTGGGAGAGAGCATCAGCCTGTAGGTTCTGGGCCCGAGGGATGTAGGTCAGGCAGAAGTTGAAATGGGTAAAGAAGAGGGACCACTGCTTCTGCCTCTGAGTCAGCTTCCTCATGGTTTGGAGGTACTCCAGGTTCCACTAGTCTGTGTGGACCTCCACTGGATGAACTGCCCCTTCCAGCAGATGCTGCCAAACCTCAAAGGCTGCTTTTATTGCCAGTAATTCATTCTCCCAGACCATGTAGTTGTGCTCTGGAGGCTTCAACTGCCATCAATGGCAGCAGGCCTGGTCCTGAGGGTGTGGGCTGTAGAAAGATGGCTCCTATGGTAACATCAGGGGCATCTGCCTCCATGTTAAAGGGTGTCTTGGCTTCCAGATGCTGAGGAGCACTGCTGATGTAAACTGCTGCTTCAGTTGCTGGAAGGCCTGCTGCACCACTGGGGTCCACCTGAAAGAGACCTTTCCAAGGAGTAGTTGGTCAGTAGGAATTGTCTGGGCCACATAGTTTGGAATGAACTTCCAATAGAAGATGGTGAGTCCTAGAAACCACTGGGCCTCCTTCCAGTTTCTGGGAGGATGCCAGGAGGTCATGGCTTCAGCTTTATCAGCATCCATCTTGATTCCCTGGAATGAGATCCGATAGCCCAGAAAGTCCACAGTGGTAGGTCAAAAGCACACTTCTCTAACTTGGCATAAAGCCAATGTTCATGGAGACATCACAACACCGCCCAGACATCGCGAGCTACCTGGTTGGGTGAGTAGATCAAGAAGTCATCCAAGTAGATCACAATGAAGCAGTCCAAGTAGTCATGGAAGAATCATTGACCTTCGTGCTAGAAGAAAATGGGTGCATTACACAGACCAAAGGGCTTCACTGTGTACTCATAATGGCCATATCTTGCCTGGAAGGCTGTTTTCCATTCATCTCTGGCTTGGATCCTCACCAAATTATAAACCTCTCAGAGGTCTAGCTTGGTGAACACTTAGGTATGTTGCAACCTTTCTAGCAGCTCTGGGATGAGTGGCAGCAGGTAACGATTCTGGATTCAATGCCTGGTAATCATTGCAGAGATGGAGCTCTCCACACTTCTTACATACAAAAAGCACGGGGAGCCAAGTGGATGGGGGTTGAAGCCATGACTTGTTTCTCTCCAGGACATCCCTCAAGGCCACCAAGTCGGGCTCTGAGAGAGAATAAATCCACCCTGCCAGAATAGGGGCCCTTAGTACTAAGTCAATGGCACGTTATAGACCCGATGAGGTGGTAAAAGGTCTGCTTCCTTGATATCAAACACACCCACAAAGTCCCAATACTTCTGGGGGGGTGGCTCTTGGCTGAAGTCCATAGTCGCCTGTAGTCACTTAGTCCAGCAATGCTCCTGGCAATACTTAGAGGCAAAGAGTACCTCCTGGTGAGATCACAAAATATGAGGGTCATGTTGGGTGAGTCAGGGTGTGCCTAGCACCAATGGGAAATGTGGAACCTTAGCCAAGAGGAACTGCACCTGTTCCACATGGCCTGGGTCTCAAGGGTTAGTACTGCCATCTGGTGTGTCACTGGTCCTGAACTCAGAAGCTGACCATCAATAGTCTCCACCTGGCAAGGCTCAGGCAGCAGATGCCAGGGAATATGGTATTGGGCTGCAAACCCCAAGTCCATAAAGTTGCTGGAAGCCCAGAGTCAATCATATCCACAACATGGGCTGCCTTATCCTGAGTGAGCCAAAGGGTTGCAGCTACCAGCAAGGGGTCCTTTTTGAGCTTCTGGATGGCTTCAATAGATCAGTGCCACATCTCCCCAGACTAGCGAGCCCACCTAGACTGCGGGACCTGGTTTCCTGGAGATTGAGAAAGGCCATGCCTTTTGGCTGGTCAATTCCAGGCAAAGTGGCCAGCTTCGCCAGAGTACAAACAGAGGTTGGCTTGGTGACATTGGTCCTTTTCAGCAACAGAGAGGAAAGGCTGAGTCCTGCCCAGCTGCATGGCCTCAACAGCAGCCTCTCCAGACACAAGCACTGGTCTTGGAGTTGCAGGAGGTGTCCAGGTGGGCAGGGGAGCAGGTCAAGGAGCCATGGAAGGTGTCCAAGCAGGCTGAGCAATAAAGTGAGGTGCATCCCCCCCCCCCCCAGCAAACTTGGCAGCATGTCTCCAGCCTTCCATTGATGCTGTTGGAAAATGCCTGCTCAATTAACAACTGTAAAGTCTCTGGGGGTGGTGCACAGGCTAGCTCATCCAGAATGTCCTCCACTAGTCCAGCCTTGAACTGGCTCTGGAGAGCAGGGTCATTCCAGCCAAAATCAGAAATCAACATCTTCAAGGTAGTCACATACTGCAAAACAGTACCTTGGTCTTGATGAAGACTCTGGATGTCCCAGTCAGCAGTCTCAGACCTCACTGGATCTCCCCAATCTGTTTGGAACTCTCTTACAAATAAATCATAGGCATTCAGCAAAGAGCTGTTCTGTCTAATCAAAGGTGTAGCCCAGTTGGCTTCAGGCCCAGAGAGGAGGCTGATAAGGAAGGCAACTTTACAGCGTCTGTAGGGAAATCCTCCCTTCTCACATTATATACAACTGGCAACTAGCCAAAAAGGCTTCCAATTGCTTAGGGTCCCATAGAAACTTCTCAGGAAAAGCAATAGGCACCTTCTGACAAGGAATAGCATGAGCCACTGGCTGCTGGAGCTGATTAAGCTGCCCTTGCAAGGCATTAACAGTGGCCACTAGCTGTGTTACATGGGCAGCCAGTTCTTGTTTTTGCTGTTTTAGGACATCCATTATGCCTGCATGAAGAGATTTATGGGTCAGCCAACAAAACTGTCTTGTTTACCTCTTCCGAGGACAGCACCACAAAGAAGTAAGTGAAGGAGTAGTCAAGGGTCTGTTCCAAAAGTCATACAACAAGAGTCCAGTACATAACAGCAAAGAGAGAAGCAGAAGCATAGTCACAAGGCAGTTCCAGAGGTCAGAGAACAGGAGTCCAATAGCATAGAACAGGATACACAGCAACTAGGAAGGCTAAAAGACTGATTATTGGCTGCAGGCAATAATCTCATCTGGAGCATTTTTAAAAGCCTTAGCATGCCTCAGTTGATCATGATTAGCTAAGCCTCAGCATGCTTGCGATTACCTTTCCTTTTGGCTTCTAGCCTAGATGAATGCCTCAAGGATTCCTTGGCTTGTCTTCGCTCCACAAGTCCTAGTACTGGCAGCATAGAGTCTGTCTCTCCCTCTGCAGCCCCCTGCATCTCCTCTGAGACTGCAGAGCCTCCAGGTAATCCCAGATCTGTCTCCTCCTCAGGCTCAGAGTCTGACTCTGCCTCTAAAGCAAAGTTGGACCCAGAGCAGTCTATGACAATGCTAAGTCATAGTTTTTTTTTTTCTGATAAGGACATCTATTTGAAATGAAGAATCAGTTGCTATTAGACTTAGGGGTGAAGCAAATGGGACAAAAGGAGTAGCCAGATCACTCTGGGACCATGGCAACTGGATGTCACAGTCCTCAAGCCGACCACTGCCATGGTCCCGAACGGGTCACCAGCAGGATCATGCATAAATTTTGTGCAGTTGTACAAATCATACTTACAAATACATAAGTACAACAAGAAAAGCTGCAAGTCATAATCCATGTTTTTCTGAATAACATTTTAATTGAAAGCTGGCAAATCATAATAATGCATTTGTGACTCTGTGTAAAGTTATACCCAAATGTTGTTGTTGTTGTTGTTAAAAACCTTGCATTTAAAAAGTAGTTTAATAAGGTCTGAATAGCAAATATATACTTAGGCTACTTGGCTAATACTGCTAAACTTATTATATTATGAAATGTATAACTTTTGAAGTTCTGTAATTCAAAAACTATAGTGTTGACAGAGTCCCATACAGTGAAAGACGATATTTGAGCTGAAAAATTCACCTCAGGCAGTAAAACTGTGAATAGCCAGGATGAAGAAGGTGAAGATCACTATATTATAATGAAGTAAATACTCATCCCATAATACAGAAACTTTCTTTTTCTCTCAGGAGAAAGCAGTAGGTAGAACTATGTTTATACAGTTTCAGCAAGTTTAACTTTTTAAATGGTAAAGCTCCACACAACATAAGCCACAAAAACTGCATTCACCTTCTCTGTTCATCATGTTTCCCTTTCCTTCAGCATGTTCCTCATCTGTTTTCCATACATCATGCCTGCTGTTTTTTTTTTACTTTGTATCCCATTCTATGTATTGTGACTATAATTCAAACCTCATTCTTGTTTTCCTTCCACTAGACCTTAGAATCTATATTTTACTTCAAGATTGAATGCCATCTCTTTTTCAGAGCTTTTCTAAGTTAATTAATTTTTGCTTTCCCTGGATGATCAGTTTTGCACTTTCAAAGTTTTGTTAGCTGAATCTTACATCTTGATGCACTGCATTTTTCCTCTTGCATTATAGGGTGGAAGAAGAATAAAAATCTATGCTAATATCCAAAAAAGAAACCAGAGCTAAGCAGCTGCAATTACAATCAGAATCTACCCCCCAGTTTCCTAGCACAATAAAACTGAGAACACTGAGGGAGAGTCATTTTCAAAAATGGCTATGCAGTTTGTTTGCTTGTTTCTTATTTTCCTCTATTGTTGATAATGAATTATAAGGTGGAGGAAATGAGATGATCTGCACAGTACTGTGATTCTCATTCTAGACCATATACCTCATTTAAAGTATATCAAATTGTAAATTTGGACTGGAACATGAGTGTCCAATGTTTGATAGTCACTTTCATTTTCTGACTATGAGTGATCTGATTTATTTATCATCAGTAGAAAAGTATGAATATTTATTCAAATGAGACCAAAAATCTTTATGTACTGATGTATTCAAATTTATTGCTTTTGGCCAATGGCCATTGCATAAAACAATATCATAATAACAACAAAAAGCAACAAAATAATACATATCATATATCCTATCTCCAGCATCAGTCATATAGTTATACAGCAATTTATAATTTATAATTTACAACATTTTATAATTAAAATTTAGAATAATATATGAAGTTATTAAGTGTAATTATCATCTGTTCAGCTTATGGTCAGCTCTGCTAAATATTTCTTTCTGATTTCTCTTTGGCTGCTAAAGCATACTTACTTACTTACTAGCTTTATTATTGGTGCTTGAGCCAAAGGTCATTTACAAATTTACATTATAAAATACATCAGTATTATAGAATATATCCAGTTAATTAATTAAAGAGCTAGCATACAGATTTAAAAAAAATTAACAACTAACTGAATTGACATTAAAACAATTTAATAAATTAAATGT
>JAIPUX010001232.1:119462155-119479132 GCA_020142125.1 Phrynosoma platyrhinos
TATTATTATTATTATTATTATTATTATTATTACCAGTTTAAATGGATTTTAAAAAGCCATCAAGATGGATCTCTTCTGGCAGGCTTACCCAGAATAGACTACCTGGTTCCCCTCCCATTAGATACCTCTCTCATCTTCTTACTGTGCTCAAGAGTGTTTAATGTTGAATGTTTTAATGTTTTAAACCTATGTTGAAATGTATGATTTTAACTGATATGTCTATTTAATATATTTTTAATTGGGGGGGGGGATATTGTTATTTGTGTCATGAACTGAGGTTCTCTGTTGTTCTTTTGATCCAGAAAGAAATCTCGCCACCCTGGACTATAGGACTTTCAACAAAGATACATAGGAAATCAGATCTGGGATTAGGCACTTTGCATGTAACATTTATTGAGACACAGAAACAGAGACACCTAAAACAATCATTTCTAATATCAGATACTCAATATAACAAACACCTTAAGTATCAAGAGCTCTTTTCATTCACTCAAACATTCACACACATTCATACTCATGATCATTCACTGGAAGTTGATCAAGCCTCCAAGAAGGGTGGATGGCCCCCATTGCCACAGATCAGTAATCATAAGGTGAAGTGGGAGAAGTACTGTCTTTTATACCTTTTTCTCTTCTTTTTTGAAACAAACATGTTTTGCTGATCACCATGGGTTCAGAACAGTTCAGTTCTTTGCACAAGTTTCAGTACATTCTGTGTGTGCTGGATCTTGCTTGGCCATATCAACATATTTCATTCATATGTGACAGATTGTGTTGTCCTGGTTATGCTTGGTCAGCATCTCCGCTTCTGAGGCCAAATTTCTGCCATTCCTCATTCCCACCATCCAAGTTCCTCCTTCAATAGTGCTTTGCGTGGCATCCATTTTATTTGGTTCTTTCAGGGCCTTGTCACTCCAGGAACCCATTTACCTTCCACATACTCAGCCATTCTCTCACATTTGTAACATTGTTTTATTGTTTCTCTTAGGGTAATGTTACTCAATGTATCTTAGTTGTAAGCCACCTTGACTGCTCTGCAAAAGGTGGGGTATAAATAAAGATTATTATTATTATTATTATTATTATTATTATTATTATTATTATTATTATTGAGTTCAGGGGTATGGAGTTGCAGGAATTAAACAGAGCAGTGGAGGACAGGCAGTCTTGGAGATGTCTCATCCATAGGGATACCATGAGTTGAGATCAAGTCGAGGGCAGTTAAAAACAACAACAGTTGTTTTTAATTAAAGATAGGGAGTTAGATATTTGCAAATGAAATTGAAATTTGTTGCAGTCAATGCAGGTGAAAAAATTAAAATCTGTGAACCATACATATTTGAAAACACAAACCTTCACCACAAAAACCCCAAAATGTTTGAGATAAGGCCAGATGACAGATTTCCCCTTCCTTCCCAAATGTTCAAATCATGCAGGCCTGGTGTTAGCAAATGCAGCACCTTTGGGCCATTGGTCAGAGGCCTAGTAGCTCATCATGGTTACCACTGCTGCCTCCTATGAGCCCTTCTCCCCATCACCTATCTCATGTTCTGATTAACATTAAGAAGGTAGAGCTACAATTTTAATTTTGCCCAGTGTCCCCATTCCATTGCTATAGAACACTATGGGAAATTAAAGTCCGGTTAATTAAGCATCCGGTTAATAAAGGCTGAGATTACTGCTCACTATAGCAAATGACCCATCATCAGACCTGTCTTAAAATGCAACCATCCCAGTAACAAGGTTGAGCTGCTTCTCACTAAGAGAAATGAGGCAACTAGCCCATCTGAAAGATGTTTAATTCCAAAATTAGTAATCTGATTTTCAAAATCTGATTTCTCCCAAATTTGATAAATAAACACAACCTTGAATTGGGGAGTCAATGCACTGGAAGTCAAATGCCTATTTTTTTACATATATGTTATTATTGCATTGTTAGAGACTACACTTTAAACTGGGGTAGGAGAAAAACAATCAAAATGTACCAGAAAGATGTATTACCCAGAAAATCCTACAAAAGCATTTGGGAACATAAGAAGCTTCCAGTCTAGCCCAGTTTTGTTAAAAGCAGTTGTTCTAAAACCAATTGCTACTCCCAATAAGACTAGACCAATTGAATAATTTGTTAATCATAAGATAAATCCCATTGATTCAATGGGTCTATCATAGTGAGAACTAGTAATTGAATTTGGACTACTGATTAGCAGTGAAACTCCAGGCTGATATTCTTTCATCACTGCTGTGTAGAATTTTCCTATGTGTAGTTAGGTGTTGATTTTGTTGCACTTCCCTTTTTTCAGATAGCAACATTGCAGAAGGGAATTTTCAAAGGATAAAACTTGTTTGCATAAATAAAATATCTGTTTATACAACATTCATTGTAATGTAAGAACAAATAAAAATAACTGAATTAATAAAAATGCCTGCATATTATATCTTTTATTAAGGTATCTTGAGCAAAGTGATAAAAGAAAGACAAACCTGATTTTGTGCTAAGTGTATAAACTAAAGAATTAGCACAATCATTCTGGAACAGTGATGGTTTGGTTTTGATCTACATCTGCCATCAGCCCTAGACATACAATCAACTGAGGGATTATATAAATCACAGTTAAGTTACAATCCATGATGTAGATACATAGTCCAATGATCTTTAGTACTTTATTGTTTTAATTGTACCATATCAATAAAATGCTATAACCTAATGGTTAAAATCAATTAATGTATACTCATTGAATTAATGAGATTTTGATAAAAGAGAATATAGGAAGGTTCCACTGATCCTATATGATTGGGATGAACAAATGGATTTAGGCCTAGATTTATTGGAAAATTAGGTTGTCTGTTTTGAAAGGTAATTTGTGTTGATTTTATAGTGATGGTTTATCTAAGAACAATGTTACAGCATCTATATATAAAGATAAATGTTTTCCCTTCCCTAGTAAGAGATGGATTGCAACTCACACCAGTTGACAGAAGCATTTTTGCCAAGAGTCTCAAACATATGATCAGGAGGGCTTTAAACTGAGTCATGTCAGGGAGGGAGACAACATCTTAGGAGGTATCTTGGAAGGAAGGAGTACATCATGACTTTAAGATAATAGTCAAAGTGTTATAGAGGGAACAAGGTAAATAATGCAAGGGCACAACAGTGGGAGGGAAAAAACCTCACACAGGCAGCAAGTGGGGAAGACCCATGCTCTTAGATGTCACTACACTAATGTACAGAGCATGTGAAATAAACAATATGAACTTGAACTCCTAGCACAACAAAGCAAATACCAGGCATCACTGAAACCTGGTGAGATGAGTCTCATGATTGGAATGTGGGAATAGAGGGGTATAACCTTTTTAAGAGAAATGGGCCAAGCAGGAAAGGAGGAGGAATAGCATTATATGTCAGGAATGTTTACTCCTGTGAAGAGATCGAGGACTTAAATCCTGGAAATCAGGTGGAGAGCATCTGGATAAAAATTAAAGGGAAAGGCAACAACAGGGATGTTATAGTGGGAGTCTACTACAGACCCCCAAGTCAGACTGAGGAATTGGATGATGCCTCTCTAGAACAGATGACCACACACGCAGAAAGGAGAAATGTAGTAGTGATAAGTGACTTCAACTGTCCTGATATTTGCTGGAAGTCAAACTCAGCCAGCACTTCAAGGTCTAGCAAATTCCACACTTGCCTCGAAGACAATTTCTTTGTCCAAAAGGTGGAAGAGGCAACAAGGGGATCAGCTATTTTAGATCTGATCCTAACCAACAGGGATGATGTGGTCAGTGGGGTGCAAGTGGTGGGATCCTTAAATGGGAGTGATCATGTTCTCGTGGAGTTTCATATACAGTGGAAATTAGAAGCTAGGCATAGTTAAACACTCATTCTAGACTGTAGGAGAGCTGATTTGAACAAGCTGAGGGAAACACTGGTAGTGATCCCATGGTCAGGAATACTAAAGGAGGAGGTTCATTATGGATGGGAGTTTGTCAAAAGGGATATACTGAAGGCACAATCTCAAATTGTTTCAATGAGAAGGAAAAAATGGGAGATGTCTCAAAAAACTGGGTTGGATGACAAAAGAACTTTCAATTGAACTAAGGTTTAACCGGGAAATGTATAAGAAATGGAAAAGCAGCGAAATCACTAAAGAGGAATTCAAACAAATAGAAAGCACATGTACGGGTGAAGTCAGGAGAGCCAAAGCACAGATTGAGTTCAGGCTTGCTAGTGGGGTTACAGACAATACAAAGGGCTTTTTTGGGTATGTCCATAGTAAAAGAAAGAAGGAAAGGGTAGGGCCACTGCTCAGAGAAGATGGAGAAATTCTAACAGGGGGCAGAGAAAAGGCAGAACTACTCAACACCTTCTTTGACTCAGTCTTTTCACAAAAGGAAAAGGCTGTTCAACCTGAGGAAAATGGAACAGAGAACACAATAGAGGAAATGCAGCAAACAGGAAGTCCAGGAATACCTGGATAACCTAAATGAATTTAAGTATCAAAGACCAGATGAACTACATCCAAGGATATTAAAAGAACTGGCAAATGTAATTTCAGAGCCACTGGAAATAATTTTTGAGAACTCCTAGAGAACAGGAGAAGTCCCAGCAGACTGGAATTGTCCCCATCTTCAAAAAGGGGAAAAAAGAAGATCCCAACAACTATCACCCAGTTAGTATGACATCAATACCAGGAAAGATTCTAGAACACTTCATTAAACAGAGTCTGTGAACATTTAGAAGGGAATGCCATAATCATTAAAAGTCAACATGGGTTTTTCAAAAACACGTCATGCCAGACTAATCTGATCTCTTTTTTGATAAAATTACCAGCTTGGTAGAAGAAGGGAATGGGGTAGACATAGCATATCTTGATTTCAGTATGGCTTTTGACAAGGTCCCCCATGATATTCTTGCAAACAAGATAATAAAATGTGGGCTAGACAATACAACTGTTAGGTGGATTAGTAACTGGTTGACTGACCAAACCCAAAGGGTGCTCAGCAATGGTTCCTCTTCATCCTGGAGAGAAGTGACCAGTGGGGTGCCACAGGGTTCTGTTCTGGGCCCAGTGCTCTTCAACAGCTTTATCAATGATTTGGATGAAGGAATAGGGGGCATGCTTCTCAAATTTTCTGATGACACTGAATTAAGAGGAATAGATAACACCCCAGAGGACAGGATGAAAATTCAAAATGATCTTAATAGATCAGAAAGCTGGGCCAAAGCTAACATAATGATTTTCAACACAGAGAAATGTGTTGAAACTTAGGGCAAAAAAAAAAAAAAAAATGAAATGCATAGATATAAGATGGAGGACACCTGGCTGAATGAGACTACGTGTGAAAGGGATCTTGGAGTCCAGGTAGACCACAAGTTGAACATGAGTCAACAGTGCGATGCCGCAACTAAAAAGGCCAATGCAATTTTAGGCCGCATTAATAGAAGTATAGTATCTAGATCAAGGGAAGTAATAGTGCCACTGTATTTTGCTTTGGTCATGCCCCACCTGGAATACTATGTCCAGTTCTGGGCACCACAATTCAAAAAAGGATGTTGAAAAAGTGGAACGTGTCCAGAGGAGGGCAACTAAAAATGGTGAAGGGTCTGGAAACCATGCCCTATGAGGAACGACTTAGGGAACTTGGCATGTTTAGCCTGGAGAAGAGATGATTAAGAGGGAATATGATAGCCCTCTTTAAATATTTGAAGGGATGTCATAATGAGGAGGGTGCTACCTTGTTTTTTGCTGCTCCAGAGATCAGGACCCAGAACAATGGATGCAAGCTACAGGAAAAGAGATTCCACCTCAACATTAGGAGGAACTTCCTGACAGTGAGAGCTGTTCCACAGTGGAACACATTCCCTCGGCATGTGGTGGCATCTCCTTCTTTGGAGGTCTTTAAATAGAGTCTGGATGGCCATCTGTTGAGGATGCTTTCATTTTGAGTTCCTGAATGGCAGGGGGTTGGACTGGATGGCCCATGTGGTCTCTTCCAACTCTATGATTCTATGATCCACAAGATGTCTAGTTATGGATTAACTGGCCAATATAAGGAATAAAGAACAGAAGAAAGTGAATTATTTACTGAACCCCTGTTTTAGTATACATTTTTTTTTATTTAATACTTCAGAAATAAGGTCATTCATATATATTCTATATTTATATATTTCACATGAAATATCATAGAATCATAGAATTGGAAGAGATCACAAGGGCCTTCCAGTCCAACCCCCCTGCCATGCAGGAATTCATAATCAAAACATCTCTGACAGATGGCCATCCAACCTCTGTTTAAAGACCTCCAAAGAAGGAGACTTCACCACTCTTCCAGGCTAAACATACCCAGCTCCCTAAGTCTTTACTCATAGGGTATGGTTGCAAACCCTTCATCATTTTAGTCACTGTTCTTTGGACCAAATAGCCACCATAGAAACCTCATATTCTGTTCTAATCTACATGAACTGTTTTTAAGATCCATGTTTACAGTCTATAATGATAATTATACTGTGGAATATAGCATTTGAACACTGTAAATTTAGGAACTATCTCATCTCATTCTCTTTTTACTGTCTATCATCTACTCTAGGAAAAGTCATCCAGTTTTATGTTTGCCTGTTAATTATTTTCATAACCATTTGCTTATAACTTGAATATTTTTAATCTTTACCAAATTATGAAAGCAGCTACCTTGATTTAGGGCAAGATTAATGTTAGTTATTATGAATATATACTTATCTATTTATAAGCACTCACATGCATCTTTATGAGAAAATCAGATCAATATATTTGGCTGAGATACATAATCTGAAGAATATGTAAGAATACCTTAGAGCATAAGGAGACATATTCTTCTAACACCAACAAATGTGGGGTAAAAAGTGAATCCTGTATTGTCAAGTTATAAACATACAATTAAAATTGTCATTTCATGTTATTGGTTTTATAGGGAGATTCTAAATACCTTGTCTTTCTACTGATATTCTATCTTGCTCACTTATTTCACTGGATCTCATTTTTAATAGAATTCAAAGATATAGTAGCCATGTTAGTCTGAAGAATCAGTATACAGAGAGATCCTGTAGCACCATAGTCACTGCATTATACCTGAATTTTGGTTTTCATAAAAATTTTATGGACCAGAATCTTATCCTAATAACAATTATAGATTTACAATTCTTTACATTTTATTTTGTTGCATTTCCCAAATTCTATCCTTTTAAGTTCAGTATTGGGTTGTGAGATTTTTTTTTCTTCCTACATGCTTTTGTATGCATTTTTTATATTGTACACATTTTTCTAATTCATTTTCCCCATTGATTAAATCACCTCTATTATACCACTTTCAGTCAAGAAAATGTACATTAAAAATGTACATGTATATTTTAAGTCATGTAGATTTTAATGATCCGTATGATTTTTTAAAAGTCTCTTCCTGATGACAGGAAACTAAAAGATGTGTATGCACACTTTAATGAAAAGGCTAAGAACATACCATGAGCTAGATAAAAATGACCAAAAAACTTGTTTAATGTGATTTTTTTTCCTATTTGTTCTTGTTGTGTGCCTTCAATTTGTTTGCTGACCAACCAGTGAATAAAGAGACCAGACTCAAGAAATGGGTTTCAAAAGGGCCACTTTATTAAGTTACCTATTTAATATTTCTTGGAAGAATTGCAACTAAAGGGGGGAATAGCCAGGTGTGGGAGCAGCTGCAGCAGAAGAGGTCTTTCCATAGACCTCCTCTGCAGCTTCCCCAGGGCGACAAGACCTGAGCCCCAAAGATAACCCACAAGTTGGGTTAATCCTTGACTAGCCCACATCAGAAAAGCCAAACTGAAAAGCCCCTCCCCCAAGCCCTGAGAGTGTTTATCCTTCAGGCCAGCCTCAAAGAAAGCCCCTTTCACCACCTCCTCAGTCCCTAGACCAAAAGTGGCAGTTCCAGTGACCTCCCTTCCACCAAAATGGTGACCTAGGTGCTCACCATATTCAAAATCTCCTCCATTATCTACCATGGATAAGGGGCAAGCATTTGCTTAGCCACTATCCCCCAACAGGCCAAAAAGAACTTTCCTACTATCTCTTTTTGTGGCATAGTGATTAAATGCCCTGGTGGCACAGTGGTTAAATGCCTGTACTACAGCAATTCACTTATAAACCACAAGGTTGCAAGTTCAATACTAGCCAGGACTCAGGCTTGACTCAGGTCTGCATCCTTCCGAGGTCGCTAAAATGAGTACCCAACTGTTGGGGGGCAATGAGCTTACAGTTGTAAACTGCTTAAACACTGCATAGCATGGTATGAAGCAGTACATAAATGAAGCTGCTTTGCTTTTGTGGGTATCCCAAGAAAAGCTCATTTCCAAAATCAGATAGATTCGTGCCATCTGTTCTGTAGAGCTCAGGCTATCCAAAATGACATGATGAGGTCAGTAGTGGCCCAAACCATCAGGAAAGTGTTTTGAATCTCTCAATTAGCTCTCCTCATTGCTCTGTCAAACAAGTAGGGGTCACCTTCACCCCTTCAAACTTGTCTGGGAAGCATTGCTGACCAGAAAATTTCAACCAAAGGCCAATGAGCCTTAATAATTTTCATGTCATGAATAGCTTGAAGAATCAATGCCTTGCCTTTAAGCAAGCCTAAATCATTCCCATCCAAATGTAGAACAAGAACATGAGGAGGAAGCCCATTGAGCTCCTCAAAAAATTATGGTAACAAACCATGCCAATGGAGGCATCTCCTTCAAAGCCAATCAAAGACAGCACCTTCTCCCAAACCAAGGTGTGTTCTGAAGTGGCCCATGTGGGCCTGATGGGCCATCCAATAAACCAAATTGTGGCCACAGATCATCACACAGTGCCTCACCTGCCACAACCTGTAATCTGTAAAACAAAGGAAATAAGAATGAATCAACTGTCAATTATAATACCGGTAAGCAGAGGATCTCCAATGCCCAATATGCTTGATGGCAGCCATGTCAAAACCATTACCACCAGCAGTAGATGTGACACCTATATGGAAAGAATAAGTAGCAAATTTAAATTTGCTCAGGCCCAGGGCAGAAAAAGCTTTTGACCTGTCAGCCCAGAACTGAAGTTTAGTAAGTGGAGAAAAATCAGGAAAAAGTTCAGGCCTCACACCTCTGACCTGCAAATAATTGTGAAGAGCCCTGACCGGACAGAGCTCAGTCTCACCAGAAGGCTGAAGCACCAAATGGGTGCCCTTATAATGTTGGTCCATCTTGGATGACCCTTCATGAAATAGCAAGTCACATAGATGCAATGCCTTACCAGATTTATCATTCTTGGAAGCAACTATCAACTCACCAATTCATAGAGCCCCCAACAAGGCAGTTAATGCAGCTGCATGAAACAACAAAGTTTCAAACAGTGTCTTGCAAATTGCCACTCAAGCCTCAGCTAAGCCTCTCAAAATGGCCAGTGACATTGGCTGATGAGGATCAGTGGTACAACCCCTTTCTCTAGACTAACCTTCTATCATCTTCCTAACTCAAAAATAATTTGTTGTGTCGGGACCACCCTGTGCATTAACCCAGGAAGCTATTGCAGACAATCCGCATTGGATAGACTGTGGAGATAAACCAGTGTTGTGCAGAAAGTTACAATAATGTAAAAGTAAAGAGACAGGGATAGGCACAGAGGTAGGAAGATTATTAGGTAAACAAAAACTCCTAAAATCCTTAATTGCCTTCAGATATCCTCATCGAGCCATAGGAGCTATAGAAATACTAAGGGCTCTGACTCTCTCTTGCTGCCAAGACTCCACAGGCCTACCAGGATCAGCTCTGGTGCTGGAGCTGTGTCTGGTGCCAACTTCCTGAAGTGCTCCATCTTCATACTAGAAAGAGCATCAGCAAGAGAATTTTCTAGGCCCACCACATGGAAAGCATTGGATAATATATTAACTCTCAAACACTGGAGAGTAAAGGCACGAACCAGCCTCATAACATGGGGAGACTGGAATGTCAAGGAATTAATAACATGCACTGTGGACAAATTGTCACACCAAAAATGAATGGAGGAACTGGCAAGTTCCTCTGCCCATATAGTGACTGCCATCAAAATAGGAAAAAACTAAAACTGTCAAGTCTGATGTTATTCCTAAACTACTCCAGAGGCCAATGCTGAGTACACCAGAGACCCCTAAAAAGACTCCAAAACCTATGGAACTAGAAGCATCAGAAGAAATCTGCAAAGCATTCTTGAACTTGAGTTCCTCCTGACAAAAGGAAATACCATTAAAACTGCAACCATACACATAAATCTTCTTTAATTCCAAACATCCCTCAAATGCTATGGTTTGGTTGGATCACATCTGCCAAAACATCACACAAGCATCTCAAATAGGCACGCCCAGGTACGACCACTTTGCAAGCAAAATTTAAATGCCCAATCAAAACTTGAAAGTTGTGCTGCATAGCTTTCCGGAGCCCTAAAAAAGCCTGAAGGTGTTTCCTTAGGTCTTAAAGCTTATCTGTGGGTAACTGACAAAATTAGTATCGATTGCAATCCCCAAGTATGTCAAATAGGTAGATGGTCCCTCAGTTTTCTCAGCATCCAGGGGAACTCTAAACTGACCGGCCAAATTCTCAAATTCATTCAGCAAAAATCCACATCAACCTGAACCCAAACTGCCAATAAACAAAAAATCATCAAGATAATGGACAATACCTCTGAATCCTGTCCTACCTCTAATAGCCCATTCCAAAAATGTACTAAAACTCTCAAATGCAGCACAAGAAACTGAACAACCCACAGGAAGAACTCTGTCCATGTAGAACTTACCTTCGAAATGAAATCCCAACAATTTGAAATAAGTGGAATGAACCGGCAACAAATGGAAGGCTGACTTTATATCACACTTAGCCAGCTCAGCACCAAGCCCATGTTTACAAATTTCCCTAACTGAACTATCAAACAAGATATAGGGCCTTTGCAACTGCCAGAAATAGTGCAAATTGAGTCCACTTTAAGGGTTAGGGTTAGTGCTAGGGAATCTTGGGAATTGTTTTTTTTTTTTCTGAAACATTGAGCTTTCTCTGTCAGAGAGCTCTGGTGCCACAATAAAATACAGTTCCCATGATTCACTAACCCTAACCCTAACCTTTAAAGTGGACTCAATTTGCATTATTTCTAGCAGTCTGCAATGGCCCATAATGAACTGAACAAAGCTCTGTAGGGATGGCATCATTCACCGATTGACTCTTAGGATAGGACAAATGGTGACCTTTCACTTTCTTAGGGACAACCCCAAGAGGGAAAACTCTAAAATTCAGAAGTGGTGAACAATGAAATGGGCCCAGTACTCTACCCTCTGGCACATCCTTAGCACCTGCTCCATCCCCCGCATCAACTTTACGTTATGAGCCCAAAAGGGGCACCTGACCCTCTGAAAAAGAATCCAAAAACCATAAAGAAAACCTATGTGTAATTATTGAGCAGACTGGTGGTCAGGATAACACTCGAGAAGGCGACTTAAAGTTGACAACTTAATTGGAGTGGGACTCTTTTGTAGGAGGAGGATGCAGGTCTCCCCCTTTCTTGTTATTGGCTCTTTGTGAACCTCTCCCTTTGGTACAGTTGTGAAAGGCGTGAGACCCCTTACAGACAGAATGTTCATGGTTGTACTTGGATGCCTTGTGGTTACACACTTCTTGAAAACTGTACTCCCAACATAGCAACCTCTGTTGCTGACCTTGACACCCTTGAGATTGTGCAGCAAAATTGGTCACTTTCTGAACTATATGTCCACTATAAGACTGCTCCCCCTGTATTGGGCAAGCAAAATTAGTTACTCTCTCAACCAAATGTCCACTATGAGACCATTCCCCCTGTATTGGGCAAGCTGGTGTCATAAGCTGCATCCACAACTGTGAGTGCAGTATATCCCATCTAATATTTGGATAGAGAGTGGCAAGCATCTGAAAGGCCTCATCATAAAGAATCCATACATATGTTCTGTGAATAATATTCAGATATTGAATCATAGCAGGACCCCTGCATTGGATTGGCCTTCAAAATGACACTTGTGTAAATACAAAATCGCCAAAGCCAATCTGTCCAATTATAATTTACCTACCTTTTCTTTATTTTTTTCTACTCCTTTTCATGTAGCTCATCCTTATCTTTCTTCTTAAACTCCTATACAACAATGTGAACATATACACATATTCCCCATAAAGTATCTTCTCTTTGGTAGCTTGCAATAAATGATCCCCCAACAGGAGTGTGATCTCACTGAAAGGATTAGTCAAAAGAGATAATGAGGTAGAAGAAATTCTATAATCAATATATTCTTACCATCTATATTAGAAATGTATGTCATTATATGTAGAACATAGATGCTAAGTATCAAGCAGCCACACAGAGAGGATTCTGGGATATATGAGGCTTCTTTAGGAATGTGCATTAGGTATGTGTGGGGCTGTGCAGAGATGGTACATCTTGAACTTTTGAAGTACCTTCTCCATCAGGCTGCATTAGGTGCCTGGATGTATACACAGCCATAATAAATCAAGTGATAAGTAAAGGAAGACACTATGCTGTGCAGAAAGGGGCCCAGGTACTGGTAAGAGATTTTTGGTTTGTGGTTGACATGGTAACATGGTATTTAAGTATATTATAATGTATTCTGAACTTTGAACTCCCATTGCTTAGGATTCTATATGTTTAAAGTTTAAGCATCCAATAGAATGTAAGGTTTGGATTTCTATGTTTGATGGAGTAAAAAACAGAATGCATTCCCTTTACTAGGGAACCAAAGCTTTGAATGCTAATTCCTTTGGGACTGTGCACATGAATAAAATTGTGTTTGTATCCTGATCAATGGTCCTCTCTCTTGCTTTTGCTCTGTGGGCTGTTTGCACACAGTCTTTTATTTCTACTAAAATATTGATGCATAAGCCAAATTGCTTGGGGAACTAACAACTGCAGGATCCCATCCACCAGAAAAAGTGTGTGCAAATTATTATTATTATTATTATTATTATTATTATTATTATTATTATTATTATTATTAATTATTTTGCATCTCACTCTTTGGGAATCAGAGCGACTTCATGATATTAAAAAACAGAAAAGAGGTGCATTAAAAAGGAATTAAATTATTACAATATTTAAATAGATAGCTATTAAAATACATTTTAAAAAGATAAAACTGTATAAAATACTTTAAAATGAAACAACATTCCAAGCCAGTCCTTTAAAAACATTCCATTTTTTTATTAATTTTATTATTAAAAACATGTACACATACATATACATGAAACACACTCACAGAAAATAAAACAAGTATTATTGTTTTGAATTGTACCTTGCTACCGAATTATATTAGCTTACTTAATTGCAGCTTTATTCATAGTTTTGTCTTCTATACTTCTCATTTGATTGTAGTTTTACATGATTTCTGTTTTATTGATGTTATTTTTTCCTTTTTCCCAAAAAATAAATTGTTTCCTTTTCCTTTATAATGTAGAGTCTTGTATTTATTCCATTGTTACATTCTGTTGCATTTGCACCTTTACCTAGATTTTACTATGGCCCTAAGCAGACGGCTTAAAGGGCCATCTTGGGGGCAGGGAAGGGGAGAGGCAGCTGCATGATTGATGCCCGAACCCCTTCCCCAGCTCGTCCTCGGAGCAGCTGGCCCTCTGCACAGCCGGCACTCTGAGGAGGCCCTCCCGCTGCAGCATTTGCACACGCTGCGGTGGAAGAGTCGGCGTAGGTGCGCCACAGTCTTTTGCAGTGCACCTTCATCGACTTGTGAAAGGAGAGTTAATCAGGGGATGCCTCAGTCCCACGGTGCAGCTTCCTGGGGCAGCCCACGGCCGCCCATCTGCTCCCCCACATATCTTCCCTTTCTTTGATATTTAAACATTTGTGCATTTTTGTTCTATCATTATATTTTCTCTATATTCGTAAGTTCTCTGCATATAATATATTCAGTTTATCTCTTTTAATAATAAATTATTGAATAGATTCCAATCTTATTCTGTTTTTTGTCTTGTTTTCTGAGTAATCAGCACTGTCATTTTACAGAAATATTTCATTTCTTCGACCTTAATTTTCCATTCTTCTATTTTTGGGCTGTCCCCCGACTTCCACCCTCTGGCAATAATAATTCTTGCTGCTGTGACTAGATATAATTCTCCAGTACTTTGTTACTATTTCTTTCTTGATTTTTGTGGTTATGTTTAACAAAAATAGTTCTGGTGTAAATGGAATTTGGGTCTTGATTTTTTTTCTTTTTTGCATTACTTTGTGTATTTTTTTCCAAAATTTCTGAATGATCGGGCAGATCCACCACATATGGTAAAGTGTGCCGGCTTCTTTTTGACATTTCCAGCATCTATCACTCAGACCTTTGTTTATTTTCTTTAGTTTCTGAGGGGTAAAATACCACCTATTGGCAACTTTCATAAAGTTTTCTTTCAAATCCTGGGATGCTGTGAAAGCATTTGTTTTTTCCAGGTATCTTCCAATCTTCAATTGATATTGGACATCCAATATCCCTTGCCCAGCTGATCATTGGGCTTTTAACATAGGGCCTCAGCACACAGAGGCCCTGGAGCTGCTGCCAGATAGAGCACAGCAGGGATGCAGCCTCCGCATCCCGGCGCTCCTGCGGCGGCTCTGGAAGGAGCGCTAAATCAGCGCTCCTTCCTCAAGACAGGGAAAGTGTGCCCTAAAAGCGGCGGGTGCACTTTCCCTGACTCAAACGCTGCGGCGTGTCTGGTCGCCGTGGCATGAGGTCATCCCCGGAGCGCCGGCCATGAGAACAGCCGGCGACTCCGAGGGTGACCTCAGGAGGAGGAAGGGGCACCGCTCGTGCGGCTGCCCCTCCTCTTCAGGGCCCAGAAGACGGCTAAACTAGCCGTCTGCTGAGGCCCATAATCTTGTTCTAAGCCCATTCTAATAGTTTTTTGTAGAGTCTGGAAATTTTTCCTTTATCAGAAGATTGCAAGATTTTATCAATTTCATTTGCATTCTGTTGAAAATCTTGTTTTGTGTCTTCTTTATATTTGCTTTTTATTTGGTAGAAGCTAAACCAAAGGCCTAAGCAGACTGCCAGAAATAGTGCACATTAAATTGAGGCACTGCCCTGGCTCAGTGCTAGGGAATCATGAGAATTGTATTTTTTTCTGAGACATTGAGCCTTCTCTGTCAGAGAGCTCTGGTGCCACAATAAATTACAGTTCCCATGATTCCCTAGCACTGAGCCAGGGCAGTGCCTCAATTTAATGTGCACTATTTCTGGCAGTCTGCTTAGGCCCTAAGTTAAGTTAATATTAGCTTTCTTCAAGTCTTCTCTTTCTAAGAGATGAAGATCTTTATCATTTTTCCTTAGTAAGTCCTCATATTTTATCCAATCTCCTGTTTTACACCTTTGAAAAAAAGCCTCTTAAGTAGAGATCCATAGGGGGATTTTCTCATAAAACTTTCTTTTTATATTTAACCATACTTTTATAAGTGATAAAGCCAAACTTTAAAATCTATCATTATGCATGTAGTATGCTTTGGATACAAAATTGGTTAAAGTTAGGGCCTAAGCAGATGGCTAATTCAACTGTCTTCGGCGCAGGGAAGGGGAGGGGCAGCTGCATGCTTGGTGCCCCTCCCCCTCCCGAGGTCGTCCTCGAAGCCGCTGGCCCTCTGCACGCCGGCGCTCCGTGGAGGACCTCCCACCGCAGCGTCTGGACACGCTGCGGCGGAAGGGTCGCCGAAAGTGTGCCGCAACCTTTTGTGGCACACTTCAGCAACATATGAAAGGAGCGCTATTTTAGCGTTCCTTTCCAGGGGCATTGATGGTGCGCTGCTGGATCGAGGCATGGGGATGCCTCGGTCCTGCGGCATACCTTCCCAGGGTGGCCCATGGCTGCCCGTTTGCTAAGGGGGTTAGATAATCAAAAAGTATTAGATCTAGAAGGAGTAAGAAATTGATTCGGCTGGCATGCATATGTTTGGTAAGATAAGCTTCGAGTAAACAAAGATTTCAATAATCATATCCTGAGAAAATTGCTTATAAAAACATTCCATTTTAAAAGCCAAACGGGCTATGCAGACAGGAAAGAAAAGGTGACCTGAAGTTGCCTTTTCCTCAAACTGCAGCAACTGCATCACATGCCCTGAGGTTGCCCTAAATGGGGATGGAGGAACCACACTGGGGGGGCAGTTAATGCAGCTTTTCTGAGGCTGCAGTGAAGCCTCATCACCTGCACTGCTGACCCTGAGGTTTCCCTAAATAGGAATGGCGTAACTGCATGGGCCAGCAGTGGTAGCTTTAACTTTTTTTGTGGTCTCTGCAGCGCATGCGCACATGCGCAGACACAACATGTCCCCTTTAACAGAAATGTTGGCATTGCTAAGGACCTGTGCACTGTGCATTGTAGAGAAATCATGGATGCCATGGCAATCAAGTGGTCCGTACTGGTACTCGGCCTGCAATGCACAGCCACAGGAACCTCCGCCATGGTTCCTGCTGCAGGTGCATTCATGGAAGACTGCAGTGATGACTTGGAGGACCCAGAAGTAAGATCTGGTAGATGCGGGACGCATCGCATGGTGTACTGGCACCACCGCTGCTCTGATGCCACCCGAGAGAGCCCCGCACCACTGGTGGATGTCCCCCAGAAATACCGACTGGTGGTATGGGTTCATCACATACATCTGGTCCGATGAGCAATGGAGGATGTTCTTCTGGATGCCCCGTGCCTTCTTCCACAAGATAGTAGAAGTACTGCATCTGCAAATGCAGCGGGCAGATACCATGATGAGGAAGGCCATCCTGGTAGAGAAGAGGGTCGCCATGGCCATTTGGGTCCTCACCCACAGAGCCAGCTACAAAAAGGCATCAGAGCAGTTTGGGGTTGGCCAAACCACTGTGGGGGAAGTATTGGTGGAGTTTGCCCTCACAATGGAGAAGCTGCTGCTGTCACAGACAGTGTACCTGGGGGATGCCGCT
>JAIPUX010001232.1:119573446-119585028 GCA_020142125.1 Phrynosoma platyrhinos
GTGGGCCCTTATACCAAGTCAATAGGGGGCAGCAAATATCTGATGGTGTTTGTGGATCACCACACAAGGTACACCTATGCCTTCACCCTGAAGAAGAAGAATCAGGCAGCTCCCACATTTATAGCTTGGGTGGAGACTGTCGAGAGGGATTTCAACTACAAGGTGGGCTCCCTGGTGATAGATCGTGGTGTTGAATTTCTTTCTTCTTGTCTGGGGAACTGGTTGAAGCAGCAGGGCATCTGCCACAACACTACTAACCCTGACACCCCACAGGAGGACAGATTGGTGGAGAGGAAGATAGGGGTGCTGACCCAGATAAAGGACTGTCTGATGCTTGATGCTGGGGCCCTGGAAGGTCTTTGGGGGGAGGCAATCCTGACAACATGCCACATTAGCATCAGACTGTGGCATTTAGCTGTAAAACAGACCCCATACTTCATACTCTATGGGAGGCTACCCAATTTGAGTTATCTGAGGGTGTTTGGGCAGTTTGCCAATGTGCTGGTTCCCCAAAATTTTGGGGAGAAAGGTGACCCCAAATGGTGATGCCTGATGTTTGTGTGGTATGAGGGTAACAGCTACAGGTTCTACCTTGGGAATGGGTGCATTCTGTTGTCAAGGAGTGCTAACTTTGAGAAGCACTCTGGGTGGGAGAGGATTCACTCCAACCATGAAGTCTTTGTTATACCGGGACAACAGGGTGGTGGTAGTAAGGGTGGTGGTAGTACTGGGACTGGAAGGGTGGAATCACCAAGAGAAACATCTGGAAGCCAGCCAAGCACCTCCAGTCAGCCCACAGATACACAGCCCACTATCACTACACCTAAGGTTGAGGCATCAACACAGACATCCATCGACATAGGTGTGCAGAGCATTAGTGATAGTGAGGATGAGAGGGGCAAGACAAAGGTGATCATTCCCAGGAGGACCCAAAGAGTCAGAAGGCCCCCAGAGCAGTTTGTAGTTCAGAACGCTAGGGTGTGTGCTGCAGTGGCAGAGGAACCAGAGAGTTTTCAGGAGCTTCTCACATTCTCCAGGGAGGAGGTTTACATGGAACAAGCACCAGGCTTTGATGATGGCAAAGAGGGCAAGATCTACAGACTCAAGAAGGCCCTCTATGGTTTGAAGCAGAGTGCCCACTGCTAGAACATGTGCATCCTTGAGGGGCTGGGGAGGCTTGGATTTGCATGCAGTGTAGTGGATGCATGTGTGTACAGGAGAGGAGGGGTCACTCTGGTAATTTATGTAGATGACCTCTATGTAGATGACCTTGGATGGAGAAGGAGGTGAAGGTTTTGCAGGCAGAGTTGGCCAGGAAATTTGTTTTGAAGGACCTGGGGAACCTCAAGGCCTATCTTAGGATTGAAATTGAGAGGACTGCAGATGGTCAGGTGTTGCTAAGTCAGACCAGGAAGATTGAAATGTTGCTGGAGAAATGTGGCTTGGAGAATGTCAAGGTGGTAAGAAGTCCCATAACTCCAGAGTTCACCAGTAGTGTAGAGTCTGACAAGGTGTTTGAGCATGCAGATCTGTATAGGTCAATCACTGGTAGTCTCATGTTCATCACCAACAACACCAGGCCGGACATAGCTTTTGCTGTGGGTGTTCTGAGCTGAAGGGTGAACGGTCCCAAGGTGGAGAACTGGACAGTGGTAAAAAGACTTTTGAGGTATCTGAAGGGCTGTAAGGAGCGGAAGCTGGTGTTGCAGGGATCTGAAACCCAACTGGATTGTTATGTAGACATCTCGTTTGCATCAGAGATGCATGACAGGAAGTCAGTAACAGGATTGCTCATCAGGTATGCTGACAGTCCAGTGGTCTGGATGAGCAGGAATCAGAGCTGTGTGGCACTGAGCACCTCAGAGGCAGAGTTTACAGCTTTGTCAGATGGCAGGGGAGGTGTAGTGGATCAAACAGCTTCTGAAGGATCTTAGTGAGGAGTGCACAGGTCCAACGATTGTGCACGAGAATTCACAGGCCTGTATTGCCATGACTAAGGTGGAGAATTTGAAGAACAGGACCAAATATATCAGTGTCAGATATCAGAATGTGAGGGAAATGGTCCAGAATGGTGTTTTGTGTCTGTTCTACATTAGGTTGGAGGACAATGTAGCAGACATCCTCACAAAGGATCTGCAAATGGAAAGACATGAGTGGATGGCATCGGAGTTAGGCTTGGCACCAGGAACGACAGCATAAGGTCAAGGCTCTGGATATTGGTAGGTTCAGCCAAGGCATTGGCTGAGTAGAGAACATCTGGGCCAGAAGGCCAGAAGATCTAGGCCAGAATGCGTTTGCACTAGAAGAGATGTGCCTGGAGTGGTGGACAGTTTCCAGTATAGGGGTGCATATCAGGAGAGTGCTGCTGGAGAAAAGAATGGGGTTCTGAGACCTAGAACAGGGTTCTGAGGTCTGGGGCACACCAGATCAGGTTGACAGTGGCACAGACAGGGGACCAGAGCACTGGGAACCAGCAGGAGGACATTGGTGATGTCAGGCTGGTGGGATATGACACACTAAGGAAACTGATAGGTTCACACACAAACACTCTATGAAAGCCAGCTAAGAGATGTGCACACATTGTACATTTTGGAGGGGATTGTTATGATTGGGTCCCAAGAGAAAATGTACATTGTGAGATAGTGCAGCAGCCATGATGACACAGCATTTGGCCACAGCTATGTCATGCAACCTCATGCTGATGTAACAGGACATGACATCATGGGGGTAGTCACCTGGTGCTGGAAAGCACAGAAACTGGAAGGGGAGAGAAGCTTCTCCAGCTGACAAGCAGCCTGCTTCATCAGAGAAGTCTGGATCCTGGTGCTTCACGTTACATAGTCTCCATGAGCTGTGTTTCCACGCCTAACAGCTTCACTCTCTATTGACTCACAAATGTGACTGACCAAAGCCCCACCCACTCAGCAACAAACACACTCTCCCAAGTATTTTTCAAAAGAATTTAAACACTCATTCACTCAAAATGGCTGCCCCAAAATTGCTTTCCTTCTCCTTCCTGGCAGAAACTGGCCTGGAAAGCCTGTAGGAGGAGTGGTATAGAGTTAATTGGCTAGCTTCACCCCCTATTGACTCACAAATGTGACTGACCAAAGCCCCACCCACTCAGCAACAAATACACTCTCCCAAGTGCTTTTTAAAAAAGAATTTAAAAACTCACCCACTTTCCATCTCCTCTATCAAACAAGACAGTGGGGTGGGAGCCAGGAGCTCAAGACTCCAAACCAAAAGTACATGAGATGAATCCCTGTGAACTGAGAGACATCAAGGGAAATATAAGACTATTCATCCCAGACCAGGATAACAAAAGGCTAAAACACAAGAGACCCTAGGTGGGGCAACATGACACTGGCGGGACTTGGGTTAAGGTGGGAGAAAAGTCCAAGCCCCAAAAGGATGGCACTGGGGGCTGTGGAGCCAAAGGTCCATTCAGAGCTAAACCACATAAGGATAGAAACCAAAGAGCCACAACAGTTAGAAACCTATGTGAGCAAGGCCCAAACCACAACATCCCTAAAAGACTCTAGAGACAGATTCCATGATACCAGAAAGATCTTAATGACAAAGGAAAAAACCTTGGTGAGCCCCTCCAACCTGCCACGGCAGACTAGAGCTCCAAAGAGCCCACACTGGGAGAAACTGTTACCCCATGCTTCAAGAGGTGGATAAGTGGGTCTAAAGAGGGGGATGGGTAGAAACAAAGACTTAAAGACAAACCAGAAAAATCTGGCCAGCAAGATGTTGACCCAACAAATCCCACGTTTAAATTCTGACCACAGAGTTGGAGCTATATGTTGCCCTCCATCTCGAGGAGGAATGCCAGACTGGCTAGAGACCTTGGGCCAGTGGCTAGACAAGGTTAATGATACCTCTTTCCTTCAGGAAAATATTTTAAAATTCACTCACAGAGAAGAAAGGGCCAGTGTGGATGTTGATTGTCCATGGATTCTGCTGACAACAACATCAGATGATGATGGGCTTGATAGCCCAAAGGCTGTGGTCAGCGGAAAACCCAAAGAGCTACCCACATCACGACTGAACCATATTAGACTTTAAACCAGAATGAGACAACCCCTAAAATTTGAGACAAAGACACTAGATCAACTCGACATTAGCTGTGTTTACTGAATTAACCAACTGTTAAAAGATGAGGAGAAAATGGACCCAGTGATATATCAAAATAAGCATGTATAAATATAGACTGGATAAACAATTGTGCTTTGATAGTTAACTATATGATTCCATTTTTTAATACATTTTTGTTAATAATAGATGGAGAAGGGGTGCTGGCTATTTTAATTGTTTAACGACTTTATATAACACAAGATAATACATGGACTGTTTGATTTATGCTACTCATGTCAATATTGTGGGTTGATCCTGAGGGACAGTTAAACAATTTCAGTATTAGACTGATTAATTTACATGTGTCTGGGTGAGGGGTTATAAATGTTGATAGATCTCATAGCTTGAGTCTAAAATGGTTGATAAAATGGGAAAAAATATACATAGATGCTACTAAACTGGTTTATTGCTTTTAAACAATATCCAGATGAACCAAGGGAAAAATAATAAATTGTTAAGGTTTATTTCTAAGGTGGCAACCTGTTATGTCCATAGAACCTCAGTTATAGATATTCAGAAGTTTATGGACCTGCCAGAATAAAGAATGGAAGGAAAAGGTGAAATCAATATAGCTGTATTGCATATAGATAAGCAAAGGAACTCAAAAGGGAATAACATCTGAATGCAAACAAATGGGAAGATGGATGAGAGAGGATGTTATTTATGATGCTGTTTACTGCTTGCCTTCCTGGGTTAGATGCAGGAGATAGCAGGGCTGAGGAACCACAGACATGTTAAAGGACCTTTTGAAGTGGACTAAAGCACCTGGCTGGCGAGGGGGAGAAAGAGGGGTTGGACGGGTTGGATTTTAAAGGGTGAATTGTTTGGGGAAAATTTAGATTTGATACCAACTGGTCTCTGTGCTGAACCTCTGTACTGAAATCCAAAATAAATCATCAGTTAACTCTCATTGTGATGTTTTCTTTATTTTTCCAGTTCTGGGCCAGTAATCCTGACAATGAGATCTATTCAAATTAAAATAAAATTAGATAAAATAAAATAAAAATTGTGGGGCTATTTTCTGACTCTAAAGAATTTCAGAGTGCCTGCAATGGAAGATATTTTAAATTCCTCCCAATGGCACCATCCCACTAACAATCTGCTTTACCACATCTTAGTTTATCCCTATCCAAAAGAAAAAAAATGGCATTTCTGTTTGCTACATTTTTTTACATTGTCTGAGTCAAAAAAAGGTACAGATGTGTTGGAAAATTATCTCAGGAGCTGTACAGACTGTCTCTTTGGATCAGCGTCATGCTATACACCCGATCTGGTGCTTTACCAGTCCAAAAAGGGCCTAGTTATGCAAAAGGGGTAAAAAGAACCACTGATTGTCCTGATAAGTTTGTTACACACTCAGAAGATACTTTAAAAAGTTCCCAGAGATGGAACATAGACACCAGTGGAGAAATCAAATGATACAATAACATGACCAACAGCTATGTAACTTCCGTACATGTGGTGAAGTAGCCTGAATATTGGGCTAGGACTTGGTGATATCAAAGTTCAAATGCAAGCCCAGTCATGGAAATCCAATGTTGTTGGTGGCAAACCTCTGAATAATCTTGCTGAGAAATTCCAGTGATAGAATTTTTATAAGCTAGAGTTGACTTGAAGGCTCATAAAAACAGTAACAACAAATGTGTGTACAGATTTGCCCAACAGATTTAGAACAGACCAATGAGGAAGGAGTATGGCTGTCATTAAACAAAAGAAAAGAAAATGAATGAGATGTTGAGGGACTGGGAAAATGAAACAGAATGACTGGGACAAGAAGAAAAAAAAACTATACTCCATAATGCAATATTTTGTTTCAAGTCCCCATTATAATTTTATATTTTTATTTTTTTCCATTTTAGAAAACTGAGCTGTGCTTAGTTTACTTATCAACATGATAAGAATGCAGTTGTTAAAATAGATAATGTATAATTTTAAACCTGTTCAACACTTAGATTGTTTCTTTTATATACTTCTCCCAGATATGAAAATGTGAGTGATACAGTGCTATAGAATCAGTATTCAGAAGTGCCACAATGAAAAAAAATGTTTAAAGAAAAGAAAAGTCAAGTTCCAGACACACAGTCTTAACAGCAAATGCATTTAAAAAAAATCAAATACACCCTAATAAGACTCTTCAAAATGTTTCTCAGTAAATACAAAATGAATTTCTGCCATGCCATTCTTTATTGGAGGTGCATAAAGTATTAGAATATACTGAATCTATTGAATCAAACATTTGGGTTAAATTAACATAGATAGAACCAGTTGGAACAGTTACACCTAGGAGATCTTCATCAAAAGGTGCCTGTTATTGTAGGTAAAAATGGTTCCACATTTTTATAATAATATAATCTACCTTACAAGGTTATTTATTTTACATTTTTCAAGTCATGAAAGGACAATAATAAATTTAGTTCAACAGAGGTAAAAGTGGGGGAAATCTTGTAAGGAATTAAAGGAGAAGTGTACACAAAAATGGTATAGAAAAAATTTCACATTCTGTGCAATAAGCTTAGCAAATGTGTTTTCGTGTTGGTACGACCATAAAAAATAAAATGCATGAACCTTGTAAATAACAGTGGATGCCTCCCTCTATCTTGGGCAGGTTTTCAAGGTCTTTTATCTATTTTTCATTCTTATAAACACCAAGAATGTCTAATCTATTCAATATAACAGAATGAATCACTTCAGTTGCATATTAAACTATATTTAACCTGATATTAACATTATTTTCACTAATTTCAGTTTGTCTTTTTGGAAAAGAAAAGACCTTTCCCCTTTTCCATAAATGTTTCCTTTTATCAGTATTCTTGTATACTACTACAACACATTCTCAAACTACTACCACTACTCCCCATTCCCCCTCTGGTGTGTAACGATTTTGCACTACCACTTCCAGAGCTCCTAGCCTAAGAACCTATTTAGCAAAAGTACATTTCCAACTATGTCTGAAAAGAATAAGATAGAACTGCTACCATTAAACACAGATTCAGGTTTGTACTCCAAAACATCTGAACAGGTAGCTCAATTTTGCTGGAAAGTACCTCACCAAGGTCTTGGGAATTATTCCCAGTTATTCCTTGTGGTGCTAAAAGGCACACCAATAAATGCCAAAAAGGAATGAAGAAAGACCCCTCCTCGAAGTGTCAGGAGGGGCCTTATGTTGCGCCAGCCATTTTAAAAAGGCCAACACCACAATTGGTTGGGAGGGCTGGGAGTTCCGCCCTTCCTTCGGCTCCCAACCAATCAGGGAGATCTTGCGGGATCCCCCAGCAGCCCACGTAATGTTGCGAGACTGGATAGTCTTGTGAGATTTCGGGCAGGATTTAGGGGGCTTATATAATGGCCTTCTGCCTCATGGAGGCAGCCATTTCGCATTCGGCAGCTGAGAGAGAGGATCAGCAGCCTAGAGGGAAGAGCCAGCGGGGCTTGGGTGGTTCAAGCTTTGGTTTGAGACTTGTGTAAAGGGTTCCAGTCCTTGCTTGGGGCACTATAACCACTGGGGCTTGTTAATTCTAAAGGAGGAATTTTTCCTCATTGGTCTGCAACTTGTGGAAAGGGCACTAGTCCCTGCTTGGGACACTGTAACCACTGGGGCTAAAGGAGGAATTTTTCCTCATTGGTCTATGACTTGTGTAAAGGGTTCTAGTCCTTGCTTGGGACACTATAACTTGAGGCTTGTTAATTCTAAAGAGGGAATTTTTTCCTCATGCCACGAAGCAAGTCGCAATCCAAGTGGCGTGCAGCACCTGCTGGATCTGTCACCGGCCAGTTGGCACCCAAGCATTCAGCCAAGGTCCAGGGTTATGATAATGAGATTGTTGCCCACTAGGCTCAGTTTGGATGTACAATGGCAGCATGTGTGGCTGTTTGTGAGCAACTAGCTCAGAGGGGGGGGGAGGGTGGTATCTCTGGAACCTCTGTCCCTCCAGCCCTAAGTGTGGGGTCCTCAAATGAGGTGCAACTGGTGAGGCTACAGCTACAGAGGTGCAGGAGGTACCCTCACCTGGCATGACAGTGGGTGATGCATCACGTGATCTAGTAGATGCTCCAGCTATGAAGGGTGGGCAGCCAACTGTAACTGGCATGATGGAGCTTATGAAAAAGGTTCCAGGTTTGGTGCAGCAGGGAGCAGCGGCCTCTGTGTCTGTGCAGCCTACATTGGTTGATTTGTATAAGGTAGTACAGCAGGCGGTGGCTTCAGGCCAGGCCAGCAGGCTGGCTGCAGAAGACCCAGAAGTACAGAGCAATATGGTGGGAGGTGCTTCCTCCACCCTGCAGCATAACAGCTGAGCCCTGGTTACATCACACTCGGTTGGAGGTGTTCAAGCATCAATGGATACCCTACAGCATCCGGCGGGCTCAGATATGTCTAATTTACCTATCTCCTTAGGGTCTTGGCCAGCAACAGTATGGGCACCTGGTGTTCAAGCTGGCCAGGGCAGTGAAGCTGAGAGTTCACCCTCAGTTTCACTGAGCACATATTTAGTGGTGGCTGTGGCAATTCAGTCTCAGGTAGCAAGGGTTCAGGTGGAGCAGCCCCTGGTTGGCAAGTTAGGAGCAACCAAAGGAGCTGCTACAGTAGGGGCCTTAGGTCAGGTGCAGGCAGAAAGATCAGCTGATTGTAACCCTTAGGTGGGCATGTCCACTCTGCTAGGCTCCTATCTTTCATTAGCAATGAAGGAGCGGATTTGGAGGGGTGAATTCATTGACCTTTTTTCCTTGAATTTATGGAACCCAGAACTGAGAATTATGGTGAAAGACAGAGTTATATTTAGTCTACCTAAAGAGTTTGAGGCCCACAAGTGCCCGAAGTTAGAGAGGAATTTCGTTAATTGGCTAATGGGGTTTACAATTTATAGGGGTATCATTGAGGAGAAGGAGACTTTAAGGTCTCCAGAATTATTGAAGTACCAGGAGATAATTATAAAGGCCTGCACTAATTGTCACTTTAACTCGAGAGGGTCTGCTTGGCTTCAGTATGACGAGCAGTTTCGGATGTGTGCCACTTTGGATCGTTCCATTTCATGGCGGCATGTACAAGCTGAGTTATGGGTGGACGTGATAGTTGGTGCCTCCCCTTTGAGCAGATGTGACAATGGCTTCGTGTCTATGGTCACTCAGCCAACAGGGCAGTATGCAAGGCCTGGCACGGGGGAAAAGAGATTACCAGGAGTCTGCTGGGAGTTTAATGCAGGAAAGTGCAGGTGACAGACGTGCAAGTTTGAACACCATTGTGGCACCTATGGAGGGAATCACCCCAGCACTTCTTGCTTCAAAGGTAAGCGGACTGGAGCTGGAGCTGCCCCTCAGGCTACCCCTGCTGGAGGAAAAAGCTCCAACACCCATTAGGTTGGAAGTTTTGACTGCTTAGTTGAAGGTTTATCCTAAGCGGGAATCTGCCCAGCACTTACTTGAGGATTTTACACATGGTTTTCACATTCCATATTTGGGTTTAAGAGTTTATTGTTTTCACATTCAGTGAGGGCGTTACCGGGGATTGTAAGGGCCAAGCTGGTGAAAGAGCTGGCAGCAGGGAGGATATCTGGGCCCCATAAACCCCAATACCAACATTACTGTTGTCATCGCTGGGTGTGGTACCCAAGAAGACACGGTGAGTATCGCTTGATTCACAATCTTTCTTATCCCAGAGAGGAGTCTGTGAATGATGCTATTGACCCAGCGTTGGCATCTGTGAAATATGCATCATTTGACTCAGCAGTACAGATGGTTAGAGCCTTGGGCAAGGGAGCTCTTTTGGAAAAATGTGATATAAAATCTGCCTTCAGTCTACTTCCAGTACATCCTGAAGATTTTGACTTGCTAGGCTTCCAATTTGAGGGAATGTACTATTTTTGACAAGGCGATGCCAATGGGCTGTTCCATTTCTTACTCAGCTTTCAAGAAGTTTAGTACCTTCTTGCATTGGTGTGTTGTGAAGAGGTCTGGCAATCCTGCAATTTTGTATTATTTAGATGACTTCCTGTTTGCTGGGGCCCTTGGCAGGGCAATGTGCTAGGACACTTTGTCAGCTTTTCAAACTTTGATGGATGAGATGGGAGTGCCTTTGGCTAACGAGAAGATGGAGGGCCCTGCAACCCAGTTAACCTTTCTGGACGTAGAGCTTGATACAATCAAGGGTTTATCTCATCTCCCGAATGAAAAATTGGGCCTAATGAGACAACAGGTAAGGGCAATAAGAGGTAAGAATAAGGCCACGTACCATGACTTTCAATTTCTAACAGGTTTGTTGAATTTTGCTTGCAAGTGGTGGTTCCTGGATGGGCTTTTTGTGTTCGCCTACACCATGCCACGAGGGGGGTGTCTTCCCCGCATCACCACATTCGCATTAACAGTGGGATACGCGAGGACCTGAAGGTTTGGGACTCATTTCTTGAGGAATTTAATGGTGTATCATTCTGGAGGAGTGAGATGCTCCTAAAGGTTTTCAGGTTCATTCTGATGCATCTGTAGCCCATGGTTTTGGTGTATACTGTAAGGGGCAGTGGGTGGCAGAGAGTTGGCCTCAGGGTTGGGTGAGTAACATTTCGACAAGAGATCTTACTTTTCTTGAAATGTTCCTTATTGCGGTTGCAGTTCATCTTTGACCAAAGCAATATGCTCAGAAAACTATTTGGTTTTCGTGTGACAACCAGGCAGTAGTTCATGTTATCCATTTCCAAAGCTCAAAGTCTCCAAGGGTGATGGCTTTGGTCAGATCTATGGTGTTGTAGTGTTTGAAATACATTGTGTTGTTCCAGGTGCGCCACGTGCCTAGCCTATTTAAACCCTTGGCATATGCCCTTTTGCATTTTCAGTTTCACAGGTTTCAAGATCTAGCTCCAAAAGCAGCAGCGCAACCTTTGACAGTACCAGCCGATCGGTGGAACCTTGGAGGATAGAGATTGATCAGGCTATTCTGCACTCCATTGCCCCTTCTACACACAAGTCATATCAGCTTGCAATGTGAGCTTTTAGACAATTTCTTGTGGCTGTGGGTGAAATCGAGGTTTGGCCCCTGAGGATGAAGCTTATACTCCACTTTATAGTTCATCTCAGACAGTCCGGATTGTCTCCAGTTACCATTAGGGGAAGGTTGGTGGAGCTGGCTTTTTACTCCCGGACGGGGTGGTGGTGGTGGTGGTTCCCGGATCCTACAGTGGATTTTTGGGTATGGAGGGCATTGGAGGGATGGTCTAGAGAGCTCCCTGCAGCACACGATACCTGCATGTCGGTGATGGATTCAGTCCTAATACAGATTTGACATTTCCTCCAAGTGACGTGCTCCTCATCAGAAGAAGTTACCTTGTTTCAGGCTGTTTTTTCACTGGCCTTTTTTTACTGCAAACAGAATTAGCGAGCTCATCCCCAGATCTCACTCTGATACATCGGGCAGGGCACTATTGTTATCTGATGTTCAAGTTTTGGAGCAGGGCCTG
>JAIPUX010001232.1:119593412-119610412 GCA_020142125.1 Phrynosoma platyrhinos
TCTTGGATCGCCTGAGAGAGTTAGGAATTGGAGGCATTGCTTTGCAGTAGTTCCGTTCCTTCCTCTTGGGCAGATTCCAGAGGGTGAGGCTCGGGGTCAGTTGCTCGTCTAAAATTGAGCTTAATTGTGGCATCCCTCAGGGCACCATCCTGTCCCTGATGTTATTTAATAACTACATGAAGCCACTGGCTGAGATCATTCAGAGGCATGGAGCACGGTGTCTTCAGTACGCTGATGACACCCAGATATATCTCTCCATGACCAGATCATCATCTCAGACTTCAGATGGTGTCTCTCCTCTTAATGACTGTCTCAGAGTGGTAATGGGTTGGATGAGGACAACAGATGGAAGTTGAATCCAGACAAAACGGAGGTACTCACAGTTACAGGCCCGAAACCAGATTTGGGAATACAGTCTCCAGTCCTGGACGGGGTCACACTCTCTTCCAAGGACTGTGTTCGCAGTTTGGGGGTTCTCCTTGACTCATCACTTCATATGACTAGTCAGGTGAATGTGGCAGTCAGGAGTGCCTGTTATCAGCTTCAGGTGATACCCCAACTGTGCCCTTATCTGGATGAAAGGGATCTGGAAGCTGTGGTACATGCCCTGGTAACCTCATGTCTGGATTACTGCAATGCACTCTACATGGGGCTACCCTTGTGCCTAACCCGGAAACTACAACTGGTGCAGAATATGGCAGCCAGGTTAATCACAGGAACATCAAGGAGGGAGCACATAACACCTGTGCTTGAATCCCTCCACTGGCTGCCGATTAGTTTCCGGGCACAGTACAAGGTGTTGGTTTTGACCTTTAAAGCCCTACATGGCTTGGGTCCATCTTATCTTAGTGACCACCTCTCCCCGTATGATCCCCCCATGCGTTTTGGTCCTCTGGGAGGAATCTGCTACAGCCACTAAAATCTAGGCTGTCTCAGACCTCCCAGAGGGCCTTTTCTGCAACTGCTCCCAGACTTTGGAATGGCCTGCTGGATGAGATCCATCTTATTACTACTCTTGCTGCTTTTAAGAAAGCAGTACAGATGGATCCCTTTTGGCAGGCCTTCCCGGAATAACTGTTGTCTGGTGATAGATGAGTTTTTAAATTTGTTTATACTGATTCCTTGTGTTATTAAGGATGTTTTTATTTTATTGTTGTATTTTTAACCGTTTTCTGGTTTAATTCTGTTTTAAGAAGATGGGAGGGTGGATTATGGGATGAGGGAATGTTTTAATTTGTCTTAAAATTGTTGTAACCCGCTCCGATTGCCACGCAGAGGAGTGGGCTATAAATAAATAAATTATTATTATTATTATTATTATTATTATTATTAGTCTCCTGCTGCAATGGTATCTGTGTTATTTCTCTCAGATTTTGGAGTTTTGTTATTATTGTTAACTAACCTTGAGTCTATCTTGACTCATGGAAGCTCTATTGATGAGACATCTCCAAGACTCTCTGTTCTCCATTACTCTGCTTAATTCCTGCAACCCGATATCTCTGACCTCCTTAATACAGTCCATCCATCTAGTGCAGGGGTAGGCAACCTTTCCCCTTTAAGGGCCAAGGGATTTCAGCTCCCAGAATCCCAAGAGCTATTGGTCAACATGGGACTATTGGCCAACATGGCTGAGGCTTCTGGGAACTGAAGTCCTTTGGCCCTTAAAGGGGAAAGGTTGCCTACCCCTGATCTAGTGTGTGGCCTTCCTCTCTTCCTAGTTCCCTCAACCTTCCCCAGCATTATTATTTTTTCCAAAGAGTCCTCTTTTCTCATGATGTGTCCAAAGTATGACAATCTCTGTTTGGTCATCCTGGCTTCCGGGGCGGGGGGGGGGGGGGAATTCTAGTTTGATCTGCTCTGGGACCCACTTGTTTGTCCTTTTGGCTTTCCACAGGATCTTCAGCACTCTTCTCCAGCACCACATCTCAAATGAATTGATTTTCTTCCTATTATCTTTCTTAACTGGCCAGTTCTCACATCTATACATGATAATAGGAAATACAATGGCTAGTATGATAATAACTTTTGTGCTGAGTTGTATATCTCTGCATTTTAGAATCTTTTCTAGTTATTTCATAGCCACCTTCACCATATCTTAAGGGGTTACTGAAACTGGAACTAATTGATTTTAGTCTTGTTGTTATTGATTTTAAATTGGAATTGTTTAATGTTGTTTTAAGGGTGGGATGGATGTGTTTTTGTACTGTTTTTATGCTGTTAACCGCCCGGATTGGGAAACCATTGGGCGGTATACAAATAAATTTTATTATTATTATTATTATTATTATTATAGTTCCTGCCAGGAAGGAGAAGGAAAGCAGTTTCTGGGTAGCCATTTTGAGTGGGTGAATGTTTAAATTCTTTTTAAAAACACTTAAGGAGAGTGTGACTTTTGCTGAGTGGATGGGGCTTTGGTGAGTCATATTTGTGACTCAGTAGGGGATGGAGCTAGTCTAATGGCATGCATATTTTGTCATAGGATGAGGGAAAGCACAAACCAGGTAGAAGGGGGCTTTGACCTTTCTTTTTAGAGGTTCTCCTAATAATAATAATAATTTAAAGGGCTTTGAGTTTGTTGTTTTTTACTCAGAGGAAGAGAGACAGAGACTTGCCTCCAGAATAGGGTAACATCCAGGAGCTCTCTGTAGAATGAGAAACCCAGTTGATTAAGCTCACTGACAGAGGCTGGTGAAAAGACCAAGACCACAGGGGCCCTTTACATGGGTCTTTATCAGGGGATTTTTGAGGGAAAAGTCCACAGTCCTATTTCAGTGCTTACTTAGGATTTCTCAATATGGGCACTGAGGGAGTTGCTGCAGTCACCTGCAACATTTGTGGATGTTTGTCTTCTTGCCAAGAGATGTGGGGAACTTCACCTGCACCAAGTGCAAGTTCGTAGCCCTCCTGGAAGAGAAAGGCAAGCAGCTGGAGGCCCGGGTAGTTACACTTCAGCATATTAGGGAGCAAGAGTTTTCCTGGACAGAGCGGAATCTTGGACGGTCTTGGATGGTGACCACACAGAAGAAGTTGTTGAAGAGGCAGTCACTTCATGCACAAAGGAGGTAGACAGCTGGAGGAACATCACACACAGAAGTAGGGAAACCAGGGATTATTCTGTGACCTTAAAGCTACAGAATCAGTTTGAAGCTTTCTCCCTTATCAAGGATGAAGAGGAAGTACAATAAGGACAGTCCTCAGGGACAGTGTAGGGGACCCTAAGAGTACCACTGCAGGAAACAGCTAATCCTCGAAGGAGGCATGTGCTAGTGGTTGGAGACTCCTTGTTGAAGGTTACAGAAGCAGGGTTTGTGGGCCTGACAAGATGTCCCTGGAGGTGTGTTTCTCCCTGGGACAAAAATCTGTGATGTGATAGTGAGGATGACAAGACTTGTCAAGCCTACTGACCATTATCCCTTCCTCTTGGTCCATGTGAGAACCAATGATATTGAAAGGTATAGTTTTCAGACTATCAGAAGTTATTATGAGGTTTTGGGTAGGAAGCTGAAAGAGCTGGATGCACAGGTTGTTATCTCATCTCTTCTCCAAGTTGAAGGGCATAGTCCAGGAAGGGAGAGGAAGACAGCAGATGTGAATAACTGGCTCTGCAGATGGTGCCACCAAGAACTATCTGGATTCTCGGATCATGGGCTGTGGTTCCATGAGAGTGGACTTCTAGCAAGCAATGGGCTGCATCTCACACCAGTTGGCAAAAGCATTTGATCAGGAGGGCTTTAAACTGAGTCAGTTTGGGGAGGGAGAAAGTATCTTGGAAGGTATCTTGGAAGGAAGGAGTACATCATGGGCTGGAGATAATAGCCAAAGTGTTATAGAGGGAACAAGTCAAATGATTCAAGGGCACAACAGTGGGAGGAAAAAAACCTCACACAGGCAGCAAGTGGGGAGGACACATGCTCTTAGATGTCTCTACGTCAGGGGTAGGCAACCTTTCCCCTTTAAGGGCCGAGGGACTTCAGCTCCCAGCATCTCAGGAGCTATTGGCCAACATGGCACTATTGTCCAACATAGCTGAAGCTTCTGGGAGCCGAAGTCCCTCGGCCCTTAAAGGGCAAAGGTTGCCTACCCCTGCTCTATGTTAATGCACAGAGCATGGGGAAAATACAAGATGAACTTGAACTCCTAACACAACCAAGCAATACGTTATAATAGGCATCACTGAAACCTGGTGAGATGAGTCCCATGACTGGAATGTAGGAATACAGGGGTATAACTTTTTTAAGAGAAATAGGCCAAACAGGAAAGGAGGAGGAATAGCATTATATGTCAGAGATGGTTAGTCCTGTTAAGAGATCCAGGACTTAAATCCTGAAAATCAGGTGGAGAGCATTTGGATAAATATTAAAGGGGAAGGAAAAAAGAGGGATGTTATAGACGGAATCTACTACAGTTCCTCAGGTCAGACTGAGGATTTGGATGATGCCTTTCTAGAACAGATGGCCACATCCTCAGAAAGGAGAGATGTAGTAGTGATGGGTGATTTCAACTGTCCTGACGTTTGACGGAACTCAAACTCAGCCAATACTTTAAGGTTTAGCAAATTCCTCACTTTCCTCAAAACCAATTTCTTTGGCCAAAAGATGGAAGAGGCAACAAGATGATCAGCTATTTTAGTTCTGATCTTAACCAACAGGGATGACCTGATCAATGGGGGGGGGGGGGGCAAGTGATGAGATCCTTAGGTGGGAGTGATCATGTTCTCCTGGAGTTTCTTATACAGTGGAAAAGAGAAGCTAGGCATAGTCAGACACTCATTCTAGATTTTAGGAGAGCTGATTTCAATAAATTTAGGGAAATACTGGTAGTGATCCCGTGATTAGGAATATTAAAGGAGAACGGTGTTCAGGATGGATGGGAGTTTCTCAAAATGGAAATACTGAAGGCACAATCTCAAACTTTTCCAATCAGAAAGAAAAATGGGAGATGTCTCATGAAACTGGGTTGTATGACAAAAGAACCTTCAACTGACCTAAGTTTTAAATTGGAGATATATAAGAAATGGAAAAGGGGAGAAATCACTAAAGAGGAATTCAAATGAATAGGTAGCACGTGTAGAAGTAAAGTCAGGAAGGCTAAAGCACAGAATAGGATAATAAAAAGGGCTTATTTGGGTATGTCCATAGCAAAAGAAAGAAGAAGGAAATGACAGGGCCATTGTGCAGAGAAGATAGAGAAATTCTAACAGGGGACAGAGAAAAGACAGAACTACTCAACACCATCTTTGTCTCAGTCTTCTCATAGCAGGAAAAGGGTGTTCTACCTGAGGAAAATTGAGTAGAGGACACAATAGGGGAAATGCACCACAGAGTAAGTAAAGAGGAAGTACAGAAATACCTGTTTAACCTAAATGAATTTAAGCCTCCAGGACCAAATGAACTAAATCCAAGGATACTAAAAGAATTGATAAATGTAACTTCAGAGCCACTGGCAATAATCTTTGACAAATCCTGGAGAAAAGGAGAAGTGCCAGCAGACTGGAGGAGGGCAAATATTGTCACTATCTTCAAAAAGGGGAACAAAGAGGATCCCAACAATTATCGCCTAGTTAGTCTGACATCAATACTGGGAAAGATTCTAGAAGAGCCCATTAAACAGACAGTCTGTGAACATTTAGAAGGGAATGCCATAATCACTAAAAGTCAACATAGGTTTCTCAAAAGCAAGTCATGCCAGACTAATCTGATCTCTTTTTTTTAAATAAAATTATCAGTTTGCTTGATGAAGGGAATGCGGTAGACATACCATATCTTTATTTCAGTAAGGCTTTTGTCAAGGTCTCTCATGATATTTTTGCTAGACAATACAACTTCTAGGTGGATTATTAACTGGTTGACTGACCTAACCCAAAGGGTGCTCAGCAATGGATCCTCTTCATCCTCTTCATTCTGGAGAGAAGTAACCAGTGGGGTGCCACAGGGTTCTGGCCTTAGCCCAGTGCTATTCAACATCTTTATCAATGATTTGGATGAAGAAATAGGGGACATGCTTCTTAAATTTGCAGATGACATGAAATTAGGAGGAATACCTAATACCCCAGAAGACAGGATGAAAATTCAAAATTACCTTAATAGATTAGAAAGCTTGGCCAAAGCTAACAAAATGAAATGTAAGGTACTGCACTTAGGGCAAAAAAACGAAAAGCACAGGTATACGATGGGGGACACCTGGCTGAATGAGACTATGTGTGAAAGGGATCTAGGAGTCCAAGTAGACCACAAGTTGAACATGAGTTAACAGTGTGATGCAGCAGCTAAAAAGGCCAATGCAATTTTAGGATGCATCAATAGAAGTATAGTATCTAGATCAAAGGAAATAATAGTGTCCCTGTATTCTGCTTTGGTCAGGCCGAACCTGGAATACTGTGTCCAGCTCTGGACACCACAATTCAAAAAGGATGTTGAAGAACTGGAACATGTCCAGAGGTGGGTGTCTAAAATGGTGAAGGGTCTGGAAACCATGCCCTATGAGCAACGACTTTGGGAACTGGGTATGTTTAGCCTGGAGAAGAGACAATGAAGAGGGGATATGATAGCCCTCTTTAAATATTTGAAGGGATCTCATATGGAGAAGGGCAATAGCTTTTTTTCTGCAGCTCCAGAGAACAGGACCCAGAACAATGGATGCAAGCTACAGAAAAAGGGCTTCCACCTCAATATTAGGAGGAACTTCCTGGCAGTGAGAGCTGTTCGACAGTGGAACACATTTCCTTGGAGTGTGGTAGTGTCTCCTTCTTTGGAAGTCTTTAAACAGAGGCTGGATGGCCATCTGTTGGGGATGCTTTGATTTTGAGTTCCTGCATGGCAGGGGGTTGGACTGGATGGCCCTCATGGTCTCTTCCAACTCTATGATTCTATGATTCTATTCTTTTGATTTCCTGACTTCAGTCCCAATTTCTATCAATGTTTGATCCCAGGTATGGGAATTCTTTTACTATTTATATTTCTTCATTGTCTAGGTTGAACTTGTGAAAGTCCTCGGTGGTCATTATTTTTGTTTTCTTTATGTTCAGCATTAATTCTGCCTTAAAACTTTCTTCTTTGATCTTCCTTAGTAGTTGTTCAAGGTCTGTGAGGCTTTCTGCTATTACTATGGTGTAATCTGCATATTAGATTGTTGATATTTCTTCCTCCTATTTTCACTTCTCTTTCTTCTATGTCCAAGCCTGCTTTTCTTATAATACATTTTGTATACAACTTGAACAGGTAGGGTGAAAAGATGCAGGCTTGTCTGACTCCCTTGCCAATTGGGAACCTTTCTGTTTCTCCATGTTCAGTTCTGACAGTAGCCTCTTGTCCTGAGTACAGATTCCTCATCAGGACTGTCAGATGTGTTGGCACTCCCATGTCCTTTAGAGCATCCCATAGCCTTTCATGATCTATGGCATGCAATCAAAGGCTTTGCTATAGTCTATAAATAACATGCTGATTTTCTTTTGGAATTCCCTGGTGGGCTCCATTAGCCATCGTATGTTTGCAATGTGGTACCTGGTGCCTCTTCCTTTCCTGAACCCCACTTGGACCTCTGGGATTTCTCTCTCCTTGTATGGTTTGTGTTGTGTTGCAGAATATTGAGCATGATTTTGCTTGCATAGGAGATCAAACTCCCAGATTCCACCTCCTCAGCTAAGCCAAAGGTCAAAGAGGAAACTAGAGGGGCAAAGGAGCTGGGAAAGGCACCATCTGAACTCAGACACCACCTTCTCAGCTAAGCAGAAGGACAAAGAGTAAGCCAGGAAGTAAAGTTTGTTTATTGAGGAGGAAGCCATGTTCTTCTTTCACTTGCCACTTATGAATGGTTAGGATAGCTAATTTCTCATCATTAGTAGAACAGCAGATGTGGAGCTCAACTGGATTTTTTTCCTCCAGTTTTTTTCAAAGAATGGTGAGTTAAAACAAGCAGTTGGATTATTGTGTAGAGTTGCAAGGGAATACTCCAAAACTATATCTGTCCCCTTTGAAGACAAGAATTTTATATTGGGTTCAACAGTATCATTGTGGATATCAACTTTATGGTTGGTTGAATCTGCTGAAACCATGTGTAATTCAGTTATACCTCATGATACATGGCTGAAACATTTCTACACTATCTTTAATATATCCAAGAGTGAAAGTAAAGAACTAACACTAAAGTATGAACTAAATTTATTCTTTGGCCATTAATTCAAGAAGATGAAATAACAGATTTAATAACATCTTTATCATGATATAAAGCTACTGGATAAGATAAAATCTGTAGAGAAGTGTTCAAGAAGAATATAAGCTGGTGGGCACCTCTATTGCACCAAAATATTATCATCCCCATTCATAAAAGGAGGGACAAAAAAGCGGGACAAGTCACAACCTTCAAACTACTGCCCAGTTAGTTTGATTGACATTGTAGCCAAAGTTTATGCCAGACATGTGTTAGCTAAGCTTAAACAATGGGCAACAGAAAGCAACATCTTTAATGAAGAACAGTCTGGATTCAGGAAAGGGTCTGGATTCAGGAAACTATCTGTCAACTATGAGAAAACTAAAGTAGTAGTATTCAGAGAAAGACTCAAGAAGCATATTTGGCACATTGGGGGAAAAAAACAAATAGACCAAGTTAAATTCTACTGATATTTGGGTATATTATTTATGCTTCTGGATCCTGGCACCCTCACATCAATGCAACCAAAATTAAGGTGAAACAGCTTATTGGAGCCATTCTTAAATTTTGGTACTCCTAAACTGGATGACAGGTCCTGCTAATTTTGCAATTTATCAAGAAAAAACTACAACCACAGTTATTATTTGGAGCAGAGATATGGGGATTCCAGAAAACTTACAATTTCTAATGTTTACTGAACAAGATTTTAAGAATGATCTTGAGGGTTCTGAGGTTGACTCAAACACAGTTTTTGAGACTGGAGACAAGTTCTTATCCTTGCTCCTCAACCATCTTTAATATATTTTCAACTTTTGGTCAAGATTGAAAGATCTCCCTGAAAATCAACTTGCAAAACTTTGTTACATTGAACAACTGAAAACTGCCCCCTTAAGAGACAAAATATGGGTGCATAACATATTCAGTCTTCATGCCAAATTTGGGTTTTCAGAGGCATTCTTTCACCAAAAATCAAAAATAAAGGCAAAGAGGGAATTTAACCTCAGGTGCTTGACATCTGTCTGCAGGATGATTATGCAGCTCTGGGTGCCATCAAGATTTCACCATGGTATAGTCTATTTAAAAAAAAAAAAACAAACCATGGCCCAGAGGACTATTTTTAAAAATTGGCAAATGTTGCTTATGGAGGGAATATGCATTAGCCAGATTTCAACTGATGCCTTCAACAGTAGTAGAGGGCAGGTTTGCCAAAATACCATACCAATTGCACCTCTGTCACTGTGATCAAAAAGAAATGGAAGATCTTCCTCATTATTTATTTAGCTGTCCCCTGTAATCTGAAATTAGGAATAAATTCCTTTCAGGTCCTCTACAAGTTAAAGACTTCTGGACAGCAAGTAAAAAATAAAATAAAATATTTACTTTACAGTAATGAACTCATTATATTTAGAAGAGCTGCAGCTTTCCTATTACCTTTAGCCAACATCTGGGCCAATGATTGTCAATCAAACAAGAATAGAATAGAAAAGTCTAGAATCTGATATGAAGTTATCCTAAGTAACAGAGAATAAACTACACACTCATATAATGTCTGGGCCATGTGCATCATTTAAACTTAATAAAGTGTTGGAATTTCATCTGGTTTTAAAGTGATATCTATTGTGATATTTTAATATCTTATTTACTTCCCATTTTTACTATGCCTGTGTCTCTTATGATGACCTATGATCATGTACAATAAATGTTTTTAACTTTACTTATTCAAGGATTTTAATTCCTTCTCTTCTGCAAAAGGGCAATGCTGCGTACCTCTTATACAAAAAGAAGCAAAACTGAGCCAGATCGATGTAGTTGACTCTGTATATGTATGTATTTGTGCATGTCTCGACTGGGCTGACTCATCTGCAATATCTATAGGTTGCCAACAGCTTTAGCTGGGGAGCATCTGGAAGGTGAGCCATTGGGAAGAGCACCTACAAAATGAAGGAATGCTTTCCAAGAACTTCACTTTTTCATTCATCTGAGCTATGTCTGTTCTTTTTATGTTTTATCCATACCATAGCAGCAGGAAAGGTGAAATGTCATTGGGTTGAATCTAATTCTGCTTCTTAATGTTTTGTTCATTAGACATTTTTGCATACATCCTTCAGTATTAATAATTATATGATGTAATGTAATGATATAATGTAATGATTGACAATGTATTTAACTTACAGAGTAGCATCTACTGAGAGATGTGACAGAATTACAGCTACCTGCTTCCTATATTCTTTCTTCTGAGTTTCTACCTGTTGATGATCATGAGTTATTTTCCTGAGTTTCCCATTTAGGAAAAGGATAGGGATTAATATAAAGTGTAGAATCATAGCAGATAACTTTTAAATACTACAACAAAAAATGTACAGTTTATATTTCTATGCACTTGTTGTTATTGTGAAGAGCCACCCTTTCACCTAACTTCCCCCCCCCCTCAGAAGGCAGCCCTATGGGTATTGTGATATCACTGCTGCCCCAATTTGTGATGTATCAGATAACTTTTATGCATATCTATGGGTTTAATCCCCAATCTTGGTTTCTTAATTTCTTAGTAGCAGATAATAATTCCACGTTCTAACAAGCTTGTAAGTGAACAACAATAAAACTTTATTTTAATGATGGTTAACAATGATTCATTTGTTACAATGTCTCTTGTTCTTGTTATACTTTGTTGCAAATTATTTATCTCTAGAGAACAACAATTACTAGTCTTTAGGACTCTCACACCATCCTTGTTTACTGTGGTCTTTCCAACCTTATTTCTACACTAGCCCTCAGGCTAACTGAGGGGGGATGCAGACCAGGGCGTCGGAGACGCCCTGGTCTGGAGCGCCGCCGGAGTTCAGCCTCCGGACCACGGTGCTCCTGCGGCGAATCTAAAAGGACTGCCAAAATGGCGATCCTTTTAGATTCTCCGGAAAGTGCGCCCTAAAAGCGGCGGGCGCACTTTCCGGGGCTCAAACGCTGCGGCGCGTTCGGCTGCCATGGCGTGAGGGCAACCCGCAGTCGCCGGCCGTGCGGACAGCCGGCGCTTCCGGGTGCGCCCTCAGGAAGAGGAAGGGCTGCCAAACGTGCGGCGGCTCCTCCTCTTCCGGGCCTCGGAGACGGCCCAACTACCCGTCTGCCGAGGCCCTAAATCCCATAAACTGCTTCACTTGGGGCCTAAGCAGATGGTGCAAAGCACCGTTTTCAAGGCCAGGAAGGGGAGGGACGTTGCTTTGCATGGCCAGCTCTCCGACGACGCACTTCCACTGCAGCTTCCACACACGCTGCAGCAGAAGAGGTGCCAAAGGTACGCCAGAGGCTTTTTGCAGCGTACCTTTGGCGTCTTGCAGAAGGATCGGTATTTTAGTGCTCCTTCCTGGGCCTGGGACGCTGCAGTTTGGGGATGAGGTATCCACAGTCCTCGGCCCCGAGCCGCAGCTTCCCGGGGCGCCCCCATGCTGCCCATCTGCTTCCCTCCCTTAGAGTTCTGTACTAGAGCTAAGTCCCTCCCTTCTCAACTTTAGCCCTCACAGTCCCTTTCCTCTGGACTGTTACCCATCCAGACCTGGTCTGACTTCAACTGTCAGCCACAGAATTCTTTATCACCAACAGCCCAATTTTCTATTGGCTTTCACCAGCTTACTCCTGATTGGCTGTTGCTAGCTTGGCATAATCCTGCCTGCTTTCCACAATTATTATTATTATTATGCCATCAGCTTACAGTTATTAGAGATGCAGTGGCTCAAATGGTTAAGATGCTGAGTCTATTGATTGCAAGATTGGCAGGTTGGCAGTTCAAGACCTGGGTGCAGCATGATGGAGTGAGCTCCTGTTACTAGTCCCAGCTTCTGCCAACCTAGCAGTTCAAAAATGCAAGTAGATAAATAGGTACCACTTTGGTGGGAAGGTAAACCACATTCTGTGCAATCATGATGGCCACATGATCACAGAGTAGTCTCTGACAGCACTGGCTCTTCGGCTTAGTAATGGAGTTGAGCACCACCACCCCCATGGTTGGACATGACTTGACAACCTTGTCAATGGTGAATACTTTTACCTTTTATCTTACAGATATTAATATAATAATAATAATAATAATAATAATAATAATAATAATAATAATAATAATAAAAAAATTTATTTTTATCACGCCCCTCTGAGTAACGCAGGCTTACAACATTAAAATATATATTCTGTATTCCACAATTCCACCTCCTTAATATACTATTAAACAATTGACAGTTTAAAAAACACTTAAAATAATAACACAGATATCAATAACTGCAGCAGAATCAAGAATAAGCAGGTTGGGCTATTTTTTGGTGGCTGGGATATCTATTCAGGAGAGGCCTGCCAGAAGAGATCCATCTTAACAGACTTTTTAAAGCTGTTTAAGGTGATAATATGATGGATCTTATCCGGCAGACCATTCTGTAATCTGGGAGTAGCTGCTAAAAAGATCCTCCGGGCAATTGCAGGCAGTCTGGTTTTTATAGGCTGCAGCAAATTCCTCACAGATGATCAGATTGCATGGGGTGGATTACACGGGGGGAGGTGATCCGAAGATAGGTTGGACTGAAGCCATTTAGGGCATTAAAGGTGATAACCAACACCTTGTATTGGGCAAGGAAACTAATAGGCAGCCAGTGAAGTGATCTTCAGATTGGTGTTAATGTGGTCTCTTCTCATTGTTCCTGAGACCAGCCTGGGTGCCATATTCTGTACTAGTTGAAGTTTCCAAACCAAGTACAAAGATAGCCCCATGTAGAGGGCATTACAGAAATCAAGATGAGAGATTACCAGCACGTGCACCACAACCTCAAGTTCCCTAAATTCCAGGAAAGGGCGCAGCTGGCATATCAGTCGAAGCTTATAACAGGCACTCCTGACCAGCGCATTTACCTGATTTATCATCTGAAGTGACAGATCCTGGAGCACCCCCAAACTGTGAACACAGTCCTTAGAGGACTGTGTGACCACATCCAGGACTGGAGGTTGCATTCTAATACCTGGATTTGAGGCTGCTGCTGTAAGTACCTCCATTTTGTCTCCATATTGGGATGGAGGCACCATTTGTGGCACGGGTTGGAAGACCTGCTGAGTTGGTCTGACAGATTATTTTCCTCCCCAGGAAGGTGGACGGACTGGAGGACGATCTTGTTCTGGTGCACCAGTCCCAGATGCGAAGAAGATTTGACAATTTTCTAAAAAAATATTGAAAAACATGGAAAAGAGAATGGTACTGGGTGAGCGGATTAAGTCCAGAAGATGTTGAGTGTTGTTTAGACCCTCAGAGATCACAGTAGCAGGTGACGGAATTGATATATTTAGATATATTTTTGTTTGTGCATAACATCCTCAGTTAGAATTTGAAGGTTCCTTTTCCTATCAATAGAATTTTTTTAAAAAAATTTATTAACAAAACTTTTAAAACAAACAAACAGTCGTATACATACAAACAAAAATGACTTACTAATGTAACTAATTGACCAATGTAAAACATAAAGCATAACAAGACATACAAAAACTACCTAAAATTCTTCCACAGTACTACAGTTGTTCATCTACCTTAAATAGTTATCCCTGATCGTATAAACTATTATAAATTCACATCACAGACTATATGTTATGAATATCGTTCGGAGCTTAGATTGTCTATAGGAACATTCATCCCAGAACATATCTTATCACTACTCCTACGTATATGTTACTTATATGCGAAATTATATATAGTAATAATAAAGGAAAACAAACAAATTTAGACAAATATATGTATAGTAACAGACTCAATTATATCAAGCTAACTTGAAGTACTATACTCTTAATGATACTTTAAACACAAAAACAAAGACAAGGAGATAATACTTTCACTCCCAGTCCATAGAAGGTTGTGTACAGTCTTTCATATTCTTCTTCATATATTCAAAGGTCTCCATATATTACCAAGGTCTCCATAAATTCTGAAAAGATGACAAAGATTTATTTTGAACTAAACATGTTAATTTCTCTAGTTCATAGACCTCATACATCAGAGGTAGGTAACCTTTCCCCTTTAAGGGCTGAGGGACTTCAGCTCCCAGAAGCCTCAGCCCTGTTGGCCAATAGTCCCATGTTGGCCAATAGCTCCTGGGATTCTGGGAGCTGAAGTCCCTCGGCCCTTAAAGGGGAAAGGTTGCCTACCCCTATCATACATTTTAAACCTCCATTCCTTCACCGTCGGACATTCCCTTCTTCTCCAGTATTTGTCGTATAAAGTTCTCGCCGTGGTTATTAATAAGAGTAATAGCTTCCCCCCTTTTTTTTCCAGCTCATCCTTAAATATATTTAACAAATATATTTTGGGATCAACTTCAATCCATATGTTTAGAATTTGTTTAATTTCTTTGTTAATAAGAATCCAAAACATATGCGCTATCTTGCATTTCCACCATGCATGGAAATAATATCCTGTTTCCTCCTCGCACTTCCAACAAATAGGGTTATATCCTTTATAAATTTTCGATAATTTAACTGGGGTTAGATACCACCTAAACATTAATTTGTACGTGTTTTCCCTTATCCCTATATTTATGGCATATTTCTTTAATCTATTCCAACTTTTAGTCCATTCCTCCAAATATATATTTTGTTTTAAGTCTTTTGCCCAATTAAGCATATAATTTTTAATGGTATTTTCTTCCAAATCCCACTCTTGTATCAATTTATAATATTTCGAAATCATTTTCTTTTTTTCCCCACTCAAGATCTTTTCAAAATTTTTGTCGGCAGGACCTATCCTGCCCAAGTTATTATCTACTTTAAACCGTTCATATAATTACCTATACGTAAACTAACTGAGGTCGTGTCCAATCCTCTTTAATTCCTCTGGTGTCTTGAAGTAAATATTATTATCTACTATTTCGGTCAAGTCCTTATATTTTAACCACTTCCCATCCATATATATCGTTTTCATTAGTATTGCTTCAGCTGGCGAAGCCCAATAAGGTATTTTTTGACACCATTTCTTTTTATATTTAAGCCATACTTTCAAGCAAACTTTACGTATGAAATAATCCTTAAATCTAGTGTCACCTTTAACTTTGGCATAAAATAAATACGAATGAAAACCGAATTGCAAGTCCTCTCCTTCCAAATCTAAAATCCTTTGATTTTTCAATAATAGCCATTCCTGAAGCCATTCCAAGACTGAAGTCTCATAATACCACTGGACATTTGGAAGAGCCAGACCACCTCTCTCGATAGAGTCTTGGAGGTCCAGCACCTTTACCCTATGTTTTTTATAATTCCAAATAAAATTTAATATATCTGCATTCCATACTTTAAGAATCTTGTCATTATCAATTACTGGGATATTTTGAAACAAATACATTATCTTGGGGAGGGTTATCATCTTAATCATAGCGATTCTTCCCATCCATGATAGTTTCAGTTGGTCCCATTTTTTAAACTTACTTTTCATATCTTGCCAGGTATTATAATAATTATTCTTGTATAGATCTGAATTCTTTTTTTGTAATCCAAATTCCTAGATATTTTATTTTATTCTCCAATTTAAATCCGGTTAATTCCTTAAGTGCTTTGCCCTCACTTTTTGAGATATTCATAATCAGCATCACAGATTTGTTCTTGTTAATTCTGTATCCAGATACTCTACCGTATTGCTGTAAACATTCCATTAATTCCCCAATACAATCCAACAGATTTGATATTGTCAATAACACATCATCCACGAACGCTCTCAATTTATAGTTTTGCTTACGAATTTCTACCCTGCTAATTCTATTATTGTTTCTAATTTGCACCAACAAAATTTCCAGAGTTATAATAAATAATAGTGGGGCCAAAGGGCAACCTTGGCATACACCTTTTTGAATATCAATTTTTTTTGTCCTCTCTCCATTAATCATAATGGAGGCTTCTTGATTTGCATAAATCCTCTTAATCCATTTTGTAAAGGCCTCCCTCGCTTCAATTTTTTGAATTATCCCAATCATGAAAGTCCAATTGATATTATCAAAGGCTTTCTCCGCATCCAGAAAGATTAAAGCCAATTTTTTCTGAATATTATTATAATGTAGGTCAATTATATTTATTAAATTCTTAAAATTTTGTTTTGTCCACCTGCATGGGAGAAAGCCATTTTGGTCCTCATGAATCCAATTATCTAAAATAAATTTCAGCCGATTTGCCAGTATTGCTGCCATAAATTTGTAATCCGAATTCAAAAGAGAGAATGGCCGGTAACTGTTAGGATCTAATTTGTCTTTGTCCTTTTTTAAAATCAATGAAATGTTAGCAGACTTCCATGATTGAGGAATATCACCAGCAATTATATTATTCATAGTGTCCAATAAAGGTGAGACTAGTTGTGAAGAAAATGTTTTATAGTATTCGTTGGGGAGTTCGTCTGGCCCTGGTGATTTAGAACATTTAGAATTGGAAATTGTTTGTTCCAACTCTTTATGTGAAATAGGTGCATTAAGAATATCTTGTTGATCTTTAGTAAGCTTAAAGAAATTCAATTTTTCCAGATATTCTTTAATTTCCTTCTCCTGGATTGTACCAGATTTGTATAATTCCCAGAAATGTTCTATAAAAACTTTTTAAATTTGTGATTGAGTTGTTTTAATTTCTGTCCCTTTTTTTTATTCTTGTGATTACTCTTTTAGCTTTTTCTTTCCTTACTTTTTCTTTCCTTACTAAGTATGCTAACAGTCTTCCTGGCTTGTTTCCATGTTCATAATATTTTTGCTTCACAAATTTTATTTTTCTTTCTATCTGGTCCATATTGAGGGTAGAAATTTGGTTCTGTGAATATTTAATTTTTTTCTAATTTCCCGTGAGTTTGGTTCCTCTTTTAGCTTACTTTCTAATTC
>JAIPUX010001232.1:119618425-119636495 GCA_020142125.1 Phrynosoma platyrhinos
TTTCAGGTGAGGCCTGACCAAAGCAGAATAGAGTGGCACTATTACTTTTGGAGAGTGTGACTTGTCTAAGGCCACCCAGCTGGTTTTCATGGTCAAGTGGGAATCTGAACCCAGGTCTCCAGGTTCATAGACCAATGCTCAAACCAATACATCATGATGCATAGTATAGACTTCCATATTATCTAATAAGGAGGCCATCATATAGTTTTGCACATGTAGGATAGCAAAAACAATTTTTCAGTCAATATAGTCTTTCCATTTGTCTTCCTGAAAATCCATTGTCAGCAGTTCCAACCATAGCACTTTTACCATCATAGGAAAACATCACCACAATACAAAATAGAAAGGACTGCCTTCTCTTGCCACAGATTTCAGTTAAGGATAGCATCTGGCCTTTTATTTAGTACCAAGATACAAGCAGATGAAGATAATTATGTTATTTTGAAGATATCATGAACCCTGATCTTTCTTTCTATACACATGTGTCTTTTTAAGTACCCATAAACCTATGGATGAATCAAAGTCATGGGCTAATCTAGGAGCAAAGAAAAAAAAAAATAAAGGTTTTTCATGAACCCCATGAAACCAGTACACTAGAATGATTATTTACTTCCTGGGCCAAATCTTATACTTGTACTGTGTTTAACAGTGCCAGCATGCCATTTCTATAATGCATCTAGATCAGTTGTTAAAGATGGAAGAAAAGAATATATCAGAATAAAAGACAGCTATCAGGAACTTCTGATGGTTTTCTTTTCTGGCTCAGCAAGCTTTCCTCTGTTGGATTCCACACAGCTATCTTGTTTTCGTAAACAGCTATATAATTCTTTCAGTGTACACATTAGTTTACTTTTAACTCTAGCCTCTCAGCTGGCTGTTGGTCCCAACATGTTGCTATTCACAGGCAGTTGGTAGCTGTTAAATTTTCCTTGGCTGTCTTCTTTTCCTAGTTAATGTATAGGCTGGACTTGTATCCATATGATTTTGTAACTCATGTATTTCATTATCTCAGGTTTGGGCATTGTCAGTTCAGAAACTCTGTAAACTTCTATTTTGGTATAGAAATTCAGCTTATAGTCCTTCACCAATTGCTTCTTTAGTGATTTTGCCTGTTATATCAATTGCCCTGGCAATTAATATAACAAGATTTTGGTCACTGCTTATGTATAAAGAAATTAATCTTAGGAATTAATCATTTTTTAGATATTAACAAAATAAAACCTATACTTTTTATCAATTCTTCCATATTTTATCTATTTTACCCATGGTAGTCTCAATTCAGCACTCCCTTTTGTAAGAGAGAAATGAAGTTTTTATACACAAACAGCATGGCAATGAGTCATGACATATTTTCTACTTAGATATATATTTTTCAACACAAAATGAAGCATAAAAGGTTGTCCTCAAAATAATGCCTCTGGGGAATGTGTGAATGGGTAAAGAGAGATTCCAGTTCTCTGGTGTCACAGATATATATTGAAACTAAGATTAAAATGTATGTCTCGAAATTTCAGCTGAACAGAGACAGTTTTGAATTTGGGAATATCTGTAGATATGCCTAGTGATTAGACTGTGCTTGCAAATTCCAGATTTTTTTCTTCTTCTAAATTTGGGGAGTCTCTGACTCCAGAGATCAATTTTTGGCTGCACAAAATCCATCTCTTCAAACTGGATCTGGAATGTTCCCTTTCATGTTCTAACTGTGTGGCATGGTCATTGTTATTATCAAATGTCAAACATTGTCTCATGTCATGAAAGGTTATTCATGCAGACCCAACACACAGACACACAGACACACAGACACACACAGACACACACACACACACACACACACACACACACACACACACACACACACACACACACACTGTACTTTCATATAAAATTAGAAATCTTAAATTTGGAAGATTATCATATGGGCTTTCGACCCAGCCCCAGAGCAGACTGAAATTTTGGAGAATTTTTTTCCAGATTGGATGTTATACCTCTTTTTTCTTCTTCTAAATTTGGGGAGTCTTTGATTCCAGAGATCAATCTGCTCAGACCAGAGGCATTGCAACCCAATCTTAGACATCCTGTCCCCAATCTGTTCTAATGCTGTCCTTTGCAAAGGATGGGAGTAACCATTCTATGAGAAGGATGGGATTAGGACGGATCATGGATGGAGTGACTAAAATTGAGTTGCTATGCCTCTGGGAGCATGGAGGTGTATAGTAACACCCAATCTGAAAAAAAAATCTCTAAAGTTTCAGTCTGCTCTGGGGCCAGGCAGAAAGCCCATGCAATAATCTCCTTGGTGATGAAAGCTCAAAGAAAGACTGGAGCGTAGATGATATACTGAGAAAGAGCTTATTTATGGTATAAATGTCTTATTTACTGGAGACATCTAGATAGTGGATTATGGAAATTATATCATTTGAATCCAAATCTAATACCAAACCTTGAGTTATGATTTCTTTGGCTGTTGACTCATAATTACCTTCACCATAACTGGCAAAATCACTAAAAAGCAATTGGTGAAGGACTATAAGCTGAATTTCTATAACAAAATAGAAGTTTACAGAGTTTCTGAACTGACAATGCCAAAACCTGAGATAATGGAATACACATGAGTTACAAAATCATATGGATACAACTTCTGTGGCCTTGTCAGAGGACAGCATTTCCAATTTCACCCAAAGCTAATCAGAGCTGTACTTTGTATCACGTTCTCTCCTGTTTCATTTTGTGATGAAGTACATGGGGAACACAGGATGGCAGAGCAAGGGTGGGAGGGTGCACAGGGATAGTGCAAGGGGGGAGAGTGGGGGAATGGTTCAACCCGGTGTCACCCCCTTTTGCACCACCACACACCCGTAGTGATGCCACTACCAATTGATGTGTGTGAAAATACAAGAAAAATCTAATGCTGCAGTTCTGATTATACGTTCCTGTAACTAGGCTCCATTGAACACCATCATTCACTTCTAAGTGGACATACATAATGGTTCTTCAGTCATGATGTGTGTGTATAAATTGCATTTTCCCTCTAAAGGAACATGCTGGGTTGGGCTAGCATGAATATACAAAAAATGGATAAAATCATTATCAAAGTAAGATGCACTCTGAAGAGAAAATGCCATAGATGTGACTGGGGCAAAAGAAATTGGGACAAAGGTGATACGGTTACCTTAGTACAGTTGGGAGCCATGATGACTCAACATTTGAACAGGGGGCTGATGCAACACTAGGTAGAGGGTTGAATCAGAAAAACTTCAATTCTGCAGAGTCACATCAGTCAGGTGACTTGAAGCTAGGTGACATCCCAGGAATGGGCTGGACTAATATCCCAGAAGGGGATACTGTATATAAGTGGGTGAGCTGGATACTCATGTGTGGGTGATTGTATATAGACATACTGGTGGAACACTTTATTAGTCTATACATAGTCTGTAATGGAAGAATAAAGAACCTCTTCTTGAGACAAGAGAGAGACCAGCAGTTTTGTGTCTTGCAGACAGCTGTCTGTGTGGGAGGTTTTTTTACTTGCAGCATTTGCAGCCTGCATAGAACTTCACAGTGAAGACTGATCTTTGGCATCTGTCCCAGAGTAAGTTTCCTGCACATGTTGAATTCAGCTCACATGCACCCCAACAATCATAGGGCTTATTTTGTTAATATATAGAAAATATTTAAATGATCAATTCTCATATTCATTGTTTTTATGCATAAGCAGTGACTACAATTGTGTTTAATTAATTTCCAGGCAAAGACCCAATCATTGTATTAAGAAGGAAGACAAGACAGTCATAAAGAGGTTAACAGTTAGCAGCTAACTTTCATTTGCATTGTAATTATTAGTACTGTGCATCCATTACATAATGGGAAGACCTAAGCAGACTGCCAGAAATAGTGCACATTAAATTGAAGCACTGTCTTGGCTCAGTACTAGGGAATCATGGGAATTGTATTTTTTTCTGAGACATTGAGCCTTCTCTGTCAGAGAGCTCTGGTGCCACAATCAATTACAGTTCCCATGATTCCCTAGCACTGAGCCAGAGCAGTGCCTCAATTTAATGTGCACTATTTCTGGCAGTCTGCTTAGGCCCTAAGTGAAAAAGAGTTTTTTTAAAGTCTCAACATGTAAAGAAAAAAATGATGGGGGATGTGTGCTAAAATGGCATTTTGTTCAATTGATTATTCTACAGCCTTCTTCAGGGACAATACGTTAACAATTCCTGCAAAGATCTCTAACAATTTGTTTCTAAATTTCATTAAATGACAATTTCATCAAGTGGCAATATTTTCAAAGATCTCTGCAGGGCATTTGAGTCTTCAGCTGACAAACACCCCCCCCCCTTAAAAACATTTTTGTCTGTCTTTTTTATTGGGTTTCATTATTTCTTCTTTTTTTGTATAGCAGGAAGACTCAGCACCAGTTACATTATAAACAAATTGCTTTAGAGTCAATTTTTACTAGGCTCATGCAAAATATTTTGCAAGGCAGCCACTCTGTATTGCAAATCTACAGCTGAATCATTCTCATTCTGGAAATGTGGAATTATCTTCTGGAAATGGGCATCTCCTCTTAGAATTTGAGATAATAATTTCAAAATTTACAAGGCAAGGTCATAACAATTTCCAGCGACATCTCTGCACTGAGTATCACTGTTTAGATGGAGTAGAGTATATTTTTGGCTATTACTACCCTGAAATCCTTCTTGAATTGCATTGTAGGAGAAAAATCTTTCTTGAAGAAAACTGCTTATTTATTTATTTACCTTTATACCCCATCTTTCCTCCAGTGAGTTCAAGATGGCATGCATGGCCCTTCTTCCCACTTTAGCCTCACAACAATCATGTGAGCTAAATCAGTCTGAGAGTTATTGAGTGGCACAAGGTCACCTAGTGATTTAGGGTCTCTATGGTCTTGAACCTGTATTTTCCAAATCCCAGGCCCATAATCCAGCCATGTTTTTATTTTTATTTCAAAATCAGATAATCAGATTCATACTGCTTTGCTTATGGTATATGGCTCATTGTAGGAAATATATATATATATATATAGAGAGAGAGAGAGAGAGAGAGAGAGAGAGAGATGATATAAAAATAGTAGAACAGTTTTGGCATTTTCACCATATAATTGTGAAGTAGCTGTTGCTTTAGATATTTTGTAGAACAGATGCCTAAAATAATTTGTGCAATGCTAACATCTTCTCTGTGCATCCATGTAAAATAAAATTCCATATAATAATTCATAGAAACTAGGCAGCGGCACCATAGTAACCATTTATTTAGTACCAATAGTATTCAAGGAATTGTAAGCTACAACTCACAGTCAATGAAATTTTGGGGGGAAGCAGACGAGAGCTTCCCAGACGCCCTGGGCCGGCGCGCCGCGGGGCCGCAGCCTCCGCACCTCGGCGCACCGGCGGCGACCCTGGAAGGAGCGCTAAATCAGCGCTCCTTCCTCAAGACAGCGAAAGTGCACACTAACAGCGGCGGGCGCACTTTCGCTGTCTTTTCCGCCGCGGCGCGTTCGGCTGCCGCGGCGTGAGGTCATCCCCGGAGCGCCGGCCTTGCGGAGGGCCGGCGACTCCGAGGGCGACCTCAGGGAGAGGAAGGGGCGCCGAACGTGCGGCTGCCCCTCCTCTTCTGGGCCCGGAAGACGACTCAATTAGTCGTCTGCCGAGGCCCTTTGGCCATAAAGCACAATAAGAGATGGGAATTGTTATTTAAAGACATACCGGGGGGGTTAAATTCCTAATAAAAATTGCTCTAAATCCATCAAATGGCTGGGTAACATTTACTCTAAAAGAAATAACTGGACATAAAGTTGATATACTCATACACTATTCTCCTCTCAGACACTGTTTTTGATCAACATCCGTAGTGCTTTAAATACAAGAATTGAACATCTGTACATTGTTACATGAGGAAAAAGGTTTATACAAACTGTTAAATTGGCTAAGTTAGTAAATCAATCCTTAAGCAGGCTTGCCAAGTAGATTTAACATTGATTTATGCACCTTAAGGAGTACATAAAAGACTAGTCTCCCGGGATGATTCTTATATAAAAGAATTTACTAGGCTCATCAATCCATCTGCTCAATTTTCCCATTTTGGACTACAGAATTGGATCAGTTGCAAGCTTTCCCCCCTAATGTACAACAGAAAAATAGTATTTTACTATAGCAGGATCAGGTTTTGGATAACTAATTTGTACATTGGGAAAAAAGAAGGACTATCTAAAATCTTCAGCTTTATTTCAGGTGTTCCAACTCTGTTCAGCTTTTGCCACTAAAATGTTAAACATAGCCATGATGTTTCTATTCTAATGCTATTTTTCAACCATTTAAGTTTAGTACCTGGAGGGGAACCTCAGGGATTAATAACCTCTTGTTATCAACTTGCTTGTTACTTAAGATTATCTTTTGAAGTTGTTATCTTGCCACATCCTTCTTTCTACAGGATCTGTAGAAAGTATAGGTAGCTATATGGAATAATGTGCCCCCATTTATTTATTTATCAACGTCTTTGATGGACTACAACTAGGGACTCTATTTTCATTACAGCACCTTTAAATTTTTGCATTTCATTTCTGGTGCACTGAAATTTTAATTGATGTGAATAATGAATTTTAAGGTTTTATGTAAGCAACCTTACAAATTCATGCAAATGAAAATATGGGGAATAAATTAATAATTATTACCATTATCATCATCATAATCATCACTATTGCCATTCTCTCTGGCAGCAAACAATAAATACATATCCTTGTTTTCTTCAGAGTAGTAAAAATGCTTCTGCTACAACCAGCAGACTAGAGTCCTTTGATGACATCCTATTAATTCTAAAATCTGTGCCCTATATATGAGCAATCAGCTGATTTCCACACAGTAGGATAAGAGGCTTGGATCTACGCACTGGAATACAACTTGCCTTCCAACTTATTGCAAGGGAGGGAATTTTCTTCCCAAACTCATAGGATATGCAGATCTTTAAAATTCACACTAGTGGATGTCCTTTCCTACTTCCACTATCAGCATATGCTGATAAATGTATAATAATTATATATATATATATATATATATATATATATATATATATATATATATATATATATATATATATATATATTATGGAATAAGATTCATCCTTTTTGTTTATTTCATTTAAGTGTGAATATTTATGTACACACAATGGACTCACCATATCTGCAGGGGGTATGTTCCAGGACCGCTCACAAATACAAAAAAAAGTGTGTTCAAGCCTTTTCTATAAATAAGACTTCACAGTATATAAAGCTTGAGTGCTTCCTGGCCTCTTTCACATCACCATACTGTGCACATACCAAAGGCAGCTGCTGCTAAATATGTGAAAAACCCAGCCTCCCCTGACATTCACTTCTTCTCTTGCTCTTTGCCCCATGCATACACTGAAGGCAGAAACCACCATGTGCATGGGTTCCAGCCCACACTGATGCTCACTTCCCTCTGCCCCATGTGTATACCAAAGGCAGCTGCCATCACCATCATCTCTGCCCCATGGAGGTGATGGCAGCTGCCTTTGGTATGCACATGGGGCATCTGATTTTCTGCATGTCCTCCTAATTATTCTTTGTTTCCTCCAAAGGAAGATTTAGCTATAGTATAAAGGCTATCTTCACCGAATTTCTTCCTGAAGTCAACAATGAATAATTTCAGCAATGTTCTTCCCACTATGAGAAAGACTTTGAAAACTACATTTTAGGAGACTATTCTCAGTTCAGGACTTATTCTGCACAAAATTATCTCATGGTTTTTTGTATTTTCTGCACAGAAAATAGAATCTTCTTAATAGAAAATAATAATCTAATGCAGAAATAGTAATTCCTATAAATGAAACAGTTTTTTTTAAAAAAATCTTCATTTATTTATAACTATAAATATCTATAAATATTTTTATACAGTAACATTTTAAAATAGATAGTTCATCGTCTTACATTATATTACAACATTAAAAATTCCTTTGATAACAAATACCATTATAAATTCACATAATACCTAAGTCTTATCTTGTCTCTGAAGTTCAGTTACAGCTCTCATTCATAACAAAATAATTATATATATATATGTCTCTTCTACCATGTTGATATTCTCTTATAAAAAAATAAACAATAATATTTCCTTATTCTTTTTATAGTTTTTCTTGTTGTCTCCACATCAATTTATCTTTATAAATTCTACAATTGGAGACCATTCCCTATACCCCTTTTCCAGATCCATTTGATTTACTAAAGTCATCAATCTATCCATCTCCTTCATTTCCACTAGCTTCATTAACCAGTCATCCATTGTTGGTAATTCTTGTCTTTTCCATCTTTGTTCTATCAGTAATCTTTCTGCCGACACCATGTATAACAAAATTCTCCAGTACTTTTTCTCTAGTAAAGTGCCCATTTTATTTAACATATTCAATAAATAAATTTCTGGCTTCATTTCAAATTTAATTGAGAAGATTCTTTGTATGGAATCATGAATTTTCTTCCAATAGGATTTCATTTTGGGATATCTCTACCAAATATGGAAATGATCCAACATTTTGTTTACATTTCCAACAGTTATTCGATGCTGTGTTATAAATTCTTGCAATCTTGGCTGGAGTCAAATACCACCTCTGCTCCATTTTCCAATAATTCTCTTTTAGATCTTGATATCTAGTGAATTTTTCTGTTTTCTTTAGAGCATATTCCCAACTTTCCAAGTTGATCATTTTCCCTATATCAGTAGCCCATTTAATCATGTTGTCTGAAATCAACTCGGTTTCTTGTTTTCTATCCATTAACATTTTATAGAATTTACTTGTTCTTTTCTTTTTCAAGTTTCATTAAAATATTATCAAAATCCATGGCTTCTTCTTCAAAATCTTCTAATTTAGAGTCCATTTTAAATCTTTCTCTTAACTGGGTGTATAATAGCCAATGAATTTGTGAGTCTAACTGTTCCAATTCATGGATTGTTTATAATTCAAATTTATTATCATAAGCTATTTTTAAGTATGTCTTTGGGGCTATGCAGACAAAAAAAAGGGTGCTTTGAGAGTGACTGGAACATGTGGTCTTTAGATGACGCATGCCTAAAGGTTGCCAGGAAAGCGCCCTCTATCTGTCCTATGCTGGGAAAGGCCGCTCCAAAAAGGAGCTTTCCCCCCCCCGCTTCTTCCTGGAAAGTGTGTACCTTTAAAGGTGCATCTGCATGCAGCGATGGAGGGGCGGTGGAAAAAAGGAACTTGAGAATTAAAACAACTGTGTAAATCTACCTGCACACATGTGGTACATTCTGAGTTGCCCATTGAGAACATGTGTCCTAGGAAAAAAGGTTCAATTTAAAGCATCCTAATGGCCCAGGTGTGGGTGCACTGCTGCAGGTGAGCCTGCATAAGAACCCTAGCCCTAATCCTAATTTTCACAGTATGCATGCACCTGAGTGGGAAGCTGAAAGTGATGCTGCTGGATGTCTCACTGTGAGAAAGTGATAAAGGGAAAGTTTCACTTTTAAGCTGGACCCCCCCACACACACACACATTCCAGTGCCATTTTCACAGCGGACCTTTGCACCTTCGGTGCTCATCTTGTACAGCGGGCAGAATGGCACAGCCCTTTACAAGGGCAAGCCAAAAAAAGGGAGAGGGATGCTGACCCATTTAGAGATGGCTGACCTCATAGCTGTGTGGTCACAGCCACATATTCTAGAGAGATTGAGAAATACAGAATACAGAAACATTTTAGGAGTTGGCAGAAGCCATGAGGGCTAAGGGCCACCAAGTCACTTGGGAGGACTGTCATTGGAAAACCAAAAACCTCAGGGGAGATTACAAAAAGTTTAGGGATTACAAGGCCAAAATGCAGATGGAGTCCCTCCCCCATGCCCTTCTATAAGGAACTCCAAGCCTTTCTCGCCAAGGATGGTAGCATACAACCCAGCAGAATATGTTCAAGTAGTGAAGTTGGGAGAGTCCCAGTTGGTCAGCCAGCCAGAGTGGAAACTGTGGAGGACATCTCCAAGGCAGAATGCACCCAAGAACTTTTGATGCCCTCTCAAGGTAAGATATGCCAGGGCCCCTGGGAAGGACTACAAGGGACAGCACTAGGGTGGGCACAAGGCAGAGATGACTCCATCCTTTGTCATTTTATATGACCAGGATGAACACCCTGACTGAGATAAGACATCCTGCAGCCAGAGGGATGTGGACATCTCTGTCATGTGGCCACTGTCCCGTGCCTCTACATCATCCATGAGCAGACCACCATCTCATGCTACGGAGGGGAGCATTACATCTTCCAGAATCAGTAGCTACCGTGACTGCTCACCTGTCCCACAGATCAGTACAGCAGTAAGTGAGATTGGCAGTGAGTGTGAAGAGAGGGCAGGTCCAGGACAATTCACCCAGCTGATCCATCAGGTCCAGGCTGCACACAGTAAAGTCATTCCCAGTTATTACAATAAATGCATTCTGTCACATGTACGCCTGCCCTCAAAAAGCATAGCAGTTTGTATGGCTTTTGTGACTTTTTTGCGTAGGTGCACAGGTTTTCAGAAGACCTGCACACTGCTTTCACACCCTGACATGCTTGGAGGAACATTTGTCTGCATGTCTTATTGACTATGTCAGTCGCATGACCACTACCTGCATGTATCCAGTCTGTCCACACAAACCTCCCTGGTATATACCACTCCCCTCCACCCCCAATGTCTGTGGGACACATTTGTGTATAAACTTTGCCCTGTGCCATATATGTCCCTAGAATGTGAAGTAGGATGAGAGAGAGGTGAAACAGCTAATCCCAGAGCTGCAATGCCACTGGCAGCCCACCTGGCTGAGATCAAAGAGAAGAGGGTGTGTCACTCAGCAGCCACAGCAACTACTACTGTCCTGCATTGGTTCATGGAACGCAGTGCAGACCAAATGGACAGAGTCCTGGAACAGGGAGAATGGCTTGGGAAACGTTCCTATCATCTGGCTGAATGTTCTTCTCACCTCAGGCAGAGTGAGGCAGAGCACTGGAGGGAGTTCCAACAGAGATTCGTCCAGCAGCAGGAACACCTCACTACCTCACTGGAAGTGCACACTGGTCTGCTGGGCCAGCTTGTGGAAACCATAATGCCCCAGGGGAATTGTTGGCTGAGGGGATGGTGTGGAAGAGGGTGGAAGAGAGAGGGACATTACCTTGGACCTGGAGGAGGGGACTGTGTGGCTGGGTGGAGGAAGGAGAGGTTGCTCTCCAGCCATGGAGGAGAGGGCTGTGGTGCTAGGCAGGGGAAGGAGGGGTCGCTCTCCAACCATGGAGGAGGGGACTGTGGGACAACTCTCCAGCTGTGGAAGGGGTTTGCTATGGAGGTGGAGATCATTGAGAAATGCCCCATTGATGAGTCTGCCAGCTTCTTCAGTAGTGATGTGGCAGTGGCACAGCCCTCTTGCTGCCCCCAAAGGTGGAGAGCAAGTAGAGGGGGAAGGGGATGTTGTGACAACCACCAATAAGTAGCAAGGCAGACACCAACAACAACCCCACACTATGCCCACCTCACTCATGCTCCTCACTGATTCTCATCAGTGATCCTGCACTGAACATACACACCTGTGCACAAAACATCACAAGGTTGAGAAATAGAAAGTTTATTCATAAAAGACAGCTTCTGCCAGACCTGCATATATGTGCAGATTGTGGTGTGAATTTTTTAAAAATATTTTCCCCCAATATAAACAATAACGTTTGAAATATTTAAAAATGGGGGCAGGGAAGGGGACTATTTACAAGTGGGGAGTATGCACAACTAGGGGGAAGAAGGGGAGGGGGAGGAGGGAAGTATGTACAAGAGGAAGGGGAGGGGAAGGTGCTTCAGGGAGGGGATGTGCATGTGTGTGGGGGGGGGGGACCGAGCCAGTCCAGGATGGCTGCCACCGAGTCAATGAGCTGCCTAAGTTGGTCCTCTATGGCAGCCACCTTGTCTTCCAGCCGTTGTTTAGCAAGGGAAATGAAAAGAGAAAAGTGTGGTTAACAGGTTGCACTACAGCCCATCACCCAATGCCACAGCCAGGGTTCCTGGATGCCTCCCACTTCTTCCCTCAGTTTCACTGCCACTCTTACCTCACTGACAGTCCTGCTCCTGGTTCCCTTGGATGCTAAGTGGCCAGCATCAAGGAGCTCCTGCCCAACTCCTCCTGGTAGGTGGTGGCTCAGGCCAGGCTGCTCCTCCTCAGGACCTCCTATGAAAGTGAAAAACACCATTTAAGAAATTGCCATAGAAAGTGGTGGGTGAGGGGAGGGACAGGTATGCCATGGAGACTGCAGTCTTGGGGACCTACCTTGTGGCATGGGAGTCTGTTGTGCCTCTAGAGGGATGCCACGGTCTTGCTCTGCCTGGGCCTTCCTGTCAGGGGCGGCTTCACCCTCTGAGGAGGAAGAGGTGAGGGAACCAGGAGGGTCCCTCCTCCATCCTCGCCATCACCTCTGCCGCATGCCTGCATTTGGGGAAAAGAGGGACACCATTAACTCCCATAGATGTGGGAAAAGAGGCAGGGGAGGGAGAGGGAAGGATGATAGGAAGGTAGGCATGGTCATCATGGACCATGACAGGGGCCCAGAATTTACCTGGAGGACAACGATCTTGCCAACGTAGGTGGCCCACAGGTTGCGTAGCCAGTTGTAAAAGGGTGTCCGCTTCCGCAGCCGACGATACTTGCCGTAATCCTCCAAGGCTTCAAAGAAGATCCCATTCAGTGCCTTGAACTTAGTCCGGCACTGTTGAGGGGTCCTCCTGAAGCCCTGCTGCAGAAAAACCTGTGAGGCCTGGTGAAAGTGCCCCTGGTTTGGCCAGTTGGTACTGGCCATCACTCTTCTCATGGCTGCTTCCGGGGTGAGGGCAAAAAGGAGAATGCCTACCTCCTCATCCATCCAGTAGACAATCCGGACAGGCACTCTGCTCCTGGCCACCATCATCATCCTAGGGAACTGCAGAGGTCCATAGGGACATTTATGGGCAGCTGTTGATGAGGTCAGATAGCCTTACCTGGCCCCTAGCCAAGGGAGACCCTCACAGGAGAAGTTTGTATCTAGCACCCAATAGTTGCCCTCTGGACTACCAATGTTTACAATCAAATGGGCCATTTGACTCTTGAGCAATTGATACATTGTCAGAGATTACAGTTAGTCATTCCTGCACTGTATCTTTCTGTGGCCAGGAAAACTGGTGCCTGGTGACCCCCCATGACCTTTTGTGTGTGTGTGTCTGTGTGTGTCCTCCTTAGGCTCATGATTAAGCATAAGAGCATGAATGCTGGCCATATACAGAGTGTGGATAATAGGATATGTTTATTGAGGTGCTTATCATGGCATAGTACAGTAGTGCCCTAGGATCACAGATGGAGGAGAGGGATACTTCAGATCTTCCTGGTCTCAAAGAACTCTGCCAGGGCCTCTCTCACAGCCTCCCCTCCTCTCTGCTTCACAACACCATTGTCCTCCATGGGTGCCCCTAGGGTAGGCAGCACAAAGAGCTGCCTGTAGTGCACTCCCTCATCCAGCACCCTTCCCTTCGTCTCACAGATGTTGTGGAGGATGACACATGAGGCGATGATGGGGACAACATTCTCCTCTGCCACAAGAAGTTGACCAGTGAGTCACCTCCATGGAGCCTTCAGCTGCCCAAGTGTCCTTTCCACCACATTCCTGGTGTGATTCAGCTTCTTGTTGAATCCTTTCTGTCTGTCATTGGTAGTGCCCTGGTAGGGCTTCATGAGCCACTTCTGAATAGGGTAGGTGCTGTCAGCGAGCAGGAGGGGGCTCTGCTAGTCTTTCAGAGTGATGGTGGGGTTCACTGGCACATAGATGCCAGCCTCCATGGGCTGAATGATGATGGAGTTCCTTGCCACCCACACGTTATGCATCGCACCAGATTCCAGAGCCACAAACCCTCCTCTATGATATGATGTTCCCTGAAGGATGACAGAGTGGTTGTCCTTTCAGTTGACAAACTCATTCCTCCACCCCAAGGGTGACACGATCAGACAGTGGCACCCGTCTATGACACCCACTATTTGGGGGAAGCCAAGGTCAGTGAATCCTTGCATGATCTGTGGGTGACAAGAAGAGGGAACAATGGAGGATTAATGACAAAAGTCAGGGCACTTACCAACTCATGATATTTTTCACGTACGTGCGCAGGTCCAGTGACCTCAGCAGCCTATCCTATACAGTAAATGCCATACTGTATGCCAACTCATGATATTTTTCATGTATGTGTGCAGGTCCAGCAGCCTCAGCAGCCTATTCTATACAGTAAATGCCATGTTGTATGCCAACCCATGACATTTTTTGCATATGTGCTGAGGTCCAGCAACCTTAATAGGCTATCCCATACAGTGTATGCCACACTATGTGCTAACTCATGAGGTTTTTTATGCAGGAGGGGAAAGGGACAAGTGTGTATGACATTCCTTACCTGAGTGGTGTCCCCTGGGTACACTGTCTGTGTCAGCAGCAGTTTCTCCATGCTGAGGGTGAACTCCACAAACACTTCCCCCACAGCGGTAAGGCCTAACTCAAACTGCTCTGATGTCTGCTTGTAGCTGGCTTTGTGGGCAAGTACTCAGATGGCCATGGTGACCCTCTTCTCCACCAGGATGGCTTTCCTCATGATAGTTTCTGACCGCTCTATTTCTGGATGCAGTATTTCTACTATCCTGTGGAAGAGAGCATGGGGCATTTGGAAGAATGTCCTCTATTGAATGTTCATCAGACCACATGCATGTGATGAACCCGTCCCACCAGTCCATGCTTCTGGGGAACATCCACCAGTAGCATGGGGCTCTCTTGGTTGGCATCAGAGCAGCAGCAGTGGCAGTACAGCATGCAATGCTTGTTGCAGCACACACTCTACCAGTTGTTCCTTCTGTGTCCTCTGAGTCATCACTGAAGTCTTCTATGCATGCAGATGCTGCAGCAGTCATGGCAGCAGCTCCTGTGGTCAAGCATTGCAGGCTGATTACTAGTGCGGGCCACTCGGTTGATGTGGCATCCATGATCTCTCTGCTTCTCACAATGTGCAGATGCACAACTATGCCAACATTGCTGTTAAAGGGGCCGTGTTGTTCTGGTGCATGTACGCATGTGCCTGACAGACCAAGAAAAAAAATGTAAGCAGCTGCTGCTGGCCCATGTGGTTGCTCCATTACCATTTAGAGAGACCTTGGGGCTGGCAGTGTGGTTGGTGGGGATTCAATGCAGCCTGGGAAAAGCTGCATTAACTGCCCCCCAGTGTGGTTGCTCCATCCACATTTAGGGCAACCTTGGGGCAGGTGGTGCAGTTGCTGCAGCTTAGGGAAAAGACAACTTCAAGTCACCTTTTCCTGCCTGTCTGCATAGCCCCTTTATATCTCAGCTATGTTCCAAGTGCCGTCCATTTCCCAAAGAAAGCTTCATGAGGTGAAACCCAAAGTAGAGTTTTCCTATATGTTTTCTTTTTTTAAAATCAGATCATACTATCAAAAGAGCTCTTCTTGTTACATGATGTCTGAATTATTTATGCCCAGCTGCTTTACCATACCATAGTACCCATGCCACCCAAAAGGGTTGTTAAAGCCTTCAATATTCAATATTTTCATATTTTTTAATAAAACCCAATCTAACAACCAGTTAAGTACATTGGCTTGATAGTAAAGCTCCAAATTTGGTACACCTCTACCCCCTTTACTCTTCTCCCTTGTCATTGTTTGCTATTTAATTCACAGTCTTTTTGCCTTCCATATGAATTCCCTTAAGTCTTTATGCCATTCCTCAAATGGTTTTGAGTTGTGTATAATCAGAATGCATTGAAAGAGGAAATTCATTTTCAGGAGAACCATCATTTTAACTGCTTCAACACTAACAGTCAATGTAATATTCAATTTATTCCATTTTGCCAATTCATTCTTAATTTCCTTCCGTTTAGGTTTATAATTGTTATCAAATAAGTCCGTATTCCTCTTAGTGAGCCAAATACCCAAGTTTTTAACTTTGTTTTTAACTGAACAATTCGTAAGTTCTTCTAAATCATTATTCTCCTTCTTAGTCATGTTTGTTGTCATTATGGTCATTTTCCTCTGATTAATTTTAAAACCTATCACCCTCCCAAATTCTTCTATTGTTTGAAAGACAGCCATGATTTGTTGTTTAGGGTCTTCTAAAATTAAAACTAGATCATCAGCAAAGGCATACAATTTGTTTTCCAGCCCCTTAACCTTCATTCCTCTTATTCCATAGTGATTTCTTATTTTGTTCATCAGCACCTTGAGTACTATTATAAAAAGCAATGGAGATATGGGACAACCTTGTCTGGTTCCTTTTGAGATTTTACATTTTTCCATACTTCTCCCATTTACAATTATTTGTGCTGATTGCTCTTTATAGATCTCTTTAATCCAGCCACAAAATCTTTGCCCCATCCCCATTTTCCCAAGCAGTTGTATCATAAAATTCCAGTTCACGTTGTTGAATGCCTTTTCTGCATCCGCAAATTTTAGTGCCATTCTTTTCACTGTTTTTCCCCCCATAGTACTCACTAGTGTTTATTATCAATCTGATATTATTCTTAAGTTGTCTAGAGGGCAAAAATCCTGATTGGTCATCATGAATTAAATTGACTAGTATCTGTTTAAATCTTTCAGCCAAGATTAGTGTCATAATTTTATAATCAATATTCAACAAAGATATTGGTCTGTAATTCTCAATTTCTTTTTTGTCTTTACCTTCTTTTGGTATCAGTCTAATATTAGCATTCTTCCATGTATTGGGGATCCCATCTTTAATAATATTATTCAGAGTTTTAAGAAAGGGATCTTTGATTTCATCTATAAATATTTTGTAATACATTGCTGAGAATTCATCTGGTCCTGGAGTTTTTTCCTTTTTTAAAAATTTCCCAATTGCTTGAATTAATTCATTCTCTTTAAAGTCAACATTTAAAAATCTTTGTTGTTCCACCATTATTTTATTGATCCTTTGCTTGTCCAAGTATTGACTTATTTCCTTTAGATTGATGTCTTCTGCCTCATACAATCTTGAATAATATCTCTTGAATGCATTCTGTATTTCTTGTTGAACGTGTATCATTATATCTCTCTCTTTTATCTTAGAAATCATTCTTCTATCCTTCTCTTTTCTCAGTCTGTACACCAGCCATTTACTGGATTTATTTGCAGATTTGAAGTGTCTTTGTTTCAAGAATTTAATTTTCTTTGCTATATCTTCAGCTAATGTCTTGTCCAACCATTGCTGATATTTGGGGTTTTTGTCTGAAGTAGGATCCTTAGAAAGCTCTGATTTAGCATTACATATAACTTTATCAAGTGTTTTCATGTCCCTTGTACGTTGTCTTTTCAATTCCACTCCTTTCTGTATCATTACACCTCTCATCACTGCTTTGCTGGCATCCCAGGCTGTTTTTGCTTGAATCAAATCTATAGTATTTTCCAGAAGGTATTGTTTCAGTATTTTCCCAGATCTCAGAAATCTACATTATTTAACAAGTTATCATTCAGTTTCCAAAAAAAGAAAAAAAGAAAGAAAGAAAAGTTTTTTCACTGTGTCTATTTTTAATAAAATCAGGTTATGATCTGAGAATGTTTTGGGCAATATTGCCCTGCCCTTGATTTAGGTGTTAATTCAGTTGACACCATGAACATGTCTATCCTAAATCAAGTAATTTATTTCAGTTTTCCTTATCTTGATTTCTTGCAGATTAAATTACATCTACTTTCTTGTTTGCTAAATAATTTTTAATGAATTTTATTGATTAAAAAACTAAAAAGACATATACATCACAGTACATACATCTCAGTACATACATCCAATACATATAATAAATGATGACATAACATAACATAACTTACATAACATAAACGACTTCCTGAATTCCTATCAAGTCATTTTTTCCATCTTTAAATTCACTCTTTCCCTGTTTTCTCAACATTAAGAGGAATATATATATATATATATAGTATGCAAATATATATAAATAAATCCTCTTTTTTTCCCATTATCCTTCTCTACTTTAAATCCCCTTAATCTGCTTTT
>JAIPUX010001232.1:119643174-119663324 GCA_020142125.1 Phrynosoma platyrhinos
ATTTGTACCCTTCTGTGGTCAAAGCTGACACACTAACTAAACAATTTTGTAAGTTAGGTATATACAAGACATTTTCAAATTTTTTACCAAAACTAGGAATGCAAACAGTTCCCATTTCTTGAATCTTTCGGGCTGCCCCATCTGCCAGAGTAACAGAAGTAACATTTGCTGGCTTTCTGCTCTGGAACAGTTCGATATTGTTTGCCATGTGGGTGGAGCACCCAGAATCGAGAAGCCAAGTGCTGGGTTGCTTAATTTGAGTCACACTGTCACAGCCTTTGGTCACAGCAACAGTTCCTTTGTTAGCACTGTTTCCCTTTTGGCCACCAGGGGGACGTGGCTGCTGCTGCTGTTGATGTCCTCTCTTGCTATCTGCAGCAAGCTTTCTACAGTCCTTTCTTAAATGTCCCATTTTCTTGCAATAGTAGAACATTTTGCCTTTTGAAACTGCTGCTTTTTCAGTTAGCATCTCTCTGGAAACTTCCTCTGTGGCATTTGGAGGTCTTGCAGCTGCAGGTCCCTGCTTCCGCTGCTCTGCTTCAAATCTCCTCCTCTGGGATTATTCCAAAATTCTACTGCAAACTAATTCCATCGTCAATTGCATTCCTGGATGCTATCAAAGCTTTCATTTAAAGAACCCAACAGAATGTAAACTTTTAAATTTTCTTCTAAATTTACGCCCCTTGCTTGAACCTGAGCAAACAGTTCTCTCATACGGTCCAAGTGACCTTCTGCTGAATCTTTGTCTTTCATTTTGCACGAAAACAGCCTCTTTGCCCACATCATGCAGGCTAAATCTGTAGAAGACTGGTGAATGTGGGTTAAAGTGTCCCATATTTGTTTTGCAGACTCTAAATGCTTTACATGGCTCAATTGCCCATCAGACAGAAGGAGAAGAAGAGTTGCCACGGCTTTAGAATTGCTCTCTCTCTCAGCTGCAGTTGGATTGGGGCCCAAACCGTCCTGTGTAATTTGCCAAAGATTTTCTCTGGTCAAAAAGGCTTTTGCATAATATTTCCAGGTTGAAAAGTTCTCAGAATTTAATTTAGGGAATTTTGTCATCTCCATTTTTTAATTTATTCCCTTTTTATTCAAGCATAAGCCTTGAAATCTGCTTGCCCCTCCCAGCGGCTTTTCCAGGATGCTGTCTCCTTAAAATGCAGTCTCAAACCAGCCGGTTAAACTTGCTGCTTTCCCTCTTCTTCACAGCTCAAATAGAGACAGTCCTTTGAAATTTATAGCCTTCAGATAAGGATAGTTTTACTTACAGCCCCATCCGCTGCTTGCTGGCCATAAAACATGCTTGGAATTCCAGCTGCTTCTGTGCTGCTTCACCTCTCTGCCCTTCCAGACACTCCCTGCTTTTCCAGCCAGCTTCAGCTTTAGCAGACAGAGGGGGGATGCAGACCGGGGCGTCGGAGATGCCCCGGTCCGGAGCGCCGCGGGGCTATGGCAGCCCCACCGCGGCGCCTTCCCAGCGCCCCTGAAAGGAGCGCCAAAAAGGCACTCCTTTCATAAGTCGCAAAAAGAGCGCCCTAAAAGTGGCGGGCACCCTTTTTGTGACTTATCCTCCACAGCGTGTCCGGACGCTGTGGAGGGAGGTCGCCCTGAACGCGTCCGGCATGCGGTGACCCGGAAGCGTTCAGGGCAACCTCAGGAAGAGGAAGGGCCGCCGCGTGTGCGGTGGCCCCTCCTCTTCCGGGCCTCAGAGACAGCTCAATTGAGTCGTCTGCCGAGGCCCAATGTGAGAGAGAGAGGAGAAAAAAAACTCCTGCCTTTAAAATCCAAGGGTTGCACTCAGAGCTCGATGTGTCAGAACCATCCTCTGCTACCACTTATGGAACTGTGATGATGATGGATGTTCAGCAAACAGTCTATGAAACCAGTCACCAAGACCCAGGCAACTTCAGCAAACTCCTTCTTTTATTGCAAAAATCAACATGAGCAAAAACAAATAATAATGACAACAATAATAGCATTTTCACTTTAGCCAGGATGGCTAAGCAGGAACAAAAACTTTAACTGCTACATTGTGAAGAATTAGTCAAGCTACAGCATCAGCAAAATATTTTTAATTAGTACATTCAGCTTAAAGGTTTGAAAAGAATTGAAAAGCATTTTCAGAATCACAGTCCCAACCCACATCTCTCCACCTCTTTGGGTGTAGCCTTTTCAGACTGATTGGTTGATGTTTCATTACGTGTGTTAGCCCAACCTCTAATTTCCATATTACATCATGTGACTGCTGTTCCCAAAACATTCTTTGTTATTGAAAATCCCTTTGTGTAAATAAAACTCATTCTCACAGAATTTCAGCTTGTTAACTAGCTTGTTTAGACTAACACACACCTGTGTGGCTGGGTGTTGTGAATCTGGCCTCAAAAAACAGATTTTCTCAATAAGGAAAAATACAGACACACATCTTTACATTTCAACATTTTAACATAGACTATATATCCCATCAAAACCTGACAGTCTGTATCTCTCATTAGCTCTTCTTTTCATATACCTAAGAAGTTTGCCAGTATTATTATTATTCTTTCATACAAGTCTTATGTTGGTGCTTCTGGTATGTCTCTCAACTTTAGACATTTTTCTTTGTAACGGACCTCTTGCATCAAATTTATATTGCTCTCACATTTTTGTTGTTCAGTTAATTCACTCGTTGTAATCTTCAATTCATTTGTTTTACATTTTTAATCATCCACTTCTGAATATAAACCTTCTTCTTTTGTTATTTTTTCCAATTTCTTCCCAAATTCACCAAGCTCCCTCTGTAAGTTTTCTTTTGTCTCATTTCTAGATTGTTTTAATTCATTCTTCATTTCAAGATGCATATCATATATACGCTATTGAAATTCCTCCAACAGCATTTGCATAAGATCCACTGCATTGGTTGTCAATGGAGCCTCTCCTCTGTGAAGCAGCAGTGCTAGAGGTTGGTTTTTTAATTCCCATCACCATTTCCAATTTCTCCTAATTCTTTCTCTTATCTTCTTATACTACAAGAATCCTAAATTCTAATTTCCAATTCACTCCAAGTGTCAATTCTTCAGTTCTTTTCAGTATTATCAATTCAATCTTAGCGTTTTAAACTATTAAATTTGACTATCAATAATTAATATTCTTTATCCTATCAATATATCAATGTACTGATGTTCTACATAAATTCAATATGTATAAATAGCTCTCATTAAATAAACAATGAATCTAAACCCCCAAATTAATTCATTTATATATTTAACACAACCAAATTCTTACTTCCAACTTGATATTTTCTGCAAATTAATTAATTATATTAAATTATGATGATAATACAATATAATAATGTGTCAATTAATTCTACTATGCAATAATACTTCAGTTAAATCTGCTAACCCAATCTCTTTGATCCTCTATGAATTCACTATTGACAATTAATACCAGTTAACCTCATGAGATTAGTACTGTTAAAATCCCTTCCTCCTCACTCATTAAACCCTTTAGTATTACACTTATTTATTTAAATCAAAGCAACCAAACATAAAAGTAATCAATAAACATTGTTCTCCTACCTCTTTAACTGTGTTAATTAATATAGTTAATAATGTAGTTTAAGGCAAACAAATAGATTCTGGGATTTTGGCCTCCTGTCCACTTCCCTCCATCTCTCAATCCAGACCCTGTTATTGTTTGTTGTCCCTCTCTTCTGTCTCTTTTCTCCTTCTGCTCTGTCTGTTCCCTTTAATGTTGTTCATCATCACATCCTCCTGTCCTCTCTCCTCCCTCAGCTCTAACCGATCCCTTTGCTGTCATCAGTCATCATGTCCTCCCGTCCTCTTTCCGTTGTGTCTTTCTTGCTACTCTTAATCAGATCTCTCTTTAATCTATCGTTGTCCCATCCTCCTGTCCTTTTTCTGTCATGCCTTTCCTGCTATTTTTGATCAAGCCTCTCTCTTCTCCCATTGTCCCATCCTCCCATTCTCTTTCTGTCATGTTTTTCTTGTTATTTTTAACCAAATCTCTCAACTTTTTCTATCATTGTCCTGTCCTCCATCCTCTTTCTGTCATGTCTTTCCTGCTATTTTTGATCAAGCCTCTCTCTTCTGCCACTGTCCTGTCCTCTTGTCCTCTTTCTGTCGTGTCTTTCTTGTTATTTTTAACCAAATCTCTCTCCTTTACTGATTATTGTCCTGTCCTCCTTTCCTCTTTCCATCATGTCTTTCTTGTTAGTCTTAATCAAATCTCTCTCTTTTGTCTGTCGATGCCCCATCCTCAGCTTTCTGGAACTCGACTTCTATAACTTTTCTCTTTGTCCCCCCAGCTATAAGACCCTGCCATCTTTTCTCTCTCAGATTCTTCAGATTCTTGTCCCCTCCTTATCAGTTACTATTGACTATTGCTCTTATCTATTACTATCTTTATTTCACTCCGATATTTATATATTACTATATTTTACTGCTGGTTGACTTACTTGTTTCTGTTACTTCAAGTGTCTGGCTCTGCTTCACTCAATACAGCCCCGTCTCTGATGTTGCTTCCCAACTCAGTGTTGACCAGGGTAGGCAACCTTTCCCCTTTAAGGGCCGAGGGACTTCAGCTTCCAGAAGCCTCAGCCATGTTGGCCAATAGTCCCAAGTTGGCCAATAGCTCCTGGGATTCCAGGAGCTGAAGTCCCTCAGCCCTTAAAGGGGAAAGGTTGCCTACCCCTGGTGTAGACCCTCTGCTAAAAATTGCAATTCAGTTCTGAGAGCTTATTTGAGATCAAAGAGGTTGTGGTATTTGTTATCTCTGCTCTAAAAAGGCAATTTTTTAAAATGTCAACTTAAAAAAAAATGGCAGGCAGGGCTCTGTGCCTAAGCAGCAGCCATTACAAGATTGGCTTCTCTGCAACCTTGTCTTCCCCAGTCCCAATCCTCTCAAGGGGATCCAATCTGGTTCCAGAAAAGGGTCTCCTTCAAGCCCCTATGTTTCCCACTCATCTCAGAGCAAAGATGGAAAGGGATCCTATGACCCCTTTGATCCTGTAAATGCAGTCCTAGGGAGAGCCCTTTCTCATAGGAATAGTCACCCTGCCATCACCACCAGAAGTCCCACAGAAAACACTGTTTTCTATGCAAACCAACCATGTGCACAAAACAAATTTCTAATTACACCTTTTTTTCTATATGGAAAATGCTGTTTTCTGTACAAAACCCCCATGTGTGAATTTTGTGTAAAATAAGTCCTGAACTGTAATGATTCTTATCAATTCAGAATTCGTCTGACCTGTATTTCTCAACACTCAATAAACATGTTTTTCTACATTTTTAAAAAATATATTTTTATTGTTCTTTCTATTCCTGTATAGCATGTGTTAGTCTGCATCTGTTGAATAAGAAACTCTGTTTGTGGACAGGAATCAGAAACACTTGCATCAATGTAATTCTTCATTATAATGGACCATAATTAAGCAGCAGACTACCCAGGTGTAAGATCACATTCTTGGTTACTAGCATCTCTCATTTAAAAAGATTTGTAGGTGGCGGCAAAAAAGGCCTGTTTCTGCGACTCTGGAAAGTTGCTGCCAATCACAAAAGATAGTAGTAGGGCCTTTACAGACTGCCAGAAATAGTACTAATTGAGTCCACTTTAAGGGTTAGGGTTAGTGCTAGGGAATCATGGAAACTGTTTTTTTTTTTTTTTTCCTGAGACATTGAGCCTTCTCTGTCAGAGAGCTCTGGTGCCACAATAAAATACAATTCCCATGATTCCCTAACGCTAACCTTAAAGTGGACTAAATTTGCACTATTTCTGGCAGTCTGCAAAGGCCCTTAGTCTAGATAGACAAATAATCTGATATAAAGCAAGTCCCTGGATCCCATTTTATTCTGCAGAGAGAGTGCTAGTTTAAGATCCTGTGCTAACCTATTAATCTTAAATAGCAACCTCATTCTTGCTGTTGGGTAAATATGATCGCATTTGATTGGACATAGTTAAAATTCTCATCTACTATTCATATTTTTTTTCCATTTCTTCATTCACTGTTTATGAGAACAAATATTAATGTGCTTTTATAGCAATACTACAAATGGAATTAAAATTTCTTTCCAAGGGCATACTTCAATAAGCTGTCTCAATAAGCAAAATTTGCTATGTAGGTCTTGGATTTGTTTACACTACCTATTGGATAAATATATATGTATATTTAAGAAATGATGATGCTGTTCTTAAACAATATGGAATGAATATTAGAAAACAGTCCAAATTTTCAAAATGTCCTTGATGCAACAAATCATCCACAATCTTTCATAAAAATACTCAATAAATATTTCAGTAAAAATTACAGTGGAGGACAATTTTGTTGTAATAGCCTTTTGCAATATATTTCCATCTGATAATTTCCATCTGTAATTATTTTCATTCAGGAAGCATACATGCATGCAATCTTTACAAATATATTCAAAATCAAATACATCTAACATTTGTTGTTGCTTTTACTTTCTTTCAAGTTGACTTCAACTCATAAGGAGCCTATAAATGAGAGCTTTCCAAGAGCCCTTATCACCAACAACTGTACTGAAACTTTCCTTTATTGACTCAATTCATCTGTAATGTTGTCTTCTGCTTTTGCCATAATCTTTCACTTTGCTCAGTTTTATTGTCCAAAGATTCATACATCTCATGATATGTCCAAAGCATGATATACTTACTTTGGTCATTTCTGGCCTGTAGTGGCTTTTGGTAGTCCATGGCATCCTGATATCTCTCCTCTAGCACCGTATAATAATGACAATTAAAAAATCCTTATTGAATAAGTCTCCAGACCATTTCATGTATGATAAAAAATGCTAAAAATGATGATAAAAAGGAACAAAAATATAGAGTTATATTTGAATCAGTTACATCCCTCTTATAATTTGTACAACAGCCTATTTGAGGCCCTTACTTACTTCTTGCTTCTGTAAAATAGCATCCCTTTTCCTCAAATTTCTGACGATGGGAGCCAGATATTTCTCTCTGATACCATTATATAATTGACAATGTAGCAGATAATAAGCAAGACCTTTAACATCATCTGTTCCATATATACAGAGTCTATCAAGAAAAGGGATACCTGGTATCTTCCCTGGATCACTCTTGAATCCATTTGCTCAAAGAGAAGGTTGGCAAAAGCCTTCTGATGTTCTCTTTTCATAGGAAAAAACAGATATTTCTCTTCTTGAAAGAAGGTTTTGGCCCTTGATAGCCATTTCAAGGATTTTACTGAGCCCAGAGCCACTAGATCTGATTGAGCGCTAATGTCGATCACTCTTTGTTTAAAACATGTTGCCAGCATGTGTATTGATCTTTCTAAAGGCCATTACACTGAAACCCACACTGGAGAGCCTTTTTGAAAAGTTAAAATACCAGGAGTTTAAAGTAAGATTATTCTCCTGTTCAATTAAGCATAACTTGGGTAAGCTATCTTCACACATTTTTGATAACTTGATCCAATAATTAAATATTCGAAATAAACTGAGGTCAGAAATAGCTGCCATACCAAATTCTGCTCTAATTGCTGGTGCTGGGGTACTTTTTGCCACCCCCAATGCCAATCTTAAACATTTATTTTGAGTTATTTCAATTTTCATATTTGTATTGATTCCCCAGATTTCTGCGCCATACATCAAAATTGGCAAAACTTTAGCTTTATATACTTTTAGAACAGGATAAAATGAGCAAGGATATTTAAAATTCAATAACCTTTTTAAAGTATGAATACAGGTAGATGCTTTCAATTCATTCTTCTTTATCTGTGGGGCCCAGGATCTTCTAGATGCAAATGATATGCCCAGATAGTTATAAACTTCCACTTGCTCAACTTGTTTAGAATCTATATGTCATTTATGAATTTTCCTTTTTTTTTTTTTTTTTTTTTTACAAAAAGTGACGACTTTAGACTTGCTGTTGTTAATTGGTAAATCATTGAATTGATAATAAATGCTAAACTTCTCAAGTCTATGCAGACCTATCACAGTATAGGAAAATAAAATCATATCATCTGCGTATAAAAACACATTAACAGCTCTATCCAATATTTTGGGCATATGAAAATTTGCACCACACAAATATGAACAATATCATTAATATAAGAATTAAAAAGAAAAGGGGTCAAAATGCAGCCTTGCCAAATGCTTTTAAAAGTAGAAATCTTGTTCGTTAAAGCCAGATTAGCACCCATTCTAACTTGTAGACTGGTATCTGTATAAAGTTCCTTTATTAAGAAAAGAAGTCTCCTGTCAATGTTAGAATTTAATAATTTTTGCCACAAAAGATTCCTATTGATTTAATCAAAAGCCGCTCTTAGATCTATAACAGCTGTATAAAGTCCTCCACCTCTTGTAAAATATTTTGAAATCAGATGTAAAAGGGTGAAACAGTTATCCAAAGTACTTCTTCCATGTTGGAAGCCTGCCTGTTCTTCAGCTAGAATCACATTTTGCTCAGCCCAGTCCTCCAATTTCATCAATTTTGCATAGATTTTAGCTGCCACATCTATTAAACTGATTGGCCTGTAATTTTGAGGGTCTCTTCTATCTCCTTTTTTATACAAGGGTATAATGATGCCTGCTCTCCAACCTTTTGGGAAGCAGCCAGTTTTATTTATATGGGTGAATAGGCCTGCAAATAAAGTAGCCCACCAGTCTTTTCTATTTTTAAACAATTCAGGAGGCATACAATCCTCACCTGGTGCTTTACTATTCTTTAATGTTTCAATAAGGCTTCCAATTTCCTGTACAGTAACTAGAGGCCATTTGGGAAAATCATTTATATCCCCAAGAGATACCTTAAATGTTAATGTTTTATCTGACTTTGGCTGCTCTTTAACAATATTTAGGAAGTAGCCTTCCCAGGTGGATGCAGCAATTGGGATCTCCAAGTTGTATCTCAAATCACCCAACCTCCTGGCTACTAATTGCTAGAACTGTGTTGAGTTCTTATTAGTTGCTTCTTTTTCCAATTCAGTCCAACAATTAGCCATATAACAGAGTTTTTATTTTTTTTTTATTTTTAACTAGTCTTTTGTAATTTCTTCTGGTGTCAAGCATAGCTAAATACACATTGGTGTCAGGAGATGAATGTACCATCTCATTTGTTTCCTCAAGAGGGCCCTCATCCTGTGACATTCAACATCAAACCATGGATAATTTTTATCCTTAGAACCCCTTTCCCCATACTGGGATATTAACAAAGGATTTATGTAAGAACAGATGCTGAAATAAGCCTCTAATACTTCATTAATATTTGTATTAATATTTGTTGTCACAGCAAACCATACAGCCAAGTGTACTGCCCAAATCTATCTTGTAAAAAGAGTTTAACTTCTTTGCATCCACCTGCTGCCATCTTAATATTTTTTCTCACACTATGTCCATACATTGTGTTATCTGTCTTGTGCCTGTGTTAGTTTCCTCAGATTGAAGGCCAGCATAATAATAATAATAATAATAATAATAGCAACATTTATTTGTACCTCACCACTCTGAGAACAATCAGGGCGGTTAACAACAATTAAAATTACACACAATATAAAACCAGAAAGACCCAATACCCACCCTTGTTAAAAAATTATTAAATCGATACTAGTCAAGACATATAAATTAAAATAATATACAATACAAATTAATATACAATACAGTACAACAATACTGTAATAGAGCAGGCAGAGTAGCAGCAGCATCCAAATAAGGAGAGAGCAGAAATAAGGGAGTTTCTGAGGACAGGAAATCTATTCTGAAAAGGCCTGCCAAAAGAAATCCATCTGAACAGCCTTTTTAATGCTGTTTAGTGTTGTAATCTGACAGATCTCATCCGGCAGGCTGTTCCATAATCTGGGGATGATTACCAAAAATGCCCTCTGGGAGGTTGCGGAAAGCCTAGTTTTTAATGGCTGGAGCAGGTTCCTCCCAGAGGACCAGAGAGTGTGGGGAGGATTATATGGGAGGAGGCAGTCCTGAAGATAGGTTGGACCCAAGCCATTTAGGGCTTTAAAGGTAATAACCAACACCTTATACTGGGCCAGGAAAATAATAGGCAGCCAGTGGAGGGACTTTAACACCAGAGTTATGTGGTCCCTCCTAGATGTTCCAGAAACCACTCTGGCTGCTATGTTTTGTACTAATTAAAGTTTTTGGACCAAGCACAAGGGTAGCCCCATGTAGAGTGCATTACATAAATCCAGACGGAAGGTTACCAGCATGTGCACAACAGTCTCAAGGTCCCTTACTTCCAGAAAAGGGTGCAGCTGGTGTATCAGACGAAGCTGATAACAGGCACTCCTGACTGTCGCATTTACCTGATTAATCATCAGGAGCAACGAGTCAAGGAACACCCCCAGATGGCAAACACAGACCTTTACAGAGAGTGTGACTCCATCCCAGTTCTTAGTTTCGGGGTTGCATCCCAGTTCTTAGTTTCGGGGCTGCTACCGTGAGTGCCTCCATTTTTTCTGGATTTAATTTCAATCCGTTTTTCCTCATCCAGCCCATTACTGCCTTAAGACAGTCATTGAGGAGAGACACCATTGGAAATCAATGCCGACAATAGAGATAGGGAGAAATAGATCTGGGTGTCATCAGTGTACTGATAACACCCAGCTCCATAACACCGAATGATGTCACCCAGCGGCTTCATATAGAAGTTAAACAGCATCGGGGACAGAATGGTGCCTTGAGGGACACCGCATGTGAGCTCCTTTTTTACTGGAGCTCCTGTCCCCGAGCAGCACCCACTGGGACCTGCCCAAGAGGAAGGAACAGAGCCACTGGAATGCAGTGCCTCTGATTCCTAACCCTCTTAGGCGATCCAAGAAGAAGCCATGATTTATCATATCAAAAGCTGCTGAGAGGTCTAGAAGCACCAACAGGGTCACATTACCCCTGTCAATGCTCAGACGCAGATCGTCGGTCAAGGCAACCATGGTGGTCTCAACTCCAATCCTGTCCTAAAGCCAGTTTGAAATGGAGCTAGGTAATCGGTTTCATCCAAGACAGCTTGGAGTTGAAGGGCAACCACCCTCTTTGTTACTTTGCTCAAAAATGGTAACAAAGAGACTGGCTTATAGTTGTTCATGCCCAGGGGGTCCAGAGACAGTTTTTTTCAGAAGCGGCCTAACAGCCTCTTCCTTCAAACAAGATGGAATTGATGATGTCCATAAGGAACATCTTTAATGCATCCCCCCCCCCCCCCCCCCGGACAACCAGTCATGATAGGCAAGGATCGAGAGGGCAGGTCCTTTTCTTCACTCTACCAAGTAGCTTGTCCACGTCCTCAGTACTCACAGATTGAAATGATTCAGGATAATTTCATTAACGGGGTCATTGGACACCTCGTCAGTTATTTCTGTCCAAGCATTGGCATCTAAGTCGGCTCTTATCTGAGAGATTATATCTGGAAAGAAGTTGTTAAATGCATCACAGCAGGCCATTGTCAGGTTAAGTAATGGGTTCTGCACAGGAGGTACCTGCGTCAGCTCCCTTACCATCCTAAATAGTTCTGCTGGACGGAACTCTACAGATGCAATACGTGCAGAACAGAAGGATCTCTGTGCTGCACATATTCCCTCTCGATAGGACCAAAGGAAATTCCTATGACGAGTCTTGTCAGATAAGAGTTGAGTTTTCCACCAGCACAATCTGTGTAGAGATTGGTTGATAGTCACTGTCTTCTCTGGTGTTCACAGTAATACCCAAAAAAAGATGTGTTTTATGACTTGAAACACATATGAAATCAATAGCACTTCCAGAGTTACGGGTAAAATATGTAAAAGGGTATGGCAAACTGCAATCACAAGGACCCAGAATCTTCAAGTCAAAGGAGAGCAACAGCCCCAAAAGCTTAGTCCCAGCTTGACTAGCCTTTTTGTCACTGGAGAACCAGCAAAACACATCCTGTAACTCATCCTGAACACCTGTTAGGATTTGTATTTTATTGAGCAACAAACATAATCGGGCATTAAAATCCCCTAGTAACATAATTAAAGCATCTGGAAATTTTGTGCTAATATCTTCTAGCAAATGATTCAGGAGGGTCCATACCTGAACCTTATGATATATAGAGTTAGCTGGTGGAATGTAGATATTCACCAAAATAAGTAGAGTGCCTGGTGTGTGCAATGTTACAATTTGGCAGTTAGAAAGGTTAATAAAATTCAACACCAACTCTCCTTCCCATCCTAAATCATCTTTAATGGCTATCAGTAGTCCCCCAGAAGCTCATCCCTTAGTGTTAGTTTTGCAAGCTGACTCACTCCAGGTTTTATACCCTGTCAGTTCATTCCTGTTCCCATCTATAAGCCAAGTATCCTGTAAAGCTATCAAATCAAATCCATAAAGAAATCTATAGAGGTCTTCTATCTCAAGGGAGGCCTTCCACCCAGCAATATTCCATGAAACCAATTTAATTGGAGTGAGATTAGTTTCACCAGCCTCAGAGGAACAAAAGGTTGAAATAGGAGCATCTAATTCCTTTTTTTTTTTACTTTTATATATTTTTATTACATTTAAAAAGAAAAAAAATCATACTTACATACATGACAAAAGAATAAAAGGAAATAAACAAGATAAGACATAAGAAAGTACAAAAAGAAAAAATAAAAAAATATACAAAACATATTTACAGCACTTACAAAATATGAATGACATACATACCCACTTTCTTAAGTTATAATTCTCTGCTTACTTATTACTAACGTGCAACAGATAATTCCACACTTACACTCAAATGACTTCCTCAACACCCAACCAAGTCATAATCCATGTATTTAAATTAACTACCTTTCTTCTTTTTCCCATATTGAGATTGAAAACTATTTTTTTTTATTTTTAGTACTCTTAATGTTATTTTTGTCTCATCTCATATCACTAAGACTATTTTTTCCTATCAGATTTTACCCGTTCCTCATTGATATAATTAAATAAAGGTTTCCACATTTTCTCATTTCCATCCCAGTCCTGTCCTCTTAATAAAGCAGTGGTCTGATCTAATTGTACAACACTTATCAGCTTCTCTAACCATTCTTCCTTATTTGGGAGGCTGTCACTCTTCCATTTTCTTGGATAAACGGTCCTGGCACATACAGTCAAATAGAACATTAGCTTACCATATTTAGTTTCAGCTCTTTATCTTCACAGATATTAAGTAGAAATAATTTAGGATCCATTTCTATTTGAGATTGCAAAATTTCCGCCATATTCTTCTGAATACTAGCCCAGTATTTCCTCGCTTTCTTACAACTGCACCAAATATGATAAAGGAAATAGGAGCATCTAATTCCTGAAGCTCTTGCAATCTATAATCCTGTTTCTGGATCAATTGCTACTCAGTAATTCACACTGAATTGCCTGATCTTACTGGCTGAACAGGAAACTCATCCACCTCATGTTCTAGACAAACCAAATCATCCTTAGAGGAGCTCACAATGCAAACATTCGACCTCATTGGCTTAAAACCTCCCAAATTGGGAGATTTTAATATTCTATATCCAGAAACATCTCCCAACTCCATATTTTCCAAAAACTCATGCTAACCCATTTATCAACATCCAATGTACTCATCATCTTCTGGTTGGCTGAAACAAAATCATAAACCACTCCCTCTTCTGGGTTTATATCAGGACAGGGCTAGGGGATTTCTCTCTACCTGGACAATTGTGTTGATATTTTCCTTTTCAAGTCTACCGACATTGCCACTTTAGGTCCATTGATTAACTGGCAGATCTCAAATTTATCCAAACCTAATATTAATTTTAAAGCAGTTGTCTGCATCCCCCCTTCAGGATCGATTGAATCCTTTGTGGAAAATGAACTATCATGCTCTAAGCAATTTCTCAATTGGTCAAGTCTGCCCAATATCTCTTTTTGGACTTCTGAAGGCCATAATCTATATAGATTCACTAGAACATTTTCCTCTAGATTAAATGAATTTAAGTTTTTAAGGATGTTTTGATGTGCCTCTATGTTAGCCATAGGAGACCCAGTGATCTCAAAAACCATATTCTTGATCTCTGACTGTTTTTCCTGGATATTTGACTCAAAATATCTCACCACACTAATACCATAGTATGAAAAATAATATTTTCCATCATAAATATCTTTAGCAATATTACTATTACTAAAAGTAACCCCTGCATGGACATTATATCCATCATAATACAGATATTCAATTGAAATTCCATCCAATGGACACAATAAACCTGGGAAGATCTCATTTGAGATATCTAAAAAATGGGTTATCCACTTTTGGTTTGTAAGAACTCCTGCTGGCTTAGGATAGTTTAAGAAAAACAACTTATATGGGATCATAACAACGTTCCACTCATAAACTTTGGCCTTAGCTTTTGAGCCATTAATCATCTGGTGCTGATCTTCCTGGTGCTTGAATTTAAATTCCAAAGGTTTAATATTATCCTGAATAGATCTTACATTAGAGCTAAGTACTTCTTCCCAAGGATCTTGTGGCATTCCTGTAGAAGCACTTACTGCTGAGTAAGAAACTACTGGTTTTCCAGTTGAAAACTCATTGCAACCCAATTCATCGTCCATGCTCAGTAGACCAACTGAACTATTACAGTGACACCTCTCAACTTGCCCAACCTTATTACTAACATTCTCACTATTTTTCTTCTATCTACCATCATTTAAATTATTGTCCAATAATTTGAACAACCTTTCCCACTCTCTTTTCCAAGGGAGCTGTGAATATTTAGCCTTTTTTTCTTAAGTTTTTGATGTTTTTTAGTTTTCTTATGGATTATATATCCTGTCTTTGAAGCTACTTTGATGTTATACTGAGAGTGACATCTTGCAAGGGCTTTTCTAAAACTTATAGTTGTAGTAGTAGTAGTAGTATCTTCCTTGGAACTATTAATCCTTAGGTCTCTCTCATAGAATAAGTTTTTGTTAACTAATGATGTTAACAAATTATTACATTCAGCCAAGATTTTTTTTACAAGCATAAGCCCTTCATAAATAATGAGGAGCCCTCCTTGTGTTACAGCTGAATTAACGTCTAGTTAAACAGTTTGGAGGCACAAAGATTCATCTTTTGGAGAGCCCCCCCCCTAAGTATATTGGAAGAAGCTAGTTCCTTGAGCTGTTTCTGTAAATTCATCAGACCAATTTGTTTCAGGAAGAATTCCAATGGAAGGGATAGTAGGAGAGGTTGGTAAAACAGCTAAGGCACTTACCCCTTTATTTACTGAACCATACATTGAAGAGCTATCCTCATTAACTTCACTATTAGAGAGACATAAGAGTGGAGTCATGTTGATCTGAAACAGACTTCTCAGTCACTCTATTTTGGTCATCTATAACTTGTATAGAATCTGGAATCAGTTCTAACTCAGCATGTCTTAACTCTGAATTAAGATTGGAGAAAGGGAAGTTTCCCCCTAGGCAGACGGCTAAAAGGCCATCTTGGGGGCAGGGAAGGGGAGGGGCAGCCACACGCTTGGTGCCCCAACCCCCTCCTGAGGTCGTCCTTGGAGCAGCCAGCCCTCCACACTGCTGGCGCTCCAAGGAGGACCTCCCACCGCAGCCTTTCCACGCGCTGTGGTGGAAAAGTCGACAAAAGTGTGCCGCAGCCTTTTGCGGCACACTTTCGCTGACTTGTGAAAGAAGCACTAATTTAGTACTCCTTTCAGGGGTGGCGAAGCTGCACCGCAGGATAGAGGCATGGGGATGCCTCGGTCTCACGGCGCAGCTTCCCAGGGTGGCCCACGGCCGCCCGTCTGCTTAGTCCCTTTATCTCTTTAGAAGAGTTGTTATAAACCTGTGTTGAGCCCATATCCATAGACTGGTCCCACTCAGGTCTTTCAGTAGGTTCATGGTTAGTTTCTTCTCCATTGCCTGCTTCCTTTGGAGTAAAAAAAATTAGTAATTTTCAGCTGCTTTTTCTTAAGATTCAAAGGGATACTCTCCAATACAGGTAGTATACCTGCAGTTTTATAAGCTCCTCTTGTACGCATACTTTAGTTCTTTGTTATGAGACTATTATGTCCAACTCCAAATTAGAAGACCAAAATTCTGGAGTTTTTATACAGCAGACAGAGTCTAGGAATGGCAGGGCTCCACCCCTCCTACAGGCAGAAATGCTGAAGTTTTGTATACAGCAGCAGGCAGAGTCTAGGCATGACAGTGCTCCACTCCTCCCACAGGCAGAAATGCTGGAGTTTTTATACAGCAGACAGAGTCTATGCATGGCAGGGCTCCTATAATGATGAAATTACCTTGCTGCTACAAAGTACTAAGTCTCATAATTCTTTTTCATGCCATATTATATTCCATCATCTTAAATTTTCTATTTATATATAACAGTAAGTGAGGATTACTAGATTGTCATAAATTGTGATGGACAATCTTTCTACTGGTTCTTTCACACAAGGATGTGAGGGTAATATGGCTGTGACAGTTGTCGTCTGTCACAAAAACTAAAGCTAACCGTAAAAGATAGGCCTGTAGTGCCATTCAAACTTGGGTTCCTAATTTTGGCCAAATAATCTACTTTATCATCATAGAAGTAGAAATAATAAGAGGTGGTAGGCTGCCAGGAATTGGAATGCCCCAGATGGTAGCATGGCAATAAATATCAAATTATCTATATATGTCTGCTTTTGTTGTTGTTCTTGTGTGCCTTAAAGTTGTTTCTGACTTACAGTGACCCAAATGCAACCCTATCATGAGGTTTTCTTGGTAATATTTATTCAGAAGACGTTTGCCATTGCCTTTCCTGAGGCTGAGGCCATGTAACTTTCCCAAGGTCACTCAGTGATACTAATTTATAAGATTTTGTATATGGTATTCCGAGTTCATGCATATGTTTTTCTGACTACCACAACTCAAAACAAACTATGCACAAAGGACCTTTGACCAAATCAGAGATTTGGTGAGTGAGACAGATTATTCCTGAAATGTCCCTACCTCAAAATAATCTATGATCTGACAGTACATCTTGATACCATTTTGTTCTATACACCTCTACCTGTCTCCCAAATCTATGGCTTTATAATACTCTATTTAAAAAAAAAAACTTTAAAACTTTAACACCATCAGATAGGAAGAAGCTTCTTTGAAGTTCCCTTTCAATCCCCAGGGCCAAAATATTGATCACTTTATTCCACCACATTTAAAGTACTGAGTCAAAGTCATCTGTTTTGTAACCTTTGTACCCTTTGTTTTGCTGTCTATCACTTTCTTCAAATACTGGCATCCTTGCAGTTGATCAATCATCTGGATGCAGAGAGATGTTGGAGCCTTAGCATCTGGAGTGGGGCATTATATGGTAGGTATAAAAGCTGAAATAGTAGCTAGGGAAGAGGAGGAGGAAACAATATGTAGAGGATGTTGGATTTGTCCCAGGCTTGGAAGATTGCTGAGGGATTACACTAAAACATAATGGAATTACCAGTTATGTATTTTTATATGTCATCATTATTCACAAAAGCAAAGCAAAGCAAAGCAGCTTCATTTATATACCGCTACATATCGCACTATGGGCTGTCTAAGCGGTTTACAACTGTGAGCTGATTGCCCCCCAACAAGCTGGGTACTCATTTTAGTGACCTCGGAAGGATGCAGGCCTGAGTTGAGCCTCAGCCCTTTCTGGTATTGAACTCGCAACCTTGTGGTCTATGAGTGAGTGGCTGCAGTACAAGCATTTAACCACTGCACCACCAGGACTGATGAAGCAGGGTTCAATGGGCAGTATAATCACTTATAACAACATAGCTCCAAGTTTTGTCCAATAGTTAGGTGGGCAATTAGTGAATTTGGGTATTGTATTAAAGGGGTCATAAGGGTTTCATGTCAAGAATAACTACCTAATTAGTTACACTTTTAAACTAGCTTATCTTTCTCGATTCCCTTTCCTCCATCAGTTTTTGCTCTTTTAGTGTATTCTGAGTCTAAGGAGAAACCTTAGGTTCTCCATAATTGCTTATTTTCTCTCTTTTTTAATCTACTTGTTTTGGCCTCAATTTCTGACAATGGCTTAACTAGACGTTTGGTCTGCCCATCATCAGCTCAAGCATTGGAAGTATCTCATCTGTTTGATTTTTGCTCAATAATATTGATATGCAAAAGTGACTGGGCAGTTTGAAATGATAGCTTTGAACTCATAGACAAAAGTTGGGATAAGAGATGGTAGTGTTTTCATTATCTTTGACCAAGCAGGAAATTATATACATTAGGTTTCCTTTCCTCTGAACCAAAGTTAACACAAACATCCTGATTTCATTTATTATTCCTTTTATTCCATTGATGTATCAGTTCTTTCCCTTAGGCATCTATGCCATATATGTTTTCCAAGTCCTGGTTTTCCACTTCCATGGTTCCCTCCTCATTTTAATTTGGGAAATGTTAATTCCCTCTTCCTTCATCTTTTCCAATATCTCTTAGGACTGTCAGAATTAGTGCACAAGTCCATGTATAGAGAGTTCTTATAATCAATTATTTTTCTCTTTTCTGTAAGATCTTTATGATAACATAAGACTATGTTCAAATAAAAGTTCTTCAGCAATTTGTCTCTATTTGACAGTATTTTCCCACATTGTTGAAACACAATTCATAGTCTGCTTGTTTGTTCAATGTCTTGGCGAAGAGTGTCTTTGGTTCCATATTCATCTTGAGATACATACTATTATGAACTTATGTGCTCATGTTTTCTGCTGCTCCAAGGGGTGAGACCTAAAACCAATAAAGTAAGCACAGTAAGAACTGATCAACAGCAAAACCAGCTACCAGTCTTCTTTCTTGGAGATATATTTTAATATATTTGGAATGAAGGTGGAAGACCATCCACTGAGCCTGATTTAGCTTTATATTTCCTGCAGTTGTGATGGTGGGGTTGTGATTGTTGAGTGACTTATAACTGTTGAGCAAGGGTATATTTGGAATTAAATTATTAGCTTCTATAGTCTAAGTAAAACAAACCAATCATAGCCTTTGGAAGGTTGTGAGAGGGAGACTATCAACAAAAAAGTAAAGAACTAGAGGCTTATCTGTTTCAGCTGTTAGATAGGGACAGTTAGGAACAGAGATAGGGACTGAAAAACAGCCAGATAGGCACTGATTACATCTTGAGAAGGACAGTTACAGATAGAGTCAGGAAGAGAGAAATGATTAGAGACTGGAATGAATAAGATTATTGTAGGGACTTTGGTTTTATGGGAGGTGGGACTGTGGAAAAAAAGTCAGGGAAATGCTAAAAGAAAATGTAACAACTGTGTTAGGTGTGATGCCTTCCTTCCTCAAATTCCAATTCAGAAAGAATAAAAACTATAATTCAGTGAACTGGAACACACATATTTTCAGATTCTATTATGCAATTATGAATTATAGTCTTCCTCCTGCCAAAAAGAGAAAAAAAGTGAAGGGGATATTACAAATGGTGAACTAGTTTGAAATGGATCACTCATTAAGATAACCTATGCAAACCCAAAATTTTTCACCAAGATATAGAATTTTCTTACTGTGATTTTAATTTTTATTTGGATGAAGAATTTGCCTTTGAAGAAAGCTGAGGTTTTAGAAATATTCATTATGCCATCTAACTCTCTGCAAGAAGCTTGCTATTATTTTATGGTTAAATTATGAAACTATATTACATATGCTTACTTGGAAAGGTTTATGCTCAGAGATTAAGAGAAGTGAAGTACTAGTTAAACCAACACACACACACACACACACATATATTGGGCCTGATGCTGCTAACATTTCTGTCAGTGCAGCCTAAAGAAAACCAGTGAATTTCTGCTGTCAGGTCTGATCCATTATAATGATGTGTTCCTAGAGTTACTGGTCATTTCACTAAGTCTTATGATAGTGGATCACATGCCTCATCTGAAAACATTTTTAAAAATATCAAAAGAGAAGGTGCTAACCCCCATTACAAAGCAAAACTAATCAACTTATTCTGCTATACAGACTACTAGTCTATTGGGGTGGTGGGATTCCCTTCCACAAAACCTGCAGAATTGCTTAATTAACTTCAATAATGGGGCTAAATTAGATTATTTTAAAAAGTCAGCTATCCCTCCCCACCCAACAGCTTTAGTCTTTTTCATACTTTTAATATTTAATAATAATAATAATAATAAAATTTATTTTTTTACCCCGCCCAATGGAAACCCAATCCGGGCGGCTTACAGATTA
>JAIPUX010001232.1:119669814-119689660 GCA_020142125.1 Phrynosoma platyrhinos
AGCCAAAGCCAAAGCAGAGAGCAGAACGATGTTACTCGCTCAGTTCAAACTCGAAAATGGCTGCCTCCACGTGGCAGCAGAAAGCTATAAAGAACAAACTCTTGTCCCAAGTCTCATGAGACTAGTAGCACTATGAGACTTAGAGTAACAACCAGACAACCCAATTGGACAAAGTGCGCAGGTGTTCTCATTTCCCTGCGCGCTTTGACCAACCAGGCTTCTCATATCCTTATTTGTCCAGCACAACAAGAAACCCCTCCCGACTCATCGGGGGGTATCTATCTATCTATCTATCTATATTGGGGAAAAGATGAATTGGAAAGTGTTCAGGAAGTCTTAGGTAAGAGTGAAGTGAATGAAGAGAAAGATATAGGAGGAATGAGATGGGATGGGTATGTATGGTTTATTGTAATGGGAAAGGATTTTATGTATGTGGGTATGTAAGTGTATATGATGGTTTGAATTTTTGTCTTATGTTTTGAATTTATAAATGTTTGTGTATTTTTTAAAAAACTCAATAAAATGTATTTTAAAAAATAGCATATAAAATACATGAATCTTACCAGTAGGTTTTGGAAGAGCAGACCAATTAAACCTATGAGATTTCAAAAGTGTTCAGTCATCACTCAACACCTGATTCAGTGGTTTTGCCTTAGCTGAGTCTATGAGTAGAATGTAGGACAAATTATACAACAATACTATAACCAACATTGTGATTTATAGATTCCATGGATTTATACAGTTATCAATGAAGCAGTAATGGTATGTAGAATACCAGTTATCAACAAGCATGACTGGTGTGTAGAATATTGCCATTTATTTGTGGTCTAGGAATTTTGGTCAGAGAGAAGGAAAAAAGATAAAAGAATGTTTTTGTTAGGGGTTGGTAGAATAGGATTAATAAAAGCAGTGAATATTACAATGATAGGAGAATTTTAATAAAACATGCTCAACAATTTATACATCCTTTCCATTTCAGAGAAACGTGAGGTAATTGTTAATTCAGCTAGCATAGAAAGTTTTCTGAATTTGGGAGTTGTTATGCTCGTCAGGTAATTGGGGCACATATATCTTATCCCTGAAAATTGGTATTTTATATCCTGATCTAAATGATGTTCTAGTTCCATGACCCAGGGGGGTTGCAGACTGCCAGAAATAGTGCAAATTGAGTCCACTTTTAGGGTTAGGGTTAGGGTTAGGCAATCATGGGGACTGTAGTTTATTGTGGCACCAGAGCTCTCTGACAGAGAAGGCTCAATGTCCCAGAAAAAAAAAACAATTCCCATGATTCCCTAGCACTAACCCTAACCCTAAAAGTGGACTCAATTTGCACTATTTCTGACAGTCTGCAACCCCCCCCCCCCAGATTCTTTATTTAATTATGGTTTTAGCTTTGGAATACCTAAAACATATACTAGGTGTAAATCCACCAGTCTGTGGTTTTTCAATCACCCAGCTCCTCTACTTTGATTGAAAAGCATCTGTTACCAACAGTGAAGACTATTGATAAAAGGGTATGTGTGGGATTTGAACCAAAAATTCACCATATGTATCCAAACACAGGCCTTCATGGAAATGATGCTTACTCAAGGCAAAGGTCTGCATGTGAAATTCAGGACAGCAAATATAGCTCTCAAGGATTTAGTTGCACATGGTCCAAAACTATTGTAGGTAAACAACTGTCATCTATACAACCTCTGAGCTACTCCCAATTATAAACTTTTGAGGGGATGTAGTATCCTTATTTTGTTCTGGCAGATGGCTGACAGCCACCATTTCCTGCTCCCAGATAGTCTGTGTAGGGGGAATGTTATCCCTTAAAGGTTCATGAACAGAGGTTGTTAGTAGATTGAACATAGCAGCTTATTTAGACAGATGTAGGGCCAAATAGAGTCTGGCATGTATGCTCAGAGTTTACTAGCTACCAGGCAGTTACATCAAGTTCTATATAAAATTTTATAAAACTATGACATAGAAGTAATTAAGCATCAAACAGCTACAACAGTCATATAAACTCACCAATAATAAGCAAACATTGTTTCCAAATTATGCACTTCATCCCTGTTCTTTGTATCTCACACTAGTGTTTTAGCTAATAACAAAGTGGAACATGTCAAGATATTTCAGGATTCATCTCAGAACATTTTGTACATGTATGCTTTACTTAGAAATTCCTGAAAGCTTTTCCAAATCTTCCATCATCAGGGCAGAGAGTTGTTTTCGAATTACTTCACTTTTATTCAAATATTCTAAATTACTCGGGTCTTTTTTTAATAACCCCTCTAATCTCTTTAATTCTTGATTTAAATTAGTTTCTTTCTCCCTTTTCTTCCTTTTCCATTCTACAGTTTTTTTGAATTAAGTGACCCCTTATGAGAACTTTGGAGGCATCCCAGACTATATCAATTGGGGTGTCTTTGTTCATGTTTTCATCAAAATATTTTTTTTCATTTCTAAACAAATTGTTTCATTTTGTAAAATATTTATATTCATTCTCCAGTTATACTTTTTAGGTTCGAATTTCAATTCCATTATCATCAAATTATGATCAGACCATATTTTCGGGAGAATTTTAACTTTTACAATTTAGAAGCCAAATGCCAAGAGACCCATATCATATCAATTCTTGACCAGGAGTGGTGTCTATTGGAATAAAATGTGTAGTCTTTACCATATTCCTTCTTAAATCTCCATGCATCTCCAAGCTTTAGTAAATCTGTCATTTCAAAGGACTCTTTTGGGAGTTTCCTCTGGTTTTTCTTGTCAGATTTTCGATCCCATTTTGGATCAGCAACTCCATTTAGACCCCCCACATAATTAAATTGTCATATTCCAAATTAATCAACTTTTCTTTCAACTTTTTATAAAATCTCCCTTTATTTTCCAGTGGGCCGTATATACCAATCAATAACATTTTTTTCCCCAACAAAGTTTAATTCAGTAATTAGGAAATGTCCATCTGGGTCATCATCTACTAACTTTGCATCATATTTGATCTTAACATAAAACACCACACCTTTCTTCTTATAATTTGATGCAGCTATAAATCCATTTCCCAATTTAACTCATCTCAAATGTTTTACATCTCTTTTTCTAATTCTCGTCTCCTGAATACAGCAAACATCTAGGTTTACTATTTGTAGATAGTGATAAATCTTTTTCCTTTTTTTATGGCGTGTTCATACCTTGGAAGTTCCACATCCCAATTTTCAAATTGTCACTCAGACCCATATTATATCAGATGAAGATTGTTTACAACAAAGGATTATTCACAACAAAACAAGTTTTCGTACTACTTAAATCCAAAGCTAAGGTTAATTATCAAAGTACTCCTCAATACCTATTTTTACTGGTGTATCTGGATCTACTATGTAAACTTACTCCTGACTTTCTTGTCTTAATATTTCTCCTTCTATCTCACTATTTAATTTTCCTTCCTCTTTCTCCTCCTCTTCCTCCTCTCCTTCATCCTCTGTATTCTCGTCCTCCCCATTATTAATTCTTACTACTATTGCAGAGGCACCCTCTGCTCCCTTCATGTCCTTGGCTTCATGTTGTGTGTCATTCTCTGGCTCCTGCTTGTTTTTCCCATAAAAACATTGTCTAACAAAATTATTTGCTTGCTCTGGAGAGGAAATTCTAACCTTTTTCTTTTTCCACCAAAATAACAATTTTTTTGAAGGTGCAAATAAGCCTGGTAAATTTATAGTATATGCGCTCTGAAGAGAAAGGGCAAAAAGAGTAATAAATAAAATAAAAGGTGGCTCCCAAGTTGTAATGGGGAATAAACAGATTAAAAAGAAAATTAAGACAGTTTGCAGAATTATATTAGGAATCCTTGGGAGATCAAACAGAAATACAAAATTATTTAGATAAATCAGAGCTTTTTAAAACAACAGAAGAAAAAATATGCTAAATAAACCAATTTCAAGAGAGGAATTGGCAACAGTGATAAAAAAAATCAAAAATGCAAAAATCTCCCAGCCCCAATGGTTTCCTAAATGAATATTATAAAATTTTTGAAGACCAATTAGTGAAACTGCTCCTTGACCCCATGAATGGAATTCTCAATGGTCAAATACCCCAAACATGGAACTCAGCAAATATTACTTTAATTCCAAAAGAAGGAAAAAAATAAATTAGAACCTAATAATTATTGGCCAATTTCATTATTAAATACTGATTACAAATTATTTGCTGCTATATTGGCATGAAGATTAAGAAGGTATTAGATAATTGGATCCATGTCAACCAAAACAGCTTTCTTACAGGTAGAAAAACAAAAGAAAATCTTAGAGATTTATTAAATTTGATTGAAATTCATGAAAAAATATACATAAAAATTGGTATTGGTTTTTATAGATGCTGAGAAGGCTTTTAATAATATCAAATGGAGTTTCATGTTTGGGGTTTTAGGAAAAAATAGGTGTTGGTGAGACTTTCACAAAATGGATTAGGATTAGGAAAATCTATGCAACACAAGATGCAAGCATTATAATTAATGGTGAAAAATCAAACATATTTAAAATTTCAAAAGGGGTTCACCAAGGCTGTCCATTCCCCCCCCCCCCGTTGTTTATTCTTACATTGGAATTGCTATTGGAGAAAATTAGAAAGGAAACACAAATCAAAGGTGTGGAGATTAAAAAGGAAACATACAAACTATGGGCATATGCTGACAATGTAGTATTGACAATTGCTAACCCAGTGGAATGTATAGATGAATTATTGAAAATTATCAAAGATTGTGGGAAAGTATCTGGTTACTGAATTAATAGGCAAAAAAACTGGGATATTACTGGCAAATATTCTAAAGAAGAAAGAAGAAATTATTAGGAAGAGAATTGGATTCAAAAAGATAGAAAAAGTGAAATATCCGGGCATAATATTGACATTAAAAAATGCCGATTTGTTTAAAAATAATTATGAAAAGGTCTGGAGGGAAATCAGAGAAGATTTTAAAAGATGGAACAATCTGACTTTATCATGGATGGGGTGGATAGCCACAATAAAGATGAATGTCTTACCAAAAATGATGTATTTTTTCCAAAACATCCCAATTATTTCAAATGATGTACCATTTCAAATATGGAACAAGGATATAGTTGAGTTTATTTTGAAAAAGAAAAAACCCAGAGTTAAATTTAAAATCCTCCAAGATTTCACTAACAGAGGGGGGCTTGAACTCCCAAATTTAAAGTGGTATCATGAAGATGTGCTATGGAATGGATTTTGGAGGGGATCCGATTAAACAACATTAGACTGTTGAACTTGGAAGGCTGTGACATGCAATTTGGTTTCCATGCCTACTTATTTTATGATAAGGAAGGAGTGGATAGTAGTTTTAAAAATCATTATATTCGGAAAGCGTTAATCAGAGTTTGGAAGAAATATAAAAAAGGCTGGTGTACCAAAATCCCTTTATGGGTGTCCCCTGCAGAAGCCTTTTTTTAAAAAAGGAACTATATGATGAAAGATGTTGGTATCGTTATAAAGATTTGTTAAAAATTGAAATGGACAAAAATATGAACATATTTAAAACTCAGGAGGACTTAATGGAGTTGGGAGCGATAATGAATTGGTTTAGACACAGACAGTTGATGGAAAGATTCAAAATGGATAATAAAAATTTGGAAATTTGTTTCGTAAATTTAGACCAGGGGTAGGCAACCTAAGGCCTGGGGGCTGGATGTGGCCCCCCGAGGCCTTTTGACTGGCCCTAGGCTGTTCCTACCGCATCCACCACTGCCTGCCATGATGATAATGATTATTGTTGTTATTACTTGTTCTTGGGGTTTTCTTGACAAAATCTCCACAAGGGTTTTGCCATGGCTTTTCTGGGGCTGAGAGAATGTGCATGCATATTTTTTTTTAAAAAAATAATTTTAATTTTTATTTATTTATTTATTTATTTTTGGTGCTTTGGCCCCCCCATTTGCCTGAGGGACAGCAACCCGGCCCCCTGCTCAAAAAGGTTGCCTACCCCTGATTTAGACTTTGGAAAAAATAGTAAAGGACAAACAAAAAAAAAGTAATTTCCAAATTTTATAATTTGATAAAAAACTGGGAACTCGAAGAAGAAACTGTGAAAGAATACATGGTAAAATGGGCAATAGATCTGAAACAGACTAAGCAATTAGAACATTGGGAAAACAGTTTGAGAGAATGTATTAAATACACATCAAGTATAGAAATAAGAGAAATTTTTTATAAATCAATGTACAGGTGGTACTGGACTCCCTTTAGACTATCCAAAATGTTCAAAGAAGTAAACCCTCTTTGTTGGAAGTGTAATTTGGAGGTAGGAACCTACTTACACATGTGGTGGAAATGTTCAAAAGCTACTATATACTGGAAAAAGATACATGGAGAAATGAAAAGAATTTTTAATTTACAAAGTCAATCGGATCCAAAATTGTATCTGTTGAATATTGTTGAAGACAAACAATTGGAGGGAAGAAAGAAAAGAGTATTTTTTTATTTTTTATTTTTTTTACAATAGTAGCAGCCAGAATGGTATTTGTACGGTATTGGAAACAGAAAGAAATTTCCTCTTTACAAGAGTGGAAATTAAAAGTTTTGGACATTTATGAAATGGACCAATTATCATACCTGTTAAAAGATAAAAGGATAAAAGATTTTGATGAAGAATGACAGTTACGGACTGCTTATGTATAAATAAACTCCTCATATTATTTATAATTTTCATGTGCTAGGCTCAGATGGAGATATTATAGATATTATATAAAATATTAAAAGTGAAAAGATTTTTCCCTCTCTTCCTCTTCTTTATGCCCTTTAGTATATTGATATACTTTGTTATGGTTGTTAACTATGAGTAACAATTTCTATAAATTGTTAAATCATAAAGCGTTATGTTGTAAAGTGGTAAAATAAATTAAGCTTAAAGATATAGTAATAGGTGTTGAGTTGTTTAGAAATAGAAAGACTAGGTCAGGGTGATAAGAAAAATTGAAAAGACCACTGATTATGTTGCATACGAATTTAATATTAATATTGATATGAAATATGAATCATCTTGGAGAGTGTAAGATCTGGATGAAGAATTAGATGAGGTTAAAAAATGAGTTATATTGATATATCAGTTTGAAAACACATCTTTACAGTGACAGCTAGGAAGTTTTGTGATTTCATCTTTTTTGTAGTGTTTGTTATTTGTATTTTGTTGTATTTGTGTTGTTGTATTTGTGTTTTGTATTGTTTTTACATATCCATGTTTATCTTTTATGTTTAAAATTTTAATGTTAATAAAAAAAATTAAAAAAATAAATTCCTGAAAGCTTATAACATTTTCTGTTTCATGTCAGTCTGTTTCTTAAGCATGACTTTACCTTACTTAGACCTTATTGTCTTTTTCTGGCCTTCCTTCTTTACTACTTGCAATATTTATGGGGACAGTGAAGAGACCACTTTTGCTATTCCTTTTTCTCACTTTGACTTAATTGCCATAAAGAGTAGCAGAGTAAAAATCGTTGGCCCAAATCATTGATTCCTATCATGCATTACTTAAAAGGACTCCACAACATGATGTTGCCTTAGTCTTTTTCAATTGCTGGAATAGAGTACAGAGACAGGGTAAGCGGTATTGGGCCATACTCATAGGCTACACTTTCAATTTTATTGCACTTACCTGCCCAGCACTTTAGGTTCCTGAGCTAAAGTGGGTGAAGAGGTCTACAAGAAACTTTTTATCTTCACAAGAGCAGAACTTGTGCATGATTGAGAGTTCTGGTAAAGTTTATATACATTTTCAAGCAAGCACAAATAGACCACAGCCAGTGCCACTACCATCACATACAGACTCTCTGCTAAATACAAGGAGTTCATGGGGGCACAGAGAGACCAGTGTTTCAGGGCTGACATCTGTGAAACTTATGGCGAAGTGCCTGAGAGGCATTGTGGAGGGGGGGGGGAGAGACTACAGTTCTTATTATGAATCAGTGTGGCATAATTCCATTTGAGGGGGAATCATGACTTTGCAAGTTGTGGCTCTGCCACTACTAGTGGCATGAAAACAGTTTGTGTTGGACAAATGAACATGAGGTAAAAACAGGTGCCCCATAAACATCCAAGACTGCTTCCTTGCTAATGCAACTTTATTTCATCCTTCCACCTGCCCTGAATATCATGAATTAATATGCTGGGTTTTATTTTATTTTATTTTATTTTATTTTATTTTATGTTATTTAGAGAAAAGAGGATTTTGTTTTCTGATTTTTTTCCTTTTTCTTTGATCTCATTGGGATTGTTGGGTGGCCAAATTAGCCAATTTCCCAACCAGAGAACTGTTGTAAATTACATGGGTTAAATACTTTTCTACAATGCAGTATCTCATGCCTTTAGGAGAATAAAATTAATAAAATTCATGATAAAAGGCCTGGAAATTGCCAGTGTTGACATTTCAGCCTGATATTATGAAAGCAAGCCCACCCCCCGCCCCCGCAATCCTTCTTCTAGTAACATTATTATTGTTTTAGGCATAACCATCTCCTTCAGTGGTTACTTAAACTAGACTAAAGGCTGTTAAAAGCTTTCCAATTGAATGCAATACAAATTGCAGAACCATTTCCCAGTTGATTTTCATTGCTTAACATGTGTAAATAGGTCTATCATCCCAAGGAAACTCAACATCACCATGTTGATAAGCAATAGACCCATGAAGGTTCCATTGCAAGATATACAATTCCCCATGGTCTTATACATTCACAATGAGAAGTATATCATATGCAAAGTGAAGAGAACAATATGGCTTTGAAAAAAAAGTTAACAAAGCTGTTTGCACTGAAATGGAAAATGAATGGAAAATCATAACTGTGTCAAGGACAAAGAAGCTAGTAAAGAGGAAGTCCAATGACAAGGACAAAGTACAGTTGTTGTTTTTTATTGCTAATACCACAACTATTTCTACTATCATAATAATAATAATAATAAAATTTGTTTATATACCGCCCAATGGTTGCCCAATCCGGGTGGTTTACAAGATAAAAACAGTTACAATAAGCAACATAGCCCTCCCTTATTTCAAACCCAGCAAAGGTAATCAGGTTAAATTAGGCACATGTTTGCTGAAAATAAAATAATCCATTGTTTATTATTTCCATATGTAGTAACAGAAAGATTTCAGATAATAGCATATAATGGCTAAGCTCTAACAGGTTAGATTAATTCAATAGGACAAAAAATGCATTTGAACTGCAAGAATGTTCAATTAATCTATGAGTTTAGATTATTCATACATATGCATTCAGGGTTTTATTTTATTTAAGGCTCTTTGTAGGAATGACGTAGATGCAGACTGCCAGAAATAGTGCAAATTGAGTCCACTTTTAGGGTTAGGGTTAGGGTTAGGGAATCATGGGAACTGTATTTTATTGTGGCACCAGAGTTCTCTGACAGAGAAGGCTCAATGTCTCAGAAAAAAATACAGTTCCCATGATTCCCTAGCACTAACCCTAACCCTAAAAGTGGACTCAATTTGCACTATTTCTAGCAGTCTGCAACCCCCCTTTGTCTACCAACTTGCTGTCTACTATTCTGCAGCTTAGCTGAAATAAACAACAGAAGGTTTATTATCACTACATATTTGTTTCTAAGGTATACAGATGTAATCAAAACCTGTAAATGGAAGCATGGCACTAGCTTTACTTCTTTGAAGTAACACTGGCATTTAGTCTTTACATAAAAATATTTAAATATCTCCAGCATATTAAAAGCTTGCACAAGTAATGCTTAATTTCTAGAAAATGTACCAGTGAAAGCATAGAGTTTGCAATGCTCAAGAACTTCAGGTGAAAATCCTGAATGTAGTATAGACAATGTAGTATAGAAATGAAATACACAAGTCTCAAAAATGTACCTCTAGCCCACCTTTTCAGTCATGTAGTTCCCCCACACATACAACTGTTTCCATGTAGAGGAAGTATGAAGAATCATTGGTGATGTGTGCAGTTACCTCTTTTTGAATGGAGGTGCTCGTAGGACATCATTTGCAGAGACCTCCTGACCCTCTTCTGGATAAAAGAAGTAGCTCCACATGTTACCATTAATCCTTAAAGTCCCCCAACATGGAAATGGCTGTGTTGTGGGAGTGCTACATGACTGAAAAGGTGGGTTGGGGAGGAGCTTTTGGACACTGTATATCCAGTCAACAATTCCAAAAAGCATTGTGACAAAATAACTACAGTAGGCCCTTGGTATCCACTGGGGTTTAGTTCCAGGACCCTACATAGATACCAAAAACTTTGGATGCTCCCATTAAATACTGAGGCATAGTGAAATGACCCTTATATAAAAGAGCAAAATCAAGCCTTTTGCTTTGGAATTTATATCATTTTGGAATATTTTCAAGCTGTGAATGGTTGAGTCTGATAAAGAATCTGTGGGTATAGAGGGCCAACTATATTATCAGAGCATACTATAATTTTGCAACAAAATTTCAGCCAATGTTTCTGTAAATTGTTCTGAAAATACCTTGATCCACACCCCCTCAAACTGATATGTAGACTACAGTAAGTATATGTCAGATCTTGTAGTCCTCTGAGGTTGGAAGTCTTTGAAGCTTAAATGTATTAAAATGATAATTTCATTTCTGAACAAAACTGAACTTTTCAAACTGGAGTGAAAATAATGGATTTATGTTGTTATTTTGAGAAAAATGTGCACGTTTATACCTACTTTAAAAGAAAATATATTTAAATGCACATTGAAGTATGACCTAAAGGTGTGGTTTGAAACTTTTCTTGAAAAAAAATGTACATTTGAAAAATAGAAATAGAACAGAAAGGAACAATTAGTAAAACAAGCAAGATGGTACAGATTTTCCCATCTCAGGGCTTTAAGGGAATATGTACAAGAATCAAAATAGTGATAAATGCTTGACCTGAGGCTTGACTGGTGTTTCTTAGCCATTTCAGCTGAAAGAAACTGCTGGAATGAAATGCAGTAAATGGTATAAGAAAAAACACATCTGCACGTAAAACATGCCCTAGAACACTGCAGTGCTTCTGTAGCATAAAGCAATCCTTTTCATTGATCCACTGAGTTGTTCAATATGATCCTTGTTTACAGGGTTTTTTTTTTCTCCAGGCATAAGTGTTCAAAGCAAACTGAGATGTTATCTTTGGCACAACATTCAAAGAGCAAATAAATATTCTAATAAAGAATTGTGCTATAAAAATGATAACTGCTTAAATGGGCATCAGTTCTTAAACAAAGGTGGTGGACACCTCTATAATAATTATAATAATTAGGTCTCAGAGAAGAAATCAAAATGTTACACGGATTATTATTATTATTATTATTATTATTATTATTATTATTATTAAAATGAAACCTGATATCTTCAAGAGGTGATATTGAAATTATACTTAACCTTTTACTTACTGGCCACTTTTCCACACTGAATCTCTTCTACAGTTGCTTTTTTATCCAAATTATGAAGGTAAATACATACTTGGATCTTGGATAACAGAAGCACAGATAATTGGAGAACAAAAGTTGTTCATAAATAAGGCTTTATATATTCATCCTCACTATTACTGCCTTCATGTTGCTTATCTGCTCAGAATCAACACCACAGATATGTTATTAATTTTAAAAGCCTCAATTGATATTTCATTAGTCTCATTTTTGCATGTTTGTAGTTTGCACCTGGAAATTAGATGGCAGTTCATCTTGCCTGGACTCATGGCTTGCTGTTCATTTGCAAAAAAGCAAATTAATAAATATATGGATAAAGGATCGGAATTATGTCACCATCACTGCATCTGCACTGCAAAAATAACCATATTTGAAACCACTTTAATGGCTATAATTCAATGCTATGGAATTCTGGAATTGTAAATTTGTGTGACATTTAGCCTTCCCTTTAAGAGAGCATTGGTGTCACAAAAAAACTACACAAACAAACAAATCGATCAGCAGACAGTGAAACTGAGGTAACAAGGAAACAAAAGGAAACTTGTGTGCTCCCTTTAACAAGCCCCAATTCACACAATCTTTGCAGTTTCAGAACTGGCACTCATTCTGATTCTGCCAGTTTTTTCTATTTTCCCATCATACTTATCTAGATAGCATATCTTCATCATGCATTTCTTTCCTAAGAAATAACATCTCTTGTATAGCACTGTCAGAGGCTATATTCCCTTCACAAATCTATTGGTTAGGCCACAGTAAAAAGATTTTATATGTGGTTTATTATTATCATCATTGATTTATATACCATAATCAGTACACATGGCCAGTGTCCTTCATTTTTTAGTTGTGTAAATGTTCCGCATGAAGAATCATTTAGTGAATGATGGAGAGGAAAAGTCTTCAGAGAAGCATCTGGTTAGGTTCCTATAGCCAAACACTGAAGAAAGACATTAACTGCCAAGACCTCTGGAGGGCCTTGCTGTAAACAATTCCAAAGTACATCCACATTTATGAATCTATACACATTTTATATGCAGTACAGTTTATATTACCTTTACAGTAGTGTTTTAATTATAGGCGAATGGTATGCAAAAGCAAAAAAACAGAGCACAATCAAAGATTGTAGGAAGATTTGGCCTAGGATCAAGAATTGAAGCAGGAGAGTTAATTTTGCAAGGCTAACAATTTGATAATCACAATCACATTCTTTAGATAAACAAAAAGGCAACTGTATATGTGGTCATCACATGATGGCCAATATAGAAATCAAATAGACTACATAATCAGAAGATGCAGAAACCCAATACTCTCTGCAAAAAACAAAACTAGAAACTAGAAGCAAATTATGATGCAGACCATGAACTGCTAATTAAAAAAAACAGAGTAAAGCTAAAGAACACTATATTAACCATTGTGCTTGTGGAGAGACACTGGCAGAATGGAATGTTCAGAGCAGCCAATTAGAGTCAGGCTGGCAAAAAGGTGGGAGCCTGCCTGATGAGCTGCTATAAAAAGGAGAAGGAGCTGTTTAGAAGGTGAGTGTGTCTTAGAACTGCTAAGAGTGGAGTTGGAATTAAGGGTTTAGCCTTAAAGGGGATTCACATTCCCATATAAGGAGGAGAGATTTCAGAAGGACAAAAGAAGTCCTATGAAGTCAGCTAAAAGCAATAAGTTCTTTGAGCGATGGAGAGCCAGTAAAAGGGAATGCTCAGATCCACATTATGCTGTAGAATTGTAACTTATGAATAAAGCTAGAGATTCATTGGATTTATACTCCTAATGAATGAGCTTTAGTGGAAGGTGTGTGTAAAGAGCTAAAACATAGTTGAAGTGTAATTGATTAAATTGAGACTGTTGTACTTTGAACAAATCATGAGAAGAGATGATTGCACTGGCACAAAGGACACGAGATGTCTCTTTTGGGTTTAAACAGGCCACAACTTTTATTTAGCTGTACAGGGTCTATTAACAAACCAATAAACATTAACAAATTTGTTACGTGTGTCAGTGAAGGTGTAACCCCCAGGTAGGAGGTCCTTCACTGCATGTGACCAAACACGTAAACAATAATAACAACAAATTTACAAATCCCCTCCCCCTGGAAATGATGTCATATTTCATCATATGACATCATGCAATTGACGACATCATTCATTTAACTAAATATGTCATTTCCTTTAAATTTGTCTTATGCCAATATTACCCCAATTAATTTAACTAGCTAGATTAAATTTTCCTGTGGGGTGGGGGTCATTACCCACCCCACCGTACACAACACAATTTAAATTATAGACCCTATTCCAAAGCTGTGACAAAGCAATTAACAAGAATAATACAAATTATCACACCATGAGCCAATTCCCAAATCAATTTAATTAATAATAATAAATCTCAGGGAGGGCGAAAAACCCGGGGAAGAACCCTGGGAAAAAATTTCCTCCAGGCCCCAAAGGCGACCACCCTAAGCCTGAGAGTAACATATTAAAGACTCTTGATAAAGGGTGGGTGGGATGGTTTGCTCTGTTTGAGCTCTAAAATGGCTGCCTCCACATGGCAACGCAGAGCTATAAGTAACAAACTCTTGGCCCAAGTTTCGTGAGACCAATAACACTGTGAGACTTGGAGCAACAACTATATAATCTGATTGGACAAGGCGTGCAGGTGTTCTTGTTCCCCTGCATGCCTTGACCAACCAGGAGTCTCCTGTCCTTATTTGGCCAGCACAACAAGAAACCCCTCCCGACTCATAGGGGGGTGTTTTTGCACTGGCACAAAGGACACAAGATGCCTCTTTTGGGTTTAAACAGGCCACAACTTTTATTTAGCTGTACAGGGTCTATTAACAAACCAATAAACATTAACAAATTTGGCACATGTGTAAGTGAAGGTGTAACACCCATGTAGGAGGTCCCTCACTGCACATGACAAAGCAAGTAAACAATAATAACAACAAATTTACAAATCCCCTCCCTCGGAAATGACATCATATTTCATCATATGGTGTCATGCAATCAATGACATCATGCATTTAACTGGATACGTCATTTCCTTTACATTTGTCTTATGCCAATTTTACCTCAATTAATTTAACTAGCCAGATTAAATTTTCCTGTGGGGTGGGGGTCATTACCTGCCACAAGAGGGGGCAAGCCTAGCTAGTCATCCCCTCCCCCCCCCCCACAGACCACTTTTGCAATTTGATCAGAGAGTGCTGTAACGTACATCTCTGATCCCTCTGGAGAGAGGTAAACCCCATTCCTCCTGTACAGCTGCAGCTGGTCAAGTTTAATACCATGCCTCCCTAAGAAATATTTCCAATTTGTTACACTGTAGCACAGCTTTAGTTAATCAAGTCTCATTGTAAAACAGTGTTACATTAGAGGGTTGTGTTGGTTTTTTTTAAAGACCGGTTCCTTTCTCAGCCAGGTGTTCCTATTTATTCTCTTTGATTTGCTGCTTTTCTAAATTACATTCAAGAGAAAAAATAAAAGGAGATAGTAATAAGCAGAGTTCAAACCCTAAATGCGAATCTGTCTGCTTTTTAACTATAAGACAGGATCATAAGAGTTCTCAGTTCTTTTTTATTTTTTTATAGCAGGGAAATTCTGTTGCGATAAATTGTTGATTTTCACTTTCACAAGGTCTCCTGTATTTTATCTTCTTCCTTAGAAAAGGGCTATTTTGTTAAGGTAATAAACCTTTTGCTTACAAGAGCTACAGAGTTTCTTATCAGCACTTAGAAAAAATAAATTGAAAGATTGCATTGAAGGCAGAAGCCTTGTGGCTCTAAAACCAATGTGGGGCTGGTCCTTCAGACCACTCTGAATCTGGATACTTTACCTCCCTTACAGCATTTGCCTTCCCACAGGTTACCTCTCTGGCGGCCGCTCCATAAGGTTCACACATTTCTTTTCTTTTCTTCTTTTCTTTTCCTTCTTTCCTTCTGGTGGAGCTTCCTGCCTTTTGAATCCTCCTCTCCATGAAACGGCTCACCACTGGGCCATCAAGCCCTTCTCCAATCTCATATGGAAGTTCCCACTCTCTATCTCTGTTCTCCCCCCCCCTTTTGTTTTCTTCTTTTGAGATTCGCCACACTCTCAGGCTTCTACAAGCCACTGCCTCTCTCTCTCGAGCCGCTGCCTCCACTCAAGTCAAGCCGCTCCGCTCTTCAGCTTCGGCTCCGCAAACGCCTTGGGGAGGGGAACAGCAGATTCAGCTGGTCTCCCAATGGACCCCTCTTTCCACGACCTCCCTGGCAATGGACAAGTGGGATTTACTGGTTTTTCCCCTAAAAAAAAAAACACTTTGGTTTAGTTGGGACGCAGAGCACCGGCTCCTCACTTCCTTTCATCTTCTTCACAACCTGGAAGTCTTTCTCAGAATGGAATAAAGAAATAAGCAAATTCATATGGAAAAGTGGAAAACCAAGAATAAAAATGACGACTCTTCAGGATGACAAAAAAAGGGGAGGTTATGCTTTACCAAACTTCAAAGTATATCATCAAGCATGCGGTCTAATCTGGTTGCAGAACTGGATAAAGCTAGATAATCAAAAACTATTAGATCTGGAAGGTTTTAGAAACTGATTTGGATGGCACACTTATGTTTGGTATGATAAGCTCCAAGCAAATAAATATTTTAACAACCACATTCTGAGAAAAGCGCTATCAAAAATATGGATAACTATAAAAAATAAATTCTACCAGAAAACTCCTCTATGAATATCCACCCAAGAGGCTTTCTTTCAAAGAAGTAAGACAGGAGGTTGGCTAAAGTATCATGACCTACTCAGAAAGAATAATAAAGGAGATTACTATCTCCCAGATAGAGAAGAACTGATGAAGGCAAATATAAATTTAACATGGTTCAGTTACTTTCAAATAAAAAGCAAATACAAAGAAGACATAAGAAATCAAGAATTCCAACAAGGTACAAATGAACTAGATAAAATTTTGCAATCTCCAGATAAAGGTAAAATTTCAAAACTTTATAAAATATTTCAAGAGAGAGAATTGGAGCAAGAATACATCAAAAGCGCAATGATCAATTGGGCTAGAAATATTGGTCATCCGATACCTCTTGAGGAATGGGAAGGTGCTTTGAAAAAAAACAAATGTTTTTACAGCATCACAAGATTTGAAAGAAAATTTTATGAAAATCACTAACAGGTGGTACTTCACCCCAAAGAAACTAAAGAAAATAAATAAAAAATTAAGAGATAGATGCTGGAAATGCCAAAAAGAAGCTGGCACATTGTATCACATGTGGTGGACATGTGCAATAACTCAAAAGTTTTGGCAAAAAGTTCACAAAATCATGCAATGGAAATTTAAAAACCAAATACCTCTCATCTCACAACTCAATAAAAAACTAATGACAAAACACTGGAGAGTAATCCTGTACCTAATAACAGCAGCAAGGTTAATTATTGCCAGAGGGTGGAGAACAAGGGATAGCCCAAAAATAGAAGATTGGAAAATGAAGGTCGAAGAGATGAACTATATGGACAAACTGACAACACTAATTAATCAGAAATCATCCAAGAAAATAGAAAAAAGAATCGGAGTTATTTAAGAACATACTTCTGGAATGAGAAAGATTGTTAAAACATATGAAGAGAACATTAAAGCAGAGAAAAAGAATAAATATATAAATAAATATTAAATGTAGAACAAAAATAAACAGACACTAAAACAGCAGAAGAAGGGAATAACAATATAAGTAAGAAAAAGGGAAAAACACAAGAGGGAAAAAAAAGTATGGGAATGAACACAGATCTCAACTCACAAAAAAGAAAAGGATTTATTATAATAAATCATAATCTAGGTTACTTAAGTAATATTAATAAAGCAAAGACCAATTATATTTGTAGTGGAAGAAACAAAAGATGATTAGCCATAACCGAAGACTCTAAGAATCATCAATACAGCAAGGCATAATAAATAACTAACTTAATAAATAAAGACAGGCTTGCAAGAGAACGAACAAGGAAGTTTAGAAGAACTAAGACATTTGTAAAATAATTCATATCGATCTAACCAGATTTTTTATTTGTAAAATAAATATGTATTAAATGTCTACATCATTTTTATGTATTAAATGTCTACATCATTTTTTAAAAATAAAGATTAATTTTAAAAAGTACCATGCTCCACTAAAAAGATGCCCATTTTAGAGAGCTGCTTAGGCACATAACAGTTAAGCCAGCATCGAGCATTATTAATTGCTGAGTCCTTCTGCACTCCAAGACAGCAACTCCTTGGCACAAGTTTGGTCCACAGGATCACAGCACCCGACAAAACCTTCTGGACTTCCTGTGTGTCCTTAAGTGTGACAACGGATTCTTACAGCAGCAAAAAAGGCTATAGCAAATAGCACTTTAAATAAAGCCTTTTCCCCAGGTGAATAACATTTGTGGGCTAATTAATCCCATAGTTTAACAAGGACAGGGCCAGTTATCGGCCATCGAGAATCTTTTGTGACAGGGGATTCTCTGGACAATCCCTCCATTGCTCTTTTGACCCTAAAGTCATTTGTAGGATCAAAACAGCCCTTTGCCGTAGGGTAAAATGCCAGGGCGGCCAACTTGCCCATGATAGTGACAGGTGAGAGTCCTGCATGCTAAGATATACAATAAAGCAAATGAACAAGTCAACATCAATAGGCCACTTTTGAACCTCCCTAATTTCCTGTAAGAATTGATTAAATGAATTCAAAGCTGTTTGGTAGGACTTGCATGTAGAATTCAAAATTGCTCTATGAACTTCTAATCTCCAAGACTCCAGAGCAACACCGGTACCTCCAACGGGTGTGTTGACGCCTCAGGAGCCAGAACCTGGAAAACTGAAAACAAGAAAGGGCATCCACCAAAGGGTTAACAAAACCAAGAACAAGTTGAGCTTTAAATAACACATTATAATTCAAGTATTGTAACACCATCGCCCTTACCAAACCCATAACTTTAGGAGACTTGGAGGACTGAGAGTTTACCACATGCATGACTACCTGGTTGTCACACCAAAACCAGACAGTCCTATTAGCAAACTGGCTTGCCCACAAGTGTGCAGCCACCACTATTGGAAACAGTTTCAAAAAAGTAAGGTCTCTAGTCAGACCACTTTTAACCCACGCAGTAGGCCATGCCTCTGCAGCCCACTGGCCATTCCAATAAACCCCAAAGCCACGGGCACCAGCAGCATCAGAATGCACCTGAAAGTCTGCCCTAAGCAGCATTTCAGATCTCCAGAACGATATGCCATTAAAATGCTCCAAACAGGATTCCCAAACCTTCAAATTCTCATGAATGCCCCTTGTTATTCTAATGTGGTGATGCTGGGCCACTATTCCTGCAGTAGCCCTATACAGTTTCGCAAAAAATGCTCATCCTGGAACTACAACCCTACATTCAAAATTCAAAAGACCTGTAAGTGATTGAAATTCATGAAAGGTAGCTTTTTGTTTCACTAACATGTTCCCAACTTGCTGCTTCATAGTCACTAGTTTTTCATCAGGCAAACGAGAAATTACTGCTATGGTGTCAATCTCGATACCCATAAAGGTAAGTTGAATATGTGGTCCCACTGTCTTTTCCTCTTCCAAGGGCACACCTAGCTCATGCATTAATTCCTGAAATTGAACTAAGGAATCCTCGCACTGCAAAGAATTGGGATTCTCAGCAATTAAAAAATCATCTAAATAATGAGCTATGCCTCTATTACCAGTCCGCTTAACTGCACACCAATGGAGAAAGGTACTGAATGTCTCAAAAGCTGAACAAGAAATCAAGCATCCCATTGGCATAGCTTTGTCAAAAAATATTTTCGTTCAAACTTAAAACTCAGTAAATCAAAATCATTTGGTTGTACAGGAAGGGGTCTAAATGCAGACTTAATATCACACTTAGCTAAAAGGGCTCCCATGCCCAAATTCCTGATCATCTTAACTGCTGAGTTGAATGATGTGTACCTAACCGAGGTAAGCCCAGGATCAATAGCATCATTTAATTTAATTGGTGACAGGGCCTTTTCCCCCTGGCGAAACTGGTTGGGGGGCAGCACCCATTCCTATTTTTTTGCCTCTACCACAGGAAGTTCCAGGGTGGCCACCCCCACAGGTGTTACATTTGTGCTCAAACTTGCTGGGTTGTCTTTTACACTTGCCAGCATTACAGTCCCAGCATGTCAAATTGCCTTCTCTCTCCTGTGGCAGGGCTCGCATTCAGCCCTCTCAGCATGGTAACCATCGGGACAAACCCGTTGTCACACCAACTCAAGGGGGAGGCCCCCACCATAACATCAGCCCAAATCTCAGACTGAACATGTCTCCAAGATAAGGAACGATCCTGTGCCGCTCTCATCCTAACCTGCTCATCATATTGGAGCCATGCTGCACCCCTTGAATTGTGATGGCA
>JAIPUX010001232.1:119697645-119708054 GCA_020142125.1 Phrynosoma platyrhinos
TATCCTCCTACCCTGAAGCCATGCCATTAACAACAGAACAATACCTATGTGCATTAAAGTATGTGCATTAAAGTTGTGATTATCCCGTTTAACCCATAACCCTTTGTCAGGGTATAATCTATTTCACCACACACAGAATTAATCTTCTTTCCCAAAAAGTTGCATTCTGGACCTACCAAAATCCATGGATGCTCAAGTTCTGTTATCCCCAATGGCAGCATGTGCATATAGCCACACCAATATTAGGGAAAATGGGATGTCAAATGGTGGCACATGTACATGGTGATGCCACCATTAGAGGCAGCCCCTGTTTTCCTTAGTGGTGGCACATGCACATGGCTGCCTTGCCATTATCCACATGCATGCACTACCACTAGGGCAACAGGGCTGTCTCTAATGGTGGTGCAGCCATGTGTATGTGCTGCCATTGAGGACAATGCAGGCTTGCTATCCATTGATGCTTTAATCCACAGATAGCAAATCCATGGATATCGAGGCCCAACTGTATTGCCAATGCACTTTTTACAGCAAAAAACGAGTCTGGTTTGTTGGGAATAACTGCATGTAATATTGTTTTGTGGAAAAATTCTTTTTTCCAAAAATCTTGGGAGTTTGCATATAGAGGCTGGAGCCTTGCACAAGTAACGGAATACAGCGCAATCTCTTCACACTCCCACTTCTCTTGTCTTGATGTTACAAATGATGACTGAAAACAAACAAACAATTAGGGTGGCATTATCTACTTTGTGGTTACACTAGTTACCATCACTGGATATATTTAACTACATATATTTATTTTATTATCTTAGTATTAGACATCGATTAGTTACATTTATATCAGGCCTTTCCTCAAAAGGCCCTCAAAGTAATTCTTCTCTAGTCCACAGAGCACAATCTGCAAGGTCGGTCACCCTGAAAAAGATTGATTCTATTGACTGTATTTCTATCCCAGAGCTTGAAAGAGATGTGTTATTTTTAATTAGGTACTTTGGTAATTAGTTACTTCTTCTTTTTTAATAAGCTGGAACAGTTACTCTTTTTAAAACCTCAAATGGCCAGGGCTGTAATTCATTATAGTTCAATGTACTAGGCTTGGGTTTCTGCCTGTACTTGTTACTGGGTATGTTCTGACTCAGTCTGATCAATGGAAGGGTGAAGAAAGGTGCCATGTATGGCTGCTTCATATTGTCTCTTTGTGAAGTGTGATGCAGTTAATTAATTGCAAAGAAAACATTAAAAAATGAAAGGGGGGAAGGAAAGCAAGAGGAGGCTCACTGAAAAGTCTGTAACTCTCTCTTTCTTTGTGTATGTGTGTGTAAATTTAAAAATTAATCTGTCTTTTTTGCATTCTTTCATTTTGGCAAAATGGCTGCTGTTGCTACCAGAAAGAGAGACAAGTGATGTAAGTGCAATGGGAAGAGGAGTCCCTTGCTAGTAGTTATCACAAGGCACACACGAACTGACTGGATGAGTGTGTGAGAAAATTTAGAGTAGGAGGAGTCTTTCCTTGAAATCTGATGCCAGTCAAAGCATGATATCTAGATCAATTGTTTTAGGGACTGGAAAATGGAGAAGAAAGAGTACCGTATTTGATTTATTGCTTCTGCATCTTACTCATTGCACTTGTGTGTCATGCAAAGAGCAACTGTGAGGTCTGTTATGCTGTATCTGCAGTTGATGAGTCCAGGTAGGATAGTTCATTTAAAACTATGATTATCAAAGATGAGAGGAACCTGGGAATATTTTCCTGTATTTTCAATGACATAATAATAATAGTTACAGTAGTATGTTAGCAATTGATAATTCAGTGCTTTACCTTTTGGACTGCAACAATAGTAATAATAATGATGGGATCAGAGTAGGCTTGTAATTCTTCACTAATTTCACTCTCTAAGAAAGCAATGAGTAATTTTAGCAATTTTAATCCCCATGTGAAAAAAAAATTGAAAACTTCAATTTTGGAAGATTATTTCACACTTTAGGACCTATTGTGTGCAAATTTTGCACCGGGTTTGCAAGTGTCTGTGTACATGCAGACAACAGCATTGTTTGGTGAGAAATAAAAACCAGGTATACTTTTTACAAACAATAAGTCCCAAGCTGTGATGATTCTCAGCAGTCCAGATTCCCTCTGTCAAAGGGGCTAAGCAGACTGGCGGACGTGGGCCGCCCTGGGAAGGTGCGCCACAGGACCGAGGCATCCCCATGTCTCGATCCTGCGGCGCACCTTCGCCGCCCCTGAAAGGAGCGCTAAAATAGCGCTCCTTTCACAAGTCAGTAAAAGTGCACCTCAAAAGCTTGTGGCACACTTTTGCTGACTTTTCCACCACAGCATTTCCGGACTCTGCGGCGGGAGGTTGTCCTCGGAGTGCCGGCCGTGTGGAGGGCTGGCGGCTCCAAGGATGACCTCGGGAGGAGGAAGGGGAGCCAAGCATGCGGCTGCCCCTCTCCTTCCCTGCCTCCAAGATGGCTCTATTAGCCATCTGCTGAGGCCCAAAATTTCCCAACACTCATGAAACACATTTCATTTTATCATTTCCCAAATATTTTTGACCCCTTAGGCCAGGGGTAGGCAACCTTTCCCCTTTAAGGGCTGAGGGACTTCAGCTCCCAGAAGCCTCAGCCATGTTGGCCAATAGCTCCTGGGATTCTGGGAGCTGAAGTCCCTCGGCCCTTAAAGGGGAAAGGTTGCCTACCCCTGCCTTAGGCTGTGTAGCAAATAACATAACTTTCCAAGCTCTGTTATTTCCTATCTCTTCTCTGAGGAGCTCAAATGATGATCCCAAAGTTGTCACTCAAGTGTTCCCCAGCATCATGCCTCCACAAATGTGTTGCTGTGGTGAGTTTTTCTCATCTCAATGCCCTTGAGGATCTTCCAAAATAATGTGGCAGTCAGTAATGTTGGAGAACTAGTCAATACACTATCTGGAGAAGCATTAGGGACACTGCAGTATAAAGAAGACTTACAGAAGGAATTTGAAAGAGTATAAAATTGTTATGTGCATGATTTCCTATGCTCAGATGTACTCTAACAATATTGTTAATGTCCTTTGGCTTTTTAGTGTTTTATTTGTTTTATTTTGTTTTCTTTCTGTTGCTGTCTTAGTTATAGTTGTTTACAATTTTATTTGTTCTGAGTACCAGGAAGCAAGAGGTTGTTTTAAAAAGAAAGGCATATCTGTATGTATGTCAGGGATGATGGGAGTTGTAGCTCTTCACCTCTGGCTCTAACTCACCACCTTGTTATGCAGCAGAGCTGACCAGTTTTGATCAGTGGTTGATGCTTCTTTCCCAAGCAGCAGAGTTTCAGAGAATAGGCTGAAGACCCTGACAACTCTCCAAGCCTTCTCACTCTTCTTCCTGAGATGTCTCCACACTTCTCCAGGATTCAGCTGGCTCTTGTATCTTTCCTCAAGATACCAGACAACTCAGTAGTCTTATACAAAAGATCTACTTTATTCTACTATATACATAAATACTATATGCCCTACAAATCTCAATCTCTACTACTCCACAATATCACCAAACTACTCCGAAACTACTCCACAATGTACATTAGCAATCATTGCATTTTATAGCCATTGTTAGACACCACCCACCAGTCAGTTTCCACCCAGTGGGTGTGTACATACATCTTGATTGGTTTACATAGATCATCCCATACCTAAGACCAACTCAAGTGTTTCATCACTTTACCTTGACCACTTAATGAGTCTCAGGTGTTTGCAATCTATCACAGGTGTTCTCAATATACCTTCTATAACTTTGTCCTTGGCTCTCAAGGCTTCTTAATTATATTATCTTTTCCACCTGTGTATCTCCCTGATTGCTCCTGCTTAGTCACTTTGACATTCACATACATATTTTACTTCTATTACTGTATGTCCCATGTTGCTTTTTCCTTGACATGTTGAAAGCAGTTTTTTGATGTAATCTTGTTCCAGCTGAATGGAAGATACCAAATATATAAAAAAATATACTGAAACTATATTTTGAACATAGAATAAAAATAGTCCATATGAATGAATGAACCTAAGTGACTTATTAATTGATACTTTTCATTGCTATACAGAAAACAGGCCCAATACATCAATCAAATAATGTAAGAAGAAAAAATAGAATCCAATACAAACGTAAGAAGAAAAAATAGAATCCAATACAATGCTTTTAGAGTTGGAGAAAATAGATGGATTGTCATAAAGATCAGCAAATTGTTATTAAGCCTGAATTCTCCCTAGGAGGCACAATGACTAAACTGAGGGCCTTGGCAGACAACTAATAGAGTCATCTCCGAGGCAGGGAAGAGGAGGGGCAGCCGCACGATCAGCGCCCCTTCCTCCTCCCGAGGTTGCCCTCGGAGCTGCCAGCCCTCCACACGGCCGGCTCTCGGGGGGCAACCTCCCGCTGCAGCGTCTGCACACGATGCAGCGAAAAAGTCAGGGAAAGTGCACCCTACGTGTTTAGGGTGCATTTTCCCTGACTTGTGAAAGGAGCACTGATTTAGCGCTCCTTTCAGAGGCACCAACAGTGCGCCGCGGTGTGGCTGCCTCGCTCCAGCGGCGCACCGTCCCGTGGCATCCCTGATGCCGTCGTCTGCTTCCCCCCTGAGACAATCATACCTTGGACATATCATGAGATTATGTGACTCATTATGAAAGACAATAATGCTGGGAAAGGTGAAGGGCAGTAAAGAAAGAGGAAGACCATATCACAGATGGATAGTTTCCATAAAAGAAGCTATGGCATTGAGTTTGCAAGACTCAGGTCTATTAATAAACTTATTATTATTATGGTTATTGTTATTATTATTAGAGAGTTTTTCAGTGGTCTGCTATTCATAAGATTGCTTTACTTTGAATGAAAGTAAAACAAAAAGAACAATTTCTTTCTGAAAGAAGGCAAGCAAAGTAGTCTCTTAGGTCTGAATAGCTTGTCTCACATAATCCACAGGTTTAAATCTGGAGGATTCCAGTTGGTAATCCCAGCCCAGTTTGACCCAGTGAATCAATGGGATTTCTATAGACATTAAACAGTTGAGTGAATAGATCTACTCTAGCTGGTTTGGTGCCAAAGCACCACTGTTGCTGCTTCAGCCAGATTCATTGAGATTCTGTTGATTAAATCCAATTTGTTTAAACAGTATAGATCTGGGAACACATTCTGCTGCTGATTTCAATTCCCTAAATGAAAATAAAGCAAGACAAAACAAAACCTGGTCTGATCCTTTTCTTACTTCTAGTGTTATATCAAAGTCAGTGGAATTGTAATGATGTGACAGAAAAATCTAGCCTCTGCTTCCCACAGCATTTAGATATGTACCTTTCATGGACACCAATAATTTAAAATGAAATACATCAAAGGTGTTCCTGAAACAGAGCTTTCAGATGCAAATCTGAAGTCAAGTTGTTACCATCCCTTCCTTTTAAAAGTACAGTGTAATCGCCTTTCAGGGTTTGCCTTGAGATGCATAACAGCTGGTGTTTAGGCCATTCATTTCTCTCAAAGACATGATTTATTCACTAACCTGTTGCATAGCGTTTGCTATGTGATGAGGAAGGAAAACCTGGGACCCACAAGAACCAAGCCAATTTCTCCACCATAAAGACAGTTTTAAAAGCTAGCACAAAAGAATCATACTATGGAGAAAGGTAAACATGGTTACGACATTTTTGCAGTCTATTAAACTTTAAAATTCTTGCCATGGAATATTCCTTTTCTCTTCACTTTGTCATCAGTTTAGAAGAAAATCTACACGCTTGAGTTGTATCATTTAAATTCATTATGGCCCTCAAATGCTCTTATTAGTATGCAAGGCTATATCTTAGCTTCAGAGTTCACAGTCTTAAAAGGTTTAAGTAATCAGATCATCCCTCTTCAAGTACAATACACCTACCTACTAAACAAATTGATGTTTAGAATAATGTGAAGAGTTCTAGTGTTCCTGTTACATATTAGATTAGGGGAAGAAAAGGTTCTAAAGATAAACCTAATGACATAACTGTTCCATTTAGAAGGAAGACATATATAGGGCAATATTCAAAAAATGTCTGAAAAAGCAGAAGTTGAGGAAAGGGTGAAAAAACATTTGCTTTGCTTTTTTGCCCTTACCACTTCTCCAATTGAGGCATGCACCTGGATATAAGCTTGCCATCACACCTCCCATCACATATCATTTTGGCATTTTTTCCCCAAAATATGCAGTCCTACATGACTGAAATATATCCTTTGTGCAGGAAATAAAATTGCTCAAATATATCAAAGTAGCAATTTTTTCACATTTTGAATAATTTATAATGGATATGCACACTATGGAACAATCTAGTGAGAGGAACAATGTGGTATCATAAAATCATAGAATCATAGAGATGGAAGAGACCACAAAGGGCATCTAGTTCAACCCCCTGCCATGCAGGAACTCAAAATCAAACCAGCCCCGACAGATGGCCATCCAGCCTCTGTTTAAAGACCTCCAAAGGAGGAGACTCCACCATACTCTGAGGGAGTGTGGTCCAACAGCTCTCACTGTCAGGAAGTTCCTCCAAATGTTGAGGTGGAATCTCTTTTCCTGTAACTTGCATCTGTTGTTCCGAGTCCTATTCTCTGGAGCAGCAGAAAACAAGCTAGTGCCCTCCTCAATATGATATCTCTTCAAATATTTAAAGAGGGCTATCATATCCTCTCTTAACCATCTCTTCTCCAGGCTAAATATACCCAGTTGCACTGGCACAAAGGACATAAGAAGCCTTTTTTTGGGTTTAACAGGCCACAACTTTTATTTAACTGTACAGGGTATATTAACCAACCAATAAACATAAACAAATTTGTCACATGTGTAAATGAAGGTGTAACCCCCCATGTGGTGGTCCTTCACCCCAAGTGACAAAACAAGTAAACAATAATAACAACAAATTTACAAACCCCTCCCCCGGAAATGACATCATATTTAGTCATATGACATCATGCAATTTTATGACATCATGCATTTAATGCATATGTCATTTCCTTTAAATTTGTGTTATGCCATTTTTTCCCCCAATTTTTAACTAGCCAGATTAAATTTTCCTGTGGGGTGGGGGTCATTACCTGCCACAAGAGGGGGCAAGCCTAGCTAGTCATCCCCTCCCCCCCCCCACAGACCGCTTTTGCAATTTGATCAGAGAGTGCTGTAACGTACATCTCTGATCCCTCTGGAGAAAGGTGGACCCCATCCCCCATGTACAGCTGCGGCTGGTCAAATTTAATACCATGCTCCACCAAAAAGATGCTCAATTTAGAAAGCTGTTTATCCACATAACGTTTAAGCCAGCGCCAAGCATTATTAATTGCTGAGTCCTTCTGTGTTCCAGGACAGCAACGCCGTCACATAAGTTTGGTCCACAGGATCACAGCACCCAACAAAATCTTTTGTACTTCCTCCATGTCCTTAACTATCTGTTTGGCCAGCTGCAAGCATGGGATCCAAACTAAATCGTTCTCTGCCAGGTGTACCCCCAAAACCTGGGATTGAGAACATGAATGTGCCAACTCCATAATAAGTGGAAGGAGAGATACCTACATCATGCCCCTTTGTCCAAACCACTCAGTAAGTCCAATATGGGAAAGGCCCAATGTATTGTTGCTGTGATGCTCCAACAGGTAGCGTTCTGCCCAGAAGACCAGGCTGTGGCCCACTATCCATATATTGCCGTGGTAAAAGCCAGCTGAAACGAAACAAAACAAGTTAACATGGTTATCCAAAATTGTTAGTGCCCTGCCAGTTTTATCATTACGAGATCCAGGCACAATCTCACTAATTCTTAAAGCAGCAAAAAAGGCTATAGCAAATACTGCTTTAAATAAAGCCTCTTCCCCAGGTGTATAAAATGTTTGGGCTAATTGATCCCATAACTTAAGAAGGACAGGGCCAGTTATTGGCCATCGTGAATCCTTTGTGACAGAGGATTCTCTAGACCATCCCTCCACTGCTCTTTAGACCCTACAGTCATTAGTAGGATCAAAACAGCCCTTTGCCCTACAGTGAAATGCCAGGGCGGCCAACCTGCCCCTGATAGTGAGAGGTGAAAGTCCTGCGTGCTTACAATATACAATAAAGTGAAGGACCAAGTCAACATCAATAGGCCACTTTTGATCCTTTCCAATTTTCTGCAAGAATTGATTAAACAAATTCAAAGCTGTTTGGTAGGATTTGTGTGTAGATGGGAACAATGGAGTTTAAAATCTCCAAGGTTCCAGAGCAACACCGATACCTCCAATGGGTGTGTCGACACCTTGGGAGCCAGCTGCCAGAACCTGGAAAACTGAAAACACCAAAGGGTTAAGGAAACCAGGAACATGTTGAGCTTTAAATAACACATTATAATTCAAGCATTGTAAAACCATCACCCTTACCAAACCCATAATTTAGGAGACTTGGAGGGCTGAGAGGTTATCACGTATACAACTGCTTGGTAGTCACCCCAAAACCAAATAGTCCTATTAGCAAACTGGCTTGCCCACAAGTGTGCAGCCACCACTATTGGAAACAGTTCCAAAAATGTAAGGTCTCTAGTCAGACCACTTTTAACCCATGCAGCAGGCCATGCCTCTGTAGCTCATTAACCATTCCAATAAACCCCAAAGCCATGGGCACCAGCAGCATCAGAATGCACCTAAAAGTCTGCCCTAAGCAGCATTTCAGATCTCCAAAATGATATGCCATTAAAATGCTCCAAAAAGGAGTTCCAAACCTTCAAATCCTCATGAATGCCCCTTGTGATTCTAATGTGGTGATGCTGGGCCACTTTCCCTGCAGTAGCCCTATACAGTCTTTCACAAAATGCTCATCCTGGAACTACAACCCTACATGCAAAATTCAAAAGACCTGAAAATGATTGAAATTCATGAAAGGTAGCTTTTTGTTTCCCTAACATGATCTCAACTTTTGCTTCATAGCCACTAGTTTTTGATTAGGCAAACGAGAAATTCTGGCTATGGTATCAATCTCGATACTCGAAAAGGTAAGTTGAGTATGTGACCCCTCTGTCTTTTCCTCTGCTAAAGGCACACCTAGCCCATGCATTAATTCCTGAAAATGAACTAAGGAGTCCTTGCACTGTGAGGAATTGGGATTTCCAGCAATTCAAAAAATCATCTAAATAATGAGCAATGTCTCTATTACCAGTTCGCTTAACTGCACACCAATGGAGAAAAGTACTGAATGTCACGAAATCGAGCATCCCATTGGCATAGCTTTGTCAAAGTAATATTTTCCTTCAAACTGAAAACTCAATAGGTCAAAATCATCTGGATGTACAGGAAGGAGTCTAAATGCAGACTTAATATTACACATAGCTAAAAGGGCTCCTATGCCCAAATTCCTGATCATCTTAACTGCTGAGTCGAATGATGTGTACCGAACTGAGGCAAGCCCAGGATCAATAGCATTGTTAACAGACTCACATTTCAGGTGTGATAAATTATGAATCAGCTTAAATTCCCCAGGGGCTTTTTTAAGAACTACACCCAAAGGAGATAAGTGAAGTGTGGCAATAGGCAGCTGATCATGTGGTCCCAAAATCCTTCCTGCAGCTATATCCTTAGCCAGTTTATCCCTCACCACACTTGACAAGTCCCTCACTGAATGAACATTGGGTGCAAAACGATGAATCCTAGGGCCTGTGTAGGGAATACGAAAGCCTACAGAAAAACCTTGAAATAAATATAAAGCAGCCTCCCTATTAGGGTAAACCTTTAACCATGTCACCATAGTGTCCAATTTATGAAACTATCTAGGGGCAGTACCCACTCCTGTTCTTTTGCCTCTAACACAGGAAGTTCCAGGGTGGCTACCCACACAGGTGTTACATTTGTGCTCACACCTGCAGGGTTGTCTTTTACACTTGCCAGCATTAAAGTCCCAGCATAAGCCAAATTGCCTTCTCTCTCCTGTGGCAGGCTTCGCATTCAGTCCTCTCTGCATGGTAACCATCAGGACAAACCCGTTTTCATACCTGCTCAAGGGGGAGGCCCCCACCATAGCATCAGCCCAAATCTCAGACTGAACATGGCTCCAAGATAAAGAGCGATCCTGTGCCGCTCTTATCCTAAACTGCTCATCATATTGGAGCCATGCTGCACCCCTTGAATTGTGATGGCAATTAGTGTATGCTTTTATCATGATCTCCAGATATTTAGAAAACTCAGCGGATCTGAGTGGTTCTTTTTCCTCTATGACACCTCTATAAATAGTCAAGGCCATAATCCAAATAAAAAAATTGGACTCTAGCTTAGAGTGTTTGAGTGCCTGAAACTCTTTTGGCAAAGTAAAAACAATTCCATCTTTTACCATGATCCTCGGCTCGGGATCCCTAAAAGTCAAAGGGTATAAGCAGACTGCCAGAAATAGTGCACATTAAATTGAGGCACTGCCC
>JAIPUX010001232.1:119727418-119737633 GCA_020142125.1 Phrynosoma platyrhinos
GTTTAAACCCAAAAAGAGGTGTCTCATGTCCTTTGTGCCAGTGCAATATGCAATTACATATATTCTAATTAGGACAGTTTTTTAAAAAAGTGGTAATGGAGACAAAATATGAGAACAGCACTTTAAAAAAGGACTACCCACATAACCAATCCTGACATGACTTGCATTTTCAATTAAAAACCTTTAGATTCCTAACCTTTGTACCTGATTTTTTGCACCCTGACAGTGCTCTTTCCATTACATTTGTGATTGAGTGGGAGGGGACATGCAGACTCTAGTGATCAAAAAAAGCCTACAGTCTGAAGTAGCCACATCTTTACATCTAGTTTGGATTAGCAATGTATTCTTTCCAAAATGAAAGTAAAGCTACTTTTTTTATTCATTATGCTATGGCTTTTCAGAGAATTCCATATTCATTAAGACAAAGTTGACAGATCGGAATTTAGGAGACTGCAGGATTTATTCAGGAAACAGACACAGCATGGTCATGAGGGAATATTCCTTTTCTTATAAGTATTGTGCACACCTTATCATGTGGATTTGTGAGACATTTTATTTGCATAAACAGCTGTCTTCTTACCTCATTTCAGCAGCAACAAATAGCACCATCTAAGAGAAGTGCCATAATACATCCTATCCTTATTCTTCAAGCCCGCCCTCCTTTCTTTCTCACAGCTGCTTTCCATACCCTGCAGAAAACAAAGTTTGTGGGGGGAGGGAAGCAATACAAGGATTATTGTGTTTTGTGATCTCATCTTGTATCTTGCAATGAGGAAGGGTCAGGCTTTGGTAGTGGAAAGAAGTGAGGTATTTTTGCAAAAGGGTGGGATGCTTGTATATATTTCAATAAAGTTCACTCTGATTTGTCAGACACTGCCTTTTCACTTAGCCATCAGAAAGGTTGTTAAGAGGAAGATGAGTGAAAAACAGGCATCCAATTAAACAACAAAATTCTGAAAAGGTCAAAACAGTACATATTCTACTAGTGTAGTTCACAGAACAAATGAAGAATTTAAATGCCAATATTTCATCCTGGTAACAAAAATTGCCAGAGAATGAAACAGGCAATTTGACATGGGGGAAAAAAACCCTAAAACAAAGCAATGACAGCTGATTTATAGCTGAACCTTTAAAAAACAATATTCAGAAGTATTATACCTTACAGCTCTTTTCTGATAGAAAAATACTGAAATATAAAACATCAGACTCATGCCATAAAATTCAGCATGCACTGCTGAATTGTGCATTTTTGAACTTTACATTATATTGCAGTGCTTGCACCTGTAACAAAGAAAAATCCCTTGTCCTTAAGAATTCTTTGCCAACTACATATTTGCTCCCCTTCCAGGACCTCAGAGCTAGCCAGTACTATGGCATTCCTCATTATTTCATTCACAGAAGTCAACTGGACCTGGAGTTTTATTTACCATTACTGACCATAGAATGCCCTCCACCACACTTGAAGCAATAGACTAGTTTAGAGGCCCCAGAACAGTTGTGTAGCACATATAGGTCTATCTTATAAAGAGGAAGAGCCAGGAAATACAGGAGGAAGAGCCACAAGTTTTCCATTATCATTATTCCCAAAGAACTGGTTGCTTGAAATGATTGTCTGATAGTAATGTTGGCCTCATGTTACATCCAATAAGGAAAACTGTGTATTGCAATTTGCAATTTTGGAGTTAGGCTATAGAGGTAATCAAGATGATTGCTTTTCCTATCTCTTTAATTTTATTTTTAAAAGCAAGTTGTATGTGCACATGTGAAATGGGTATATCTTTCCCCAACTTGATTATTTTGAAAAGAAGGCAATCCCTGTGACCTCACAGAGATATGGCAATTTTCAAGAAAGAACAAAAGAAATCCCATGGGTGCAGTGGAGCAAGCTTCTGTGACAGAAACTGACCCATGTCAAACTTGTGCCAACCAGGTAGACTGAGGAGATAAGCAACTTCTTCTCTTCCCCATTTCAGAGTGTGATTTAAAAATATTCACCCAGTTACCTGCAATGGGAGGAAAGCCTCTATGCCTGCTCCAGGTCAGGCATATTTCCCCTGTTTCAGTATCATTTCCAGGGAAGAAAGCGGATTTGGGGATATGCTAGACCCTAAGTCCCTTTGATTGTGTTCTAATATAATCCCTACATTCATTCTTTTTGAGCACACCATGGGCTGAGCATTGATAGTGGAGAAGCCAAATCCCCCATGATTCAGTGGGGACACTTCTCTTACTCCAGAAGAGGATCTTCTCCTTTGCTGAGAGGGGTAGCTCTTCAGTAACTGTGGTCAATAGACAAAAACAATAGTTGCACTCTCCATAGATTGGTAGACTTTCATTAAGCTTGCAGTTATAAGCAGAATCAATATGGGTTATATGACCAATATACTATTAGGACATACAAAATTGTATAATGTTGCTCACATTTTATACCTAAAGTCATTCTCTATCATATGGAATCCTGGAATGAATACTTTGGTGAAGTACTTAGAATTTTCTTCTAGATAACTCTAGTCCACCCCCTAACTATAGTTCAGGTACTTAGGTACCTTTCTACACTACAAAATTAAACTTATTCAGTTCTCAATCTCTGTCTTCTAAGAATACAGTGGAAATGATAAAATAATTCTAAACAACTCACCAAACTAAAAATCCCAGGATTTCTTAGAATGGAGTAATGATAAAGTATTGTGAAAACTACATAACTGTAGAACTTAGATGCAGTCAAAGCAGAGGACAAGATTTATTAATCAGAATACTTCCTCTTTCTAATGCATCTTTTATCTTTTCCATGTATATCTTAGTTGGAGAGGGAATCATGTTCCCCTTATGAAATTCAAAGTATTGTTTCTCCACTTTGTTTTCTTTTGAAATTATTTTATCAGGATAGCTTTAATGCCTCCCATAGCTTGGTATTTCTATTGAGTCATATCAATAGGAAATAAGAATCATGCCAATAGCTGACAGGAACCCCAGGAGGCCTGACTCAATTTAAACTGGTATTTTCAGGCTATTAAGAGCAAATGCACATTAGTGCATGTACATCTCTCTGTGTGCAGACAGAGTCTCTCTCTCTTTCTCTCTCTCTTGCACACATGTTTTTCCCCCAGGGTGGAGACATTTTGTATGTATGAAGCCATGAGAAGGCAGCTCAAACTGAAAATAAGCAGGATGAGGGATGAAAATTAAAAGGCAGCTTTTCACATCTTATCTTTTTGGTGCTCATTTCTTCCATCCTTTCCTACTATTGAAAAACCATTACTTTCTAATTTTTTTCTGACTAATCGTTGTTGGAGATTTTGTTGTTGCTGCTGCTACTACTGTTGTTATTACACTATATGGTTCTGGAACTAAGGAACTGACAAAGAGTCTTGCACACAAATCTTGCATACATTTGTCTGGAAGAAAATCACACCGAATAGAGTAGTTCTGATTCTCATGTGCATGTGCATCAGATCACAGCCTTAACCTTCATTTAATGCATTGTTAAAAATTATTAACTTTCCTATCATTTTAAACTGTTCCAGTAAAATATCCTTGGGGCATTTTCAGAAATGACAGCAGGAGCACTTTTTAGTCTCCAATGAGTCACTTCTGAGTGTTTTTAATGAGCTACAGAAAGTGGAGCATAGCCATTTCAAAATCAGATGTGTGTTCTGGTCATTTGATTTACAAATTTGGGGAAATGAAACTTAGTGTTCTTGGTTGCATTTTGGAAAAATATCATTACTCTCACAGTTGCAGTTGCACTGGCACAAAGGACACGAGATGCCTCTTTTGAGTTAAAACAGGACACAACTTTTATTTAGCTGTACGGGGTCTATTTACAAGAATAACTTCAAATAATTTTGTCACATATGTAAGTGAAGATGTGATACTCCAGGTGGGTGGTCCTTCACCACATGTCACAAAGTATGTAAACAAATAACAAAACCAATTTACAAACCCCTCCCCTCCGGAAATGATGTCATATCACTTCATATGATGTCATTCAATTAGTGATGTCATGCATTTAACTGCATCATCACTTCCTTTTAATTTAACATTATCCAATTTACCCCAATTAATTTACTTAACCAGATTAATTTTCCTGTGGGGTGGGGGTCATTACCCACCACAAGAGGGGGCAGCCTAGCTAGGCATCCTCTCCCCCCCCCCCGCAGACTGCTTTTTCAATTTGTTCAGAGAGTGCCTTAAAATAAATCTCCGAACCTTCAGGAGACAGGTGAACCCCGTCCCCCCTGTACAGCTGCGGCCTATCCAATTTAATTTCATGTTCAATTACAAAAATGCCAAGTTTAGACAACTGCTTGGATACAGAACAATTAAGCCATCATCGAGCATTGTTAATTACAGCATCTTTGCACGCTCCAGGCCAACTATGCCTTGGCAGGATCTTGGACTAAAGGATTACAGCACCAGGAAAAACGTTTTGAATTTCTTGCAGATCTCTCACCATCTGCTTTGCCAGCTGAAAACAAGGTACTTTAACTAAGTCATTTTCTCCCAGGTGTATAACTAAAACCCAGGGTTGCGGATATGACTGAGTCAATTGCAAAATCCAAGGAAGGAGCTCTCCCCACAACATGCCACTTTGTCCAAATCACTTAATGGTTCCGATGTGTGACAAGCCCAATGAAGAGTCGCACTGATGTTCCAGAATGTGGCGTTCTACCCAGAAGATCAGACTGTGGACCACAATCCATATCTCAGCTTTAAAAAATCCAGCTGAAATAGAAACAAGGCAAATTAGTGTGGCTGATCAGGAGTCACATTCCCTGACGGCCTAACATATGACTTAAATGCTCGAGAAAGCCACCGGCCAATTCAGCAAATATCATCTTCACTCAAGCTGTGAATAGCTGCAGCTGTTGCCACCTCAATACGGAAAGAGTGTGAAGAGAAGTAGGCCTGCGGCAGCTTAGCCTGCTTTAGTGTCTCTTTCAACACTGCACTAAATTGAAATTGAGTTAAGGGCATGCCAGACAAATGTATGAAGAGATAGCCCACCAATTTGGGCCTAATCTTCAAATAATTGGTCATTGTAAACACCGGGCAAATCTGCCCACTAGGTGCTTTAGCCAAAAAAATAGACTGACCCTTTACTAACTGGTCAGTCTTAGAGTGCCTAATACAAATATGAATCCCCTGTTCTATTAAAACAACATCTGAAATTAAAAGTGCCCTTCCGGATTGATCATTATGAGACCTAGGCACAATCTCACTGATTCTTAATGCTGTAAAGAAGGCTATGACATATGCTGCCTTAAATAAAGTTGTCACCTCAGGTGAATAACAAGCATCAGCTAACTGTTCCCATAACCTAGTCAGGACTGTGACAGTTATCAGCCATCGTGAGTCCTTTGTTGCAGGGGATTCTCTGGACCAACCTTCCACAGCTCTTTTAACCCTAAAGTCTGTAGTAGGATCAAAGCAACCCCTTGCCCTGGAGTAAAATGCCAGGGTGGTCAGCCTGCCCCTAATAGTAACAGGTGAGAGACCTGCATGCCTGAGATAAACAATAAAAAGTCCACCCTAATCAGCCAACTTGAAACTTCCCCAATTTCCAATAAAAATTAATTGAACGATTTCAGTGTTTTTTGGCAGGACTTTCATGTAGATGGATCATAGAATCATAGAGTTGGAAGAGACCACAAGGGCCATCCAGTCCAACCCCCTGCTATGCAGGAACTCCCAATCAAAGTATCCCTGACAGATGGCCATCCAGCATGGAGTGAGGGAATTCAGGATTGCCCTGTGAATTTCTAATCTCCAAGGTTCCAAAGCAGGCTGGTACCTCCATCGGGTGTGTTGACGCCTCGGGAGCCAGCTGCCAGAACCTGGAGAGCTGAAAACGAGAAAGGGCATCTGCCAAAGGGTTAAGCACACCAGGAATATGCTGAGCTTGAAATAGCACATTAAATTTCAAACACTGCATGACCATCACCCTTACCAAACACATAACTCTAGAGTACTTGGAAGAGTGAGAATTAACCACATGGACAACCGCCTGGTTGTCACACCAAAACCAGATGGTCTTGTTAGCAAATTGGCTTGCCCACAAGTGCACAGCCACTATGATAGGAAAATGCTCCAGAAATGTCAGGTCTCTAGTCAGACCACGCTCTGACCATGCAGAAGGCCATGCCTCTGCAGTCCACCGGCCATTCCAGTAAACACCAAAGCCATGGGTGCCAGTAGCATCTGAATGCATTTGAAAGTCTGCCCGAAGCAGCATTTCAGTTCTCCAAAATGAAGTCCCATTGAATTGTTCCAAAAAAGAGTCCCAAACCATCAAGTCCTCTCGAATCCCCCTTGGGATCGTAATGTGATGATGTGGTGCCACTACCCCTGCAATAGCCCTATACAATCTTCCGCAGAATGCTTGTCCCAGAACTACCGCCTTATAGGTGAAATTTAGGGATTGAAATTCGTGAAGTGTAGCTTTTTGCTTCTCCAACATCATCCTCACCTGCTGCCTCATAGCCACCAATTTGTCATTTGGTAATCAAGAAATCCCAGCTATGATGTCAATCTCAATACCCAAAAAGGTAAGCTGTGTGTCTGGCCCTTCAGTCTTTTCCTCTGCTAGGGAACTCCCAACTCAGACATTAAGTCCTGAAAATTGGCTAAAGAATCCCCACATTGTGAGGAATTGGGGTTCCCAGTGATCAAAAAGTCATCTAAGTAGTGTGTTACGGCTCTATTACCTGTCCACTTAACTGTATACCAATGGAGAAAGGTGCTGAATATCTTGAAAGCTGAACAAGAAATCAAGCACCCCATTGGCATGGCTTTGTCAAAGAAATACTTTCCCTCGAATTGAAAACCCAGTAAATCAAAATCATCTGGGTGAACAGGAAGGGGCCTAAAGGTGGACTTGATATTGCACTTTGCTAAAAGGGCTCCTTTGCCTAGATTCATAATTATCTTGACTGCAGAGTCAAATGATGTGTACCTAACAGACGTAAGCCCAGGATCTATAGCATCATTCACTGAATCACCCTTCGGGTAAGATAACTTGTGAATCAACCTGAATTCCCCAGTGGCTTTTTTAATTACCACACCCAAAGGCGATAGACAGAGGGTGGGAATAGGCAACTGATCATGCAGTCCTGAAATCCTCCCAGCAGCTATTTCTTTTGCTAGTTTCTCCCTCACAATGTTCGGGAGCTCCCTCATGGAATGAGCATTGGGCACATAGCAATGTACCCTAGGACCTGTATAAGGGATAAAAAACCTAGGGAAAAACCATGAAATAAATAAGATGCAGCCTCTTTATTAGGGTATACCTTTAACCATGGCACCATTTCATCAAACTTAATTGGTGACGGTGCCTTTTCCTCCAGGAGATATGGGTCAGGGGGCACCACCCACTCCTGACAGCTCACCTCTATTACAGGAAGCGGGGTGACCACACTTATGGTTGAACCTGCAGGGCCGCCTCTTGCACTTGCCCAAGTTAAAGTCCCAGCAAATGCCAAATTGCTTTCTTTCCCCCATGCCAGGCCTCGCATTCGGCCCTCTCAGCATAGTAGCCATGGGAACAAATCCATTGTCACACCTGCTTGAGGGGGATGCCCCCACCATAACATCAGCCCAAAGCTCAGACTGTACTTGTCTCCATGACAGGGAGCGATCCTGTGCAGCTCTCATTCTAAACTGCTCCTTATATTGCAGCTAAGATGCACCTCTAGCATTATGATGGCAGTTGGTATAAGCTTTTATCATGATCTCCTGATATTTAGAAAAATCAGGAGACCTGAATGGTTCTTTTTCCTCTATGACACCTGTATAAATAGTGAAACCCATAATCCAATTTACAAAATCGCACTCCAGCTTAGGGCGTTTGAGCACTTGAAACTCAATCTCATCCTTTACCATGATCTTCGGCTCGGGATCCATGAAAATAAGAGAAAATAAGTCAATATACTCTCCCTTCCAAATTCTTTCTTTAGTGTAAAGAGGAAGGTGTGAACCAAGGGGTGTAGACATCCCAGCATAAGGGGTTGATTAAGAAAGCACAGCTACTCCTGATAACATAGGAGCACTTAAAGGAGACACCAGAGAGGTGTTGCTAGCAACTGGGCACCCATCCTGCATCCTAGAGTCAGGAACCTGTGTAACCACAGGTAACTGTATAGTTGCATCCAAAGCTGCAGGGTTGGGTCATTCCACACCACACCCTGACTAACCTGGCCACCTGGAGCCCATACTGAGGTGGGCCAGTTTGTGTGAGCAATATTGGTAGGAGAAGCTTACTGGGAAGCATCACCAGCTGACCGCACTGGTCCCCCAAAGTGTGGTCCTGCAACAGCTCGGCTGTCAGGCAAAGATGAAGCAGCAGCAGCTTGATCTCCTCTTTACGCATCACGGGTCTGCTCCATTGCACCAGCACCTGGAAGAACCACTCCTTGCAAGAGGTTATATAAATCCACCATAGTAGGTTTCTCAGAAACAGGGGCAGCCGCACCCTGAATCTCCACACCAGGGACCCTTTTCAGGAGATCCCACACATCAGCAATAGTGGGGTGCTCCACAGCCGAAACCACCGAAGGACTCAGTGTAGCATCCATCACCTGAGCATCAGGTGCAAGGGGAGGGAGAAGCACTTCTGTGTCGGGGTTACCAGAAGTACTGGCAATAGGACAGGGAGCTTTAGCCTGTAACCCCTTCTGAGTAAGCTGATTGCAAATCACAACACAAGCCTGCACTGTTTTTCCCAGTTGTGCTAATTGGGCAGCAATCTCATTGTCTTTGCTGATAGACTGAGAAGGCTTTTTCAAAGCAGAGTGGCCATAGCTGGGTGCCGCCAAAGCTGCGCACCTCTTGGATTGGGCCTTACTGTGGGGCATCATTCCACTGAGTGAGTGGAACACGGGTCCAAAACACAATCACCTGACCTTGGGTGAATAACCAGGCCAAAGGCTGCCCTTCCCCAAGTCTCAACACAAGATGCAAACTGCCAGGAAGTGTCATTGGCTATCACATCAGGGGAAAGGTGTCCACCAAGGGTCCTAAATGGAACCCCAACCTGAAGACAATGCTGTCCTCCAACACACTCACTGCTGGGGAGAAGTGTAACAGCCCTCCCAAGCCACTGATGGGGGACTGACCTTACCAGACCTGTGTTGCCGGGATGCCGCTGGGCCTGAAATCCGGTACTGGGTCTGCACACCTGGTGAGGATGCCTACCACAGCACCCGCCTCAGATGAAGCAGCCCTCTGAGTGTTGGAGATGCGAAGGCCCTTGCAGTCCCGAGGGGACCGGCCCAAAGGCCTCACTCAGCCTTCCAAATTGCACAGGGAGGGACTCACTGAACACTCCCTTTTGTAAAAGAAAGAGCAAAATCAGCAAAAGCCAAATGCAGCAAAAGCTGATAATAAACGCTAGGCCAATGCCAAGCAATTAGCCAGAACACAGAGCAGAGCAATGTGACTCGCTCAGTTCAAGCTCTAAAATGGCTGCTGACACGTGGCAGCGCAGAGCTATAAAGAACAAACTCTCATCATAAGTCTCATGTGATTACTGTCACCACAAGACTTCCCAGACACAGGCAAGCAACTTGATTGGACCAAGCACGCAGGTGCTCTAATACCCCTGGCGCTTGACTAATCAGGCCTCCCTTGTCCTTATACGGTCAGCACAGCAAGAAACCCCTCCCAACTCTTCAGGGGGTGTCTTTCCATATCAATGATGAATTCAGGTGATGACAAAGATTGCAAATATTACCCAACTCTTCATTTTTTCCCCTGTGTTATCAATCATAGGGATTGTTGCTATTGTCTCAAAATTGCTCTGAGTGTTTTCAATTGTTAGATTATTATTCTTTCTTTCCTTCTTTCCTCCAAGCTGTGTTGGATGAAACCAATTATCTAGACCCATTTCAAACCAGCTTTAGGACAGGCTTTGGGGTTGAGACTGCCATGGTTGCCTTGACTGACCATCTGCGTCTGAGCATCGACAGGGGTAGTGTGACCCTGTTGGTGCTCCTAGACCTCTCAGCAGCTTTTGACACGATAGACCACGGCATCCTCTTGGACTGTCTGAGGAGGTTAGGTATCAGGGGCACTGCACTGCAGTGGTTCCGGTCCTTCCTCTCAGGCAGGTCCCAGAGGGTACTGCTCAGGGACAGTTGCTCCAGTAATAGGGAGCTCACTTGTGGGATCTTGTCCCCAATGTTATTTAACATCTATATGAAGCCTCTGGGTGAGATT
>JAIPUX010001232.1:119737733-119769020 GCA_020142125.1 Phrynosoma platyrhinos
GCACTCTACATGGGGCTACCCTTGTGCTTGGTTCAGAAACTACAGTTGATTCAAAATATGACAGCCAGGTTTTGTATCTGGAACATCTAGGAGGGACCACATCACTCTGGTTTTGAAGTCCCTCCACTGGCTGCCTATTGGTTTCCGGGCCCAGTACAAGGTGTTGGCTATCACCTTTAAAGCCCTAAATGGTTTGGGTCCAAGCTATATCAGAGACCACCTCCTCCCATATAATCCTCCTCACACATTCCAGTCCTCTGGGAGGAAATTGCTGGAGCCTCAAAAATCGAGGCTCTCGGTTACCTCCCAGAAGACTTTCTCTATTGTCGCCCCCAGGCTCTGGAACACCCTGCCAGATGAGATCCATCAGTTAACATCTTTGGACAGTTTTAAAAAGGCTGTCAAAATGGATCTCTTCAGGCAGGCCTTTCTTGACTAAATACCCCAGCCTCAGGTCCGCCCCCTCCTCAGCAGAACCTCTAGAACCCCTGTTTTCTTGGAAGAAAGTCTCAGGGGTTATTATGATTGCATTGTATTAATTTTAATTTCTGTTTTTATATTGCTAATTGGTTTTAATTATAATGTGGTTTAATAACGTTTTAAAGGGGGGAGGGAAAATGTTGTTTTACATTGTATGCTAATTTTTATAATGTAAGCTGCCCGGATTGGACTACCAATGGGCAGTATAAAAATAAATTATTATTATTATTATTATTATTATTATTATTATTATTATTATTATTATTATATTATTTCTTCTGTTATATTGTTAGCCATTTTGAGGCTTCCCCTCATTAAATAGAAAAGAGAGATAAAAGTATTGATAAAGGTAATGGCTATAAAATGGCATGGGACCTGCTTGAACAAGCCCCCTGAATCCAATGATTTGGAATTGATAGCTGGTTGATGAACTACTACCACAAGGAAACCACTAGAAATAGATCCCATTTGGTATTTATTCTGTAATGGCATAGGTATAGGCTCATGATGCATGGATTGCTCCCAACATATGTAGATGTTCATATCAGACACCCTTGAGAACTTAGAATCTGATTAAGATGTCTACAGTCTATGAAATTGCCAAATAAAACAAGTTGCATTAAAGGTGTCACTGGACATGCCATTGTTGCTGCTGCAACTGTGACACACTAACATAGTTACTCCTCCTCCTCTCCTTAAAGAGTTTACTGTCCCTATATACTTCCCTCATTCTTCATTGACTGTCACAAAGAGGAGTCTACTTCTGTTTGGATGAATGCACTAAGATTCCCCATTCAGACCCACATGACATATAAAGAACTAAGGTTGCAAATGGCTAGGAAAATCACCATGGAAAGACAGAGCTACCATGCATTGTCTCACTTCTCACTTTATGTGAGGGATGGATAAATATGGTTCATGGGTTGCATGTTGCACTCCATTTGTTCAGGTTTTGTATGATTAGAGACCATTCATGACAAGAAAGAAAGAAAAAAAGAAAGAAAGAAAGAACTCCTCTTGTAAGCTACAAGAGTAGCAATTCTCTAAAGAAGCAATGGGGACAGACTTGGTTTAGTGAGAATTAGCAGTTTGTACAGTTGCCCCTCCATTTTCACAGACTTTGGATCCACGTCCCTCACTTATGCATGAGAGACAAATGGTGGGGCATACAATGGGGCATGCCCTCATGGTGCACACCCACATACCCCCCCACTGCCCCCACCTCCATTCAAGCCTATGGGACTTGAATATGTGTGGGTTTCCATTTTCATGGAGAGAACCAGAAGGAATCCTCCGCAAAAACAGAGGGGCAACTGTAGTTATTTTTAAAGAGATAAAACTGGAAAACAACTTCCAATACCTTTCATTTTTAAAGTTTAATGAATTCTGAAAGAGTAATGCCCACACCTGGTGTTGGAGCAGAGGAATGTCCCCTGAACCCAATGAAGTTGTCTTCCTTGGTCTATGTTTTGGGTTTCATGTTGGCAGAAAGTTGGGATATAAATCAATTCATTAAATATTCAGCCTGAAAATACAGTTGGATTAATGTCATATTAAGAAGTACAAAAGAAAAAGTGAATGTGAGTATCCATTATACTCATATAAACACAACAAATTTCTGCAAACACAATTTTTTAATTTTTGGTACAATTAGTTTCTTTTCCATAGAATGCCTGAACCAAGATGAAGATACGTGTTGGTGAACAAAACAAATACATAGCTTCAAGACTTGTGTCAGATAATACAGTACCCATCTAGTCGACCTGTCTCTGAGAAAAGTAATTTGAATGTATATTTTAACAAGCACATAATACTGATTCTTTTCTTTTTTATAAAGCATAACTTAATTGTATAACTTCATATAATAATTTTTGTACCAGCAGTAGTAAAAATCATGTACTACTCAATATGCACTGAATGATAGAGATGATGGGGTAGTTTCTCTTAAGAAATCTTGGAGAAAATTGTATTTCTACTTACTGGGAGGAGAACATTTGTGTCAGGTTTGGTACTGGGGAAATAAGGGAGAAGGTAGTCCTCTTTCAAGCATGTGATATAGTTGGAAACCCAGACAGTCAACAGCACCCTTTTGGGTCAAGGTTGAAACTTTTGATGGTGATCATATTCTTCAGTATGATTCACTGCCAAGATATCCAGTAGCCTTCAAGGCTTCTACCTGCCTTCACCACTACACCTACATTCTATGAACATTTTTTTTATTTTGCACAAAAAAAGTGCACAATACAACAACATTTTACCAAGAGTTTAAGGGGAGGAGAAAGCACTAATTAAATCTCATGGGTGTAACTTTAATAGTCTCTTATGGATAGAATAAGGAGTCTTTCAGCATCATAAATAATGAAGATTTATTGTGGCTAAATTTTTCTTCTGGACTAGAACACATATTAATGAATAAACAGGAAAATAGTAGAGCCCAAATCTCCACTCTACCATGGAAACTCAGTGAGTGGCATTGAGGAAGTTACACTCTTGCCTTCAAAGGAAAAACCCCTCTAATCAATACTCACCAAGAAACCCCCATAGTTGTTGTTGTTGTTGTTGTTGTTGTTGTTAGTTGCCCTAAAGTCAGTTCTGACTCATGGCGACCCTGTAGATGAGACATCTCCAGGAATCCTTATCTTCCACTGCCTTGCCCAGGTCCTGCAAGCCCTTCCCCATAATCCCCCTGTTGAGTCTATCCATATGGTTTGTGGTCTTCTTCTCTTACTTCTACCCTCTACCTTTCCTAGCATTACTGTTTCTTCTAGTGATCCTTGCCTTCTCATTATGTGGCCAAAGTACAATGGTCTCAACTTGATCATCTTTGGGCCTTTGCAGACTACCAGAAACAGTGCAAATTTGGTCCACTTTAACCGCCCTGATTCAGTGCTAGGGAATCATGGGAACTGTAGTTTATTGTGGCACCAGAGCTCTCTGACAGAGAAGGCTGAATGTCTCAGAAAAAATACAATTCCCATGGTTCCCTAGCCAAGGCAGTTAAAGTGGATTCAATTTGCACTATTTCTAGCAGTCTACAAAGGCCCTTTGTTTCCAAGGAAAGCCCTGGTCTGACCTGTTCAAGAACCCATTTGTTTGTCTTCTTGGCTGTTCATGGTATCCTAAGTACTCTTCTCCAGCACCACATTCAAATGAGTTGATTTTCTGTCTGCTTCCTTCACTGTCCAGCTCTCGCATCCATACATGTTATTTGGGAATACAATAGCCTGAACGTTTCCGACTATAGTGCTCAATTGTATGTATTTGCTCTTCAGTATCTTTTCCAGTTCTTTCATATCTGCCTTCCCCATTCCTAGTCTTCTTCTAATTTCTTGACTGCAGTCTCCATTCTGATCAATGTTTGATCCTAGATATCAGAATTCTGTCCCTATAGACTTCCCTTTATTTCTCTGCATTTGTCATTGTATTAGGTTCTCCTTATCCCTGCATGTCATATGTTGTGTTCATACTTCTGGCTTTGTTCCTATCTTCCTTTGCTTTTGCTTTTCTTCTTTCATTTATTGCATAAAGTGTTTCATATGTCATCCATTGTTTTTTATCTTTCTTTTTGGCCACTGTTAGTGTTTTCTTGCATTCGTCCTTAATTATGTCTTTGACTTCTGTCCACAGTTCTTCATATTCCTGGTCAATTATACTCAATAGTTCAAATCTGTTTCTTACATTGTCCTTGAATTTATCTGAATTGTTATTTAGATCACATTTTGGATTTTGGATATGAATTCTTCCTATGAGATATTCAAAGGCAGTTGCATTTTGAAATGGCACCATTTTGGGATGATTTTGTGTAGAACTTTCTTTTCTCCTTTATACAAATCAGATTCATTTCAAGTCTCTTACACTCTCATGTCACTTTAGCTAAAATTACAATGGAATCCTGTACATGTCCATATCTTTCTTTTTTTAAAAAAAGTCCCATTGATCTAGGATTAGTCGTAACCATGTTGTGATATCACCTTGAGCCCATCTCCATGTCATTAGATACATATGAAAGGGATAAGGCAGGGCAATTCATATCACATCAACATATTATCGATAAGAGCAAGTGACTATCCAAATTTGGTAGTGTAAAAATATTGTTTCCTAGTGTTGTTTGTTATGTGTTTTGTGTTATTTGATGGAAATAAAATGCCAGTCAATGTGTAGTTATAAGAAGATGTTAGCCTATTTCCTTTTCTCTGTGTTCTTTCTCAAACACTATCTTTATTGACTATTAGATAGCAAGTCTTGCTATTCCTTTTCTGAGATTACTTCCTGAACATTTAATTCAGTTTGGTTCAGTATAGTGTGTTTCAAAAGAGTAAAAATGTTATTGGAAGAAACTATACTGTGAAATAAACTAAACAAAGAATAGAACCATGGGTTTAGCAAACCAATCAGATAGCAAAAGTATCCTGGACTGAAACACAATCTTGTACTGTTGTTTGACAATAAGAATTTCATCTGTCAGAGAGAAACCATTTGTAAGGCAGAGATAGATTGTCAGGAAAGACAGAAAAGTAAGATCAGTAAGAGAGCCAATAAAATGATGGCTGAAGAATACCAGGAGGATTAGTATTATAGTGATTTTTGAACTGCTAGATAGAAAAGGAGAAGAAAAATGCAATATTTTGAGAGAGAAACTTCCGTACATATTAAAACTAACAAAAATGGAAAAATCAGAAGCCAAGGAAAGATTACTAGTATCAGGCTATATAATAGCAGACACATAATAGCTTCCAAATCGAAACCACTTTTTCTATAGCAGGTTTAGCACACTCACATTTTGTAACTGCTATTTACAGAAAGCAGAAGTATTATGATGAAGCATACTTAGAGGGTTTACAAGCAATGTTAGACCAATAAGCAGAGTAGAGAAATGAGAAAGGCACTCAGAAATGTGCAGTATAGATGAGTCATATGAACAATGGGTGGGAAGAGTACTGTTTGGAAGTCAATGACACTTAGGAAAAATCAGCTTTGGAAAGCCATATTTTCTCAAACCATGTTTCTCTGAGTAGAATACAAAAATTAAAATGATTTATGGGAATACATTTCAAGATCTCATCCTCTTCCTCTGCCCTCCTCCTCCTCCTCCTCTTCTTCTTTTTCTGTGATTGAGGCAGCAATGAAGTATATGTAGAAGACAAAGGAGTGGCAAATATAAATCTAATCCTGTTACCAGTCAAAATACTTTCTTCATGTCTTATGTTTCTTAGTAGACTGCAGACTACAAACAATGAGAGGGCTAAAAATGGAAATGCTCTGTAGACCACAAACAATGAGACAGCAACATATGGAAGATAACATTGTCTGCACTCTCTTTAAAAATGAAGCAGTGTAATTCTGGTTCACATATGGAAAGATAATCTCCTCTTCATTGCCCTGCCATGTTTGGTACATGTTTGGGATCAAAGTGGCTTTGTGCTCCACCCACAAGGAGAGAAAACACCAGGCATTATGACAGTCAACATTATGACACATCTGGCATCAGGGTGGATCCTAGCGGGGTAATATAAGCCCATCGTCCATGGCATCAGCTTCTTTTTGTTTCATAAAACTCTGGCTCACATTCAGCCTACCTAAGGTTCAGCTTTGTCTTTGGCTCATTGCTTGAGAACTAGGTTGGAATTTTTGGCTTGCTTCACCTGATTTGCAAATTTTAGAAAAGGTGGCAGGGATATTTTGGTCCATTTTACTGAAACCCTCATAGCACTTAGAGATTGGCTTTGGTAGTACAAATAATAATTTAGTCATATGGGATGGATAGTGCAGAAACTAGGGGATAAGCCAGTGAGCAGTGGGCCCATTTTGGTTAAAAGGCTGTTCCCTGAATTGCATCTAGGGTTGGGGGGGCTCAGGTGTTGGGATAGAAATGACTTTTTGGGGAAGGCCCAGAGTGGGCTGCCTGCAAAATCATGGGGTCTGGGATGAGCATTGCCTGGAGAGTCTCATTGGTTAAGAATGACTAGTTATCTGATATCAGATATAAAGGATATGTGATGGCATTAGTGTTTGGGTGCTTCATATGGCAATTATCAAATACATTTGGAAAGTATCCCTTCGTTGACAAGTCTTCACTGTAAGTCTGGATTTCCATGTTAGATAAATGTGGTCCTAGTTTACTGCACCTATGTCTTGCTTCTTTCTTTCTGTGGGTTCACAACAAGTAGCTATGAAACATCTAAAATAGTGAGGTGAATCAGAAGAAAAAATACATTGGTGGTTGAACATTTTGATAAGAACTTCTCAAAATTCACAAATTTTATAAATTCAGGGAAAGAATTTAATATAACAGTTTCACTTTTTCAGGGGGAAAACAATTGAATGTTGGAAAAAGCAAAGCTATAAGATTTGCTCATGTAGGTGAAAGGCTTTAGGTGCTGTGTGCTTAGCTTAAAAGATAAACACTAGGTGTTGAAAAGTCTGATTTTACTATGTATCCAGCCATGTTTATTGTGCTGAATTAGAATTGCTTTCACTTCTTGGGCCCAGTCATGGGAAGCCTATAACTCCTTTGCAGAAACAGGTCTACTAGCTGTCAGTTTACTTCTATTCATGAATCAAAGTGCTGGTTATGATCTATAAAGCCCTAAAAAGGTTTAAATCAGACTTCTTAAAAGACCATATATATATATATATATATATATATATATATATATATATATGAACATGCCAGAGTCTTAAGATCCTCAAACAGAGCCTTAAATCCTTTCTCTTGGCCCCACCACCATCACAGGCTCATAGTTGAAAATATGGGATAAAGCCTATTTAGTGGTTGCTCCCACCTTATGTGATTCCCTTCCATGACAAGCTAGGCTGGGCCCCTCCCTGCTCTCCTTTTACTGGCAGGAGAACACCTTCCTACATAAGCCAGCTTTTAATGGCTAATTGTTTTCAGGGAACTGTATTATTGGGATGGCATTAGTATTTTTTTATTTTATTGTTTGTGAGCTGCCTTGGGTCTCATACCAGTAGAAATGTTCCCGATAACTGCAATAAATAAATAAATTCTGACAGATAGATCAAGTTTAAGAGCTACCTGGGAGAGTGATGGTACATGATTTTCTCCATACCAGAAACAATTGGTCCCTGAGCCCTACAGCAAAGCTGCTGCAGGAGAAAGGACCTCTTTACTGGCCTACATGAACAGAGGCCAGAGAGTAACAACATGTACCACATGATAGGGGGCAACTGCAAAGGCTATTTAAGCCTGTTGCCCCATATAGTGTCAGCTCTTCACATTTTGTGACCCAACCACCTGCCCTCAGTGCAGTGTGAGCTTTGCTGGTCATCTAGGGCCTGGGTAGCATTCCCCCCCCCCATTACCTGGGTTTTTCCACATACCTTATACTGTATATGTTAGGAATTGAACAAATGCCTCAGGGTGGTGTCAGTAAATAGGTTTCCCTTGGCAAGTAGTTGAGCGAGAAGATTTTTAGATCATTGTACACCTTGGCACCCAATTGTAGTAGAGGGTTGGTCTCTGGAACTGCCTCCATGGGGTAAGCAACTGGGGTGTGTGGGAAAGAGACTACCTTTGGGGCTGATCTGGGGTTTACTCCCTCATACAAAGTTTAGTGACTTGGGAAGGAGATCTTCAGTTTTTGGCCTTCCAAAGATGACTGGCCAAGGTAGGAACCAATCCCTTTTGGATTTCCCTTAGGGTATGGTATTTTGCCCAAGGGATAGCTGGGAAGGTGTTGTAGGTTGAATCTGGACTACATCTGGATCTGCACCAGATTGCTCCTTCCTTGTTTATCCATTGGCTTACTTCAGGCCTCAAACAATGAAATGGGTCTTTTAGGACAATAAAATGGCCCTTGTTTAATCCACTTATTTGTGTCTAGTCTCATTATTTCAAGGTTGGTCAACAACTATACTTGTTTAACAAATTCAGAAAGGAGATATCTTTACTTGGTTCTTTTTTATATATAAGTTACCAAAATTCACAGATTCCTTTACAAACTTCAACAAAAAGAATGAGATTTCTTTAATTTGTGTGTGTAAGAATGAATGAAAGAATGAGTAGCAGATTTGTTCATCCCTAAAAGGAACCACACTTTCATCTATTTTAATTTTGATCTCACAATCTGCAAAAACACTTGCCAAACAAAGTAATGTGCCATATGTCAAACAAAAATGCTTTTTCACCATTACACACCATTTTATAAGAAGATCATTAATTAAGGTGTAGTTAAAAATAAGAAATACCTTTTACAGAAAATTACGACTCTGGATCTCTCCTCAAGAGGCATTTCTACAAAGAAGTAAATGAGAAAATCAACAATGGATTAGATATTGTGACATCTTGGTGCAAGGAGGGAACAAGGAAAAAAAATAAAGAATACAAATTGAAGACAAAGGAACAACTCATATTAGAAGGAATTATTAATAACTGGTTTATGTACATGCAATTAAATGAGAGATTCAAAACAGATAAGTAAACAGAAGGATTTGAAGAAAACAAAACAGATAGATCAAATTGTTGAAGATAAAGGAGGACATCATATAGGAAAATCCTACAAGATGCTAAAAGAAAGAAATTTAGAACATGAAACAATAAAACATGTTATGATTAAATGGTCTGAAGATATAGGTAAAAACATTGAGATAAATAAGTGGAAAAAGTCATGGCAGAATACAAATACATTTACTTTATGTCAAAATTTTAAAGAAAACGATCTAAAAATAATGCACTGATAATACTTATCACTATATATACTCAATTAAATATATAAAACAGGAAATACACAGTGCTGGAAATGCCAAGAACTTTCAGGAAATCTTTATCAAATGTGGTGGAAATGTAAAGCAGCTAAGAGATACTGGGAAAAATCATAAAATAATGGTAGAAACATTGAAAATAAGATACCATTCAATCCAGAATTTTTCTTGATGAATATAGAGACTGACAATGAAAAGAGAGCAGTAAAAAAATAAAATAGACATATACTCCTGTATATGGTCTCTAATGTCAGAATATTTTATGCCAAATATTGGAGAAAAGAGGAAACACCAATCATCGAAGAATGGCTAATAAAACTAAAAGAAACAAAGGATATGGACATTTTAATGGCAATGGTTCAGAATAAACCAGTGGAAAAGACAGATGGAGAATGGCAGAAGATTAAAAAAATGGCATAAATAAATTAATGCAAAAAACAAAAAAGCTAAAGTGTATTGTAAATATAGTAATATATCAATGGAAACTAGAAATATATTATTTTCAGTTATATAAAAAACTCAAAAATAATAAATGTGGACAAGACAACCAGGAAAAGAGAAATAGTAACTTTAGAAGATGTAACAAAGAAGGAGATATAGTAGTCATCAGGGGAAAATATGAAAATTAATAGTTTTGATGCTATTGTACTTTGAAATGGCCTCTGGGCTATTCAATAAACTTTGATTGATTGATTGATTGAATTGAATTGAATGAAAATTAATAGAAACATTGTTGAAGATGGTAAAATTAAGGTGATTTTCAACTGGGAAGGAAATAACAATATTATTTTCACTAAGCAGAAAGTTGATGTTTGTTTATATTATATGTTGTGTGTAATTGTGTGTAACGAATATATTTAGTAACAAGCTAGAAAGCTTGGGGAGCATCTTTTTAGAGTGTATTTCTTAGGATCTTCCAAACTCTGGAAATTAAACTCTCAAAAGACTACTTTTCTAAGCTCTGGCAGAGTATGCAAATGCTTCAACTGAATGTGTGTAAGCTCCCTCCACTACTCAACATGTGAAAGACTGAGTTAAAACCTATAGAAGCTATATGTGTTTCTGCTGCCCTTTCCTCATATTCTTTGGATGTCTGGAAATTATTTTCTATGTCTGTACTATCTTCTATGTAACTAAGTACTTTTATAACTATAGGCCATAACATTAATATCCCACACGATGAAAATTATGATCAAAATTCTGCAGCATAGACTCCAATCATATAGAGAGAAGGAAATCCCAGAGGTACAAGCAGAGTTCAGAAAAGGAAGAGGCACAATGCAAACATACAATACTTAATGGAGTGAACCAAGGAATTCTAAAAGAAAATCAGCATGTGCTTTATAGACTAAAGCAAAGCCTTTGACTACTTAGATCATGAGAAGCTATGGAAAGCTCTTAAAGACATAGGAGTGTCACTACATTTGATAATCCTGATGAGAAATCTGTAATTAGGAAAAGAAGTCCTGTTGAGAAATCTGTACTAGTGTCAGAACAAAATATGGAAAAACAGAATGGCTCCCAATTGGTAAGGGTGTCTGGCAAGGCTGCATTCTATCACCCTGCCTGTTCAACTTTTATGCAGAAAATATGCAATTACTCAGAAGATGGAGAAATGAAGTTAGGAAGGAGGGAACATAAACAATCTAAGACATACAAATGACACTGTACTACTAGTGGAAAATATCATAGACTTAAACAATTACTAAGGAAGAAATAAAGTGTTACTAATGTCAAGGAAGAAAGTGAGAAAGCAGGATTACTGCTGATCATAAAGAAAACAAAAATAATGACCACAAATTCCACCAAGAGGATGAGGAAATTGAAATAGTTAATGACTTTTCATTATCTAGGATCAAACGTTGATTAAAACAGAGACTGCAGTCAATAAATAAGGAAAAGATTAAGAATGGAAGGGCAGTCATGAAGAAACTAGACAAAATCCTAAACTGTAAAGATATACAACTGAATACTAAAGTTAGAATCATCCAAACCATTGTATTTCCATCACAATGTATGGATGAGAGAGCTGGACAGTGAAGAAAGCCAGCAGAAAGAAAATCAACTTATTTGAGATGTGATGCTAGAGAAGAGTGCTTAGGATAACATGGATGGCCAAAAAGACAAACAAATTGGTCTTAGACATGAGAGCAGAACACATTTTCACTTCTCCTTCCCTTGTTTTCAGTTGGAAAACCTAGGGTCCATTTTCCGTTTATTCATTCATATTGCATGTATCCTCCAGTGAGACTCTTGATCTCTGACCCTTACAAGCAATCCTGAACAGCAACCCTGACAATTAGGTCAGGCTCAGATTAATAGGTTCAAAGCCAATTTCAGGATTCAATTGGGATTTGAACCTGGAACCCTGTCGCCAAGATGATTTTGTAATATCCCCACTAAGGTGTGTGTGTGTGTGAATACTCCTAAGCTAAAGCCTATAGTCCAAAACAGGCAGGCAGGAAAGAACAGCTTCTGGAAGCTTCAGGGGCAGGGCGTGCAGATGACACATGCCCCCAGAGAAGCCAGAAGCCTCTCTGTAGTGGCCTATGGTACCCCAAAGTTGGCCAAAAAAAGGAGCACTGAAAAAGCATTCCTTGCCATCAGCCCATTGAGGGTCAAGGCAGTGGCTGGCTCTGGGACCATGGCATCTGGTTGCCGTGGTCCCAGCTGATCGGTGGCTGATCAAAGCTAGAGCAGTCAATCTGCTTCACCCCTTAGTTAACAAAATGGTACAAAATTCTGAGACAAACTAAGGCCCAAAGCAGATGGGCAAAATAAAGTGGCTTCCAACTCCTTTGGGGGTGGTGTGTAGGCAGCCTCAGGCAGCCAGAAAAAGGAATGGAAAAAGTACACTCTTTGCTTGTGGCCTGTTTGGGATTGTGGTCCATTTCAGTGCAGAATGGCTGGTCGCCTTAGCCTCACACTGATTGGGGGCTGTTTGGGACTAGAGCAGCTAGAAGCCACTCCTAGCTGCCAGTCTGCTTCATCCCAATCACTCTGAAATTTGTAAATTGGGTTAGGAGCTGGTAAGCAAAGCTGTAGGGTCTTGCTTTCTTTCCAAACTACAAAAAGAGTCCCTAGTATCAAGGAGAGCAGCCATAAGTGATCTGCTTGCTGGGTGAGAGACAAATGCTTCTAACATTTAGCTCTGTTTTCTAGAAGAAGCTTTCCCACTCTTTTCCTGGAAGATGCTTTCTGAAATATTACTGTCAAAGCTTTGGCTCCAATTAAGCTGAAACCCAACATATTTTCTTAAACCCCTGGTTCTGGCCAATAAAGAACCTTGATTAGGTTGCAGTGATCTATTTGCTGCTCCAACTAGAATTATAATGTTTCCCCACTCATTCTAGGGAAAGTCTATCAAGATTCAAGAGATATATCCACCACCTCTAAAATGCCCCCTTTTTCCTCTGTTGTGTTAATATGTGTATGTGGCTTCTAGAAAGATCCACATTCCTCCACAAATGGATGCTTGTGAACCTTTCTGTCTTCCCTGCTCCTCCTATTTTCATCCTCTAATCCCTTGATCGTTTACCCACCTACCTATAAGCAACTTTAATCAAGCCCTTTGAAGCTGTTTTGTGTGTATTCTTATTTATATTAATAGTTTCTATCCTGATGCAACTGTATTATATTAAATAGTTTTAATAATAATAATAATAATAATAATAATAATAATAATAATAATAATTTGCTTGTTCTTTACAAATATCTACAATAACATTTGATATTTGGTGCATAGTTATAAATACTCTTGTATCTCATATGTTCAAGTAAAATTTCCCTTTTTGAAATGCATAGATATGGGTTATTGGGTCCAACCTGTCTAAAACCTATTAATGCCAGTGAAAAACTCATGTTTGCAGACTCAGATCATGTATGTGTTATACATATGCTCTAAGTGGATAACTGGTAACATCACCCAAATCCCAGCTCAGCACTACATACACTGGTTCTCATGTTAGTGCAAGGAAGTTTAGTTGTTATGTCAAAGCAAAATGTTGTTCAGATTGTTTTCTAACTAAATTAGATATTGCAGAATTAGTCTGTTTATTACCCTTCACCATTCACATAGAAGAGAGTTCAACAAATACAGGAAAATAAAGCTGCTATTAAAATCAACTGATTCAGCTATCCCCATGGTAAGCACAATAGAGCTATTTCTTTAGGTTACTGAAAAGGTCATTCATTGTTTAGAGAATATTAAGATAAAAATTGTGTGGGGGAAGTACTGAATATGTTTCAAACAGGTAAAAAAAAGTTTATTTCTTCTTTTTTATCTGTTTGAAATATATTCACTTTAAGAGTTCTCTAATCTGTTTGTCACAGATTTAATGATAACATCCATTACTGAACATATTTCATACTCAAGTGTTTCTGAAGATAAAGGCATATAGATTTTTTTTTAAAGTCACACATATGCACAATTTAAGTAAGTGCATTAAAATCTGATCTTGATAAGTATATGAATAGTCCCATTAAAGTTAGCTGGACATATATGGGTTTATGTCATAGATGTTATATGTTGCTGGCTTTTTGACTGTGAGGGGGGGAAATAAATTGTACATTTACTAAAAGGAGCAGAATGTGCATCTAGACAGTTCTGAGGAATTCCCCTTTCTCTTGCACCATTGCCAGCCCTAGTTATTAAGAACATTCAAGCGTATAGCAAGTTCATTAGCCTGGAGGATTTGCTATAGGGAGGTTGTGTCAGGAAGTCTACTGCTGGGAAACCAGTTTCATACCCCTAAATCTGGACCAGGCCCAATGGTTTAAAACCTGTTAGCCTCAACCTGAGAAGACCCATTACTTAACAGGAAATCGGCATGCCAACACTTATACAAGTTCCAGTGATTCAGTGGGCCATCTCTATTTAGGACTAACAACTGAATTTAGACCAGTGTTATTGCAACTGTGAAGACAAAAAAAAATCTATTCCAAAATGTTTCCTACATACAGTTCATAACAGTATGGAAAAGGAGGTATCTGAATGTTGTGTTGTGGTGGAGATATGAGAGGCTCTTACATTCATATGTGCCGGCACTGTCCTTGAATGTTCCAGTTTTGACATAAAACAATTTCTTGAAATAGAGACAATCCCCAACCCATTTACAGAATTGTCTCCTGCTATGTGTCTTAATTATTGCACAAAGCTGGAGAGGTCAAACAGCTCTGTTAATTTTACAATGGAGGGACATGCTATGTTCCATTACATTTATAGAAAAACTCACATCATGTGTGTGTTCCTGGAGAAGTGATAGAGAATGCAGTAAAAATTGTTACACATAGTTTTTGTGGGTTTTTTCGGGCTGTGTGGCCATGTTCTGAAAGAGTTTCTTTCTGACGTTTCGCCAGCATCTGTGGCTAGCATCTTCAGATCTGTGGCTGTGGCTGGCATCTCTGAAGATGCTAGCCACAGATGCTGGTGAAACGTCAGAAAGAAACTCTTTCAGAACATGGCCACACAGCCTGAAAAAACCCACAAAAACTATGGATGCCGGCCATGAAAGCCTACAACTTCAAATTGTTACACAGTTTGGCATCCACCTATCTCTTTTGCTTATATCAACAGAGGTGTATTCAGTATAGCAAGGTTCATGCATACTCAAGCTTCTTATCCACAGATTCAAACATCCTTGGCTTGATTTTTAAAAACAAATTTAAAAAGAAAACATTAATGTTACCATTTATATAATGGATAGCATTTAATTATTGTATTTAATGGGAATTGGGCATTCACAAATCTTGGTATCCACAGGGAGTCCTGGAAGCAAAACACAGCAGATACCAAGGGCTCACTTGTGAATGATATTTTAAAAGATCTGTAATAATAATAATAATAATAATAATAATAATAATAATAATAATTTCTTTTTAAATTTTCTTTGAAAACATCACATATTACCAAATTTACACTTGAGCCACATGAAACTATGAACATGTAAATACATGTAGGATGTGTGTATGATATTGTAATTCAAAGGTATAATTTTAATTTTGCTAGTTGTTTATGGTACAACTATTTCCATTTTACTTAGCAATATACAGGAATTACAATTTATGAGTAAAATTAATACAGACACGTTAGTAAGGATTCTGTATGATGTAGTATGGGAGGAGGTCAATGGGAAGTGATACCATGAGTGACCACATGGGGTGACGCCAATCCTAGTGGCACTGCTGCTTCACAACATTCGCTGAGCTATGATTTGCCAGATCTAACCAGGCATGCCCAGCTTCTCTCTTCACAGTGTGATGGATAGTTGCTCACCTAGCATGAATACTAATTGCTCTGCTTATGAGATATGCCTCTCACTCTCTAAATAAGGAATAGGGCTGGATCCTCCTGTTGTCGTCAAATGTCCAGACTGAAGCTTCAGATGGTTCAGATGGAGGTTCATTCCTCCTTCACCTTCCTTAACCAGGCAAAAGGGAAGAGAAAGGAAGGGTTCTCACATAACATGTGCAAATATCCACTAAAAGTAGCCAGATTTGTTCATCATTTCTTTTGCCCTTTATGCAGATGAAAAAGGAGGGGTGCATGCAGGAATTGAATACTTACTATATCATGTCTGTGGTTGGAAACAACAGAAATCCCCATCATGGTAACTGCACCTGTGGGTCTTACAGATGGAGGCTTTATGGAGAGCATGAGACCTCTGTGGGCCAGATGACTAACATAAATTCTATTCAAATACTTACTTGGAATTTATTCAGACATTTTCCTGCACTCACAAAATATGTTAATCATGATCAGCCCTTGGTATCCACAGGGGATCCATTCTGGACCTCCCTCCCCCCATAGATACCCAAATCCATGGATGTTCAAATTTCAATTTCCCTAATGGCAGCATGTGCACACTGCTGCACCACCATTAGGGACAGCCAGGCAAAGCAAAGGGGTGGTGGCAGCAGTGTTTCCCCCTTCAGGACCCACAAGCCAGAGACAGTGAGGGGAAATCATGCCCCAGCACCACCTGGCCAGGCCCTGAGAAGGGGAAGAAAAGAGGGAGTGAAGCAAAGGCAGAGAAGGAGGGCCACAGAGCCCCAGCCTCATTCCCACCAGGGTCCCCTTTCTGAGCCACAAAACCCATCTGCCACCTCCAAGGAACCCTGAGGGGACCCCTGGCACTGCCTCTCACCCAGGACCACCACCCTCCAGGGCCTGGGGGTCTTGAGGGCTCCCCATCCTGTCCTCCCTCTCCAAGCCCCCCAGCCCTGCTGCACACCCACTCTCTGTGGGTCCTGTCCATCTGCCTGCCTGACCCTCGATGCCTTACCTCACCTTGCCTCATCTCTCCTCTTTGCCCTCTGAGTGCTTTGGGGGTGGGACATGGGATTGCCATCCGTAAATCCACAGATGGCAAGTCTGCAAATACCAAGGGTGGACTATACTTGCATTTTTAAATGTTTGAGTCAAATGTTTCTCTATTCTGATTTATTTCCCTTGAATGAAGTCAAGCTGAAATGAACTAATCATCTGCCAGGGCTGGAATATTACATTCTGAGGTATGAAGTCTATATGTTGTGTATTTTTGGGATTCAAGAATTCTGATATTGTTCCCTTTATTTGATTATTTACATTATGTTGTGTTATAAAGAAGAAAGAAAGAGTCTTGCACCCCTTTTAATAGTAGCAGATTTATGTTAGCATGAACTTTTGTGGATTACAAACCACTTCCTCTGATGTACTGATGGAATAAAGCAGTGGAACTTGTAGTGTAATTTAAGTTTTCTAAGGCTTTAGATTTGGTAAGGAAACAAAAATATTTAAATATCAAAAATACCAAAGCCAAGCCTGTTAGGACTTTACAACAGCAGAGTAGCAGAAATGTACTTTTGTCTAACTATACTTTCCTAAGTACTGAGGCTGACTGACTGTTATTGTTGTTAACTGCCTTTGTGTTGGTTTCGACCTATGGCGACCCTATGGATGAGACATCTCCAGGCCCCCTTGTCTTCTACTGCTGTGCCCAGCTCCTGCAAACTCATATTTATGGTCTCTTTAATAAAGTCAATCCATCTAGCATTTGGCCTTCCTAACTTTCTGCTTCTCTCCACCTTTCTTAACATTATTGTCTTTTCCAATGATTCATATCTTCTCATGATGTGTCCAAAGTATGACAGTCTAAGTCTTGTCATCTTGGCTTTTAGGGATATTTCTGGCTTGATCTGTTCTAGGTCCCATTTGTTTGTTCTTTTGGCTGTCCATGGAATCTTCAGCACTCTTCTCCAGCACCACATCTCAAGTACATTGATTTTCCTCCTATGTTCTTCTTTGACTGTCCCACTCTCACATCCATACATGGTAATAGGGAATACGATGGCTTGTATGATTCTGACTTTTGTCTTGAGTTGTATGTCTTTGCATTTTAGGACCTTTTATATTTGTTTCACAGCCACCTCCCCATTCTTAATCTTCTCCTGATTTCCTGGCTGCAGTACCCATTCTGATCAATGTTTGATCCCAGATATGAGAACACTTTTACTATTTCTATTTCCTTATTGTCTAGTTTGATTGTGTGTAAGTTCTCTGTGGTCATTTTTCACTTTCTGTTCAACAGTAAGGCCGCATTTGCACTTTCTTCTTTGATCTTCCTTAGAAGGTTTTCCAGTCTGTGAGGTTTTTTGCTAATATTATGGTGTCATCAGCATATCTCAGATTGTTGATATTTCTTCCTCCTATTTTCACTCCTCCCTCTTCCATGTCCAGCCTGCTTTCCTTACAATATGTTCTGCATATAAGTTGAATAGGTAGGGTAATAGATACGACCTTGTCTGACTCCTTTGCCAATTGGGAATCATTCTGTTTCTCCATGTTCTGTTCTGACAGTAGCCTCTTGTCCTGAGTACAGATTCCACATTAGGCTTATCAGATGTGTTGGCATTCCCATGTCTTTAAAGGTGTTCTATAGCCTTTCATGATCTATGCAGTCAAAGGCTTTGCTATAATCTATAAAGCACATGCTGATTTTCTTTTGGAACTCCCTGCTACACTCCATTAGTCATTGTATATTTGCAATATGTTTCCTGGTGCCTCTTCCTTTCCTGAACCCTGCTTGGACCTCTACGATTTCTCTTTCCATGTATGGTTGGAGTCTATGTTTCAAAATTTTGAGCATGATTTTGCTTGCATGGGAGAGCAGTGCTATGGTCCTATAGTTGCTTCAGTCTCTTGTGTCTCCCTTTTTGTGGATCGAAAGGGGTGGATTAAGGATAGCACCGTAGGTTCAGATTGTACGTTAATGGTATCGAGCATCCTGGTATGCGGGTCTGAGATCCCAAGAGAAATTTAAAAAATATCAGATGCATGGCAAACCAGTTATGCTGGCATGGGTATGAATGGAATTAACCCATTTACTAGAGGCCTCTTAAAGGGGAACATATGGTGGGTTGGAATAGATGTCCCTGAAACTACAACCAGAGGCCTTGGAAAAAGCCTATGAGTGATGCAACCTCAATTGATGGGCCTGAAGCTAGTAATGGAGTACCTTATGATGGCGGGTTGCTGGTTTCTCTTGAGATGCGTGATACTATAATAGAAGGTAGGTTATTCGAGTATCACTGCCAGGGGAATAGGTTAAGGCAATAGTCAGGTGGCAATATTCGTGTTGAGGTCCAGTTATGCACAACTATAATGTAATGTATTATGTACGATAATAATAATTATTATTGTATGAATATTCATATTGAAATTATTGAGATATTGATTAATAATATTCGTTTTGGGTAAAAGTATTTGTTTATTTGACTTTTAAATATTTGTGGGGAAAATAGATGAATGCACGATATACATAATATGTATTGGGTAATAATAAAGTAATATGTACTGTAAAATACTCGTGGGGAAAATATTGATTGCTTCCAATCTATTGGCCATCATTTTGTTTTCCAAATCTGTTGACATATGTAGGTTAGCACTAGAGTTGACTCTCTCAGTGTGGATTGCAGCAGCTCAATTGGAATATCATCTGTTCCTGGTGATTTGTTTTTTGCTATTTCTGTTTTTGCAGTTTCCACCTCACTTTTTAGAATTGGAGGTTCATCTTAATATGGCTCTTCATTCCATGTGTCCTTCATTTGTTCATCTCTTTTGTAGAGTTCTTCTGTGTATTGCATCCAACGTCTTTTTATTCCTTTCTAGTCTTCAATTATGTTATTTTTAGTGTTGTAGAGTGTCCCAGAACTTGGTTTGACTTTCCCTTGATTTCTTAAATCTTGTGGAATAGGTCTCTCATTCTTCCCTTTTTGTTGTTGTCTTCTATTTCTCCATATTTGTCATAATAATTTTCCTTATCTTTGTGCACTAGCCATTGTACTGTTGCAGTTTATTCCTATCTCCTTTTTGTTTTGTTTCTCTTCTTTCCTTTATTGCTTGTAGCATTTTATCTGTCATCCATGGTTTCTTCACTTTCCTTTTGCTTGTTGGAAGTACCTTTATGCATTCTTTTATTATGTCCCTGTCTTCAGACCAAAGCTCTTCTGGTTCAGGAGCTATTATACTTAGTACTGCAAATCTGTTCCTTATATTGTAAATGAATTCTGTGGAAATGTTGTTTAAATTGTATTTTGGTATGATGACTGGTTTTGTTCTCTTCTTGAGTTTTACTTTTATTTTTGAAATGAGTAGATAGTGACCTGTGCCACAATTAGCAACTAGTCTAGTCTTGGCCACCAGTATGGGGCTTTGCCATCTTTTACTTCCAATTATGTAATCTGTTTGGTTTTTGTGTTGGCCATCTGGTGATGTTCATTTGTATGAAAAAATCTGTTTACAATGAATAGGTTGTTGGCTTATAACTTGTAGTTCAGAACAAAAGTTTACTAATGGCTTTAATTTATATTTAGATAGAAGGCAATATCCTAATCTAGCTAGTGAACAGGTAGAAAAGAAATCTTTATCTTACCATCTTTCAAAAGAGAGTTGAGAGAGCAGGAAGATGGGAACAACTCAGTTGTAAATCTTGAGAGATAATGTCTGTTATTCCCAAAGAGGGACTGACTTAAGTCACATGGCTAGTTTGAATGAGGGGGAAGGAATTTGCATGCAGGAAAACCCTCTCTCTAAGAAGGGGAAAAGAGAATGCAAAAATTTTCCAACAGAACTTCACTTGTAAATTTGCTTATATATACTCAATATTTTTTCAATGCTCTGCAGCAGAAATCCTGTTGAACAAACATCCAGGGGTAGCCATGTGGGCCATATAGCAATTCCAGTAACAACAAAGATCTACCAAACAGTGATACTTTTATTGGGTCAACCAATTTTGATGGATTTTTGTTACAGATATCTTGTTGGTTAGTCCCAAATAGAGTATATTCACACAATCAATTGTTGAATGGTGAGTCAAGATGTTGGTAAATCTCCTTGATTCAATGGATCTACTCTAGTCAGAAGTGACACAGGATTTAACCAATGATTATTAAATGGCTACTGTTAAGAAAATCACTTTACAAATTTCATTTCCCCTCATTCTACACCTCCATCCAAGAATATCTACCAATATCTGTCACACATTTAAGGAAGTGGCCTTGAGTCCTCAAAAATTTATGTTTAATCATAGAATCTTAGAATCATAAAGTTGGAAGATACCACAAGGGCTATCCAGTCCAACCTCCTGCCATGTGGGAACTCACAATTAAAGCACCCCTGCCAGATGGCCATCCAGCCTATGTTTAAAGACCTCTAAAGAAGGAGACTCCACCACTCTCTGAGGGAGTGTGTCCCATTGTTGAACAACTCTTACTGTCAGGAAGTACCTCCTAATTTTTTAAGTGGAATCTCTTTTTCTGTAGATTGCATTCATTGTCCCATGTCCTATTCTCTGGAGCAGCAAAAAACAAGCTTGCTCCATCCTCAATATGAAATTTGTTGGTTTTAAGATGTCACAAGTTTTGTCCCCACTTATTTTCCTACTAACAGACTAACATGCCCATTCCCATACCCTTCAACACATGCAATCTAGTAAAGGGAGCAAAGGAATAGGTTTGATCCCCATATACGTACTCAATTTCCATGTAAGTCTTGTTTGGCCAAAACTGCAGATCATGTATAGGTTTCCATTTTGATATAATTCTTGAATTGATTTCAGCTATCTTTTTCTCCTAAAAGTAACTTTTCATCCCCTACACAACAATGAAAAACTTCTGAATTAAGGCTAGGGAATGTGTCAAATGCACTGTTATCTCTACCTTTGACAAGAGATATTTATTGCTACATTATGGACAGAAATTGTAAAGAGGTATGCGCAGAAAGGGAGGAACCTGGTAATTGTAACATGTCACAAATTGCATCTGTTTGAATTCAAAAGAACTAACACCATGGCAAAGAACATGGCAAACCAGGCTTCTCTTTCCATTTTGCTTGATTGTTAAGCTTCAAGAAATGTACCATTCCTTTGGACATTTAAATGACACTGTTGTTCACTTGTGGGTGTGGATAAGATTTCATTTGTTGTCTGGATTGCATTAAATGATACTTGGTTTATTCAGTCTAATTGACCTTGATGTCACATCAGGCTGCTGACAATGTAACCCATGAAATACATTTTCCCCACACTATTAAAGCATGGAATTTTCCTCCAGAGAGGTACTATAGGGCAGTTAGTTCCATTTAGAAAGGGCGTCTTCTTTAAAGTACAATACAGCCCAACCACCTATTTTGTCTCTGTAATCAGTAGCACTATGTTATGATATTTCATTTAGTTTCCATTCTACTCACTTTCTGAGATTCCTAAACAACCTCACATACTTCTTAAATATACTATATGAACACACATGTGGTTCTCTTAAAAGCCACTTTGTGCACTCCTCTGCTTTATCAGTCTACTTCAATTATCCTATAGCTAGTCTCTAGTGACATACACTTTACATTCCAGGAGTTCTCAGTATCATTTTAGCACTCAAGCCACCAACACTATGGGGCAGTGGTCCTACCAAATGAGCTCAGTATAATGTACAAGTAATTCTCCATGTATGCATATTAAACTTAATCCATATTTTATATTGTTAGGATGACTTTGGATTATCTATATATACAAGTGACACTTAGTACTGCATGGCCATAGAAAAAGAAACACTTCTTGTTTTTTTAATCAAAAGCTTTCCTTTGTTTGATGGGGATTCATTTTTAAGTCAGGCAAGGTCAAAGTTTTCTCTTTGAAAATGGATTGTATTTCCACAAAATCACTCCACATCAACACACTGTGTTACTTCAACATGAACTGATTTTCTTGAAGATTTGTCATTACAGTGAATCAATTTCTGAGCTTTCTGGGGCAGAGTCTTACTTATAGAGAACAAGTGTACCATGCCAACAACATAGCAAACATTCCTCTGATGGCCCCATGGAGTTAAATACAAATATATTCAAATTTAAGCCTTCATGTTTCTCTCCAAGAAATAGGCAGAGGCAAAAGCAGATGGAGGTGCACCATATTGTGAGTCCCTACCTACTGTAGATCAAAGCAGCAATGTCTTTTTAACTGAGAAAACTCAAATCAGTCATGTTTTTAATACATACAATAATTCTGATTTGAAGATGTTTCATTGAACTGCCTTCTCTCTGTGTCTAAGAGTTACTATCAACATTAATTCAATTTTATATGAACTTTATTCCTGTTCCTTAGATTTATTAGGAATGCTCATTTATTGTTAATTTAATTACTTTTTAGTAATCAAAGCAATAAATCAAAGCAGCCATTTATTCCTCAGTTATTTTCATGTCTGATTAACATAAGATTTTTTTACAATCTCATAATCACTGAATAGAATACAAGAAATTCTAATTTCATTTTGTATAATAATGGTCCCATTAAAAGGGCATGTAAATAATCTGCTGGTGTTCAGACTGTCAGGGCACAACAGTCAAGCTAAGCATGGTCTGGAGAAACAGCAAATTCACTCAGACACAACTCCATAGCACCAATAATCAGTGTTCACCAAAGCAGTTGGGTGTAATTTATGCACACCATTCATTCTGAAGCGGAATCCACTAAATGGTGGATTTTATCAATAAGCAAGTGTAGAAAATCCATATTTTATTAATGCTTACAATTTCACTTTGGAAAAAAATGAAGACCATTCTGACAGCCATTGCCAATATCTCCCATGACATCTTTCACACTTGCCTGTAGTGCCATGGAAGTCATTTCTCCATGAAATCTTCTTATTTTAATATAGTGTTTGGAAAGAACAGAGGAGACAGTGAGGAGAGAAAATTGTTACTTCCAATATGCAAAGGGATCTTCAAGCAACTTTGAAACTAAGGTTCAAAACACACTGCAGAAATAGTCCAATTTGAGACTGCATTAACTGCCCTGGCTCAGTGCTAGGGAATCCTGGGAATTGTAGTTTATTATGGCACCAGAGCTCTCTGACAGAGAAGGCTAAATGTCTCACAAAACTACAGTTCCCAAAATTCCCTAGCTTTCAGCCAAGACAGTTAAATGGTTTCAAACTGGATTATTTCTGCAGTGGTGTTTTGGAACTAACTGTGTGAAAAACTCTCACTTCCAATAAAATTGTGGCTCATCAGGAAAGCCTTTTATTTTATTTTATATACCATTTTTATCCCATATGGACCCCAACACATTTCTGCAAAGGAAAAGGGCATGAGACTGAAAGAATGGAATCTGTGCTTAATTGCTCTTCAGTAATTTGAACATGCTAGGGTGGCAACAACTATTAAATAACATATTTTGGAGTTTACATTGATTTCAGTGGATTCTCCAGTTAGGGATCTGAAAATAGCTTATTGATTGTCGAATAGTTTATTAATTGTCTTATTCTCATCAAAACAGATTGTCTCAACAGACTGAGAAATGTGTAATGAATCTAACACCTGACAAGCTTTTTCACCTTCAGCACAAGAATGAAGCAATGAGCACTTTTTCATTGAATTTTGCACATTTTGGGAAAAATAAAACTAGAATCTTTCCCCAAGTAAGCACCCAACACTCCGCAAGCACTGAAAGATTGGTTGACTGATTAAAATGACATAAATAACCCAGACAAGGCTTCTAGTTTTTTCATGCAACAAAGCAGCAGCTATGATATTTTTGCACAATTGTGAAATTTAAACAAAAACAAATTCACAATTATTTTTGACACCAGCAAGAAAAATATCATTTTCAAAGGTGAGGACAATTTTTGCTCTCTCTTTTTCACAAGGATTTACACTCTATTTCCATTATGTCTCCTACAAATGAAGCTTTGACTCTACCGAGATATAGCAGTCTGAAAAGATCTAATGCTACACTGTAAGAATTCCATGTGGTCTATTAAAATTCTGATCACTTACCTATGCTCAAGTTTTGCAACTGTTGTTGTTTTCTTTCATTCTTTCATTTTTATTTTCCATCCTATTTTCTAAAGCATATACTGGGCTTATATAATTATGCCAGGCACATGCACTTACACCAAGCTTAATAATGAAAAAACCTTTATTGCAGTCAGTATTTGACTTGTGTTGTGTGCAATTGCTGTAAGGGTATCTAAAAGCTTCTTTAAATGGTATCCATATTCAATAGGTGAAGCAGCCCAGACTACAAAATTATAATAGTTTGCAGCATAGATCCAAATCAATACCAAGTTTGTCACTAAAAGAAGGAAAGGGTAGGCAGCTATTCAAAGAAACATTTTAGCCTACTTTTTTCCATATTTGAATTTCCACAATGAAGTTTTGATTTTCATTTGACAGATTTACTCACCAGTAATAATTTGATAGCTGTCTTTTATAATCTATTTTCCCATAATCAATATTTACCTTTGTTCTAGAGTGCTGTTTTTTCCACCATGTCACTCTCCCTAAAAGTTTCTTTGGAATGGAAGTACTATATACACTCTGAAAATTACTGACTGAACAATTTGGTCTTAATGTTTTTGGTTTAGGCTTGAAGGAATGCATGCCAGTTCTATGGCCTTCATTTCCCCCATAATAATCAGAGGAAATAGATTTCAGAATAACTTAGCTTTGGGGGGAAGGGGTTGGGGCGAGATAGATATTTTTGGTGGGTCTATCTTCCGACTTGCTACCTCCACTTCCTAATAAAAGTAGATAATAGGTAAGTAGATAGTGGTTGCTGTTGATCCATTCTTGGACCACTAATCCCAGCAAAGAAATGCATAAATGATTACTGAGAGTAATCACAATAAGAAGTATGTATTCTATTTTTTTCCATCCAGAAGTTAAAGGGGAAAAATGAATAAAAACTACTGTTGCTTTCTGTACTGTCTCAAGAGTGGGTTGGACAGTGAGTAACCACATCAATGATGACAAACAACATCAGCCATTTTATTGCTTTTGAGGCCTGTAACAATGCATGGCAGGGGGTTGGACTGGATGGCCTTTGTGGTCTCTTCCAACTCTATGTTTCTATGATTCTATGAATACAGTATGTGAAGACACAGGATAGAGTATTGTCTGCTATGGTGCCCTACTTGTCAGATGTCCTCCCATTAAAGGACTGATTGGCAATGGCTTTGACCTCACTGTAGCTCAAGCTAAAACATTGGATCTTCACCAAAGAATCTAGGTTCTAGGGATTTGAGCTTGATGAGGCTGTAGAGCTATAATGCAATATAAAGATTTTAAATTGTTTAATTTGCTTTGTTATTGCTGTGTCCTGGATTAAGATGTTTTTATACAACATGATGTGAAAATAGTTCAATGGGTAAATAAATAAAAGAGGATACTAATCAGGAGTTTGTGTTTCATAAAGCCACCTAGAATAAGAAGAAATGTAAAGAACATAAGCGAACAAGACAGTTGCATCGGCACAAAGGACTCGAATGCATTATTTTGGGCATAACACTTTTGGCCACAACTTTATTTGTACAGGGTCGTAATATATAAGATCAAATAACAATCAAATTCAGTATTTGTATACTTCTATAACATATGTTCTTGGAGCATGCGTGCCTGCGATTAATTGTAATCGCCAATGTTTTAAACGATCTTCAAATCCAGCATGCGCCAAGGTATTAACTCTCTTAATTAACCGCATACCAATTAACCCCCTCCCCCCCGAATATGATGTCATACAACTAACTCATTAACAAATGCCATCATTTAATTTTATTAATACATCATTCAATTTGATTTAACCCAATGATATCATCTATTATTCAAATTTATTTATTTATTCACATATTAAATCCCAATTAACCTATTTCCACCCCTGGGGGGGTCCCTGCCCACCAAAATACTCCACATTCTTAACAGTAATACTAAGACCCCTTAACATAAGTTGTGACGATTAACTTAATAACCAATTATTTCAAATTCAACACTTAACTCATACATTGATCAAAACTGCTGAATCACATTGCCAACATTTTAGCATTTATATTCGTCACCCCACTACTGATGTTATTTGTTCTCAGGGAGGGCAAAAAACCCAAACCAGCTTTATTTGGGAAAATTCCCTCCCGGCCCCCGTAGGCGACCAGCCGAAGCCTGAGAGTAAACAACATGTTCTACTTTAAGGGTGGGTGGGATGGGCTGCTCTCTTGTTAATTCAAAATGGCTGCCGACCACGAGGCAGCCAGGCTTATATATGCTTACTAAAATCTCGCTCTAAATCTCGCGAGACTGCAAGTCTCGCGAGATTCTTCCTTTTACAAACATTCCGATTGGTTGAGCAGCCCGGAAAGGCGGGACTTCCGGGCCACTCAACCAATCAATGTGTCGAGGCCCTTTAATGGCCGACGCAACAGTGAGCCCCTCCTGATGCGTCGGGGAGGCTTCTTTGCATCGGCACAAAGGACTCGAACGCATTATTTTGGGTATAACACTTTTGGTCACAACTTTATTTGTACAGGGTTGTAATATATAAGATCAAATAACAATCAAATTCAGTATTTGTATACTTCTATAACATATGTTCTTGGCGCATGTGTGCCTGCGATTAATTGTAATCGCCAATGTTTTAAATGATCTTCAAATCCAGCATGCGCCAAGGTATTAACTCTCTTAATTAACCGCCTACCAATTAACCCCCTCCCCCCCGAATATGATGTCATACAACTAACTCATTAACAGATTATGTCATTAATTTTATTAATGCGTCATTCAATTTAATTTAACCCAATGACATCATCTATTATTCAAATTTATTCATTTATTCACATATTAAATCCCAATTAACCTATTTCCGCCCCTGAGGGGGGGGTCCCTGCCTGCCACAGGAGGGGGTCAGCCTAGCTAGACATCCCCTCCCCCCCATCAGTCCTTTTAGGCATGACTCTATCGAGTTCAAATAAATGTCATTGCCTCTTTGGGAGAGGTGTACACCATCGCCCCTGTACAAAAGTGGCCTATCTACTTGAATGCCATCATGCTTTAAAATTAACACCCCCAACTCCCCCCAAAGATTTTGACAATGATCTATTCAAAGAATGTCCCACTTTGTTGATGGCAGTCTCATTTCAAACTCCTTGCCAAGTCCTTCTAGGCGGTAACTTTATCCAAATCGACACGGTGTCCGGCAACAGTCTCTTGATCTCGCTGAAATCGTTAAGAATCATATTGGCCAACTTTAAAGAAGTCACTTTTCCTAGATCGTTTTCGCCCAGATGCACGATCAGTCCCTTGGGCTACTTGTATGCTTCCAGAAGCTCAAAAATTCTAGGGTGTAAAGCTCCCTACCGCATTCCTCTGCGTCCAAACCATCGAACTGGTCCCGTGCCACTCTATCCCAAATTAGCATCACTGCTCTGTTGGACCATGTGCCGCTCCGCCCAGAATACTAAGCTGTGTCCTATAATCCACACTCCCTCTGTTGACATTTGTGCTGAAATAAATTGAATTAGAACAACATATCAATAACTATGTTAAATCATTTCTTCACATAAGACTTGAACACTCGAGAGCGCCAACTACCAATTCTATGAATAGCTGCCTCACTTAGACCTTGCATAGCCGCTGATGTCGCGGCTCCGATTCTAAAAGAATGGGAGGCAAACTGTGCTGGCGGTAGACCTGCCTTCTTCAACACATCGTTTAAAACAGCCCTAAACTGAAACTGGGTCAAAGGAAAACCAGTATTATGTAAAACAAATAACCTAACCCATCCAGCCTGATCTTCAGATATTCCCCTAAAGCAGACACCAGACAGATTTGTCCACTAGCTGCCCTGGCCAAAATTAAGACTGGCCTTCTCCCATCTTATCAGTTTTAGACCTTCTAATGTTCACGTGTAAACCCTGTTCCGAAATCTGAATATCTGAAACAGAAAGAGCCCTGCCAGACTCATTGTTGCGTGAACTCGGCACCATTTCACCTATTCTCAATGCCGCAAAAAACGACAGAGAGAATACTGCTCTAAATGATATCACTTCCTGGTGTGAAAAACATGTAAAGGTAAGACTTTCCCAAATTTTTAATAAAATTGAGCCAGTTATTGGCAATCTGCTGTCTCTAGCTGCAACAGCTTCTCTTGCCCAACCATCTAACGCCCTTCTAATTCTAAAATCGACTGTAGGGTCAATGAACCCCCCCCCCCGGCTCTGGAATAAAATGACAATGCCGCTATCCTGCCTTTTATAGTTACATGCACCAAACCCGATTGTCGGAGATGCACCTGCAAATCTGAGAACTAATTCTAAATTTAAAGGCCAAACCTCCACGTCCCCGACAGTTGACAACAAACATCTAAATGCTCGCAATGCGAGCTGATACAACTTGCGTGTCGATGGAGCGATGGACTGAATAATTGCCCTGTCGATTTCTACTCGCCAAGGCTCCAAAGTCGTATTGGTACCTCCATCGGCTGAGATGATGCCTCTGGTGCTAATTGCTGGAACCTGGAAAACTGAAAACGTGAAAGGGCGTCCCCCAACGGAATTAATAAACCAGGAACATGCTGAGCAACGGAAGAAAATATTGAACTTTAAACATTGAGCCACCATTTTCCTAACCAAAGTCATCACCCTGGGGGATTAGGATGTCTGTGAGTTCATTATGTGTACTATGGCTTGGTTATCACACCAAAACCACACTGTTTTGTTTTGAAATTGTTCTTTCCATAAGTAAACTGCTACCACAATTGGAAACAATACTATAAATGTGGGGTCTTTAACCCATCCTTTTTCTTCCCACAGCTGAAGCCATGCCTCAGCTGCCCATTGCCCATTAAAATAGACACCCGAACCATGCGCCCCAGAAGCGTCAGACTGTACTTGGAAATCAGTTCTTAATAAGAAGTCTGATCTCTAAACGATACCCCATTGCAGTTTTATAAAAACATTTCCCCTACTGCCAAATCATCTTTTAATAACAGAAGTAATCCTAAGGTGATGATGTGGAGCTTTGATACCCTTGGTGGCTTTGTAAAATGAGACAAAAGCCCACCCCAGCACAATAACTTTGCAGGCAAAATTCAATAAACCCATCAGAAATTGAAATTCTCTAAGCGTGGCCTTAGATTTGCTTTTCATCAGTTTAACCTGCCACCTCATAGCCATGAGTTTTCCTAACGGAAGGCGTGATACACTGATGTCAGCTGTGGATCACTTGCATCATTAATTGATTCACCCTTAGGGTAGGATAAATTGTAAATCAATCTAAATTCTCCCGGTGCTTTCTTAGGGATGACACCAAGGGGCGACAGTCTCAAATTTGGAAATGGTAATTGATCGTGAGGGCCCGAAACTCTTTCTGCTGCACTTTCTTTGGCCAGCTTGTCCCTTACAATCACTGGGAATTCCCCAACTGAGCGTGCATTAGGAGCCGAACTGTGCTCACGAACACCTGTATAAGTAATATGAAAACCATAGGAAAAACCTTCCCATAAATAATGTGCGACCTCTACTTTTGGATAGATCCACAACCAACTCCCCACACGTTAATTTAATTGGCGTTGGTGCTCTTTCCTGCAGCTGCGGGTTAATTATTATTTCTTGGTATTTTGATAATTCTGTAGCTCTGTTGAGGTCTTTTCCTTCAATTATGCTTCTATAAATTGTGAAACCCATAATCAAATTCACAAAATTCATTACCGATTTTGGGCGTTTATGAACTTGAAATTCTTTGGGCAGTGCAAAAACAAGCCGGTCTTCCACCATGATCCTTGACTCTGGATCACATAAGGTGAGCGAAAACAAATCGATAAACTCACCTTTCCAAAACCTTTCTTTGGTAGACAGTGGAAGGTGGGATCCCAAAGGTGTAGACATACCTGTATATGGGTTGCATTCGTTGGTCCTGTCCAGCCCAGGAATATTTAATGCTCCCACTACCACCGTTTCTTTATTAGGAACTGAAACATTGTCCTGATTCAAACCATCCTGTACCTGTGTCTCAGCGCCCTGTGGGCAAACAGCATTTGGGGAGAATGCTGGTGAAGGTACAGGCGAAGAAGTTTTAAATCCCGTAGTCGTTTACATTTGACTACTAGAAGTCCAAACAGATGCAGGCCAAGTTAATTGAGCATTGTTACCAAATGACGCACCTGAACTCGCTCCCTGGCTTGAAGCCTCCATTGATGCTTGTTGAGCTCCCACTGAGAGCGTAACAGTAGCGGCTCTGGTGTTGTGGTGTCTCCCCCCTGTGTTTGGCCTGTTGCTGTTGGCAATCTCACTGGTGTCTGAAACAGGCACATTGGCCTGACCTGAAACGACAGCTTTTTGAACCAAATTAAACAAATCAGCCAGCGTAAGTTGGTTGACCTCCTTTGCTGTTGTACTCTGAAGTTCTACCCCGGGAACTTTCTTCAATAGCTCCATAATATCAGCTATGTTAGGCTGCCCTACCTCCATAAGACGTCTCAGGGGAATTCTGTGCCATATCTATTTGCCTGTTAGCAAGATTTGCAGGTTGCTGAATTAAACTACAATGTGCCCCTGATGAATTGGGCTATAGCCGTGTAAGCTACAACCTGTGATGTGGATGAGCCTGTTGATGAATGTTGCTGAGCTAGTTGCTCGCACACGAAAGCACACGCCTGCATAGTACGGCCAATCTGTGCTAAATGTGCATGAATGTCCAATTCTTTATTTTTATCTGTATTAATATGTTTGGAAGCTGCTATTGCAGCACTATGACCAGCAGAAGCCGTACTTTTTTTTTTTTTTTTTTTTTTT
>JAIPUX010001232.1:119782058-119793716 GCA_020142125.1 Phrynosoma platyrhinos
AGTTGGGGTGTTCAACCCCCACACTTTGCCCAACCTGACCACCTGGAGCCCATACTGAGGTGCGCCATGACACCTGTGCAGGGGAAGAAGGAGACACACCTGGTGCAGAAACATGCTGGGAAGCATCACCAGCTGACTGTGCAGATCCCCCAAAGTATGGCCCCGCAACAGCTCAGGTGTCATGTTGAGACGCAGTGGCACCAGCCTGATCTGCTCCATCATGCCTCCACCTGCAAAAACTGCTCCACGCAGAAGACTATATAAATCCACCAAAGTAGGCTGAACAGACTCAGGGGCAGCGGCACTCTGCTGCCCCACACCTGGAACTCTTTGCAGGAGTTCCCACACATCAGTTATGATAGGTTGCCCAACCTCCATAGCCGTATCCACCATAGGAGCACGTGCTGTGTCCAGCACCTGACCTTCAGGTAAGGGTTGAGGGGGCAGCACTTCTGTGTGTTGAGGAGCAGAAGTGCTAGCAGAGGGGTGCTGTAGCCTGAATCCCCTTCTGTGCAAGTTGGTTACAAACTGCCACACAAGCTTGCACGGTCTTGCTCAGCTGTGTAAGCTGGGAGACTATTTCATTATCCTTGCTTACCATGTGAGAGGGCCTCTTTGGGGCCGAGTGTACAGCATCTGACACAGCAGGAGCTGCTCACCTTTTGGATTGGGCCTTACTGTGGGGCATTATGAAGTATAAATACACTCCCAGCAAACAAATGCATGGATCCACCAAACATGCAACCCACTTAGGATGACTACACTGGGCCAAAGGCCTCACACCGGGCTATGAAGCCACACTTCCCAAGTCTCAATTGAGACGCCACTAGCCAGGAAGCTTCACTGGCAAACATGGGAAAGGTGTCTCATGGGTCCACAAAGGCACCCTGTCTAACCAACAGATTTATCAGGGGAATATGCCAGGCCCGTGAAGGTGGGATGTGTCCAACCCCCTCCCTGGATGAGTGTAGTCTACCTTACCAGTCCAGGACTCACCAGGGAACCGGTAGGCCTACAAACAGCCAACAAAGACCACCAGCCTGGTGGACAACCACCTAGTGCGTCACCCACTCGGCTCGGTGACAACCCAAGCTAGGTGTATCAAGATGTCACCGGCCTCTTAGACAGGCCTGGGGTGACCAGCCTTGCTGACAGATACTAGCCACCAAAGATCTTTTCCTTTCAGTGCTCCAAAAAGTAATCCAAAAAAAATTAATAAAAAAGTTGGGGTGTAGGGTTTGCTAGGCCCAAAGCCTTGCAAAGACCATAGAAGAAAGCAGCAGAGCGATGTTAGTCACTTAGATGCTTCTCTAAAATGGCTGCCGCTATATAGCCCCAAGATCCCGCAGGAAATCTCACAATTCTTGCTGCACCACGAGATTTCCCAGCGTGCTTTCTTACAATATTAGTAAAGCTGATTGGCTAGGCGTGCCGGAAGTGAGATGGTACTTCCTGATTGCCCAGCCAACCGGTGGTCACCTGCTCTAAAATGGCCATCACAACAGATGAGTCGGGGGGGGGGTCTTTCCATGGAATTGTTCCATTGGTGGTTTTTAGCAATAGCAAAGCAGAATGTTGAAATTTGTATTGTAATTAATATCTAACAATACTTTTTTTTTTTTTTTAGAAAAAAAGGCATAATGAAGAGATTTAAATGTATTACCTCTAGGTAATTTTTAAATGTTATAAATACACATGTATTATAGGCCAAAAGTGGTATATAATGAAAATATTTTGCCAGACAATTAAAAAAGGCATTTTAGTTTCTGTTCATTTGGGAAGGGGAGGGGATATTAATTCTTATAGTATAAATTTTAAGAGAGCAATCCTATATGTCTGTACTTGACAGTGTCTCCCGTTGAGCTCAACAATATCTACTCCCAAGTTATCATTGCAACTATGAACCTTGTTTCTCTGCCATCATAAATGGAAGGTTTGCAGAGGTTAGACATTTTAAGCTATTGTTAAATTCACTGTTTGTCTCAAAATGGAAAGCTTTAACATTAGAATGAATAGCTATCAATCCCACAGAGATATTGCTTCTTCTAAAAGACCAGCCTCATCAATTCAGGGAATAGTTAAATGTTCAAGATTATAATTGAACATTTCAGAAACAGATCTTTGAAATGAATTACACTCTTTAAGTACTCTGAGCACATTTCAATAGTACTCCAAGGTACAAACAATACACTTATAGATTGTTTAATAAGGTTTAAGATCACAGTGGAAGATTCACGTGGCTTCGTTTATAAAGGAGAGCAAAAAAGCTTTAATTTTTTAAAGAAAATAAATGTTCAGACTCATTCTGACTTAAACTATGTGCATACAAAGTAAAGGTTACATTTCAAAAGTTAAAACCCACATTGATGCAGCAGTTATAGCTGTACCTAATTAGAGGTATAAAAACAAAGAGAAATTTATTGCAAAACAAAGCATTATTGACTACATCTGACCTGAGTGTTAAAAATTGGCAGAAGTAGTTCTGATGCATGTGGCCAGAAGCAGTCAAGCACAAATGGATGGGGGAAGGAGGGAACATGGGTACAGAAGAACACAAAAGCCAACAAAGATATAACCTGAAAAGAAACCCTATTAACACAAGGAAAAACATATGACTCAATTGTAGGTTATGCCTCAGGGTGTTTTCTGCAAGTTTATTTCTCTGGGTCTGTATCTGTACAGGAATGTCTACAAGTGGGTGTGATAATATGTGCTTATACAGAAAAGTCTAGAACTTGTCTCCCAGAAGCTATTAAAGACAGTAAAGAACTCTAACTCTTTGGGATGATCTTAGGGACAAGGAGAGACAGTGCTTCCAGCTTCACAACATAATGAAAATAAATGAGATGGGCCTCTGATTTCCAGAGCACATGAATACATGGATGCTAGATCCCAGGGGTAGACAACAATGTCTATATGACATGACATTTGTCTCTTCTATATACCTGCTATGCATTTTTTTAGATTGTAAGCATGAAGGCAGGGAAATATCTAATTAACTATCTGTAAGGCACCTTTGTGGCTGAAGAACAGGGTATAAATACAATAATAAATAAATAAATAAATAAATAAATAATATGCATATATTCCCTTTTGCTAATTTGGGCTATAATACTAATCAGCCAACCAGAAACAAGGAGTTCAATTTTAAATCAATTTCATGGTTGGAGTAAAATCTGGTATTCCCAACCCCTCAAGAAATATATGAGGTATGTTAAAATTCCTGAAAATTGTGGGAACTTTTATTTTTTTCCTGGCAACATAAGACTTGGGAAAATTAGTTTCAATTATTAGAAAACCCCAAGTGTCTAATAATCTAAGCTCTGTTGTACACTATTCCATTGCAGTGCCCTTTTGAATTTTTCATTATAGGCCATGATTCTTGAACTTCTGTGGGAATTCCATTGGTGATTCTTGGGGAAGTCATTTTATGTACTCACTCACATTCTGCCCTCTGAACAGGGTTGAAACACTGAGGATTTTGTGTTTAGTCTTCTGAAGAAATGTCAGCCTGAACTAGTTCAATAATAGCTGGTGTACTTAAAGCTATCAGGGGACCCCATTTAGTGCTAGCAGAGCAGAGCAGAACACAAGAGTTAGATTTGTATGCAAGATTCAGTGCAAAATCTGCAAAATGTACAGCACACCTAGGAAAAGTACAAAGTGCAAGTTCAGGGCTAGCCAGTTATTGTATTACAAGGTCATTTTTCTCCCTTTCATATACTTTCAAAACTTTATTTTGAAAGGATGGTGCTTTTTTGGAAACTTGTAGAAGTTAAGGAATAAAAGTAAAATATCAGTCCAACCCACTGGAGCTGTAGGATCAGGCACCTACCCGGAGATTAAAGCTGTAGAGGTGAGACCAAACCCTACTTGAAGTCTCATTGAGTCCCTATTTTGGGAGAAAGGTGTGATATAAATAAATAAAATGATTGATTATGACAATGATGATGATGGTGATGGAAAATATCCAATTCTGTGCATGATATGAAAACTTAGTGCACAGTACAGAATTCTGCCACTGCAAAATCCTGTTTCATTCCATAGTTCAAAATGACACAATAGCAAATCTGTGAATTTTAGTTTCATCACATTCCTCATTTATTCAACAGCAAACTGATTCTATGCTCATATTAGTGTGTAAACATGGGGAAAATAAACTCAATTTCACACATTAATTCATAAAAAATGGCTGGGTAAATTTCTTAACATAGTTATCATTTCTGATTCCTCCCATTATATGATGTGTCTCTATACATATTGTTCTTAATATATACAATGTTGTGTGAACTATATCTATGTGCATGTGTTTAAAATTCTGATAAATGAGTTTCAGTACATAAACTAATTAACACTAGCTGAGTGTAACTTTGGCCAGTCCAAATGTGTCAAAGCTGACAATATTATCCTACTTTTCTATTTAAAAAGCCAAGATAATATGCTCCTCTGAACTCCTGAAGATACCAAAGAGTTATCCTACTCAGGAGCATGGTCTGTGTTTGAAATCACTTTTGGTGTGATTGCTTTAACTTTTAAAACTAATTGTTTTTTACATTTTATATTTATACATTTTAATATAAATCCAGTGTTTAACATTGTTAGCCGCCCCAATTGTCCTCAGAGAGGTGGGATATAAATAAATTTTATTATTTATTATTTTTATTACTTTTGTATTGTTTTTAAACTACATTGTTCTAAACTTGCTGTTTGCCACTTTGAGTTCCTATATTGGGGGAAAGGTGGGATATAATAATAATAATAATAATAATAATTTAACACATTAAAACAAATTAACAACATTTATAAACCCTATACATGTACATAACTGGACTAAACTGATTGGCTCCAAAGCCTTTAATGAAAAGCTATGTTTTCATTTAGTTCTGGAATGAATCCAGTGTCAACAAGGACCAGGATTCCAGGAGAGGGCATTTCACAAAGTCCCACAACAAAGAAGGTCTTTTCTCAAAGCATTGCTTTTTGTGATGGGACACAGAAGTAGTCTCTCTTTGTATTCTGTCCCAGTACATAGCACTTTGGACAACATAGGACATTATCACATGTGGGCCAGAAAGCGATAATAAAGTGGAAATGAGGCATTCCGAAAATAAACGGAAAATAAACCTTGATTCCACAAATGGCTTTCACACGTAATTACCTTAATTGTGAAATTAAAGTAAGCACATTTAACGTTGACACACAAGCGAGAAAAGCCTGTAAATGTACTAGAAATGAGCTTCTTGCACATGTGCAGATAGAGGAATGCTCGCTGGAACCATGGGAACAGCAGAGAAATGCTCCCAAATGTGCATTTGTTTTTCACATTACGGTAAATACATAATTGCCTTAATTTCACATTTGCATTTCCTCCAAACAACCGAATTTCAAAAGATCTCGGTTAACACAAGTTTCTGTCCAGTTTCTGTCCAGTTTCTGTGCGACATCATGTGAAAACGCGAGGCACAGATCCAGTTTCTGTTTGGGATATGTGTGGATTAACCAGAAAATTTGCCCCCGTGTGATAACATCCATAGTTAAGTTGGTCTCATGGTGTTCAGAACAAGGGACAGATTTGACAGATTCACTTTCCAGGCTTATTGATGTAGAGCAGAGATGTGCAAAATGCAGCTTGGCAGCTTCATATGGCCCTAAGGCCATATTTGTGGGCCCCTAAGAATCCATACACCAAAATGGGGAGATTTTTAAAACCTTATGTGGCCAATAGCCTTTATAAAACTCTGTGGGGGTGGGGTTATTTGTCAATATCATCCTAAAGCTTTTTTTAAAAAAAAAATTGAGGACAAAAATATCCATCTCCCATTTGGAGGGAGGATGTAATCACAGGATTTGTGCTCCTCCATGGACTCACAGCCCCTAGCAGCTGCCTACCAGTGTTGTAGAAAAAAGGGAAGTTGCTGGGTTTGTAGAAGAAGGAAGACTTATTATCTGTATTTATGTTTTTACTTAATTATTGAATAAAGCCTATTTTATTTCAAAAGAAAGGGGAATTAAATCTGATTCAGCTCAGGAAATAAAGGATGTGAAATTCACTGTTCAATCCTACCAAATAATTAAAAAAATATTATTATTACCAAAGTTAGCTAACTATGGGCCTTTGCAGACTGCCAGAAATAGTGCAAATTGAGTCCACTTTAAGGGTTAAGGTTAGTGCTAGGGAATAATGGGAATTGTTCTTTTTTTTTCTGAGACATTGAGACTTCTCTGTCAGAGAGCTCTGGTACCACAATAAAATACAGTTCCCATATTCCCTAACCCTAACCCTTAAAGTGGACTCAATTTGCACTATTTTTGGCAGTCTGCAAAGGCCCTATATGTTCCACTGTGGATCTTATCGGTTTAACTATTCCATTGACATTGTTAAATGTATTTAACTTTGGTGAACCATGCCCATAGTACATACAAAGGGATGGAAATAGCTTCTCAGAAAGAACAGACAAAGCCCTATAAGATGAAGCAAGGTTGTTTTCTGCTGCTCCAGAGACTAGGACCCGAAACAATGGATGCAAGCTGCAAGAAAAGAGATTCCACCTCAACATGAGGAGGAAGTTCCTGACAGTAAGGGCGGTTCAACAGTGGAACACACTCCCTCGGAGAGTAGTGGAGTCTCCTTCCTTGGAGGTCTTTAAGCAGAGGCTGGATGGCCATCTGTCAGGGATGCTTTGATTGGGAGTTCCTGCATGGCAGGGGGTTGGACTGGATAGCCCTTGTGGTCTCTTCCAACTCTATGATTCTATGTTTCTATGATTCTATGATTCTATGAAGCAGCAGAAAATATAAACAAGTGCATGTAATTCTGCTTGCATAGGTTTAATAATTTGTCCAAGCTGTAACAGTTATGTAAGTCATGGGATTGAGATAGGTCAGTGCAGTGCTAAAACTAAATGATGTATTAGGTACAACAAAACTGATAAGGTATGTTGGGCTTTCATGTAGAAAGTATAAGGAAGATACACTAGAGTGCATGAACTGGGAGATACTGAATTTATAGGAAAGAACTGGATAAAGCATAGACATTAAAGTACACATTTAGTAGAGAGGGCATTTGTTTCATTTATTTAACATTTATATATTTGAAAAACACTTAGAGAAATTGGAGCAAACAGCAAACTCTGCAGTGGGAACAGAGAGTGCTAGCAAGTCTCTTCAATGTGAAGTATGTAAGGGAGTCCTCAACCTTCTTAAAAAGACTTGGGTGTAAGTGGCTGTAGGGTATAGTACAGAAGTCCTATTGTGGGAGTTCAAATCTGCTTACATAACATAGCACATAGCTGACAGTTAAGGACTATATACAATACACTACTAAAAGTAACAGCAATAAAACTGTATCAACTTGAAAGCTCTATCTATATGTACCACTAAAAGCATGAGATAAATAAAAACTAAAAGCCTTCTGAAACAACAATAATTTTAAGTCTTCAACAGAGTTAAGAATAAGAAAGACTTGACACTTCTCCATATGGAGACTAATCCATATTTTTTTAGATGTAATATTTTCCACATGCGGGAATTCAATGGAAGACATGCCTCCACATAACCCAAGGGCTGCCAATGTGCAATTTCCTTATCCCATTTAAAATGGACAACTCATCAATTTATTGCATCAATGGCATTCAAACTGGTAGGAAAATATTTACTGTTCTCAATATTTTAAAGAGTAGCAGGGACAGTATAAGGTAGCTTGTTATTTGATATTTATTAAAAAAATGAAGTTCAAATTGGTTTAGTTGTCAATTTTGGTTTTGACTCAGAATTGTATGTTTCTAATGCAAATAAATAAATAAAACTGTATCTTTTGCCTAGCCAAATATGCTATACAAAAATAAAATTCAATTCTCAGGCTGAGAGCTAATAAGATGATCCATAAAGTGCTACAGAGAAGTGACAAAGAGACCATATTTCTTTCCTTTGAAAAAAAAAATTAAATCTGGAGATGAGCAACTTTTTTCATTAACCTGACAGGCTGTGAACACCATGGAAAATGACCCCAAGAATATTGCTAAATTTCACAGTACCTCCCAAAATATATTCCACTACTTTCCCTTTTGAAGTTCTGAATGGTCTACATATGTTTTCTTTGAACAGATGTATCTGTAGGAAATAGAATAGTGAAGAAAAGGGTTTAAAAATGTACTCTGCCCATTTGATTATAATTAGCTGTGCACATGTAGAGACTGAAACACAATGCATATGGCTGAGCATCTCTACTCCCACATGCATGCCCATGATAGTAGTCAACCTTCACAGAATATTCATGTGATCAAGTAGAGCAGCTGTCAGATGCTCCATAATTTAGTTAACTGCAGCAATGTAAAATCAAGGCTAGGAAGAAGGGAATTGTGCAAAACTTCCTAATACTATATGACCATTTCACCTAAATGCTGACATGCTAATTCCTTAGTTGCTGCAGTTCTTTCAGTTGATAAAAAGTTAGGTCAAAGTGAGAAGGAATGGCTCAAATTAGAAACTAATGGGATATTTATCTGGAGTGTCTTGTGGTTCACAAGTTGATATTAATACTGATCTAAGAAGAAGACAACTGAACACGATTTCCAAGCTTCCATTATTCCTACCATCCATCTTGTAGTGATATACTATATTCATACATTTATAGCTCAGAACTAGATTGCAAATTGTTCAGGTAACACTACATTTTCCAGAAAAACTGAAGCTAGCAAGATGTAATTAAAGAAATAAGAAGCAACTTGTGAAACATGCATTTTATTAATTAGATGAATTTGGATGTTTCAATTTGCAACAGATGTACAACTCCTGTTAAATTCCTAATAACTTTAAAAACAAAACAAAATGATACCTTAATTAGTTGTTTCTAATTCTAAGTCAAAATTAAAGTGATTTTCCTTCCTTACTATTGTTACTAGAAAAGATATACTGTTGCTTCAAATAGATGATAGCAGGGTTTGTGTGGAGGTGGGGTAGGGTGTGTGTTTTCCAATCAAAACAACTTAACTCAAAATTAGTATTGATAAAATATGGCAATTTTCTTACCTGGTTCTGCCCATTTTTTCATTAACCAGTTGAAATCAAAACCAATTTCAAGAATGTGATATTTTCCCAAAAGGTTTTCTGTTTGTTTCTGTGGGTTAAAAAATGTGATTTTTGACTTAGAGTATGGTAATCAACCACTATGATTCAAATACAAGATGAAAGCTTTTAAAGTTCCTCTGTACTCTTCACCAGGAAAAGATTTTTTTTAAAAAAAAATCATACAAGAGAAGAAAAATGAAAATGGTAGTCACACATCTATACTTTGCATCAGATGCTGTTTCTGTTGTATTTCAGTTGTTCTGGAGGGATCTCAGTGCAAACCACTTGCCATCACAGTGAAAAGACCACCATGTGGAGGCCAGGGACAAAGGGCAATAAAAAACAGGTAATAACATTTCCACTCCATTAGCAAAAGCAAAGTAAGTTTCCTTGAGACCCAGGAACTATATAGATTGTCTTTGTGAAGGTAACTGTTCCTTTCTTAAGCAGAGAACATCAATTTTTTCAAGAGGTACCTGCACTATGTATCTTTAAAAACCTTGCTATACAGATAAATAAAACCTGCTAATTGTAGTCCAAATGTTCCATTGACTTTTTCAACAAGCAAAAGATGTTTAAAATCATACCAGAAAAGAAAGATAACAATGGATGTTATCACACGGGGAGCTCCGAACAGAAGCCGGCTTTAAAGTGAAAGTGCTACTGCAAAAGCGGAAGCAATTAATTAGCTGGCTTTCCCCGTGTGAAAACCTCCTGCACATTTAAAAGGGGGTTACTCTGAACTGAAAGTAGGCAGAAACTGATTCTTTTTATTTTTGGAAGATCCCCGAAAATAAAAAGAAGCAGTTTCTGACTACTTTCTGTTCAGATTACCCTGCTTTTAAATACGACATCATCTGAAAATATACCCTCTTTTGCAGGTTATTTTCAGTTTAAACCCCCGTTTCCTCACAGGATTTCCCCCATGTGATAATGTCCAATGATAGATTTGCAAGCCTACATTTTGCACCAGATGTTGTTTCTGTTGTAGTTCAGTTGCTCTGGAGAAGTTCTGAAGAAGCCAGTGGAGCCTTGAAAGCTTGAATGATGTATTTAGTGCATTTTGCTAGACCAATAATATATATACATCTTTTGTGAGGGGCATTTTGGATTTAGTTGTGTTTTGCTGAATGGTCAACACAGCTACCTCTGAATATGCAACTACTATGCTGATGCTTTTCACTGTGATGCCAAGTGGCTTAGCAGAATTCAGACAGAACCATCAAACAAAGCACTAAGAACATAGACCCCCCCCCGACGAGTTGGGAGGGGCCTTCTGTTGTGTCTGCCAAATAAGGGCACTGACATGTAATTGGCTAAGCAGACCGGAAGGCCCGCCCCTCCCGGTCTGCTTGGCCAAATGGGAATGGGATCTCGCTCCTGAGTCTCACGAGAGTTCAAATCTCGTGGGATTTGGGAGCGAGATTTACAGGGCTATAAAGCCCCGTGTTGCCACGTGTTGGCAGCCATTTTGTTTTGGACGAGCAAGGAGCACCTTGCTCATCCATTGTGGGCTCCGGGCCTTTTTCGGGCTTTAGAGAGGCCAGGCCCATGCTTTGGAGAGCTCGAGGTGGGAGAACAGGTGCGGCTTGAGCCGTCTTGGATGCCTGGTTCCCGCAAGCTTTGGCAGCTTCCAGCCGTATTTTTGGGCTGGTGCGAGGCCGAGCCCATGGCTGGAGAGCCGGAGGTTGCCAGACAGGCATGGCGGGAGCCGCTTGAATGCCCCACCGGCAGTGAAGAAACAACTAGCCAGGCCGCAGGTGTCGGCTTGGCCCTCCTCAGGGGAGCCTGAGGACGAAGGTTTGCCTGGCGGTGTGGAGCGCAGCGTGTTAAAAAAAAAAAAAAACGCGACTCCTCCGCTGGGTTTGGGGAGCTGGAAGTAGCCTCTAGTCTTGCCCCTGGGTTGGCTAATTAGGCCTTTGGTGTGGCACTATTAGGCACTGGTTAAGGTTGAAAATAAGAGGGACAGGCCCTGGGTGGAGCAGACGGCTTTGGGGATTCAAGGTCTGCCCCCCCATACATTGTCAATATTAATTTATTGGGAGGTGGTAAGGAGTGCCCCCCTCCCACTCCTTTCTACTCCACTTGGGAGTATATAGATCAGGCCTGGTGGGGGGCTAATTGGAACAGCTTGGCCTGGCCCATTATAACAATAACAATAATATCAATAATAATAATTTAAAAAAAATTGGGGGTGAGAGCTGATAACAAGGGCCTCCTCTTATATGGTAGCTAACCTGGATCTGGTTGGCAGTTGTGGATTGGGAGCACGTGCAGTTGGGTAAAGGCACTCTACAGTAGGTGAATTAAAAAAAAACAGTTTAAAGGGTTGACTTAGCTCACTAGTTAGCATTTGGCTATTTCACATTATAGATTGGTGACACAGGTATAGCCTTAACTACAACTCTATATCCTGCACCAATTAGTCTCAATTGCTATTGTTGTTATTATTTTATCAATCATGCCGTGAAGTAAGGCTCAGTCTAAGCAACATGCGACCTCAGCTGGTTCTAAAGCTGGCCAGCCAGTGCCTAAGGGAGCCTGTAACACTCAAAATAAGGAAGATGACATCACCACACATTTGGCTCAGAT
>JAIPUX010001232.1:119810789-119827324 GCA_020142125.1 Phrynosoma platyrhinos
CTAATTTAATAACAAAATTAACAAACTGGCTGGTTAATGGGGGGGGGGTCATTGGGAGACAGGGGATAAAGAAGGTATATACAGAATTGGCAACATGATTGTGATGTGGCAGTAAATCAATAGTGTGATCGAGCAGCTGGTTGCATTGGATTGTCCAATAGACTAGTGGCTGATTGGGATGGGGCCATCAGCAGATACTGGCAGAAAATCTGTGCACTTGTGCACATGCATTTGTAGTGGAATGAGGAAAATAGTTCTCTGTGAATACTCCTTTTTGGTGAGTCCTTCCTCACAGCTGGAGGGGAACAGTGTAGACTGCATGTCAATAGTTGCTCCATTGTGGGAGAAGGTGGTGTGGTCAGCAGCTTCTCCCCACAAATTAGGAAATCCAAGGGATAACCTGGCTTTTCCTTTCCATCTGCTCCCACCCTATGTCTACTTCTTGCACTTTCCACATGTGGTTTGCTTGCTTCGTTGATGCCACCCCAGAAAAAAAATATTTTCAATTAATCAGATTCTAATGAAAAACCCGATTAATCCTTTCATAAAAGATGGATATTTGTGCCATCCATCTTTAAAAATTTAAAACAGTAACAATTATATTGCATCGTTTACAACACTTAAACTCTTTACACAACAATTATACTCCATCATTTAAAACAAATTACTTCATAACATTAACTAAATTTATTGTTTCAAAAAGTTTATTTGAATGGCTATTTAAGTCAAAATACGTATTTCATGGGGAAAAAAAAGTATTTGTGGCAAACAAATAATACTCTAATTTAGGTTGTGGCCTGTATGAAATGCAAATATTCCTGTCTGTGTCACATTGTCTGATTCATATCTTCAGTGCATTTTAAGTAATGCTGATGAAATTGTTATACACATTTTCCCCTGACAGTGTCCAACTGAAATATGACTTTCCCTCTGCAAAATAAGCTAGAGTGAAGTGGTCAACTGCAATGTTACTATCTGGGGGGAAAATTATAGACAGGGCAGACTAGGCAGGTTGCTTATGCCCACTGCTAATTCTGATGCTGAACACACAGGATGAAGCAAAATAACAACAACAACAACAACAACATATTATTTATTCATCTGTCTCCAAGGCTCAATGTAGGGTACAACATGTCTACTATTTTCTGTTCCATAAGCTGCCTTAGAGGTGTTGCAGACCAGCCCAAAGGGCCAGCCTGGGGGTGGAGTTGGGGTGGAACAGCCACATACTGGCTGCCCCAACCCCAGCCCAAGGCCGTCCTGATGCCGTGTGCCCTTACACACAGCATGTGGCATCAGGGCGCCCTCCCAGCTCAGCATGCAGACATGCTACGCCGAAAGGGTGCAGAAGAGCCACAGCGCCAGTTCTTAGGGTGGCCTTTTGCCCCCCTAAAAGGAGCGGCATTTTGTCATTCTTTTAGGCGTGGCAAAAGGAAGGATCGGGGCCACAGCGTGTGGTTGCCACAGCCCTTCTCCACCGCTCTGCTCCCCAGCTCTCTGCCACCCCAAATGGGCCGTCAACATCAGCCCTTAGTCTCTTCCCTGATTTAGGGCCGATGCAGACTGGCCTAAAGGGCTGGCCTAGGGGTGGAGTTGGGGTGGGTCAACTACATGCCGGCCGTCCCAACTCCACCCTCATGGTGCATGCCTGACTGCATGGCATGTGGTGTCAGGGCACCCCATTGGCTCAGCATGCACACACACTGTACCAAAGGGGTGCAAAAGAGCCAGGATGGCGACTCTAAGGGTGGCTTTTTGCCACCCCAAAAAGGAACAGCATTATCACACTCTTTTGAGAGCGGCAAAAGCTGGATCAGGGCCATAGCATGTGGTTACTGCAGCCCCGATCCGGTGCCTTAGACTTTGCATCGGCTCTTAGACTTTGTTTTCTGTCCCCTCAGCATCTCTTTTTACTCTCTATTCCCTATCCTTTCTGTCTCTTCCCCATCTCTCTTCTATAATATAGCAGAGCCAAAAGGCAAGAAATCATTTTTCAGGTTGACCAAATACTCAACAGTTTCCTTTTTTGGTTACTGTTTTTAAATTTTTTATTTTTTTTAAGACATACAAATTAACTACTATCATTCCACAGGAAAGCAAAAATCTTGTTTCAGTAGGCCATTAAGAACTGATTTTTCTTTAAAGAAGAAAACAAGCCTTCTACATTTTGCTGAATTTTTTTATTTGCAGTTGTGGGAAGTCACAAGGCAGAGTTGATTTCCTCAACAGCCAATCCTAGTTCAGGCTGGCTGTAAAGGAAGGGCTGCTGTGGGGGAATGGCTATAAAAGAGGAGGAGCAAGTCAAAGTTAGGAGAGTGTGAAGTTGAAGGCTTTCACAGCTGCCATTCATGTATTTTGTGGATTTTTTGGGCTATGTGGCTGTGTTCTAAAAGAGTTTATTCCTGACGTTTCACCAGTATCTGTGGATGGCATCTTCAGAGAATGTTGGCTTGGGAGTGAAGAGTGGTGTGTGTATGTACACACACACACACTGTTTGGCCTTTGACTAAAGGGGGATGCAGACTGCCAGAAATAGTGCAATTTAGTGCTAGGGAATCATGAGAATTGTTTTTTTTTTTTCCTGAGACATTGAGCCTTCTTTGTCAGAGAGCTCTGGCACCACAATAAACTACAGTTCCCATGATTCCCTAACCCTAACCCTTACCCTAAAAGTGGACCCAATTTGCACTATTTCTGGCAGTCTGCAACCCCCCTTTGAGAAAGTGATTTACATATTAATCTGTGTTGGTCTGTGGTTGAATAGAAAGGCCTCAGGGTGTCTATTTAATTAGTAATCCACAGTCTGCTGGGAAAACCCCTGACCCTGGGTGGTATTAATTTGCACATGCTTGGTTTTGATTTTGGTGTTTTTCAGGACTGGTAGCCAAACTTTATTTACTTTAAGGGTTTCTTCATTCCTATTGAAGTTGTCTAGGTGTTTGAGGATTTCAGTGGCTTCCCTGTGTATTTTGACCTGATAGTGGTTGGCATGGTCCAGAATTTCAGTGTATTCAAAAAGCATTTTATGCCCAGGATTGTTTATAATGTGCTCTGCTACTGCTGATTTTTCTGCCTGGCCCAGTCTGCACTGTCTCTCATGTTCTATGTTTCATGTTTAAACACTATACTTGGTGGTCCCTATGTAGACTTGTCCACAGCTACATGGTATGTGGTAAACTCCTGCATCCATAAGAGGGTCTCTCCTGTCCTTCATGAGCACAGCATTTGCTGGATTTTCTTAATCGGTTTGTACATCATTTGGAGGTTGTGTTTCTTCACCAATTTCCCTATTTTGTCTGTGACTCTTTTGATATTTGGTAAAAATACCTTCCCTTTGGGCGGTTGGTTGTTTTCACTCCTATGAATTTTCCTGGGTCTGGCAGCCCTTCTGATGTCTGAGCTGCAGTAACCATTAGCCCGTAGAGCCCAGTCTAGTGCTTTAATTAATCTTCCCAGAGGTGGGATTCACAGATCCTTGTTGCCCAGACTACCAATGTGCTTCTTTTTTGTCCTGGTTGATGGTTGAATAGAAGCACGTCAACTGGGACTGTGTGTGTGTGTGTGTCCTCAATCCCATGAAGGGGAGGGGCAGCCAGACGCTGGGCATCCCATCCCCTTCCTGAGGACGTCATCAGAGTGACAGCCCGTCCACACGATGGGCACTCCGATGACATCCTTCTGGCTCAGCGTCCAGACACGCTGAGCCGGAAAAGATGCCAAAGAGGCGTACCATGCCTCGATATTTTAGTGCTCCTGTCACAGGCAGTGAAAGGGAGGATTGTTGCCGAGGTGTCTGGCAGCCTCAGCCTCAATCCTCCGCTTCCAATCCTCTGCCCATCTGCATCCCCCCTTTGATGTAGACAGAATGATTTTTATTCAGAGATTTCATGAGACCTCTAAATCACTTCATGGATTCATCCAGGGTAAAAAGGCAGGGAATGGCTGGGCTAGTGCAGAACTCCACACTCTGAGTGTATGCATAAAATCTTAGCCCAAAAACTATGTTAAAACATTTTTCTCTTCTACTCCTCAGAATTTCTTGCTTTCCCAGAAGTAAGAGAAACAGATGGAGCATTGAGAACTGTTGGACAATGGCTCATTGCTTCTCCCAGTAATTCCATTTGGCTTCATTCCAAACAGAACATTTGCTTCTTTAGTCACTGATGGAAAGCAGTAGAGATTCAGGATGGAAATCTTTATTTATTTCATTCTTAATGCAAGGAGAAGTAATCTCTCTCTCTCTCTTGAAATAGCTTTTAATCATATTTCAACAACATAAAGAGATCAAAACAAATACCGAATACAGAGGGGAAAGAATAGTTATATCAACACACATATGAAAGCAAAACATTAATCTCCATTAACCTCTCTTCCCTCAACCTACATACAAAAAAAAAAAATCATAAAATGATTTGTAGATCTCCCCACCTGAGGGTAAAATCATAAAAAGTTCTCTTCTTAATTATGCTTACAAATTTTAGCTTATAATAATTTGCCTTATACATCAGTATCACATCAATATGTAAAACCTGGAAGCATTTTATTTCCTTCTTCTTTTTCTATAAAATCTGAGCCCTTTATTCCTCAGCTTCCCCAATTCTCCATCCTAATACTATGACCCACATCTTGCACCTACTTTACCTGCATTCCTTAACTTGTTACATTTCTAACTCCATCCTTAATAAGTTTGTAAACTTGATGAATTAAATGTTTCAAATTCACTTTTTCCTTTCTCAGATATCTTTATTTATCCATCATGGGGGTGAAACAGGCCTCCTAAAAATGGCAGATCAGGGCCGCCCTGGAGCAGAAGCAACAAGATGCATGTGGCCCCACTCTGCCCCACCACCACAGTTCTGAACTGCCCTCTGAAAAGGAGCAGGCTTTTTTTACTGCTCCTTTTCAGGGTGGCTTTTCTGGGTTGGGGCAGCTTCCAGGTAATCAACACACCCCCAGGATGTCTAGAAGTGGGCTTTTTCGCTCATCTCTTTCAGGACATAAATATCTCTCTCAGTTGCCTATTACATTACCATTGAAGGCCCCATCCTTCCTCTACTAGTTCTTCTTAAGATTTGAAATGATATTAATTGTATCCCCGGTTGAACAGATCAATGATAGTTAAATCAGATCTCATCTCTTTTTGTCTCCTTGATAAAATGCTTTTGGGTGGAAATCCAAAATGGTGTTTTTTGACACAAACTGAATGTGCAGTAGCTGTTCCAAATTCTTAGGCTGGTACATTTTATAATATAATTAATAAATTCTGCATTCACTTTAGCTTTATCATAACAAATGTACGTGTGCCAACCGAAACCCAAATCCTGACTTTCTACTTATAAGAGTCATTCTTTCTTAAACATTATCCTTAATCTACACCAGGGAGCAAGCTGATGAATGTAACTTCAGATCTGGAAGATGTAACACTTTCCTTTGTTTCTCATCTTGTGGTAATTTGGTTCTTATTTTAGGTTTTGAATCTTATCCTAGAAGTTTGCTTCTTCAGAGCAAGAAGAAATAATCTCAAAGATTTTGTCCCCATTGGGTGAATTATTTTTTATACCTTCTTTGAATTTAGGACTTCTTTTTCACACATAGAAATTGTGCAAATCTCCTTTTCTGTGCAAAAAGACCCCCAAACATTTTGTCCTGAAAGCAGTTTATTTTTCACAAAAAAGTAATAAAATATGAAAAGTCTCATGTACGTTGGACATTGCCTTGATGAAGGATCTGAAGGCTCATTTCCCACTATGATTTGAAGCAATTTGCTAATGACTGTATATGTGCCTTGTCCCCACTGGGAACCATTTCAAATACAACTGCGATCATTCTGACTCACTTTGAAGGAAGACAATTCCAAAAAATGCACTTTTTGAAGAGTAGAATCATTGAATTGGAAGAGACCACAAGGGCCACCCAGTCCAACCCCCTGCCATGCAGGAACTCCCAATCAAAGCATCTTTGACAGATGGCCATCCAGCCTGTGCTTAAGGACCTCCAAGGAAGGAGACTCCACTACTCTCTGAGAGTAGAGGGTAGAGTTTTGGTGGTTCTTTTGAAAAGAATTGATTAGCAGGTATGTTCAGCAAGTGGGAACAATGGACATGAATCACATCAAACTAGAGGGGAGGGACTAATGGCAGAGGTTTGGGAGAGGGTTTAACCCTTCCCCTCACAGGTTTTTTGGAAATCTGCCATTTTCCTCCTTCTCCTTTCCCAGGAGCCATCCTACATTCCAACCTTCTGTCCAGGAGAAATTCCAAAATGTCCTCCATTCTGAGCATGAATTTATATGTGTGTAGCTTGTGTGCACGTGTGTGATGTCCCCCATTTTTGCTGGCAGGTCCTCCATTTGTTGGTGCCTTGTCCTTCTTTGTGGTGAGGGCATCTGTCTGCCCTGGACTCCAGGGTCTCTTTGGGGATCCCTTCTCCACCTAAGCCCATCAAACCCCTGAGGAGGCCCAGCCAGAAAAGGAACCAGGATTCAAATTCCTGCTTAGCAAGGGAAACCCCTCTGTGACCTCTGGGCTCTTATAGAATCCAGAGTCCTAATAGAGTCCTAATAGACACTTACCCACAAATAAGTGCCACTGCAATAGGGGGATTTACATCTGAGTAGAGAGCCAGGCTGGTGTAGTGCCTTGAGCATTGGACTAGAACTCTGGAGACCAGGGTTTGAATCCCCACTGAGCCATGGAAACCCACTGAGTGACCTTGGGAAAGTCTCACTCTCTCAACCTCAGAGGATGGCAATGGCAAATCTCCTCTGAAGAAACTGACCAAGAAAACTTCATGGTAGAGTTCTCTTAGGGTCATCCTCCTTTCCTAGGGCCCATCCTACATTCCAACTTTCTGCCCAGGAAGAATTCCAAAATATCCTTCATTCTGAGCATGACTAGGAAGCATGAATTTATGTGTGTGTGTTTAGCTTCTGTGTGTGTGTGTGTGAGAGAGAGAGATGTCCCCCATTTTTGCCAGCAGATCCTCCATTTGGTTTTCAGCTATTATTTTGGTAACATTTTACTTATTCCTCTGAATGTCTTCCTTTCTGAGCATAACTCAGAGAATGGAGGACATTCAAGGGAGCTTTGGGCTTTGGTTTGGAAATGTCCTCCATTTTGAGCAGGACTAAGAGGCATGCATTGACATTCCTTGCAGTATTTTGGGCTTTGATTTGGGGACATCCTCCATATAATTTTTTTTTCCTGGATAGTCCTCCATTCTGGGGTGTGTGTGACTGGTCCCCCCAGACCTCCTATTCCCTCTTCTCCCTCCTTCCTTGCATCACTGACGATGTGTAGATGTGCATCATATGTTTGACATTAAAAAAAAAAAAGACCAGGATGGAGCGCCAAGTGGGGATGACAATGGTGTCAAAAAAGACACAAATGCATGGAATAAGGAAATAATTCGCTTCCATAGTGGGAACTACACATTGGCCTGAATTGATTAAGTGACCTGTTGTAAATGCAGCTCATAAATCAGGTTAAATGCAAGTGGGAATGAGCCCTGACTATGCCAAAGTACTGTTTCTTGTCAAATGTATTCTTTACGTCCCTAGTATACCTCTGATTCTGACAATGAGTGGGACACCCTGTAGTCAGAGTGGAAAATGGAGGATGAAACTCACCTGGAAATGACAAGGTAAAGGTAAGTAATGAATGGTAAATGAAGGGAAAACAGTTTCTGGGTGAAAGTCTCTTGCTGGCTTCATCTCCACTACTTGAAAGACACCCCCCCCCAACATGTTGGGAGGGGCCTTCTGTTGTGGTGGCCATTTTTGAAGGCCGACGCCACAATTGGTTGGGAGGGCTGGGAGTCCTGCCCTCTCTTCGGCTCCCAACCAATCAGGGGATCCCAGCAGCCCACGTAATCTTGTGAGACTGGATTTTAGGGTATGGAAGGTATTGGAGGGTATCCCTGTGGCATGTGATACCCACATGTTGGTGACAGATTCAGTTCTAATACAGATTCAGCATTCCCTCCAAGTGGTGTGCTCCTCGCCTAAGAAAGTTACCTTGCTTCTGGCTGCTTTTTCATTGGCCTTTTTTGGTGCAACCAGAATTAGCGAGCTCATCCCCAGTTCCCTCTCTGATAAGTCCGACTGGGCACTATTGTTATCTGATGTTCAAGTTTTGGAGCAGGGCCTACAATTGTGTTTTAGGCGCTCAAAGATGGACCAGCTAGCTAGGGGTCAAACCATAGTCTTATCTCAGGCTCCTAAGGGCCAGATTTGCCCAGTAACGGCTTTGATGGATTACCTCAGATTGCACCCAGCATCCCCTGGTTATTTGTTTTTGCATGTCTCGGGCCTTCCATTGATACAGTTTCAATTTTGAGTGGTGTTGCAGGAGGCTCTGAAGCATGCGGGCTTACCAGCAGCCCAATTTTCTTCTCACTCATTTCGGATCGGAGCTGCCGCAGCTGCAGCAGCTCATGGTCTAAGTCAGGGGTAGGCAACCTTTCCCCTTTAAGGGCCAAGGGACTTCAGCTCCCAGAATCCCAGGAGCTATTGGCCAACATGGGACTATTGGCCATCATGGCTGAGGCTTCTGGGAGCTGAAGTCCCTTGGCCCTTAAAGGGGAAAGGTTGCCTACCCCAGGTCTAAGTGATACTGTGATCCAACATATTGGGCAATGGCACTCTGGAGCGTTTAAAGCTTACATTCACCCTTAGGCTAGTTAGATGTTGATTTCTAGTTACAGGGGGCCGATGGAATCGTGCCTTGATGTTCTAATGTGTGTTTTTCTGTTGGGCAGGTGGAGAACAGGGTGATTTCTGAATTGTCGGTCACAGCTTGGTCTTTTGGGCCAAACATCATGCCCTCCAGTCGGGCCGAGTTCCAAACTTGGGTCTAGAGCAATTTGGGCACATCCATTGGTTTGGGCAGAGAGGCATGCTATGGGGGGGCCTTCTTCCCCAAATCACTGAGTTGGCTGTACCTTCCCATCTCTCCAGATACTCCTCATTCACCTGAGTGAGAATGATTTGGTCAAGATCCCCAGATTGCAGTTAGTTTGAAAGATCACTGTGGACCTCCATGAAGTACGACGCTGGTTACTGGGGACTGTTCTGTTATAGACCAAGCTCTTGCCACGACGAACTTGGCCTGGTGCAAGGAAAGATTCTGCTATTAACACAGCTTGTTGCTGGGTGAATAGGGGTGTTTTAAGGAGGTTGGAAGCTTTGGGGGCCTCATATGTTGAACATGACCAGATTAGGGTTGATTTGCCACATCTGTACAGGGGTGATGGGGTTCATCTTTCCCCGGTAGGCTGTGATGTATACTTGAATTCCATTGTTTCTCACATTAAACAGGTCCTAGGGGGGGGAGAAGGGATGCCAAGCTAGGCTGGCCCCCTCCTGTGGCAGGGCATGGACCCCCCCCCCCCCAGGATAATTAGATATCCGATTTTTCAATATTTGGTTGTTTAAGAAGAATGAATGGTTTAAATCATCAGCTTAAAATCTCTTACCTCGTCTGTCATAGAGATGACGTCGAAATTGGATGGGGGGGATGATTTGATTACATGTTTGGCAACTTATGTGTAACCCTTGTTGACATATGCTTGGTTGGAGGCATGACTTATCCCTGATGGCTTGACATGATTATGGTGAGGATTACATCAGGAGTTATGGCATGTGCACGTACACATGTGTCAAGAAGGAAGTTATAATAAAGTGAAGATTTTTGACTATGAAGTCATTGTTTCAGACCCTGTACAGATGAATAAAGTTGTGGCCATTTTGTTACCCAAAAATTGGTGTTTGGACTTTCTTGTGCCGGTGCAACATTTAATGATAAAATTATAATGTATGAAGTTGCTCTATTATGGGGAAAAGATGCTCATGGGGGGAGGGTTAGGAATGAAATGCTCGTATTTTAAAGGTAATTGGTGGATATTATCAATATCCTCCCTGTTGTTATGGTAGTGAAATTGCTATATTTTCAAGATCTGGGGTGGAAATAATATTGTAATTGTTTGTTCCCAGGTCAAAAAAGTGAGTTGTAAGATAGTTAGGAAATGATATCAAGAAGAATGAGAGACCAACAAGAATTGTATGCAATTTTCTTCTGGTGTTTATCATCCCAAAATGTTTTGGATGAATTATTCTGTGAGAAAAAGTAGGGTCTTTTGCAGTATTTGATGTGTTTCCTGCAACACTTCAAGAAATGTGACTATATGGATAATACTGTGTAAGAATATCCATTTTCTCTGACAACAAGGAGAAAATTACTGTAACCATTCATTTCTGCATGTAAGGAGTGATATAGCCAAGCATTTCTATCCCCATGCAAGACTTAAGATGGAAGTCAAGGAACCTTTTGTAAATGGTTAACTGTCCAAAAAAAAAAAAAAAGATTGAGAAATATGTTCAGTAGTGGTACATGTGTTATGAAATTGTAACAGTCTGTTTATCTGTAATATAATCTTGTAACACAGTGATTCCTAAACTTTGGTCCTCTAGATGTTTTGGACTTCAGCTCCAAGAATTCCTGACAGTTAGCCAAGATGGCTGGGGCTTCCTGGAGTTGATATCAAAAACAAAGTTTGGGAACCACTGTAGTAATATAATCTTGTAAATTCCATCCTTAGTATGTGTGAAGATTGATTGACAAATACAGAATATCTCTCAAACTGTGAATTTCATGTGAATAGATATTAGTTGAGAGACTGAGAGAGGGAGGTGCTGTATGGAATAATGTGACACAAATGAATATCAAATGGAACTTGGGTTTTAGGAAGATAGGTGGGATTTGAGATTGTGAGAGGAGAGAATTATGGATCTGTTAAGAAGAAGTGTACTGATATGTTCAATACCTGATCTGTTGTTCCATATTATTGGTTTCATTTAATGGCAATAAAGTCTATAGTCTGGAATGTATTCATACATTGATTATACTCATAATATTAATTGTTTAATTAATAAAAACATCTTATTGTTTCTATCCACATTTAATACTTTGTTTCTACCAGTGAAAAATATATTTGAGTAGGAGCCTAAATATTATGGGCCCTAAACATTCTTGAGTTTGTGATGTGTGTGTGAAGTGTTTGCTGACCACAGTGGGAATAAAGAGACCAGATACAAGAACTTAGGTTGAAGAAGGGCATCTTTATTGACCAATTAAACTATTTAACTAATTTAAACTCTGTGAAAAGCAATTGGGGTGGCAACCTATGGAGGAACAACTGAGGCAGTGGGTCTCTGCTAGACCCACTTTTTAGCTTCCCCTGGGAAAACACAAGGACTGCAAGGAGAACTCAATACTGGGGTTATTCCCCAATTAGCTCTGCAGTAGAAGGCAAACCCAGGGAATCTCTTCCCCAAGCCTCATAATTTAAAATATACTGAATTTGTCAATGCCCCTAGGGCAGCCTTAGGGGTAGTACCCTTTCACTCCTCCCTGGTCCCATCACCTAAAGGGTCAGTTACAGAGGCCATCTCTTCACCAAAACAGGTGTTCACTGTTAGCTTAGTCCCCCCCCCCCACACACACACACTACCTGCCATGGACAAAGGGCACACACCTGCTTAACCCATTTTCTGCACCATACCAGTTAACAAGGCTCTAATCTCCTGGTGAATGCCATCAGCTTTCTAAAGCTCAGGCCTCTAAAATGCTATTTGGGGGTGGGGTGGTGGTGGAATGATTCAATCCTTTCATCAAAGTATTCTTAGTTTCTCTATTAATCCATCTGGAGCCCCTACTAAGACAACATGTATCACCCATGGAGGTGTGAAAAGTGGCCGACCATAGTAAATGTGCCCCAGGCTTGAATAATTTGAAAGTTATAGACTGCCTGGATAATCAGGGCTTTTCCCTTCAGCAAACCAAGGTCATTATCAGTGAATGTCTAAAATGTATGACAAAGGCCCCAAGGAAGCAAACCATGCCATCACAGGCCCCTCTTCTCCAGCCATTCAACTGACAGTCATTCTTGAAGTGCCATGTCCATATCTGTCACACTGTACAATAGATCATGCTATGTCCACAGATCAAATTTTGGAACTTCCCCAAACAAAATCTAGAATCTGAAACACAACAACATTAGTGAACAAACAACTTTCAAGTTATGAGGAGCAGCTTAGGGAGCTAGGTATGTTTAACCTGGAGCAGAGAAAGTTAAGGGATTACATGGCATCATATTTAAATAATTGAAAGGATGTCATATTGAAGATGGAGCAAGCTTGTTTTTTTCTGCTTCCAAGACTAGGGCAAGGAGCAATGGATTCAAGCTACAGGGAAAGAGATTCCACTTAAACATTAGGAAAAACTTCATCACTGTAAGATCTGTTTGACAGTGGAATATACTTCCTTGGAGAGTGGTGGAGTCTCCTTCTTTGGAAGTTTTTAAACAGAGGCTGGGTGGTCATTTGTCTCTGACAGTGTACGAGAAGGCATCATAAAGTTTTAATTATTATCTTTAAAAAAATTGACAATGTTTGTTCTGATTTGTAGTTAACTTATCTCTATGTAGTCACCATCCAGATTTACACATTTTTTTCCCCAGCATTTCTTGACCCTCCGAATACCGTTATTGTAGAAGTCTGCAGATTGCACCTTAAACCACTCTTCCACTTCATGAATGACTTCATCTGTGTTGTCAAATCAGTGACCCTTCAATGGATTTTTCATTTTTAGATAAAGAAAAAGTCATGTGGTGATGATGACAGTGACAAAATTTCATCAGTATACCATAATAACATCCGGGTGATAATTATTATTTTACTATACTCCCTCGTATTCCTTCATGGCAGGAGGTTGAACTGGAAGGCCCTTGAAGTCTCTTCCAATTCTGTGATTCTAAATTCTAAGTTCTTGCCACTACCTGAAATAGGTAAATTCCTCCACTGCCCTGAGATCATTCTTCCTGAGTAAGTGAAGACTAATGGTCCTCAGTACCTTGCCTCTGCAAAATTCCAGAGGTCTGGTGGTATCAGGTGAAGTGCTGCATCTGGGGCAAGCTGCCTGAAGTTCTCCATCTGGGGATAGTGTCAACAATGCTGTTGTTTGCTCCCACCACATGGAGCACTGTAAAGAAAATATTATTCTGTAAATATTGTAGGGTGAAAGCCTTAACTATACGTGCAACCCATCTAGACTGAAAATACAAAGAACTGATTACCTGCATTGAGGCTGTTACCCAGTCAATTTTAAATCATGCCTTTTTAATTGATGTATTTTAAAGAATGTATTATATGAATGTGTATATTGTTAGTGAATGTGCTCCATTTTTTCTATATATTTAATTCCCTATGACCCCAGCCTGACCCTTGGGAGATGGCAGCCATAATCCCCTAGATATAAGGTCAGGTAAGCAAGCTAAAATTGCTTAAGACCACTAAAGATTGCCTGGACAGGCATGTTTTGGGAGTTGCCTTTGGGAATATCCCATTATGCTGGAAAAGATACCTAATGTTGTTTGTTTGTCTTAGTCTCAGACTTAATGGGACAGTGATCAGATTTGGTTGTGAGACTAAGTGTGAGACTAAGACACATTAAGTGTATCTTAGTCTCACACTTAATGGGACAGTGATCAGATTTGATTGCACCCCTTTCTCTAGCTTCCTTTCCTTGATAGTTTTGAAACTAAATGCATTGTTTAGACTATGCCCAGACTTAAGTAAACAATGGTAAATCCATCAAGCCTTTGCCCATCTATTGTTTAACTCATTGCCAGGAGGCAGCATTTCCCTATAAGAACCCCTGGAATCCCTATAAGAACCCTATAAGAACAACTCTCTTGCCAGTCGTGCCCCTCCTATGGAACCCATCTACATTCGCCAGAATTCCAGAGGAGTCCCTTGGGTGTGAGTATATCTCCCTCTATCCTGGTTTCCCTCATGCTTCCTCCACTCTTGCTCTTCCCTGATTCTTCTTTGTATGTGTGTGTGTGTGTGTGTGTGTGTGTGTGCTGCATTTGGATGTTTGCTTACTTTTGTCAAATAAATATTTTAGGGTTTAATTGGAATTTGGTCAGTTTCAGTGTCTTTCCTTGCCAGAATTTTTATGTCTCCAGTAAACAATTGGATAAGATCTCAGAAGCGAAGTTGGGCTAATTATAAATTCCCCAAAATTAGGTCTTGGTTTCCCAAGAATATTCAACTCCTCTGCCAAAACCTGAACTAGTACCAAAATGATATAAAAATCCAAAACAGTAAGGCCAGCTGTAATGCCAGTTTGAACCCTGGCCTCAGGTCAAGTGTCAGAACACCAGCAACCCTGGAAATAAACTCTGAATCCTATAGAACCCAGAAGATCTAATGCAACCTGGAGAACATCCTTAATCTTCAATTCCTCACACAAAAGGAAATACTGTTAAAACCCTGAAAGAACTATTCCACACCCACTTAATCCCTTATGTGACTGATCCTATGGTGTGGCTGCCACACCCCATGAGTAGCAACATAAATCCTATGAAGGAAGGCTCTCTCCCCAGAGCAACTACATGATATGTAAAATTCAAATGACCAATGAGCTCCTGAAATTCATGGAGGATATATTTTCTACATTGTAAAAATCCAGAGACCTTTCATATAAAGCCAGAACCTTTCCTCTTGGAAGACTACAGTGTTGCTTGATAGAATCAATCTCAATCCCCACTCCCCATCCCAAATGCCAGGCAGTGGCATGGTCCTTCAGTCTTTTCATGAGTAAGAGGAACACCTAGCTCCTTCACAAAGGAATAAAACTCAATCATCAAATATGCATGAACAATAAATCATCCAAATAATTAAAAACCCCTCCTTTCCAGTTCATTCTAGAAACATGCTGAACTTCTAATATACAGAACAAGATGCCAAGGAAGGGCCCTCACCATATAAAATATGCCATCAAGTGAGAAGCCTAACAGTTCAAATAATTGGGGTGAACTGGTGAAAATCATCAGTGTGAATGCAGAATTAATGTCACATTTCACAAACTCTGCCCTTGAAAACTACCTTAATAGGAACAGCAATGGATGTATAGCTTACTGTGCACAACTCTGCAGGAATAGCATATACCCCTTATACTCCTAGGATAAGATAGATGGTTACTCAACTTAAAGTCACCTAGCACTTTCTTGGGCACCATTCCTCAAGGCAAGAGATTAAAGTTAGAAAGTGGAGAAGATGGGAATGGACCTCCCATACCTCCTTTAGATCTTGCCCTTAACATTTTCTAAACCCACAAACTGAACTCAAGTCTTGAGATCTAAAGGGATAATGAACACCAGATCCAAAAACCTGGGCCTACCCTCAGCAGCAAATTAAACAATTCTCATACCATGAGGCAGGGCCAACATACCAAGCAGGCCATGTAGCATCTTTGGTCCAGCAAATTCAGTTCTTTCCTTTAGTTCTATGTGCTGTAGTCCCAAAACTGGCTTCTTATTTGCTGGGGTGGGGAATGTCTAAGGTGGGAATTCAAGGTGGAATTGTCATGACATGCTATGACACACAAATTTTTACAAAGGAGCTGTTCAGAGTAGACATTTGATGATGACCTGCTTGTAGACTTTTAAGTGGTACTGTTTTGGCTGCTGGTATAGATAGATCTTTGATATGAGCTAGGATGACTAGCTTAATGTTCTTATACAATATTGTATTGATTAAAGAAATGCATTCAAGCAAGCCCCTGTGAAATATTATGAATACAGCACACTTATTGTATAAGCAGCTAGAGTAGACTTTGGGGTGAACTTGTTTTCTCTTGGTTGAACAAAATTATTAAACTTCCTACAGCACATGCTCACAGTGCTAAACAGAGGTAGGAAATTATAATATACTCTCCACTTCAAACAAAACCCAACAAATCTATTTTAATTTGGTTTTATGTATTTCAGAGTGGAATTCTTGTTTACCTCTGTAAAAAAGGACCATGTGAATAGGACTCATAAAGGGGGGGGGGGTAAAGAACCCTGACAGATGTTCTTCTTATGTTATATAATGCAGATTCTTACCAGATTTGTCTATTTAATGGTACATGTTGAATTAGCAAGTACCGTATTTTCTGGCGTATAAGACAACTGGGCATATAAGACGACCCCCCACTTTTCCAGTTAAAATATAGAGTTTGGGAAGAGTATGACTTCCAAAACTGTTGTTGTTGTTGCTGTGCACCTTCAAGTCATTTCCAACTGATGATGACACTAAGGCAAACCTATAATGAACTTCCTTATACCCGGCGTATAAGACAATTTTGCAGGTTAAAAAGTAGTCTTATACGCCAGAAAATAAGGTAGCTCTGGTTCTTCTTAACACTAGCAACAAAGAAAGATAAACAAATACCAGGGTTCCTATGGGAGAGAATTTTTTGTTTCAGATAAATAGAAATAGTAAAAAAATTCTCATACCTGGGATCAAACATTGATAGAAATGGGGGCTCCAGTCAGGAAATCAGAAGAAGATAAAGAATGGGGAGGGTGGCTATGAAAGAACTAGAAATGATTCTAAAATGCAAAGATATACAACTCAGCACAAAAGTTACAATCATACAAATCACTTGTTGGAATATGGATGGGATATGCAGTCAAAGTGGAAATGTAGA
>JAIPUX010001232.1:119827424-119838795 GCA_020142125.1 Phrynosoma platyrhinos
AAAAGTGTCTAAGCAAACAAAGAAGACTCAGCCTGCAGGTGGTTTGAAACCAAATTAATCTTGCACTGAACAGAATAACAAGGAGTTTGAGCCTGGGAAAACAAGATGCTAGAAGGAAAACATATGATATCTGGTTTGCATAGAAACCAGGTCACAGGGGAGTGACACACAACTAGGGGCTGGTCTAGAGGCTGGGATAAAGCTGGTCATCCTATCATTATGTAGGTTGCCACCCAGGAGGTGAAGTTATGGGTTGGGCCAAGGGCTCCTTTGTTCTCTTTGTTAGAACTTTCCTTGCTTTTCAACTTAACAACAAGTTGTGATCCTATGGTTTCTATCATCTGTAAGATGGATTGTACATAGTTCTTTTATGTTTTTACTATGCAACAATAAAGCTTTACTTTGAATTTACAAGTGTATCTTCATGGAAAACTAAAGTCATTGAGAGAATGCAGGTAACAGATTTCCAGGATGGCTGATGAAAGGAAGTAGTCTTCTGATCTCTGCTACATCTACATTTACATCATACAAATCAATACCACTGTATTCCCTATTACCATGTATGGATGTGAGAGCTGGCCAGTTAACAAAGATGACAGGAAGAAAATCAACTCCTTTGAGATGCTGCTGGAGAAAAGTGTTGAGGATCCCATGAACAAACAAGTGGGTCCTAGAGCAGATCAAGCTAGAAACCTCCCTGGAAGCCAAGATGACCAAACTGAGGTTGTCGTACTTCAGACACATCATGAGAAGAGAAGACTGATTAGAAAAGACAATAATGTTGGGAAAGGTGGAGGGAAGAGAGGAATAGCACATGCCAGATGGATAGACTCTATTAAGGAGGTCATGGGTATGGGTTTGCAAGATTTAAGCAGAACAGTGGAAGACATAGGGTCTTGGATATGTCTCGTCCATAGGGTCACCATGGATCAAGATTGACTCGAGGGCAGTTAACAACAAGTAAAATGTTCTTCTCACAGTACACTGAGCTTCATGCATTGTGGTGTTTCATAATGTCCAATTAATTGTTTTTAAGATTAACATAGACATTATAAACTGCGCAAAGCATTTTGTTAAAAAAAAAGTCAGGATTGGAAATGGAGAAGAAGAAGGATGACTATGTAGTCTTCCCTGGATGACATCTCTGTCATTTATCTTTCATGGTACATTAATATTTTGATCAAAACCTGCCGTATCTTGGAGATTTACTATTCATAATTCTGTTGGATAATAAAGTTAATGAAAGTGGGACTATCCACTCTGAAAGCTGAATAGATAGCAGGAATTTGACTTAATGATGGAATTAGATGTGACTTTTATTTAGGGATCAAATTTCATTATAGTTTCATGAACTGACTGATAAATATTTCTTACATGAATAAGGTCATAATCATTTTCCTTTATGGGGTTTCATTTTCAATTGTTCTCAGCTAAAGATACTGATATTGGAGAGGGGAGTATGGTTGCCTCATTTCCCTTTTTACTCCTGTCTCTCCTTAAAAAGTTTGTGATGAAAACTGTGAAAATTGTAATGTAAGAACATTTCCTCTATAATATTTACTATTTTTAAGTAGTTAATTTGGGTAGCACCAAATCAGGATGGGGAAAAGCGTTCTTCTAATAAAAGTCAAAGCAAAAGAAGAGGCTTTGAATGAGGATATACCTTTCTTAAAGTTCTTAGATTGTATGAATCATAAAAGGCAGCAGGACAACACATACTCAGAGGGTTATTAGAAGATCTGAGGAATCCTGCTGACTAAACTTCTGTAGAACTATTAATATAGATACCTCTGTAGGTAATATATATAGAAGATTAAAAGGATCAATAGATGAAGGAAATTGTTTTTGATGATGCTTAATTTTCATATTCAGCAAATTAAACTATAAAGGAGATTGTTCTAATATTAACAGCATGAACATGTTAAAGAATATTAACAGCTTAATTTTTTAATGACACAAAACATTTGTTGTATATGTGTAATTTTATTTTTCAAGCTTAGGTTGAAGATGTGTACATTTATTTGTTGTGTGCCTTCAAGACATTTCTGACTTAAAGAAACTATAAAGAGAAACTATCATGAGCTTGGCAAGATTGGTTCAGAGTGGGTTTGCCTTCCCCTTCCTTTGAAGCTGACAGAATGCGACTTGCCCAAGGTCACCAAGCTGGTTTTCATGGCCAAACAATGATTTGAACCCTGGTCTTCAGATTTACAGTCCAATGCTTAAACTACTACACCACATTGGTTCTTGAATATGATTGTCATTTCCATACATATAATATAACTGCTCATACAGGAATGTGGGCTTGTTTCACTCATGGAAGATTACAAGAGAAGTGGATGAAAAATAAAAGCTCCCTATTTTATTAACAAAAAAAGCAAAAGACTTCTGTGAGTTACATTCCCCTAGTTTTTATGGAGTCCTGGTTTCTCTGACAAAGTAAATTTGCAATGTAGGGATGCTCCTGGATCTGCTGAGGAATGAAGTATTGGATATAGTATGTAGGATATAATTGTGTTAGGGTGGACTAGTCCCTGGTCACTCAGATGAATTACATTTAGTGGAAAGGGGGCAGTAGAAGTGTGTCCCTATTGTTTCTTCTTTCAGCACCTTTTTATATTATCAGCCAATATGTTTTTCTGCACAAGCTTTGTCAGAATGGAATAGTAGTTTTTTTCTCTGACTATAATGATTCTTCTCGGATCAGTTTCACAGAATGGTATTGAATCACTGGGTTTCACAGAATGGTATTGGATCACTGCAGCTGTAGTGTGGGATGTCATAAAACATAGCCTGCCTCCCTTCTATGAAAAAAAACTAGATGTATCCATTTATCATGACAATTAGGATTTGGTTTAACTTTTGTGCCCAGTCCCATTGCTCTGTTATATGATCAGGAGTGAGTCCTGCAGCTTGGCCCCTGTATGGATGAAGTGGGTTGGATGAATGTCACTGCCTCCAATCAATTTATCTCTGTCACTGGAGGACCAAGATGGATCTGTGGCAGAGTATCTCTTACCAACTTCAGCTACTACAACCATTCCCGTAGAAGGATACATTGATCACAATGTTCCATGGACTAGTAATCTCATTTTTTAATGAGGAGCTTTCCTTGACATTGATTTGGAAATTTCAGGTGGTGAAGAATAGAGAAGCTAATTTACTCAGAATACCTTCTTGACATGTACATATGATTCTGTGTATGTTAATCTGTATAGCTGTAAGTATTCAAGATGGATGTCTCATACTCTGTGTATGTTTGTAAATATTTGCAACAAAGATGAAAGCCCTCATTGAGTGAAGCTCACTGTGCAGCTATTCATTCCAGGAACCTGAAAGCAGCACCTGCATGTGGGAGGATTTTTCCTATGCTGTCTGGAGCAGACTCTTCACAGAATACCAGCTTCTGGGCATTCCTGCCTACATGTATCTACTCTGCATTTGTGTATGCTAGATTCTACCTGTCAGCATACCCCAACAAACAAAGCCTTCTAACTTATTCCCACAAAGATATCTCAGAAGGTGGTGGGACTTAGAAAAAGGGCAACCCCAGAGCTCTTAGAACCCAGTCAGGTCCATAAAGCCTAGACCTGGCCTGTAATGATTTCATAAGTCAAAATGAGAACTTTGAATAATGCCCAGAAATGGATGAGTAGACAGTGGAACTATTGCAAAAGAGAATGGTATGTTCTCTCAGGCCAGTCCCAGTTAACAATCTATCTGTAGCTCTTTGTATTAGAAGATTAGAAGATATTAGTATTACAAATTCAGACCAACAGATTGGAAGGGAGCGTAGTATCTAAGATGCCTAAAAGATTGGGTTCTCTTCATTTCTTATAACACATTTTACATACCTTGTGCAATATATATATCTTTTAACAAGTTATCTTTGAATGTTGCATGGAATTTACATTGAGACAGACTTGTAAAATCCTCAGAATTTTGATGGCTGTTTTGACATTGATCTCCCTTTTTGACTGGGACTTCAAGTAATTAAGACTTTCAAAAGCCAGATCAGGAAGAAAGAGTGCATTATTCAGCATATATAGCTCTAATCTTACAGTTAAATGTCTGTGGATTTTGGGACCAAGCATATACTGACTTAACTTCTACTCTTAGCTCTTGCCTGCACTGGCCAGGATACTCCAGGGGCAGCCCAGAGTATTCTGGTCCCACAGCTGCTCTGATCGCCCTCTCTTTTGTCGTGGCCTCCATTTCCATGGCATGGTGGTCACATTCCAGGGCCTTGTGACCTCAGAATGAGTGATCTGTGGCACTAGTGAACATGGTGTGCGGCCCAGCAGGATGACCATGCATACAGCCACCTGTACAATGGAAACAGAACGTTCCAGATATTCCTGGAAAATCCAAAGCAACAGGTAAAGGTGTTGCAGTGGTTAAATGTCTGTACTGCAGCCACTCACTCATAGACCACAAGGCTGTGAGTTCAATACTAGCCAGGGCTCAGGCTAGACTCAGGCCTGCATCGTTCTGAGGTCACTAAAGTGAGTACCCAACTGTTGGGGGGCAATGAGCTTACAGTTGTAAACCGCTTAGATATCCCATAGTGTGGTATGAAGTGGTATATAAATGAAGCTGTTTTGCTTTGCTTTAAAGTTTTTGTTTGATTTTTTTTACTCTGTTGTAAATGTGTTTTGCCCTAGTTCTGGTGCAGGACATGCCAGATGTGTTCCAGACTCTCCATGCCAGAACTGGAGATTGGGTCATGCATCCTGTGAACAGGATGATGCCAGAATGGGGGCAGGGCTGGACTTTGGGCCTCTGCAGACAAGACCTTAGTACCACATAGAGCAGACCCATTCAATCAGTGGAATTTACTTATGTGTTGACTCATCAATAAACCATTGATTCAGTGGGTCTGTTCTGGCCGGGACTAATGCCCAAGATATTGACCAATATATTTCTGGAGTCTTTTTTCAGGCACATACCACGGTCAAATCTGATATTCATCAGAAATGTTGGATCCATTCATATTCGAAGCAGTAGCATCACTGGGGGGTACAGGAGGGGGTTTACAGGGCACACCGGCTGATACCCAAGAAAGGAGGTGACTCCACAGTAGAGGGGGTTAAACCCAGTCAGTCTCCCTTCCCCTGAAGGGCCTTCCTGGGGCCTGGGATCCACTCTACAGACTTCCGTGGGGGCATAGGGCCCACTCTCCAGGCTGTCAGAGGGGCTTTCTGGGCTGGCAGAGGAGCATGAAGCCCAGTCTCCAGGCTGCTGTGAGGTTTTCTGGGTGTGGTGTGCACACTGGAGTCCCACTCCCACAAGCCCCACCCCCCCATTGGCTGTCACCAAGTCAGGGGACACCACTGATTCAAAACAGCCCAGTATTGTCTGTATGGATAGCCATTTGAATTAGGCATTCTCAAATCCATTAATCTTAAAACATCTTTCTTTGTAATTAATTGATCGATTACCACCCCTTTGCAGCTTTATAGGTTTAACTAAAATAAAACCTGAGCAATTCTTTTACTAATGTTTGTACATATTTAAAGAGATTAATGTTTCAAAAACTCCTGTTCTCTCTGGCTAAAAATGGAGCAATTGCCCTGCAAGATTTAGCATTTGATGTATTACATTTGAGAAGAGTGTGAGAGATAAAATTTGAGGGTTTATCATGTACTTGGACACCTAGTCATCTCTCTTTCTTCTAGCTATTGTTTCACCAGCAATCTCAAGATGCCCAAATTGTTTTTTGTGTTTATTTGTTTTTGTTTTTGTTTTGTTTTTATTATGTTTTTAAGAATCACTTTAATTCTGTTATTATAGTTTAATTTAATTTTAAGGGGTGGGAGGATTAGGGTGTGGGATATAGGGATTTTACATTGTCTTTTGTTTTTAAATTATGTTGTACACCACCCCAATTGCTGAGTAGAGGGGTGGCTTAGAAATAAAACATAATAATAATAATAATAATAATAATAATAATAATAATAATAATAATAATAATAATATAAAAAAAGAAGAGACAAAGGAAAGAGAGCTAAGAGGAGAGGAAATACTTTTTTGCCTTATTATGCTACCCAAAAGAAGGTGGAGGTGGGAGTGGCAGGTCCCTACCAACTGTGTCTACTTCTCTTTATATGTTAGTGGAATTGATTAGCTCAAAGAAGCTTATGAGAGACTGTGTAATGTTGAGGATCATTCCCACCTATCTATACCAGTACTAATTGTGGAAAACTCCAGGTTTTGGTGAATAAAGAAGATTTTTACTTAGAAATATGCAAGAGTTCAATCAAAAACACAATAGCATTTCAAACAGACACCATCAGAGTGAATCAAAACAGAGATATGGATATTGGATAACAGAAGCTTAGAGTTGTAGAGGAGGTAATATTTACCTGTCCTACAAAGGAGAACATATAAAGTTGACTGTGGCTCAGATATTGTCTGAGGGTGACAGTGTGAGTGTAAGAAGCTTTCTGTGTACAACTATGTGCTCAGAATGAGGGTCAAATGTGTCAGAGGAGGCTAGGTTCTGGACCAGTACTTATACCTGAGAACCTAGCCTCAGTAGGTGCTAGATGCTATCTTTCAATGTATGTTTCAAAGGCCTAGTGGTCTTCCCAGCAAATTGACAATGGGATTCTGGAAAGGCAGATAAGTTTTAACTTTGGAGTGACAAAAATGCTGACTGGATTTAAGACAACCCCAAGATAGATGGATAGGGAAGTTGGCTGGGGGACATGGCATGGTGTAGGTAGAAAGTGTTGGCTTACTTATCTTTGCCTTTATTTCTAGCCTGGGTGGAGGATGAAATGATCAGCAAAAACATTTAGCTGTTAACTTTATATTACCTGGGTCTTCATGTGTCTTTGGGTCCACATGTCCTTCCCATGGGAAAGTCTCCTGGTATTCCAAAGGTGATAGTGACATCTTAAGAACATGCCTGGTTCCAGATATAAAAGTATGGAAGTCACAAAGCATGGAAGCTCCAAATATAATGTGGGGTATGTCAGGTATGCTAACAAAGCCATCTAACCCAGAAATATGAGATTACATTTTTAAAAATATACCTTGTGGCTCTTAAACTCTTGTTTAAGTGGGAAATACTGTCCCAAGGAGCCATTAGTAATGCCAGTTGTCCTCTAGAGCAGGGGTCATCAACCTTTGTTGCTGGGGGGCCAGGCGGGTATATGTGCTTGCCCCCTTGAGTGCGTGCATGCACACGACAATGCCATTTTGGAAGCCCCCCCATGACCGTGGTGGGTGAATTTGCCCGGCGCAGATGTGGGATGGCTTCCCTGGGCCTTGGAAAGCCCCCTGCACCTGCACTGGGCAAATCCGCACGGTGCAGGCTTCCCAGCCACCATGGGACCTTCCAAAATGGCGCCCGCCAGCATGCGCATGCGTGGGTGAGTGCGGACACCATTTTGGAAGCCAACTCATGCGTGGCAGCAGCGGTGGCAGGACCAGCTGTAGGCCAGTACCAAGGCCTCCGTGCGCCGCACCCGGCCTGCGGGCCGTAGGTTGCCAACCCCTGCTCTAGAGCAAAACACAAGGCCTCTTCTTACTCACTTTCTCTCTTTCATAGAGTAGGGGGTGGTTTGTTGGTGTTGTTGTTGGTAGTTTTGTTGTTGTTGTTGTGTGTCTTTAAGTCATTTCCAACTTTTGGAGACCTTAACTGAATTTATCACAGGGGTTTCTTGGCAAGATTTGTTCAGAGGCCTTTGCCTTCTTCTGAGACTGAGTGTGTGTTAACATCCCATCTTCCTAAAACAACAAATAAACAAAAACCCCTGAGAGTTTTGAAAGTTGACTCCAGCTTTAAATAAATGCCCAAAACTGTTATAAAGGACATGCCGCCTATAGAACATGCTGAGGGTAAAATTAGTCCCTGGATCCACCTTAGCGATACCACATTTTAACACAAATGTAGAAACGTCTTGGAAATGTTTGCTTTTGTGGAGTATAGCTCCCAGAATTCCCAATCATGGGGGATTCTAGGTTCTGCAGTATTTTTTTTTAAGATCTGGGAAAAGGAAAAGATAAAGCATTGTACATAGTAGCATCCTGAAGCAGAGAAGTTTATAATTCTTTTCAAGTCACATTTTCAAAAGAACTTTCTAAATCATACATGATTTCCTAACCAATATGTAAAGTAGAACACAGTTATTCTTCACAATTCATACATCTCAATGAGGATTTTGGGGACAGAAAAAAGTGTTCACCATTAGAGAAAAGCATGCATAAAAATCTACGCATTTGAGAAAAAAAGCTTCAGAACCATTACATAAGAAATGTCTGTTTGCGAAAACTGCTTATATAAGGCTAAATGTGTGCAAATGCATACATTAGGAGGGACAAGCATGCATATGCATAAAAAAAAAATCCTGTGGACTTTTTAAAAGTTGCAAACTCCCCAGAGCTAGTTCATTTGTATAATTTATGTATTTACATTTCTAGGTTGGCTGTTATGAACCTTTACAAGGAAGAATAAAAGGAGAGGAAATAGTGAAACATTTTTGAAATGATAGAAAGAAAAGAAGAATCCTGTGCTTTGAAAAAAAAAATACTCAGGGAAGGAGGAGAGAAGTATATTTAGGCATGAAGATTCTATAACTGTCATCTTTTAGCTGTATTGCTAGACTTAGTCTTAATAGTACAAAACTGGCAGTAGCATTTAGCGTCTAATGCCTATTTGTAACATCATAACAAAAATAGTACTGTTCCCTTCACTTGCAAAACAACAAATATGGATGGCACAACTCTGTCTAGCAATATGTAAATCAGGGTTCACTTGTCAAAAGAGACTTCTAATCCTCTCTATGCTAGCTAACCTGAAAATTTACATTTTAATTCTTTCCCCCATTGGCTGCAAGTGTCCAAATGAGAATTTCTAATTTAGATGTAATACATAGACAAAATGCAACATAAGACTAACAACAGAAGATACCTTTAAAAGTGTAATGCATTGCAGTAGCTATTACAATGCACATTTTAAATTGGTCAAGAAGTTTGGAATCAGGGTGGCTCAATTGTGTAAATAACGTAGGGACAAGTGAAGTGAAGGGACAAGACCTTCCAATGAGAATTTGATGTGCAGGGTTACATGCTTTATGTAAACACCCAATCAGACATGGGAGTTGTATTAGTTTTGTTTAATGGACTTCATTTCCCAGACTCCTCATCCGGCAGAGCCAATGAGCCCTGATATCTAGATGATTCTGTGAGTTGTAGTGTACTGAAATGGCCTGGGATCATATATAACCCGGAGGCAATATTGGGAACCCAAGGGCAGCATGGAGTAAAGCTGGATGACCTTAGGAAATGTAGTATATTGAAATATACTGCTGAAAAATGGCTGAAAAAAACTGTGAACATCCAGACATTTTGAGATTATTATTATTATTATTATTATTATTATTATTATTATTATTATCATTATTGACACAGGATTATGGGAGATGCAGTAAAAAAATAAGACAGAAGAAAAATGATCTCATTAGGATACTATGTAAAATGTATGCAAATATAAATTTGGGATGGACACACTGCACTTCTCCAGATATTGGACTGTAGCTTCTAGCATACTTTGCCTATGGGCAATGCTGGCTATGGCTTCTGAGAGCTGCAGCTGATCAGTATCTGGAGAATTTCATGTTTCATTTCCCACCTTTTTGATATAAATTCTAAAGGGTGTGCCTTCAACTAAACTTTGACTGACAACCTTCTCCTAGAGTTGGAAAGGCTCAGCCTTGGATGGAATCTCATGTGCTGGAGGCTCCATTTCAGAGGAAAAAACTGTCAAAAACACTTTTCAGTATTCTTTGCTTAAATCCTTAATTGTGTTGAACTACAATTCACTTCATCTTCAGACAGTTTGATGGAAGTCATAGTCATATGAAGAGCAGAGCTTGGAGAAATCTGTGGTTGAGAGAAACAGTTGTTTCTGCTGAAGTACTTTTTACTTTGAATTAGAGGTTATAAAGAGACAGGAGGAGAGGGGAGAGATCAAAATTGTAACCTAGCTTATAGGCGCATGATAATGCAAACGGAATTAGCACCCACACACATAATTTGAGTAAACATTCACTTGTTCACATAATTTGAGTATTGTAACTTTGTGTTACATTTCCCTAAGAGGGAGAGACAACTTGAAATATCTCATTCTGTGAAGATCAAGAAGATTTTTAAAAAATTCCTGCCTGCCCCTTCAGGAATGAGATAAGTAAAGGTATTTTTGTACAACACAACCTACGCTTTTAAATGTTTTCCTCTCATTGTAAATATATGGTTGATATTTATACTCTGATGTAGTGAGGGTCATACTTGGACTCATAGAATTATAGCATCTTGGAATTGAAATGAGTCAAAAGGTCATCTAGTCCAACCCCCTGCCATGCAAACACAGAACTATAGCTTTCCTGAGAGATAATTATCCAACTTCTGTTTAAATAGCAATAGCAAGTACACTTCTATGCTGCTTATCAGTGCACTTAAGCACTCAAGTGGTTTACAATGTGTAAGCTAATTGCCTCCAACAAACTGGGTATTCATTTTAGAGACCTTGGAAAAATGCTAGCCTGAGTCGAGCCTGAGCCTCCTGGCTGGTGTTGAACTCACAAACTTATGGTTTGTGAGCGAGTGGCTTCAGTACAGGAATATACCCACTGTGCCACCAGGACTTGGGAAAGACTTCTCAAGAAGGAGTGTCTGCCACCCTCAGAGGCAGTCTATTCCAGTTCTTTCAGTAAATAAATTCTTCTTAATGTTTAGGTGAAATAATTTCTTGTAATTAGAATCTACTGGTTCATATTATAGTCTCTGGAGAAGCAGAAAACAGGCTTGCCTATCTACATGATATCCCTTCAGATGTTTAAAGATGGCTATAATGTCACTTCTTTGTCTTCTCTTCTCCAAGCTAAACATATCCAATTTCTTAAGTTAATCCTTATAAGGCTTGGTTTCCAGACCCTTGATCATCCTGAATACAACTCTCCTGACATGTTACAGCTTCTCAAAATCCTTTTTGAACTGTTGCATGCAGACCTGGACACTGTATTCCAGGTGAAGCCTAAACAAAGCAGAATAGAGTGGCATTACTACTTGCACCAGCAGAAAGTCCGAACCCCATTTTTTGGATAACAAAATGGCCACAACTTTATTCATCTGTACAGGGCCTGAAACAACGACTTTACAGCCAAAAATCTTCACTTTATAATAACTTCCTTCTTGACACATGTGTATGTGCACATGCCATTATTCCTGATGGATTAACATGATTATGGTAATCTTGGAACCCTGTTCCAAGTTGTGACAAAATCAGGAATCAAAGAACTTGCAACAAACAGTCATACTTGAATTATTAACAGATGAATGACAATACCAATTATCTCACATTCCA
>JAIPUX010001232.1:119841365-119853660 GCA_020142125.1 Phrynosoma platyrhinos
CTCAATGATACCCCTATAAATTGTAAACCCCATTATCCAATTAACAAACTTCCTCTCCAACTTTGGGCACTTGTGGGCCTCAAACTCTTTAGGTAGACTAAATACAACTCCATCTTTCACCATAATTCTCGGTTCTGTTTCCCGTAAAGTTAAAGAAAAAAGATCAATAAACTCACCCTTCCAAATCTGCTCCTTCGTTATGAGTAGGAGATGGGAGCCTAACAGAGTGGACATACCCACATAAGGGTTACAATCAGCTGATCTTTCCACCCCAACTTGACCTAAGGCCCCTACTGTAGCAGCTCCTTTGGTCGCACCTCCTTGTCAACAAGGGGCTTCTCCACTTGGACCCTTGCTACTTGAATCTGAATTGCCCCAGCCACCGCTAAGGGTCTGCTCATTGAAACTGAGGGTGAACTCTCAGCTTCGCTACCCTGGCCAGCTTGAACACCAGGCGCCCATACTGTTGCTGACCAAGACCGCAAGGAGATAGGTAAAGTAGACGTACCTGAACCCGCCGGCTGCTGTGGGATATCCGTTGATGCTTGAACACCTCCAACTGAGTATGACACAACCAGGGCTCAGCTGTTATGCTTCAGGGTGGAGGAATAACCTCCCACTACATTGCTCTGTACTTCTGGGGCTTCCGCAGCCAGCCCGCTGGCCTGGCCTGAATCCACCACCTGCTGTACCACCTTATACAAATCAGCCAATGTAGGCTGTGCAGATGCAGAGGCCACTGCTCCCTGCTGCATCAAACCTGGAACCTTTTTCATAAGCTCCATCATGTCAGTTACAGTTGGCTGCCCGCACTTCATAGCTGGAGCATCTACTGGATCACGTGATGTGTCACCCACTGTCATGCCAGGTGAGGGTACTTCCTGCACCTGTGTAGCTTGTAGCCTCACCACTTGCACCTTGTTTGAGGACCCCGTGCTTGGGGCTGGAGAAGCCAAGGTTCCAGAAATACCACCCTGTGCCCCCCTCTGAGCTAGTTGCTCACAAACAGCCACACATGCTGCCATTGTACATCCCAGCTGAGCCAGGTGGGCAACAATCTCATCCTCACAACCCTGGGCCTTGGCTGAATGCTTGGGCACCAACTGGCAGGTGCCAGATCCAGCAGGTGCCACATACTGCTTGGATTGCGACTTGCTTCATGGCATGAGGAAAAAAAAATCTCTCTTTAAAATTAACAAGGTTATGGTGTTCTAAGCAGGGACAAGAACCCTTTACACAAGTCACAGACCAATGAGAAAAAATTCCTCCTTTAAAATCAATAAGCCCGGGTGGCTACAGTGCCCCAAGCAGGGACTAAAAACCCTCTACAAGTCACAGACCAATGAGGAAAAAAAATCCTCCTTTAGAATTAACAAGCCCCAGTGTTTATAGCGTCCCAAGCAGGGACTAAAAACCCTTTCCACAAGTCGCAAACCAATAAGGAAAACCTTCTTCCCTATAAACAACAAGCCCCCGGTTGTTCCAATGCCCCAAGCAGAGACTAGAAACCTCCACACAAGCTGCAAAGCAAAGCTCGCACCACCCATGCCCTACTGGCTCTTTCTTATTCAGCCATCGATTCTTTCTCACCCGCTGAATGGAAAATGACTGCCTCCATGAGGCAGAGGGGCATTATATAAGCCTCCAAATCCCCCCCAAAATCTCGCAAGACTATGCAGTCTCATGAGATTATGTGGCCTGCTGGGGGATCTCGTGAGCCAAAGGGAGGGCAGGACTCCCAGCCCTCCCAACCAATGGCAGTGTTGGCCTCTGAAAATGGCTGATGCATGTGGGGGTGGTCTTTCCCTTGATTTGGATGTTATGGTCCTCTTGATGCAGCTTAGAATTACATTGATTTTTTTGGTAATTGCCTTATATCATTGACTTACATTTAGCTTGTGGTCTACTAAAACCCCTACAATAATAGAATCATAGAGTATGAAGAGACCAACCCCCTGCCATGCAGGAACTCACAATCAAAGCATCCCTGACTGATGGCCATCCACCCTCTGTTTACCCATCATATCCTATATTATATATATTAATATATTTTCATTATATACAACACCCATCCTATATTTTTGCAATACATTTTTTTTTTTTGCTTAGATGGAGTATTTTATAATTGATATAATACTTTTCAGTTGAAATTCATTTTGTTGTTTCACCAATTCATCAAGATCATTTTGAATTTGCATCATATCCTCTGGAGTAGGGGTAGGCAAACTGTCCCCTTTAAGGGCCGAGGGACTTCAGTTCCCAGAATCCCAGACTATTGGCCAACATCCCAGACTATTGGCTAACATGGCTGAGGCTTCTGGGAGCTGAACTCCCTCAGCCCTTAAAGGCGACAGTTTGCCTACCCCTGCTCTGGAGTATTCTTTACACACACACACACACAGAGAGAGAGAGTTTGGTACAAATTTGGTAAGCATGTCTTCTATTTGGTCATCTGAGGCCTCAAGCAGATGAGTGGCTTGGAGTAGCCTCTGACCACCCCAGCCATGAACGCACCCAGAACGGTGCAGGACTGTGGTGACCAGACACCGTTGTTCTGAGGTGGCTTCTGCCACAATCCAAAATTATCAGAAAGCAAAGATTCCACTATCTCAACCATCTATGATTTTTTTTAACATTTCAGATTTTAGAATTATGGGTAAGGGACATTCAATCTGCAATACAGATTTATTTCAGCAACTTCAACCATTATAGTTTTAGCTAAAATAACTCTTTGGAAGAAACAGACTGGGAAGCAGAGCAGAGGAATACATCTGAAATGGAATCTTTATTTGCAGAAACATTAATGTTTCATCTTGAAAACTTAAAAGGTGTTTATTATCAATCTCTTTTTCCCAAGTGGAGGGGAAAATGCAGCATTGTCTCAACCAGGTTCCAATGTGGTCTCACCTCCAGGCAGCCTCTTTGCCCCTGAACAAGTCCTGGCTGTAGATATTTTTTACAGACAGCCATGTCTGGCCTGCCAGCCTTTTGCCTGGGCAACAGCTAGCTTGGCCTTGCCTGTTCAGTTCCCCCCCCCCCTCCTTATACTGCTGCATATGATCCAAACTTCTCTGTTTTCCCCATCTGCCTGTCATTTCTCTACATCCCATTTGTAGCCTCTTTTCATGAATGTTTTGACACTCTCTCCAGCCAGTGAAGACTTTTATTTGGACTATACTGTGTGGTACTCTGACTTCCTGGCAAATTTCTCTTACTGCTCTACACACCTACTGTCAATGCTTTGGTTCAAATGTGATTTAATTTCCAAAAGAACACCATTGAAATTTCTTTTCTGATTCCATTGTCTGAATATGTCATCTGTGTAAATCCAATTACTTAAGGCAGTGATAGAAAGTTCAAAAGTTGGGTCACAGCTGAATATTGAGACAAAAAAAAAATATGGCCATATAATTTTACATGACTTTAAAATAGATAACACAGATGCAGAAACAATTAAAGATTTCCTGTAACTTGGCCCAGTCATTAATAAGAAGGAGATTGCACTCATGGGCCTGAACAGACTGCCAGAAATAATCGAACTTGAGACCACTTTAACTGCCCTGGCTCAGTGCTAGGGAAAACTGTAGTTTATTATGGCACCAGAGCTCTCTGACAGAGAATGCTTAATGTCTCAGGGAAAAAAACACCTACAATTCCCATTATTCCCTAGCATTGAGCCAGAAAAGTTAAAGTGGTCTCAAACTGGATTATTTCTGGCAGTCTGTTCAGGCCCTAAGATTTGGAAAAGTAGCCATGAAGGAACTAGATCCTCAAGTATAAACAAATATTAAAGGTCAGATCATCTAAGGCACTCCATTTTTGATTTCTATGTATAGATGTGAAAGCTGGACAATGAAGAAAGATGACAGGAAATAATTTAACTCTTTGGGAATGTAGTTCTAGAGAAGAGCTTTACAGATGCCATAGACTACTGAAAAAAGTAGTCATAGAGTAAGGAACATCCATAGACTAATGAAAAGAGTAGTCATAGAGTAAGGAACTTATCCCATTACCTTTTAACTCAAAATCAGCCTTCTGGGATGCAGACAGGATGCAGCATGGAGGTGGGAATTATCACACTGTAATTCACCACTGAATCACCGGACGACTGCAGTCCAGGTCCCAGCATGCTCAGCCAGCCGTCATTAAATCCTGGGGGCTTTCAGTTTTCAAAAAAGGGCTGGCTGAGCATGGCTGGGACTTGGGCTACAGTCACCTGGCAATTTGGTGGCAAATTATATTGCAATAATTCCCACCTCCATGCCACACCTCAGCTGCATCTTAGAAGGCTGATTTTGAGTTAAAAGGTAATGTGATAAGCTCCTGAAGAAGACAGGCTACTGCACTTTGAACAGACTCTGAAATTTCATGACTCATTGGAACAGGTGATAATAGTTTGTAAAGTGTAAAGTAATAGGAAAAGAGGGAGACTATACTACAGGTGGATTTATTCAGTCAAGGAAGCCCCAACTCCAGGTTTGCAAGACCTAGCATTGATAGAGTTGCCAAAAATCCAAATCAACTTAACAGCAAATAACAACTAAAGGTTGTGATACATGATTCACTTTCTTTAGTAGGTACCAGAATTATGCCAGTAGTTTCAGTACTAAATGTATAAAGCAGAATAATAAATGCATGTACACATGAGAAACCAAGCATAATTAGGTTTTCTTCATGTACAGTATAAACATGAGTGCAATCTTAAGACATACTTACTGCCAAAATGGGTAGAAAGCCTTCCTGTGGAAATCAGCTGCTCGACATTAGGAAACAGATGCAAAATGGAATTATTCCAGTGAGATTTTGCTTCTGCAGTAGTTTTTTTTTTTTTAAATGGCATCACAATTTGTGAAGATACAGTGTCCCAGCATCTTTTCAGCCAATCTGTTTCACTCCTTTGCAGGCAGATGAGCACATAAGATCAGTTTTTTAGTTTCACACAGGGCTCTTTTATTTCAAAGCCTTTTTGGTTTTTCTACCAAAGGCTTCTGAAACAATATTATCAAATATATTTATTATCCTATGTTTCATCTGCTAAAAAAGACTTTAGCAATATTTCTGATGCAGAGTCCAACAGTTACCATGTCAGATATAAACTGTAATGCATAAGCTTACACAGTTGAGGTTAAGCAATGTTTTCCTCTCTCTGCTCACATGAATAAAATATGTTTATTTCTCCCCTTGCAATGGTAAAATAAAGGTGGTCAGATTTTTATAGTATGCCTCCCAGGCACACTTCTAGAATGTTCATAATAATTTTGCAAGACTGATTATTTCCTGGCAAGCACCGAGCCTGGTTATATGAATGCTTCTAAACATAAAATATATCATCTTCTGCCAGTGCTCTTAAACATCCTATACATACACAAATATTTTAGTAAATTAGAGGTATAACAATGGTGGAACAGTCTCTTCCTCCTGGGTATCTATTACTGTTTACTCCACTGTATAATAACAGTTGCTGCTTTAATATGAAATATGGGGATGCTGCATCCCTTTACTTTGGAGAGTTAAGGCCAGAACAGCATTGTTATGCTCACACAATGCTATTACCAGTGCTGCTATTAGCACCTGTGGGAATAGACCTCTAAATTTCGACAGCAGTAATTATTAATGAAAGTGTTAGCTGGATTGATTAAAAACCCCAAATATATCAGCAGTATTCCCTTGTTGCCTTTTGAATTTAATTAACAGTGTGAGGAGTTAGTGGCAGGGTGACGTTTATGTATATAAACAAGAAGTTTGGGGGTGCAATCTATCTGCACTTAGCTGGGGGTCTCTTTCAGCTTAGTGGCACAGAGGCTGCTACCACATTGCAGAAATAAAAGAGTTTACTGCCACTAGCAATGCTGTGGAATTCTGGGGTTTATAGTTTTGTCAGATATTTATCCTTCTTTCTCAGAGAGTTCTGTTGCTGCACCAAACTACTAATCCCAGAATTCCATAGCATTGAGTCATGGAAGTTAAAGTGGTGCCAAACTGCTTTATTTCTGCAGTGTAATAGTCGCCTGAATTCTGAGTAAAGTGTAGGCTTTAGATATAAAAAAGTGTAGGCTTTGGTGTAGGCCAGGGGTAGGCAACCTAAGACCTGGGGGCTGGATGCAGCCCCCCGAGGCCTTTGGACCGGCCCGAGGCCGGTCCTGCTGCCGCCGCCGCCGCCCACCAGCCATGATAGTATTGATTATTGTTGTTATTACTTGTTCTTGGGGTTTTCTTGTCAAAATCTCCACAGGGGGTTTGCCATGGCTTTTCTGGGGCTGAGAGAGTGTACATTCATTTTTTTAATTTTTATTTTTTTTAATTTTTAATGTTTATATTTATTTATTTTTTATTTTTATTTATTTTTTGGTGCTTCGGACCCCCAGTTGTCTGAGGGACAGCAACCTGGCCCCCCGGCTCAAAAAGGTTGCCTACTCCTGGTGTAGGCTTTAGATATCAGAAAGGTAACCCTGTGAGTATTGATTTGGCTCGGTGGATGGGCAAGCCCTATGGAAAGGGCCTGTACTTTCTGGTTGCGTTAAGAAGGAGAGGAAGAGAGTGGGAATTGGAAAGGAGTTGCAGTTGCCAGGGCTAAAGAGGTAGCAGGATTTTCAGTTGTTCATTTAGGAGAGAACAAAAGAGTACATTCTTGTTTAGTATAATGTCTGAATTTTATTTATGGCTTGAACCATAAAGTTGCACAAACACTGAGCAGCACTGGCAGAAGACTCCTTCAATCAAGTCCTGCATTGGCACCTCATGGAATGCATGGAACATTTGTGAAAGTGCACATATGTCAAAATTAATGTGTATAATTTGTATTGTAGTTTAGAAAGAGAGTGAAACAGTGAGAGAGAGATTTGAAGTGCAGTTAGCAATTTTCAATTATAGTTGGTCCCATAGAACCTGGAAAGAGGTACAGACTGTCCATGGTAGCTGGAAAAAACTGGGAGTTATAGGGCCTTTGCAAACTGCTAGAAATAGTGCAAATTGAGTCCACTTTACCTGCCCTGGCTCAGTGCTAGGGAATCATGGGAATTGTATTTTTCTTTGAGACATTGAGCCTTCTCTGTCAGAGAGCTTTGGTGCCACAATAATTCCCTATGATTCCCTAGCATTGAGTCAGGGCAGTTAAAGTGGACTCAATTTGCACTATTTCTGGCAGTCTGAAAAGGCCCATAGTCTGATAAGACTGAGCTGTAAATAAGTTCATTAATTAAAGATTGAGAGGCATACTGGCCTATGTATAAACACTGACAACATGGCACTTATGAACAATGACACATTTGAAATGTTTATTTTGAACCAGCCTGATATGCAAGTATGATTGACAAAGTTGGGAATTTCTCTCTATCCTTAAAAAAAAAAAAAAAGTTTCTAGTGAGGTGGCCCTCATTGTTTACATCCAGCTGGGAAAAATACTCACATAGTTTGATGGAGTCTTGTAATTAGCTGTTTCTTCTCTTTCCTTTGTGCATCAATGAAAATTGGAGATCAACTGTCATTTTACAATTTTTGTTGTAACCAATGGTGGTGGTGGTGTATTTTTTTAAAAAAAACAACAACAACGATTCAACCTTAAATTATCTGCATCATAATATTATTGCAGTAGTATCTGTCCATTACCAGTGCATTATTTTATGAAAGAATTTTGAATATCTGAGCTAGTCTTCCTGTTTCCCTTGGAGTAGGTTAGTATGGGCCTTGGCAGACTGCCAGAAATAGTACAAATTGAGCCCATGTTAACTGCCCTGACTCAGTGCTAGCGAATCATGGGAACTGTAGCTTATTGTGGCACCAGAGCTCTCTGGCAGAGAAGGCTCAATACAATTCCTATTATTCCCTAGCACTTGGGACGTTTTCACACGGAAGCAATCAAGAGCCATTCTGGTGGCGAAAACAGCAGCCGCCGGAATGACTCCTGATTGCCTCCGGCAGCAGCCCCTGTAATTCCTTTTTAAAAAAGGAATTACAAAAACGGGGCTAAAGCCGGCTAGCGGCAGGGATGGCGCAGGGATTGCGCAAGATGGGGCGGGGCTTGCTGCGACGTCGTGTGAACACGCGCAGCAAGACCCCGGAGTGAGGCAGGGATGGCGCAGGGATGGCGCTGGATGGGGCGGGGCTTGCTGCGACATCGTGTGAACTTATCCTGCACAGAGCCGGAGTGGGGCCGGACGGAGGTAGGAATGACTCCGTTTAAAGCCCCATGTGAAAACGTCCTTAGCCAGGGCAGTTAAAGTTGACTCAATTTGCACTATTTCTAGCAGTCTGCAAAGCCCTATGTCAGGTGGCACTCCATGGCTGTAGGAGAATTCATACAACAGGACATTGTTGTATGCTCTTTTCCAGTGTATTCATGAAAATGTAATTAGAATGCAATTAATCATTGATGTGAGTAAGGCAGAAAAAGGAATTGTAATGGAAAGAGATAAATTAAATAGAGGTCTGAATCCTAACAGTAAGACCCAGCTAAATAGGACAAAGCTATTGAACAATGAGTCAACATCTAAAGGAATCTTATTAATCCAGTGAGTTTACTTTAGTTGAGAAAAACATCAAGATTTAGACTTGCCTACTCCTACTACTTGCCTATCAAACAAATAGCTAGCACGTGTAGGGGTAAAGTCAGAAAAGCTAAAGTGCAGAATGAAATCAGGCTTGCTAGATAGGTTAAGAACAATAAAAAGGGCTTTTGGGGGTATGTCAGCAGCAAAAGGAAAAAGAAGGAAATGGTAGGGCCACTGTGTGGAGAAGATGGCAAAAAGTTAACAGGGGACAGAGAAAAGGCAGAATTACTCAACACCTTCTTTGCTTCAGTCTTCTCAGAAAAGGCAAAGGGTGCTCAACCTAAGTATAATGGAGCAGAGGACAGAATAGGAGTAAAGAGATAGTACAGAAACATCTGGCTAATCTAAATGAATCTAAGGGGGGTTGCAGACTGCCAGAAATAGTGCAAATTGAGTCCACTTTTAGGGTTAGGGTTAGTGCTAGGGAATCATGGGAATGTTTTTTTTTATGGGTGCCACAATAAAATACAGTTCCCATGATTCCCTAACCCTAACCCTTAAATTGGAATCAATTTGCACTATTTTTGGCAGTCTGCAAAGGCCCTTTGTTGATTTTTTAAAAAAAAAAACATCATTAATTTCAATCTTATCTATGGCCATATTTTCCTTTTACAAAATCTGAGGGTGGAAAAGTTGTAGAAAAAGTTATAAATGCACTCTTCATTGTTTTATTTTACAATCTATAACTGGACAGTTAAATTTAGCTTTCTTTATAACATTTTTGAGAATTCATTGTCTTTTCTGTTTTTGTTTTCAGTTTTAATACATTCATTTCTCTACCCAGAGAGAAAACAAATGAACAAAGATAGAATTGTAATAGGGACAATAGTTTTGTTCATGAAGTGGATTGATAAATTGCTTTGTCTAGCTTGAGGGGCATCTGAATGAATGTAACACATGACCACAAACAATTATCCTTTACTGTTTTTCTTGTGACAAGCTATGGCATTTATACAGACACATATTAATAATGGCAAGTCAACCCCTGCTGATACACACACACACACACTGCTGTAGCTTCTATTACAAAGAAATAAGATACATACTGAGAAGCTATCCAGTAAGTGAAGTAGTTTTCTTGGCTAGCAATATAAATTTTCACCACCTAGTAAATGCCCTGATTTGGCAAAGTGTTGTCCTTAAATATATTTTGCCCTTTGTGGTAGCTAGTACATTTTAGAAATTACACCCATATATTTAAATTGTATTTCTTATATTCTACTATCAGCTCAAATTATCTTACTTCTAAGCAGATACAAAACAGCTGTGAGCATCTGTTGCCTGAATGCCATTAGCCCTTGATAAACATGTAATGAGTCTAGATTTCCCAAAGGCACCAGAAAGCAGGGTCAGCTCTGGTGAATACTTGGATGTGAGATGACCAATGAACATCAGGTGCTTTACCTAAAATTATCTCTGGCTATTCCTTGTCTTAAAAAAATCCTTGTGAAATTCATGGGGGCACCATAATTTGACAGGCGACTTGAAGGCACATGTGCACACACACTCACAATGGCTGCTAGATGACCAACAGTATAGAAAATAGAGGTAGGTGAATAGTTGTATTCAAATATGTTTCCCTTTCAAGAAGCTGTATATATGTTCTTGCTTTTCAAGACACCTCTTCTTGTGACTAAGGGTTCTAGGGAGTGAGGTTAAAATTTAAATTCACATAGAGCATCAGCTACACCTGTTGTGCCAGTTGTGACCTTTTAGTAAATGTTTGAGGTCGTTTTCCCCCACTCCTTCCACATGTATATGGATTTTAAATTTTATGTGGTTTTAGTTGTTAAATCTTTATATATGTGTTTATCTGTTGAAATTTTAAAGTTTTTTTTTATTTTTATACTGCCCTGAGTTCCCATGTTATGGGTGGCACAGGACCATCTTAATAAATAAATCCATACATAAGTAAAATATCACTTCTACAATAAATATGAATGCTTCCATAAGGCATCCACCTGTTAATAGGACTAATAAGCAATCTTTTAGCAAAAACTGAATACCACTTCCAGTTTTATTATTGTATTTTCTAGCTCCTAGAAGGCTTTGGGAGACTCCATGTTTGCCTGAAAAGCATTGCTAGTCAATGATGTCAGCCATATATATAAATTAAATCAAATTAAAACAATAAATAATTACAAATTTAAAAGATATTTAAAATAAATAAAATAGATTCTTAATTCAAAACAATATAAAACTAGTTAAAACGATCTTGAATAATTATAACCACAAAAAAATGTGCAGCCTGGATAAAAATCAATTTGGTTCAAAGGGTTTTATAAAAATACTAATTTTAACTTAGCACCAAAATTATTCCATTGTTGGCACCAATTGAGTCTCCAGGGAGAGAAGTTCCACAATGAGGGTGCCTCCATAGAAAATGTCCTCTCTCATGTCCTCCCATAATGTATTTGCCTTACGGGGACATGGAGGAGGGGTCCCCTGCCCTGTAACCCATCAGTACATGATTAAACTGAGGTTATTGTACTTTGGATATATCCTAAGAAGACATGACTCACTAGAAAAGGGGAGAAATGCTGGAAGGAACTGAAAGAAGTAGAAAAAAAGGAAAACCGTTCATAGCTGCATTGACTCAAGGATATGACCCTGAGTTTGTAAAACGTGAGCAATGCTGTTAATAAAAAGGTCTGTTGGAGGTAACTGTTATTCATAGTTACCAGAAGTCAAGGCTGACTTGACAGCATAGAACATGAACAACAGATGAGGTCTGAAGCATGGTCTTAAATGGATTTTCTTTAACATTTTTACTGATGTTAGTTGTTTATTTTCAATTGGGCTGTTTAATTTCAGGAAGTTCTTTCCCCCCTCAAATATGCTCACAATCTTGCAAAGAAGGATACTTCATAGTATTATCTCTGAAACTGGAAAATAAAATGGCAGTGTGCACCAGATATTTCAGAATTATACCACACACTTGGAAAGAATAGTTGAAACTTGAATATATATATACATATAGATAGATAGAGAGAGAGAGAGAGAAATGACCACAGGATTAAATTATTGATAAGTTTAAACCTTTGCCACATCTGGTAAAGCACCATGCATTGGATATCTCCATTATTATAACAACCAGCCTCCCAAATTTACACAATTCTGTGTCAGTCCAATTTACTTGACAATAAGATCATTTTTCTTCCAATCTACAACTTTTCTCAGTAGAGTCAAGCACAATTCATTTGTCTTCATGATGTTTTTAAAATTCCAGAAATAATTGGCTCAGAAATAGAATGTTATCATCACATTTACCATGTAATTCCTGATCAGGAGATCTAATTTAATGAAGATGAAATCAGAGTAGCTATTCTCAAAGCTACAATCAGGCATGAGGAACAATGCAAAACCTATGAAGGTAGGGATAGTTTTCAGAGGGCTTTTATATGTAATGGAAACCAGTTTTTCGTGTTTCAAAGGTTTACATTTTAAGTTTCTGTGCAGGCAACCTAAGGCCCAGGGGCCGGATGTGGCCCCCCAAGCCTTTGGACCGGCCCTAGGCCGGTCCTGCCACCGCTGCTACCATCACTCCCCACCGCCTCCCCCCTCCATGATGATCTTGATTATTGTTGTTATTACTTGTTCTTGTGGTTTTCTTGGCAAAATCTCCACAGGGATTTTGCCATGGCTTTTCTGGGGCTGAGAGAATGTGCATGCATATTTTTAATATATTTTTATATTTTTTAATATAATTTTATTTATTTATTTATTTATTTATTTATTTATTTATTTAT
>JAIPUX010001232.1:119883216-119909694 GCA_020142125.1 Phrynosoma platyrhinos
GAACACCTGGAAGGTAATTCCATAATCACAAAAAGTCAACATGGATTTTAGAGAAACAAGTCATGCCCGACAAATCTGATCTCTCTTTTTGATAAAAATTACCAGCTTGGTAGATGAAGGGAATGCTCTGGATATAGAATATCTTGATTTCTGTAAGGCCTTTGATAAGGTTCCCCATGACATTCTTGCAAACCAGCTTGTAAAATGTGGGCTAGACAAAGTAACTGTTACATGGATTAATTGGTTGACCGGCCGAACCCAAAGGGTGCTCAGCAATGGCTCCTTTTCAACCTGGAAAGAAGTGACCAGTGAGGTGCCACAGGGCTCTGTCCTGGGCCCAGTGCTATTCAACAGCTTTATCAATGAATTGGATGACAGTATTGGGGGCATAGTTATCAAATGTGTAAACATCACCAAATTAGGAGGAGTAGCTAATGCCCCAGAAGACAGGATCAAAATGACTTGAACAGACTAGAAAGTTGGGCCAAAGCTAACAAACTGAAATTCAACACAGAGAAATGTAAGGTACTGCACTTCAGGTGGAAAAATTAAAAGCACAGATATACGATGGGGGACACCTGGCTGAATGAGACCACATGTGAAAGGGATCTAGGAGTCCAGGTAGACCACAAGTTGAACAAGAGTCAACAGTGTGATGCAGCAGCTAAAAAGGCCAATGCAATTTTAGGCTGCATCAATAGAAGTATAGTGTCTAGATCAAGAGAAGTAATAGTACCACTCTATTCTGCTTTGGTCAGGCCTCACCTGGAATACTGTGTCCAGGTCTTGGCACCACAATTCTAAAAGGATGTGGAGAAACTGGAGTGTGTCCAAAGGAGGGCAACTAAAATGGTGAAGGGTCTGGAAACCAAGGCCTGTGAGGAATGACTTAGGGAGCTTGGATGTTTAGCCTGGAGAAGAGAAGGTTAAGACGTGATATGATAGCCTTGTTTAAATATTTGAAGGGATATCATATTGAGGAGGGAACAAACTTGTTTTCTGTTCCTCCAGAGACTAGGACACGAAATAATGGGCACAAGTCTCTAGGAAAAGAGATTCCACCTTAACATTAGGAGGAACTTCCTGACAGTAAGGGCTGTACGACACTGGAATGCTCTCCCTCAGAATGTAGTGGAGTCTCCTTCCTTGGAGGTCTTTAAGCAGAGGCTGGATGGCCATCTGTCGGGGATGCTTTAATTGGGAGTTCCTGCATGGCAGGGGGTTGGACTGGATGGCCCTTTTGGTCTCTTCCAACTCTATAATTCTATGATTCTATGAGACATAGGGGGGTTGCAGAGTAGCAGAAATAGTGCAAATTGAGTCCACTTTTAGCGTTAGGGTTAGTGTTAGGGAATCATGGGAATTGTGTGGTTTTTTTCTGAGACATTGAGCCTTCTCTGTCAGAGAGCTCTGGTGCCACAATAAAATACAGTTCCCATGATTCCCTAACCCTAACCCTAACCCTTAAAGTGGACTCAATTTGCACTATTTCTGGCAGTCTGCAACCCCCCTCAGTCCATGGACAATTGAAACACAAAAGGACAGTAAGTGCCAGTGCAATGTCTCTTTAAAAGAACAATACTTTTGCCAGCATCATGGTGAAAAATTAAACATTTTTTCTTTGAAGATCTGAATATATCCAAAGGCATAATATAAAGGCACAAACTTCCTCAAGGCCAAATATTTTGATCATCAGTGTTGAATTTATAGAGGTCTACATATTTTATAGGGTACAATACTACCTCTTCATTTTCTTTCTGAATGCTTCTCAACAACACACTGGTTTTGCCTCTAATAAAACAAGGCACTGGGGAAACATTTATCTGTTTTATGAGTAGATGCAGAGCTGCAACTTTATAATAAGTTGCATTAAGAGTTAGGGAGTGGCAGAAGAAACTGAGAGGAAAGCAATATTGTTAAACTTTAGCAGAGGGTTCTGAGTCATTGCAGTATGGTAGAACTAATGGGTCTCAAGTTCTGAGTAGCTGAACGTGCCTATTGCCTGATAGTCATTAGTGTGTCTAGGCTGATAGCTGCTTCGTTGAGAAAGCCATCTGGTAAGCATTGTAGAAGCAAAACTGAATGCCTTGGGGCATTTGTTGGTGAACATAGTAACAAGTAAAGAGCAAATTATAGTTTGGGAAATAGATAGCATTTCCAAATAAATTAGCTGGATGCAATAAGTTACTTTCTGTGCATACTGCTAAATTGTTACAATTGGAGAATTGAATTTCCTACCTATGGGCCTTTGCAGACTGCTAGAAATAGTGCAATTTGAGTCCACTTTAACTGTCCTGGCTCAGTGCTAGGGAATCATGGGAATTGTATTTTTTTCTGAAACATTGAGCCTTCTCTGTCAGAGAACTCTGGTGCCACAATAAACTACAGTTCCCATGATTCCTTAGCACTGTGTCAGCGCAGTTAAAGTGGACTCAGTTTGCACTATTTCTGGCAGTTTGCAAAGGTCCTGTGTCTTATAAAAGAAATGCCTTTATCAAACAGGAATGAGCTAGTTTTACTATTTTACTTTTACTACAAAGTACCCCATTCACCCCAACAGAAATATCAGAACTGGGTGAGATGAAATATCTGACCTTATCAAATACTTTGGATTATTAGTAGTTATTGCTGAAGCATTTGTGAGGCACACCAAATCATGTTGGGCAATGATCCAGATGTGTGTAGTAGACTCCTTGGATTACATAGTTGCTCTGAAATACATAGTTGCTCTGTTATTATTACAGAAACCAAAATAATAATAATAATAATAATAATAATAATAATAATAATAATAATAATAATAATAATAATAATTTTATTTATAGCCTGCCCCTCTGCTCGGCAATCGGAGCGGGATACAATAATTTTTAAAACAGACAAAGTTAAAAACATTCCCTCATCCCATAATCCCACCCTTTCCCCTTAAAACAGAATTAAACTAGAAGGCAAATAAATATACAACAATAAAATAAAACATCCTTGGTGACACAAGGAATCAGAAATAACAATTAAAAACTCATCTCTCACCAGACAAGTTATTCCAAGAAGGCCTGCTGAAAGAGATCCGTCTTTACTGCTTTCTTAAAAGCAGTAAGAGTAGTGATAAGACGGATCTCGTCTGGCAGGCCATTCCAAAGTCTGGGAGCGGTTGCAGAGAAGGCCCTCTGGGAGGTCTGAGACAGCCTAGTTTTTAGTGGCTGTAGCAGATTCCTCCGAGAGGATTGAAGGGCATGGGGGGATCATACTGGGAGAGGCAGTCCCTGAGATAAGATGGACCCCAGCCATGTAGAGCTTTAAAGGTCAAAACCAACATCTTGTACTGCACCCAGAAACTAATCGGCAGCCAGTGGATGGATTTCAGCACTGGTGTTATGTGCTCCCTCCTTGATGTTCCTGTAAGTAACCTGGCTGCCATATTCTGCACCAGTTGTAATTTCCGGGTTAAGCACAAGGGTAGCCCCATGTAGAGTGCATTGCAGTACTCGAGATGTGAGGTTACCAGGGCATGTACCACAGCTTCCAGATCCCTCACATCCCGATAAGGGCACAGTTGGCCTATCAGCCGAAGCTGATAACAGGCACTCCTGACCGCCGCATTTACCTGACTAGTCATGTGAAGCGACGAGTCAAGGAGAACCCCCAAACTGCGAACACAGTCCTTAGAGGAGAGTGTGACTCCATCCAGGACTGGAGACTGTATTCCCAGATCTGGTTTCGGGCCTGTAACTGAGTACCTCCATTTTGTCGGGATTCAACTTCAATCTGTTTTTCCTCATCCAACCCATTACCGCTCTGAGACAGTCATTAAGAGGAGAGATGCCATCTGAAGTCTGAGACAATGATCTAGTCATGGAGAGATATATCTGGGTGTCGTCAGCGAACTGAAGACACCACGCTCCATGCCTCCGAATGATCTCACCCAGCAGCTTCATGTAGACATCGGGGATAGGATGGCGCCCTGAGGGACACTACAATTAAGCTCAATTTTAGATGAGCAACTGTCCCCGAGCCTCACCCTCTGGGATCTGCCCGAGAGGAAGGAATGGAACCACTGCAAAGCAGTGCCTCCAATTCCTAACTCTCTCAGGCGATCCAAGAGGATGGCATGATCTATGTTGTCAAAGGCTGCTGAGAGATCCAAGAGCACCAGAAGGGTCACACTACCCCTGTTGATACCGAGGTGGAGGTAATCGGTCAGAGCAACCATGGCAGTCTCAACTCCGTATCCTGTCCTGAAGCCGGTTTGAAATGGGTCAAGATAATCAGTTTCATCCAAGACTGCTTGGAGTTGGGAAGCAACTGCCCTCTCGATAACCTTGCTCAAAAAAGGGAGGAAGGAGACTGGTCTGTAGTTGTTTCTATCCAGGGAATCCAGGGAAGGCTTTTTCAGGAGTGGCCTAACCGTCGCCTCCTTTAAACAAGATGGTACATTACCTTTCCTGAATGATGCATTGATTGTGTCCAGAAGGAACACCTTCAAAACGTCCCCCTCCAGATGACTAGCCAAGATGGACAAGGATCGAGTCGGCAAGTTGTCTTTCTCACTCTTCCAAGAAGCTTGTCCACGTCATCGGTACTCCAGTAAAATGTCATCAAGGGAGTTCCTGGATGCCTCGTCTACGGATTCTGCCAAAACAATGGCATCCAAGTCGGCTCTTATCTGAGAGATTTTATCTGCAAAGTGAATATTAAATGCCTCACATCAGGCTGTCGTTGGGTTAAGTAGGGGGTTCGACACAGGGGGAACCTTCGTCAACTCCCCCACCACCCTAAACAGCTCTGCTGGGCGGGACTCTGCAGATGCAATGCGTGCAGAACAGAAAGATTTCTGTGCTGCATGCAAAGCCTCCCTATAGGAATCAAGATGTTTCCTAAGGTAAGTTCTGTCGGATGAGAGTCGAGTCCTACGCCATTCGCACTCTAGTCGTTGTCCAGCTCACTTCACCCTCCTAAGCTCCTCTGTATACCAGGGCTTATGGTTTGAAGCGGGCTGGAAAGGATGCTTGGGAGCGATTGTGTCAATAGCCCTGGAGAGATCGGTGTTCCAAGTGCCCACCAAGTCTTCAGCAGAATCACTGGCATTACCAACCATTAAACCCTCTAAGGCTTTCTGGAAACCAATTGGTTCCATTAGCCTTCAAGGTTGGACCGTTCTAATGGGTCCGCCACCCCTGGGAGGGTGGATAATAGCCTTTAGTTCTGCCCTGATCAGAAAATGATCTGTCCATGACAGTGCAGAGGGTTTTTTTTAACCTCCGCCCATGGATATTCCTGCTCTGTACTAAAGACCGCATCGAGGGTATGACCAACACAATGCGTGGGCCCATTGACCAACTGGGATAGGCCCATGTTAGTCATGGTATCCATGAACTCCCAAGCCACACCAGTTAGGTCTTGCAAACTGGTTTCTAGTGAGATGTTGAAATCGCCCAGAACCAAAAGTCTGGGCGATTCCAGCAGCAACTCAGAAACTAGGGCAGTCAGTTCGGTTAGGGAGTCTGTTAAGCAACGGGGTGGCCGGTATACCAACAGAATCCCCAAACTATCCCTGGTCTTCAGGCTAAGGTATATACACTCAATGTGGGTCATTTTCCGGATAGGCTTCCTGATCACGGTTAAGGTGTTACTATGGACCAAGGCTATGCCACCCCCCCACCCACTTTCCCTCACCTGCTCGCTAACTGAGTACCCAGCTGGGAGAGCCTGTGCCCAAGTCATGGAGCTGGCATCCCCCAGCCAGGTTTCAGTAAAGCATGCCAGGTCGGCAACTTGTAGACACCAAAATCTGCCTCTTACATGTGAAGAAATTAATACAATCCATATTTACAAAGAAATACATCTGAAGATCTCATCATACAAATGAAACAGAGGTTCTGGCTAACAGAAAAACTCTATGTGCAGAGGATGGATAGGCGGGGGGATAGGTAACTTTGGGCCTTTGCAGACTGCCAGAAATAGTGCAAATTGAGTCCACTTTAACTGCCTTGACTCAATGCTAGGGAATCTTGGGAAGTGTAGTTTATTATGGCATCAGAGCTCTCTGACAGAGAAGGCTCAATGTCTCAGAAAAAAATGCAATTCCCACGATTCCCTAGCACTGAGCCAGGACAGTTAAAGTGGCCTCAAGCTGCATTATTTCTGGCAGACTGTAAAGGCCTTATGTTGATGAAAGAAAAGAGTAAATGATGAGGGTAAGTGAAGAGAGTGAAAGTGGCAGTAGATAATAGCAAATGGGATTGAAGGATGTGGATAGAGAAAGTATGAAGGAAGGGGAAGGAAATGAATTGAGGTAGGAAGTAGGGAGAAAGAATAAGGAGGGAATAGAAGGGAAGGAGTAAGGAGGAGAAATGAAGGAGAGAGTAGGGAAGAGATGGATGGGAGGGTTAATGTGTTGTTTGTAATACAATTGTATGGATGTAAAATTTGATATGTGTGATGATATGTTAAGGATGAAAAAGATTGTTTGATTTGGATATGTTTAATATATGTTATGGTTTTATATGTTTAATAAAAAAATCTTTAAAAATTAAAAAGAAAAAAAGAAAAATCAATGCTAGATGTATGAACTTATCATACAAGGCTAAAAAGCTGAATTAAGGCAGGATAGTTGTATCTATGGTCAAACCTTATCAGACGGCATCATAGCTGAGCTGTAGCTGGTCTGTCCTCCACCTGTGATTGAAACACACTTTTTTATTGATGGACTTTGACTATCTCTGTTGTGACATTAGCACTATGTGCAATGAATGTCCCACAACAATCCCAGCATTGACTGTCCATATGATCTCAGTCTCCTCTCTCTCTCTCTTTCTTTCTCTTTTTCCCCACTATCCCCAATCAAGCTGGATTTCTTTTTTTTCCCTTAAAAAACCCTTTCTTTTCTTTTCTCCCCCTAATCTTGATGCCATAATTCCTAAATTGTATGAAAAAGAGGAAAAAAAGACATGCTAGCTAGAGCAATAAGGCAGAGATCTGGGGTTAAGGAAGAATGTGGAAAAGAGTCACGGCCCAGCAATGGTCACTACAACTGCATTCCTGAAATTGAATTTATAAGGAAGAGGAGAAATCAAAATGGCTATTGAAATATTAATACTGATTGATTATTTAAAATCACTAGATATTAAAATCATAGTCACAATATTTTAATATGTTGATAGGTGGATTTTATTCTGTTTTCATCAATAAATCTGAGAGCCTAGGAAACAGATTGTAACTCAACCTAGAAGTCCAGAACATCTAATTCTCTTGATTCTCTTACCCTATATTTTCATAATAGCTCTATAGGCACTTTTAAATATGTTAAAACATAATTTGGGGGAGGGGGTAAAAAAAGAGAGAACTATTCATCTAAGCATATAAGCAGCTAATGAAATCTTTCTCATTTTGATGATGGCTTAGACATCATTAATTTCCAAATTCATTTAAACTAGGTATATTCTGAGCTGTGTTCTCATTTTCAATGGAGTAGGTGTGTTAGTCTGTTTCAGAAAAAAACAACAACATTGTAGTACCTTGAACACTGATAGCTATTGTCTATTCAAGTTTTTGCCATTAGCACACTGCTAGTCATTGTAGTGCCAGCTTGTGGTGTCATCTAAAAGTTGCCCAAGGGCAATATAGAACAGCAGGTTTTCTCCACTTCTCTGCCTGCAGCAGTTGGCTCTAATTCCTAAGGGTGTTATAATATCACCAGAAAAAATGTTAGCAAAAAAAGCCAATGACATTTAAAAGATATGAGACTTGGTCATCTAGAATAAGTAACAGCACAGTCTTAAACTCTGACAAAGGAGTGATGGAGAAATAGAGATAATATTCAAAATAAATTGAGAATATTAAAAAAAATAAATGATCAGAAATATGTTTCTTGGTTTTCAAAAAGTATCCAGAACTGACAAGAATATTATTTTCCAAACATAAACTGCTGATTTATGCAACACCATAGTTGAGGACATATTCTGCACAAAATGTGCAACTTTTGTTTGTTTTTTTGCACAGGAAACAGCCTAAATATTATTTACTGCACAGAAAATGCTATTTCCTCCACATAAATTTTATTTTGTTTTGGTCTGCAGTGGGAATAAAATTGTTCATGTATTTTTTTTCTTTCCTTCCAGAATAAAATAGAGATGAATTGCACTCCTAGGATAAAAAGACACACAAACAGCAGTAGTGTAGCTCATCCTCTCTGGCACTCTGATACCCACATAGAAAGTTCTGAAAGTACAAAGGAACCATAAATTGTCTTTCTGATTGTGGTAAGGACCACACGAAATTCTAAGAAGCTGTCAGATGAAGTCTGGGATACAGTGAATCTGAGGTCCTTTCTCTTCCCTGAGAGATCCCACAATCAGGCTTATTAATTTTCAAAGCAAAAACACTCACTGAGATGTTCTTCCCTGTCTTGTGAATGTTGGCAGAACATTGGAACATTGGCAGGTGTTGAACTTCAGTTCCCACTTGCGTAGCATTTCTCTGCCTGACTAGTTCTATTGACAGTTAAATGGGACTAGTTGCATAGAACACTTTGAAACTCACCTTTGAGAAAATAAGTGTACAATGAAAGGCTCACATAAAGGATGGGTTTTATTGCAAAAGTCCTATTGCAGTAATGCCTTTATCGGGCCAAGCACAAAAATAGCTCTGTTTTATTGTCTTTCATTGGTTTTATTGGCAACCTGAAAAAAATAAGAGCCAGACAGGCAAATCAAGCAGACAGATGTTCATCAGCGCTAATAGCTCACTGTGTGAATAGGTCCTGCTTTGTGGCATGAATGAAATAAATAAATAAGAATATCTGGAATCATACTGGAAAATACATTTTATGCCAGTGTTAGAGTTTTACTGTAAAAACAATCAAAATAATTTCTCCTAAATATAAATTACTGCATAACTTTCTTTTTAATGAATTTTCCCTTCTAAAACTTTTTTTGCAGTCTTATGACTCTTCCACTTTCTTATCAGCACAATACTTTCAAATTCAAGATAATATTGAGTTCTTTTTATATGATTATCAAAGTGTGGTCATATTGCATTAAAATCTAAATATCTCCTTTTTGTAAAGCTATCACGAAGCAATCAGGTTATGTCAGACAAGATGAGCCCATTTATGAGCTTATTAGAACTCTAAAATCTTCTAGAGAGATCCTTCTCTGGCTCATTTGGTGGGAACAAGGAAGCAGGCCTTCAGGGTGGCTGCTCTCAAGATGGCCTCATCCATGCTCTCCTTCTGTAAGTTAAAACATTTTTATGCCATCAGACTTTTAGAAACTGACTAGGTGAATTTTGTGCAGTTTTTAATGTGTATTATTTTAAATATGTTGTTAGCCACCTTGAATCCCATTATTAGGAGAAAGGCAGGATATAAATGATAACAGCAACTACTACTACAACACCACCAACAATAATATTATTTTACTTTTTTTTAAAAAAAAGTGTTTGCTTTAAATATTTTTTAAAAAAAATTATTATAAGACAAAAATAGATATCAATGAACAAATAAGCATTTTTAGGAGAAAGTGAGAGAAAACTTGTGACTTTTCTTAGAATGTTTTTTCTTGAACAACCACAACTGATTCATTTATCTATTTTTAAATTATTAAAAATTGAACAGAATGTTTTCATTGAAACTGATATTCAATTAAGCACATATAAAATATTTATTTATTTTGTTCTATTCCCTAGGTATATTTAAGAAATCTAAAGGAACCATGTTTTAAAACTGAGTAATTTATATTGTGTCTGATGCATTAGATTTATATTGTGGCTATTTTAAGTGGGTTTTGTTTATGTCTCATAAAGAAACATTATTTAATAAAGTGATTTCCACATTATCTCTGTGACAATGCAGTAATAAAGTTTCAAACCATCATCTGAATCACAGTAAAATATTTGAGGCACACCAATGTATCTGACACCACCAATTTTCTGACTGCTGGAAGACTGTAAATCTTTTCCTCCTCATGCATTTTGACTGTGACCTCTGGCATTTCCTCAGGACTGGAGCACTGGACTTGGCCTCTGCATCTGAAGTGACTGTTAAAGGACTTGCCAGGGAAAGGAAAATGATCAGAATGGCAAATGAAGATCTACCTTAGTTTCATAAACTTTCTTCCTCCATGTTGTTTTCCATTTCCTGCATAACAATGCAAACATATCTTGCTTCAGATTTATATTTCCTAAATTTATAAAGTACAAAAAGGTATTTGGAATATGTGCTACTGAGTAATATTTCTGGGATTGTCATATGGGTGAACAAGATGCAAAGAATCTGCAACACTTGAGGCCCAATAAGGTTTTAGTAAGCAATTGCCAGTGTAGATCATTAGTCTATCAGCAGAAGACTTAAGGAATAAAGTTTTCCCCAAAACTGTGTTGTTGCACTATTCTGGATATACAATCTGTTCTATTCTGGATATACAATCACAGTATGCTTCATACTCCCCTTAGACTGAATATAATCACATACTTCTTATCCTCTCTGAAAGTGGTGTTTCTGAACTCTTTCAACAGAGAAAGAAAACTTTATAATCAATACCAGCTTAAATATTTTCCACCTTATCACAATCCTTCATTTTGTGTTAATAACCACCCTTTGTCTCTCCTTCTATTTCTCTCTAAAATTTTGGAGAGAGTGGAACATTCCCAATTGATGCCTTATTTGAACACAAACAATTTTCTTTTTGATCTATTTCAATCAGGGTTTCAGACAGATCATTCCACAGAAACGTCTCTGATTCACATGGTAAATGATATATTAGTGGCAAAGGCTCAATGATAAACATTGGTACTGCTCCTCTTGGATCACTCTGCAATCTTTGACACTTAGGATCACAAGATCTTATTAATATGATCAGCATCATTGGGAATAACAGGGGACACTCTGCCCTGGATTAAATTGTTGTTGTTGTTGTTGTTATTGTTGGATCATTTACCTGCTGTTTCATTTCAGGGAGCTTTCTCATCAATCTTCCCTGTAACTATAGGGGCACCCAAGGGTCAGTATTGGATCCTCTTCTCTTTTCATGATATATGCTTCCCCTTGGGTTTCTTATTTTAGAGATGGGTTTCCAATATCATATCCTTGCAGATGACACTCAGATTTTTCAGTGTTTTGATTCAATTGATACTGCTGTTTGGAAGAAAAAGGAAATGGTAGAGCCACTATGTGCAGAAGATGGCAAAGTGCTAACAGGAGACGAATAAAAGGCAGAACTACTCAACACCTTCTTTGCCTCAGTCTTCTCACAAAAGGAAAAGGGTGCTCATCCTGATGAAAATAGAGCAGAAGACACAATAAGGAGAGGTAGATGCAGCACAGAATAAGTAGAGGTAGTACAGGAATACCTGATTAATCTAAATGAATTTAAGTCTCCAGGACCAGATAAACTACATCCAAGGGTATTAAAAGAACTATCAGATGTAATCTCAGAGCCATTGGCAATAATCTCTGAGAACTCCCGGAAAACAGGAGAAGTCACAGTGGACTGGAGGAGGGCAAACAACTTAAAAAAAGGGGGGGGGGAAGAGGACTCCAACAATTATCACCCAGTTGGTCTGACATCATTACCAGGAAAGATTCTAGAGCAGATCAGTAACCACAGACTCTGTGAACATTTAGAAGGGAATGCCATAATCACAAAAAGTCAACTTGGGCTTCTGAGAAAGAAATCATGCCAGACTCTCATCTCGATCTCTCCCCTCTCTCCCTTCCCCCCTCTCTCTTTGATAAAATTACCAGCTTGGTAGATGAAATTAATGCTGTGGATATAGTATATCTTGATTTCAATAAGGCCTTTGACAAGGTCCCCCATGATATTTTTGCAAACAAGCTGGTAAAATGTGGGCTAGACAGTGCAACTGTTAGGTAGATTTGTAATTGGTTGACCAGCTGAACCCAAAGGATGTTCAGCAGTGGCTCCTCTTCATATTGAAAAAAAATGACCAATAGGGTTCTACAGGGCTCTGTCCTGGGATGAGTGTTATTTAACATCTTTATCAATGACTTGGATAAAGGAATATAGAGCATGCTTATCAAATTTGCAGATGGCACCAAATTAGGAGGAGTAACTAATACCCAGCTAAAAGTAGCTAAAAGAGGAGAGGATTAAAATTCAAAATGACCTTAGAATAGAAAGCTGGGCCCAAACTAACAAAATGAATTAACAGGGAGAAATGTAAGGTACTGCACTTAGACAGAAAGAAATGGAATGCATTGATATAGGATGGGACACACCTGGCTTAACAAGGCGACATGTGAAAGGATCTAGGGATCCTAGTAGACCACAAGTTGAACATGAGTCAGCAGTGTGATGCAGCAGCTAAAAAGGCCAATGTGATTCTAGGCTGTTTTAACAGAAATATATGGGGGTTGCAGATTGCTAGAAATAGTGCAAATTGAGTCCACTTTTAGAGTTAGGGTTAGGGTTAGGGAATCATGGGAACTGTATTTTATTGTGGCACCAGAGCTCTCTGACAGAGAAGGATCAATGTCTCAAAAACAAAACAAAACACAATTCCCATGATTCCCTAGCACTAACCCTAACGCTAAAAGTGGACTCAATTTGCACTATTTCTGACAGTCTGCAGCCCCCCATAGTGCCTAGATCAAGGGAAGTAATAGTTCAACTATTCTGCTTTGGTCAAGATTCAGTTGGAATACTGGGCACCACAGTTCAAAAAGAATGTTGACAAGCTGGAGTGTGTTCAGAGGAGGGCAACTAAAATGGTTAAGGGTCAGGAAACCATGTCCTACAAGAAGAGATTTAGGAAGCGAGGTATGTCTAGCCTGGAAATGAAATAGTTAAGAGGTGATAAGATAGCCCAGTTTAAATATTTGAAGGAAAATCATATTGAGGATGGAGCAAGCTTGTTTTCTGCAGCTCCAGAAAATAGGACTCAGAACAATGTATGCAACCTAGAAGAAAAGAGATTCCATCTAAACATGAGGTGGAACTTACTGACAGTGAGAGCTGTTTGACAATGGAACACACTCCCTCAGAGTGTGGTGGAGTCTCCTTCTTTGGAGGTTTCTAAACAGAGGCTGGATGGCCATCTGTCGGGGATGCTTTGCTTGTGTGTTCCTGCATGGCAGGGGGTTGGACCAGATAGCCCTTGCAGTCTCTTCCAACTCTATGATTTTATGATTCTATTATTCTAAGTCCATAATGGAACCCCTGTTGAGTGTTTCCCTGTGGATGACCACTCACTGTCTTAAGCTGAACATGGATACAACTGAGATCCTGGTGTTTTAGCCTGACTGCCCAGTAGCTCTACTTTCATGCACTTCACAGTGATTACAAAGATACAGACTGTACCCTGTCACATATCTGGAATCCCAGAGGTTGTCCCATATAAAGTTATTCATTGAGATTGCCATAGAGATTTTGATATCCAGATGTTGAACATTCATTTTCTTGTAAGCTGGGAGATTTCTGATGGTTGTATGAGTGACTACACCAGCAAAAGTTTTGTTATACTTCTCACCATACTTTTGAGTATAACCTTTAGCAAAAAAACTTGCTTTGTATCTTTGAATCTCCCCTTCTACATCTAGTTTTGTTATAAAAGTCCATCCACAGCCAATTGCCCTTTTTCCTTCTGGCAATTTTGACAAAGTCCATTTCTTGTTTTTATATAAAATTGCCTTTCCTCACTATCAGATTCCCCCCACTTATCAGAATCTGTCTTTGGAATTCCCTTGATTTTCTTCCCTTGATTTTCTTCCAATCAGAGGGTTTTGGAATTAATTATTCAGTGGCTTGATAAGACAATCTGTCAGGTGGTACACCTTTATTAGAGCATTCTGACATTCTCACCTGAATTTAAATACCTGGCTCTGTTTCTTGTGTGCTATCCAGTTCCTCATCATTAGGCTGGTCCACTGCAGGTGTAGTCCCTTCTGGATGCAAGACCTTGGGAGGATGAAAGAACTCCACTTGCTCTGGTTGCTGGTGAGAATCATCTTCTGCTGCAAATAAATCTTGACAAACATTTTGGTTTGGATTAGATTTGGGCTGTGGTATTTCATAACTATAAACAGCACTTGCTAATTTTACTGTGTGTCCATTTGGATTTAGAATTCTGCAACCATTTCTAGCATACCCAACAAAAATTTGCTCCTCATGTCAGCAGTCAAGTCTACCTCTTTTCTGCTTGGGAATATAGGTAAATGCTTTGTTTCCAAAAAAACCTTCAGATGGTTTCAATTAGGCTTAACTCTATGCCATAACTGGGATGGGGTTAAATCTTTTGATTTTGTTGGCAGCCAGTTACACAGGTATATAGCAGTCATGATGACTTCAGACCAATAGTGTTCAAACATATTAATTTCCAAAAGTATAGTGACTGCCACCTCCTTGAGAATTCTGTTCTTTCTCTCTGTCATGCCATTTTGTTCTATAGAATAAGCCTGTGTAGTCTGATGCTCAATGTCATTTCTTTTTTAAAAAAAATCATCAAATTCAGCATTGTCAAATTCAGTGCCATTGCCTGTGTGCAGACTCTTTGGTTTGTAACCAAATTTGTTAGAGACTCAATTAAAGTACTCTTTGAATTTCTGAAAAGCTTGACTCTTCTCTCTGAGAAGATAAATATATGTGTATCTGTTGAAATCATCAATAATAGTCATAAAGTAATAGTTACCTCCTACTGATTTTTAATTCATTGGTCAAGAAGGATCAGCATGTAGAAAATCCAATGCTTTGTTGGATTGTCTCTCAGTAACTGGAGGATGTGAAGCTCTTGCAGCATTTGCTTTCAAGCATTTTACACATCTTTTATTGTTAGAGCACGTTTTGAGTTGCAATTTTAGTTTCCAGAGTGTTAACCCTTTTAAAGGTAAACTAGTTTCCAGGGTGTTAACCCTTTTAAGGATAAACTCGGAGTGTCACACTCCCTCGGAGTGTGGTGGAGTCTCCTTCCTTGGAGGTCTTTAAGCAGAGGCTGGATGGCCATCTGTTGGGGATGCTTTGATTGGGAGTTCCTGCATGGCAGGGGGGTTGGACTTGATGGCCCTTGTGGTCTCTTCCAACTCTATGATTCTATGATTCTATGAAAATATGCAGGTATAAAAATTAAACATGTTAGAGTTCACTTTCATCAGCAGAGCAGCAAAAACATGGATCAGACTATTACTTTAAATCTATCTTCCTAAAGAATAAAGACTAATAAAAAAACCCCAAACATATAGTTTGCGGTTTAAAAACAAACAATAATGGTTTTAATAAATATTTATATAAAAGAACTACAACCTAATTTAATTGGAAATGATATAAAGGAGGAAAAAAATGTTAACCTCCCTCAGAAAAGACTGTGACAGACAGCTTACTGCAGTTACTGACTGCTTACTAGCCATTTAGAATTTCAGAGAGTCAATTTAGCCGCCACTTAAGACTGACAGTTAGAATGATAGAGGGGGAAGGGAGGAAATCTCTATCTAAATAAAGTGAAACAGAAGAATGTAATCATAAATTTTCCAACAATTGGACAACTGCTAATGCATGTAATTTTCATCTTTTGAACATCTGTAGGACCTGTATATGTTTTGTTGTTTGGTTTTTTTACCATCGACACTGGCACTTGCTTGTCCAGGTCTTGGTTATTTCATGGCTGGACTAATGTAATAGCCTGTTGGTAGGTTTGACTTCCTACTCTCTTACTCGTATTGGTTTTGATCTAGAACAGTGCTGTTCAGATAGCCTTAAACCTCCCCAAATACTCACGTGTCTCTTCCCCTCATAGATTGGGTACCAGTTCAGGCCAGGGCTCAGTATATGCTTTTGGTCCTACTATTTAAAGCCCTGCACTTTAACATCCCCCAGTATTTGGCAGCTTGACTATCATGATATTTACCATCTAGAAATTTAAGTTCTGCAGACAAAGGATTATTGGCAGCTCCACCAATGTGTATGGCTTTATCAATCCTATGAGCCTTTCAGGATCTGGCTCTGTATTTGTGGAATAGTATTTCCTTGCACCTCTGGAGGAAATTTTATCTGCTTTTGTAAAGCAACTTCCTCTTCAAGTTGCTGAGTGTGCCCAAGTTGGCCAAGATGAATAGTGACTAATGAGGATTTTGTTTGTTTTTGTTTTTAACATTTTATTTTAGTATTTTAGCATTTCATAGTGTTGTGTTTTATTGTTCATTTTTATTGTATATGTTCTAATGTACCACCCTTTGGTGAAAAGTGCATTATAAATCATCATCAACAACAACAACAACATGGGCATAAGAATATTTGTCCATCTATCCCAATATTGCCTACACTGGAAGTAGCTCTCTGGGCCCTCTGACAATCCAATCATATGCTGCTTAATCCTTTTAGCTGAAGATACCAGAGATAGAACCTGTGGCATTTTCCATGCTAAACATGTGTTCTCCACTTGGCCCAATGTATACATAAAAACATATGCAATACAGTCACATGCCGCTATGTCAACCTGCACTATTCCTTGCCCAGGAATCAATGAACTGGAGAGTCTGCTGGAGTTGCAGATAAACAGTAGAAAAGGAATAAGACACGAAAGGGTAAGATTCCTCTGTCCTATATCAGAAAGTGTGGCTAGGTTTCCAGTGAATGGGATAAGATAAAAGTTTTACATATTTCTAGCCAAAATCCCCAAATCTTTACGTGAATACTTGAAAAGCACATGTAACTATTTATTAAGAGTACACCCTAGAAGAAAAGGCAGATCAGAATGCAAAGGCTTAGCTATAAAAAAAACCCAATATAAGTGGATTAACCACCTCAGCAGTTTGGAGTAAATCCTTTTTATTTGAAAATATCTAAATCAAGAGTTCAAATACCTCCTGATTTAGATTTACTCTCTTGAAAAAGAAGCAGTGGAAAAGTAGTTATTAAGATAAAGCTATGGCAAGTCAGCTTTGAGGGGAATGCAGTAACATGCAATATAAAAAGGCACCCACCACAAATTTAGTGTGTAATTTCTACAGTGTAACAACAGGTGAAAATTCTGGATACTGCCTTGTATATTTGTTAAATGCATGCAACTTTCCCTTAATTTAATAGAGATGTTTGTTGAATTAAATCTTGAAAAAATATTGTGAAATGCTCTGAATCACAGCCCTTAGATTGATGTGAGACCAGAATGCATCTGTCCAAGAGATTTCACCATTATTCAAGTGTTGAGTTGCATTTTGTTAGTAATTTGAATACATAAAATTATGAATGTAAATAATTTTCAGGGAAAATAAAATCTTTAAATGCATATTTTGAGATAAAATAAAATCTTAAATGTGTGTATTTAAAAGAGTACTTTAACATGATTGTTAAATGAAGGCCTACAGATTAATCTGAACATGGAATGGAATTCAACTGTTGGTATTGTTAAATGAAGGCCTGCAGATTAATTTGAAAATGGAATGGAATTCAACTGTTGGTAAAACAATTGGATTCATAAATGGAAGAAGTATATGCATCCATCCTCCTTCAGATTTTAATGAAATCTACTGTAGATGTAAATAACTGGTAGGGGCATATAAGCCTTATTTTGAATGTCTCCGTTTAGTGTTTAAAATCACTCTTGCCATCCTTTCATAGATAAACTTAAGGTTATAGGGCCTTTACAGATTGCTAGAAATAATGCAGTTTGAGGCCACTTTAACTGTCCTGGCTCAGTGCTAAGGAATCATGGGAGCTGTAGTTTATTGTGGCACCAGAGCTCCCTGAAAGAGAAGGCTCAGTGTTCCAGAAGAAAAATACAATTCCCATGATTCCCTAACACTGAACTAGGACAGTTAAAGTGGCCTCAAGCTGCATTATTTCTGGCAGTCTGTAAAGGCAGATAGTTGCCAATTGTTAAAATGGTAAAAATCAAACTAAGAGCAATAACCTTTCAATCAGAGCTATCTTTATTTTGGATGAGGTATTTTCTGTTAGTCAGTTTGGTAGAAACCTAGTCACCTGAAGAAGCTTCACATACAACACTTTAAGGTCCTCCACTCCCACATTCTGCTTTACTATTGCCACTATAACATTGTAGGTGTCCTAAATGGTATTTTCTAATATCCTGAGCAGATACATAATTGCTCTTAGGAACTGGAGATAATTGTGTTTGGTCTCGTCAGTAAGATCACAGAAGGTTTCCTCCAGCAATACATTAAGGTTCAGATATTTCCTAAGGCAATATGTGGCGAAGACAAGACCTAACATTTTTGATGGTCCCAAGCACTTTATCCACCCAAACTAGATTTTAGTATGAAAAGCTAGTATGTGTGCATGGAGTTCAAGTCGTAAGCAAACAAAACTGCACATCATTCCTCATTGCATGGCATGTTGGCGGAGGCACCAGACTTACCTTCCTACTTTCCTGACCTTGGGGAGTCTGAGTTGACATAGTCTTTAAATAGCTGGGTTTTTTTTAATTGAATACATTTATATAGTTAAGCTGTCTAATTTTAAGTAAAGGCATGGACCAGGAAGGATGAAATACCGCAAGGCTATAGATGGAAGTGGAATGTAGAAGTAGAAATTGATGCTGTGAGAATCCTTCAGCACTATGGGTAACACATAGAATTGAAACAGAAGCCATGAGGCAAAGCAAAAAATTCATAGTTTCACAAATGGCAATAAAATTTTATGACAGCTAGCATGGTGTAGTGGTTTGAATGTTGTGCTAGGACCCTAGGAGACCAGGGTTTGAATCTCTACTCAGCCATGGTGGGTGACCTTGGGCAAATCACATTTTCTCAGCCTCAGGGAAAGGCAAAAGCAACTCCCTCTGGACAAATCTTGCCAGGAAAACTCCATGACTGGTTTGCCTTAGGGTTACCATAAATTGGAAATGACTGAAAGGTAAACAACAACAGCAAACTAAATAATGCTAGTACTTTATGCTTATAAAACATTCTCAGTCAGAATTAGAAATGTTCACAATTCTTTTTACTTGTTTTTCTGTTTCTAATTTTAAACAAAGAAGACTGTCTTTATAGGATATCAAAATTCTTATTTTGAATTAGATGTGCTATTCATTGTAAAATTAAGATAATTAAAAAACTATTAACCTGAAATCATAATTATAGTAATAAAATCATAGAGATGGAAGAGACTACAGAGCCATTTAGTCTAACTTATTGCCAATTAAGGAATCCACCACTATAGGACTCATTACTACTACATTATAAACCGGTTTGCTAACCAATTTGAAGTGGTTTAAATGACCCTTGTTCACACTTGAGCTGAATCACTGGTTTGGTGAGGGGAGCTCAGAGCTAGACCCATTTAACATATGTCTTTTTGACATTCATTTTTTCCATGTCTTTTGTAATAAATAATTCACTGCAAGTGTGAACAGGATGCAGATCAGAATCGATTTCCTATGACGTGATCAGCAATCAGCAACCCACTGAATAGGGTCCATTTTGAATTGATTCATAAGTCAATGTGAACTGCAAGTGTGTTATTTTACAATGAAAAAAATGTGATTGGGGCAAATGTAGTGTGAACCACGCTGTACTGTCGAACTGCTCCATCAATTTGGATCACAAATTGATTTATTTGTAAGTGGGAATGAGGCCTAGAGTACCTGAGATGTGGTGATCTAAACCCTGTTTGAAAATCTCCTGCTAAAGAGAGTCTGTCATTTTTCATACCATTCCATTGTCCAAGGACTCTCATTATCAGGAAGCAATTCCTAATGTTTAATCAGAATCTCCTTTCTTATAATTGAAATGCATGGTTTTGAGTCTTCTATTGTGGAGCAGCAGAAAACAGTATCTCAGTTTTCTGCTTACATGCAGTAGATTTAGAGCTCTTCAAGCCATACTTTAGCAATGCTTCAGACAATTTTTAAGAGGAGGAGGAGGAGGAGGTTAGGGCTTTGTGCATGCATTTCTGTGAAATGAATGGTTATAATGTTACTGTCTTGAAAGCTAGAAGCAGAATCTTGCAGTATTTTCTTCATATGTAACATTCAACACATGAAAGGAAAGAAATGACTTCAGTATATGCAAAGCACACTCAACAAGAATCTTGTTTTTCACATCTCACTCATTCCCAAATAGTGGCAATGAGTGCAAAAGGAAATATGGGAAGAATTTTTTCAGGCACTCTTCAATAAGGCAGTGAAGCAAATAATGCTGCCTCAATTATTTGAATCTTGTGGGAACGATAGCAATAAGCCTTAGGGAAATTTCTGTTCTTTTGTTTCTCTTCTTCTATAAAGGAATCCATACTGATGGCTCACTTTGGGAGCAATGAAGCTCAGTTTCTGTTATGTCTCGTAAAATGCTATGTAACTGCAGTTTTAAGGCTAAACAATTCATTAATGGAAAAAGATTAAAGTTTGAAACTACTTAATCTGTTTTTATTTCTTTATTCTAGCTATGATATTTTTGGTGCTGGGTCAATTACAAAATTGTTAACAAGAAAATGTCAGAGCAGCCAACTAACTAACCACCTTTTATATATAATCAATTTCTTCCTAACATAATAGCATCAAAATGATACAATGATATTGTATCATGTTTCATGTTTCTCTGATGGAGACTCAGGAACAAAATAGATATGTAGGGAAAGGATTTTTTTTGTGTGTGTGCATTTTATCAATTTCCTAAGTAAAATGCCTATGAACCTCTCAAACAAACTAATCTTTATCATACACACACACAAACACGTAATGAATGAACCAACAGTCATGAAGCTTCCATTTTCCACTGATACTTGGCCAATCATATGGTATGTCGAGCTCATTGCAAGTAGGATGACTGTTACTTGAAAAGTGACAACATCTCTGCTAAACATGACTACTTGCATTCAGAATAAAGGCACGTACAGGTAATGTTCTGAAATTTATACTGTAGTTGTCATGACATCTATTATCCAGAAGGATGGAAGTTTAAGAGTTATGAAAGAGCTCCATTTTGTCCTCTTGCAATTCCTTCCCATACAGACAGCTGTATAGATTAGAGCAGGGGTAGGCAACCTTTCCCCTTTAAAGGCTGAGGGACTTCAGCTCCCAGAATCCCAAGAGCTATTGGCCAACATGGGACTATTGGCCAACATGGCTGAGGCTTCTGGGAGCTGAAGTCCCTCGGCCCTTAAAGGGGAAAGCTTGCCTACCCCTGGATTAGAGGATATGACTCATATTTTTACATTTGTAACTGTTTCCTAATATTGAAGTTTTGAATTTATGTAAGTATTCATTTATTGCATGCAGTAACTAAAAAAAAATTGCGTGCAGTAAGCAAAAAATCCAAAACATTCTCCCTGCTGGCTAATATTACAAGAATTTGCTTATTTTAAAATAATTTTTCAGGTTTTTTTTTTTTTTTTTTTTTTTTGGAGGGGGAAATTTTTATGTAGAAAGCTGTGGCTGAGATCATGGAACAGCATAAATTTCCATCAGGAAAAAACTATATTGTGTTCCACACCCAATCCTACCAACCGCCTCCCACCCAGTCATTTTCTTGTTGGTAGAGAGCAGGATGTGGGTAGAATGAGGACACATCCAGCTATATTCTTATAGCTGGACACACAGTCTCAAAGTATGCTAGGGTCCTCTGGAGATCTCAGAGGCAGACATTACTGATGTACATCCATCTTTCCCCACTTTCCACAGGCCAATAAATGGCCATGTTTCAGCACTGCAACAGCTAAAAAGCAGATTAAGGGGAATTTGATTGTTGCATGAGGTCAATAGAGAATTCTGACCTCTGTAATGACAAAAAAATGAGTATAAGTTGGACATAACACCTGTATAACTTGTTAAGAAATGACATCCTGTTTATTTAAATATTTTTGTACAAATGAATTATTTTTAATAATAATAATAATAATAATAATAATAATAATAATCCTAAATCAGGAAAAATCTGCAAGGGCTGACCATTTTCTCAGTAAGGTGTATCAGTGTGTTGAGGCAGCATTTTCACTGAAAAAGAGTAAATTTCCAAAAATATTTACATCTCTTATTTTGATGGATTGAAAAAACAGAAAATGTTAAGTCCTACTATGAACAATGCAACAAGAGCTCAGTGACTGCCTATAGAGCAGTAAGTTTCAGAATTCACCACAAGAAGAGTATTACGTACAGGAGTAGCAGTTTGGAAATAATAAAGATAGATGTCCTCTTTTCTTATCAGAAATATGCACCTTTTAGTACTATAGGTAGGAGACTCTGAATTTGTTCTGGCTGCTAATTATCCTTGTCAACATAAATATAAGTAATGCATTTTCTGTCTCCCTTCCATACATTCTCATAAATACAAACATAAGATGAAATTTACATTACTTCATTTCTGTTTTCAAATACATTATATTCAGGGATTAAATATCTCTTGTTGAAAAATACAGTGACTCAACTGAAATTTCAATAGTTAAGCTGCATTCCTATGCTCAGTTACCTCAACATAAGTCCCACTGAATTCAATAGAAATTCTTTTGAGTAGTATAATATTGTTGGATGGTGATTTTTTTCTGTGCTTATGAAACAATATATAAAAAACCCAGTAATATGTGGTCAAGATATGCTATCCATGACAACATACTGCATGCTCAGATCCAATCTAGTGGAACAAGAATATATCTTCCTATCTCTATTCTCTTTTAAGTATTCTTACTTATACCCTGACATCATTCACTTGTTCTGGAATAATTGTTCTATAGAAACGTATTTTATCCTATCTAAGGAGTCTTGCAGAGCAAGCCTATGTTTTATTTCTAAAATGTCATAATAAATGTAGAAAGTTAATGTGCACACACAGACCAGAATCCTAATATAACCTTTCATTCCGCTAGTGTATGTAATTTTAGATTTGTTGTACAAAGTACCTTCTTGCTCAATAACTTGTGCAAGTTATATTTTAAACACTGGAATGGGCTCCTATGGCCAATTAATGACTAGAAAATGGGAGACATATAGACAGCATTAAAAATGATGCTTCAGCCAGAAGAAAGATAATATTATCCAGATCTCCAGCAGCTGTTACACTGTCAGGTGCCACAGGGGTCTTATTCTCTTATGCTGTTTAATATCTTCATCAAGCCACTGGCTGAGGTCATAAGGGGTTTAGAGTAGCAATAGCAATAGCATTTACGTTTCTATACTGCTTCATATGGAACTAAGCAGTCTCTAAGCAGTTTACAAAGTGTAAGCCAATTGCCCCCAACAAGCTGAGTATTCATTTTATGGACCTACCCAAGGATGGAAGGCTGAGTCAACCCTAAGTATGCTGATGACACCCAGCTTTATTTCTTCTTGTCATCAGAGTCAGCTGGGGCTGTGCAGGTGCTCAACCAGTGTCTGGATGCTGTAATGGGCTGAATATCAGCCAGTAAACTGAAACTGAATCCTAATAAGATGGAGGCTCTGTGGACTGATGTTTTTAGTTCTGCTATTGGATAAACAGCCTGTCCTGGATGAGACTGCACAACCCCTGAAGGAACAGATAAATAACTTGAACGTGCTCCTAGATCCATCTTTGTCACTGGAGGCCAAGGTGGACTCTGTGTTACAGAATGTTTGTTATCAACTTTAATTGGTGTGCCAGCTACAATCTTTCCTATATAGAGATAACCTAGCCACACTATTTCATTACAATTAGACAACTGTAAAGTACTCTATGGAGGGCTGCCCTTGAAGAAGCTGCAGCTATTGCAAAATTCAGCAGCTTGACTGCTAGAGTACCATTGAGACAGGATATCGTGCCCGCCTTAAAAGAAATTGCACTGGCTGTTAATATATTTCCAGTCTAAATTCAGTGTGTTTGTGAAGACCTTTAAAGCCCTAAACAGCTTAAGACCTCAATACTTGAGGGAATGCTTTTCCCCATATATACTTGATCATGCGGTTAAGAGGGGTATAAAGACAGCAGGCAGATTAGAACCTTGGCACTAGCTAATGGGAGCGAAGCCAGGAGAAGTTGGAGGCTGCTCCCAGGAGAGAGTATATAAGAGGGAGGAGAAGGTTTGAAGAGGGTAGATATTTAGTGTGCCCTGAGGGGTGAAGAGCCATTGTGGTTAGGTTGAGCTGCTATGAGGGGCAGTTAGAAAGGGTTTTAAGTACTCAAGAAAGGAATGCCCTTAATTAAAATTGTTGTAGACATAGTGTTTGGTGACTAGTGGAGTCGTAGGTAACCAAAAAGGTTATAAGATACAAAAGTTTAATAAAGGTTCTATAAGAACTTAGTACGTAAGGGAACATCTATAAAGCCATAAAGAAACAATTACAAAGACAAGCTAAGGAAACCGTTAAATTGTGTAACTAATAAAGTATTAATACACCATATCCATTGTGAACACCATCCACTAAAAAAGATATTGTATTCAGCCTGCCTTGAAAATAAATGTATTACTTTGTTTCAACAAGCAGCGTCTAAAGTGATTTCAGAAATACATTAAAAATGCTACCAATATTGAGAAAAGTCTTTTAGGTTTTGGACACATTAGTGAGTGTGTAACTGTTAAAGAATAATTGGTGCCAAGCTGGGTGTGTGTGTGTGGATGGATTTGAAACCCAGAGGATGCCACATGACATTTCTGACTCATTTCAGCATGTGATCCACTAATATTCCTAGATTCCTTTCGTATGTACTGCTGTCAAGCCAGGTGTCACCCATCCTATATCTGTGCATTTCATTTTTTTCCTGCCTAAATGGAGTACCTTACATTTCTCCCTGTTTGTTAGTTTTGGCCTAGCTTTCTAAACTGTTAAGGTAATTTTGAATTCTGATTCTGTCCTCTGGTGTGCTAGCTACTCCTTCTAAGTGGCTGTCATCTGCAACTTTCATTTGTACCCTATTCAAGCACCCAAGTCATTGATGCTGAATAGCACTGAGTCCAGGACAGAATCCTGTGGCATTCCCCTAGTCATTTATCTCCAAGATGAAGAAAAGCCATTGGCAAGCACCCTTTGGGTTCAGTCAGTCATCCAGTTACAAATCCACCTAACAGCATTATCTAGCCTACATTTTATTCGCTTGTTTTCTAGAATATAATAGGCAATCTTATCAAAGGCCTTACTGAAATCAAGAGAAGCTACATCCACAGCATTCAGTTCATTTACAAAACTGGTGTATATATATATGAGAGAGAAGATTAGTCTGAGAGATAAGATTTAGGGAGGATGCAGACTGGCACATTAGACTAGCCTGGGGGTGGAGTTGGGGTGGGGCAACCTCACCAGCTGGCCCAACTCCACCCTGATGCTGCGTGCCCATCTGCACAGCATGCAGCATCAGGGTGCCCTCTTGGCTCAGCGTGCATATGTTGGTGGCTCAAAGAGTGGCTTTTTGCCACTCCCAAAAGGAACAGCATTTGCCTACTCTTTTTGGGGTGGCAAAAAGGAGGATCAGGACTGTGGTGTGTGGTTGTCGCAGCCCCGATCCGCTGAACAAGAACATTTCCTTGTTTATCCTTTTTCAAAGAAAATTAACCTCTCTAGCAAGCCCAAACTTGTTCTGTGCTTTAGCTGCACTGATTTTCTCTCTATTTGTTTGAATTTCTATTTCTCATTCTTTGTACATGTCCCTTTTAAAACTTACCTCAAATGAAAGTTCTTCAGTCAACCATTTTTCTTCCTCATTGGAACTATTTGAAATTATTCCTTCAATATCTCACTTTTAAGAAATCCCCATCCATCATGAACTCCCTTCTCTTTTAGTATTCTTGAACAAAGGATCACACCCATTTAAAATTTCCTTAATCTATTGTTTAACGTATTATTGGTTAGTATGTTTTCATTAATTTAATTATTTTACCATTTTAAATTGTGTTTAATGTTTTTTGGAAGGCTCTCTTAGATCTTTGATACAGGGCAGGGTATAAATATCTTAATAAATTAAATAAAGGAATAAAGAAATACTGGTTTGTAAGGGGAGAAGGTGGAAGTACACTGGCAGAATGTCATCACCCACTTCTCCTCTGTTTGGATATCTTAATATAAGACATGGAAATCATTGCTCTGTTGATACATAGGAATCACTTGATAGTTTCTCATTCTGTTATTTTCATTTGATCCCCTAGCTGAATATGTAAATAATGACTCTCTGATAGCATTACTATAAGAGTCTCTGATGTCACTACTATCAGAATCAGGATATTGTGATTATAATTAGATGGGGAGCTATTGAAATCAGTAGGACACGCTAGTATCAGTTGCACTGGCACAAAGGACACAAGACTCCTTTTATGGGTTTAAAACAGGCCACAACTTTATTAAATTGTACAGGGTCAAAGCTACAGAATTAAATTATTATTAACAGCTTTGCCACAGGTGTAAGTGAAGGTATATCAACCTAAGGGTGGTCCTTCACTGCCCATGGCAAACAATAATTAACAACATTTTTTATCAGTAAATGAATAACAAATATGTAATCAAATAATCAAACCCCTCCCCGGAAATGACATCATATTACATCATATGACATCACACTTTGCTATGACATTAATCTTTACATTATTTCCTGTGAATTTCTTTAGAGCCAATTTTTTTCTATTCCCAATTTAACTAGCCGAATTAATT
>JAIPUX010001232.1:119924867-119936467 GCA_020142125.1 Phrynosoma platyrhinos
CATATGCTGTAAATGTATTGTCCAGAAGAGTTAATGATCCAAAAATCGGTTCATCAAACTGGTCAGCGCTGCTGCATAACAAGGTGGTGAGTTAGAGCCAGAGGTGAAGAGCTACAACTCCCATCATCCCTGACATGAACATCATTGATTCTTTCAGAAATCAGAACTGGACCAGTCCATGAGTATTGTAGTTTATTTCTTTTCACCAGCTGAAGAATCAAAACTTCATCTCCTGGTAGAAAGTCTCTATTTCTTGCCTTCTTATTATACCAAGTTTTTTGTTTACTTTAAGCAGTCTTTAAATTCTCTCCTGAACACTGTAAATCTTCACTTAAAGATGTCATCAAGTTCTGCATATATGTGTCTGCATTTTTGAGCTCTTTTCCAACTGGATCCTCCCACTTATGTTGAATAAGGTCTAAAAGTCCTCTCACTTTACAACCAAACAATAGTTCAAATGGACTAAAACCAAGGCTCTCTTGAGGTACTTCTCAATAAGCAAATAAAAGATGTTGAAGCTTGTTATCCTAATTGTTTTTATTCTCTGCTATATATGCCGTCTTCTTTTTTATGATACCAATACAGAGAAATAGACTGACCAATGCAACAGTAAATGCAGAGAATAGAAGACAACAACTAAAAGTGAAGAACAAGATATCTATTTCACAAGATCTGGGAAACAAAGGAAAATTCAAACCAAGGACTGGAATGATCTATGACAATAAAAAAAAAATTCAAGACCAGGAAGGAATAAAAAGACATTGGAATCAATACACAGAAGAATTATACAAAAGAGATGAAAAAATGAAGGACACATGGAATGAAGAGAGATATGAAGATGAACCCCAAATTCTAAAAACTGAGGTGGAAACTACAATAAGAGAAATATTTAAAACAAATCACGAGGAAGAGATGATATTCCAATTAAACTGCAGCAATCCACACTAACAGAGTCAACTCTAGTGCTAACCAAGATATGTCAACAGATATGGGGGGAAAATGGCCAACAGATTGGAAGTGATCAACATACATCCCCATCCACAAAAAGGGAAACACAAGAGACTGCAGCAACTATAGAACCATAGCACTGATCTCCCATGTAAGCAAAATCATGCTCAAAATTCTGCAACATAGACTCCAATCATACATGGAAAGAGAAATCTCAGAGGTCCAAGCGAGGTTCAGAAGGAAAAGGCACAAGGGACCAGATTGCAAACATATGATGACTAATGGAGTGCACCAGGGAATTCCAAAAGAAAATCAGCACAAGCTTTATAGACTATAGCAAAGCCTTTGACTGCATAGACCATGAAAGGCTATGGAATGTCCTTAAAGACATGGGAGTGCCAACACATCTGATAGTTCTGATGAGGAATCTGTACTAAGGCAAGAGGCTATTGTCAGAACAGAATGTGGAGAAACAGAATGGTTCCCAATTGGCAAGGGAGTCAGACAAGGCTGCATCATTTCACCCTATCTGTTCAACCTGTATGCAGAACATAGAATAAGAAAAGCAGGCTGGAGAAGAGTGCTGAGGATTCCATGGACAGTCAAAAGGACAAACAAATAGGTCCTAAAGCAGATCAAGTTGGCAACCTGCCTGGAAGCCAAGATGACTAAACGGAGACTGTTGTACTTTGGACATATCATGAGAAGGGAGGACTCTTTTGGAAAAAAAAACAATAATGCTGGGGAAGGTGGAGGGAAGCAGGAAGAGAGGAAGGCCACATGCTATATCAGGGGTAGGCAACCTTTCCCCTTTAAGAGCCGAGGGACTTCAGCTCCCAGAATCCCAGGAGCTATTGGCCAACATGGGACTATTGGCCAACATGGCCGAGGCTTCTGGGAGCTGAAGTCGGTCGGCCCTTAAAGGGGAAAGGTTGCCTACCCCTGTACTAGATGGATGAACTCTATTAAGGAGCTCACAGATATGGGGTTGCAGGAATTAAGCAGAGCAGTGGAGGACAGAGTGTCTTGGAGATAGGGCTGCGATGAGTCGAGATCAACTCGAGGGCACTTAACAAGTATTTATATATATATGACTTTATCACTCTGATTAGAGTCCCGTTAAATCTCTTCACAAGCTCGTTACTCTCTGGGTGACAAGCTGTTGTAGTGAGATGTTTAATTCCACAGACTTCCCATAGTTTTTGCATTATCTTAGAAGTAAAAGAAGTCCCCAAATCTGAAATTATTTCACTCTGGAATCCTAATCTACAAAAAATATTTACTAAGGCATTCACTACTGTAGTTGTTTCTATGTTTCGTAAAGCTACTGATTCTTTATATCTTGTAGCATAATCTACTAATGTAAGTATATATTTATTTCTTTATTTCTTCTCTGAGTTGCTTCAAGTAATGGTCCTATTATGTCCATGCCTAGTCTCTGAAATGGCTGTGATATCAGTGGCATGGGACAAAGCTCTGGTTTAGTCTTGCCTCTGCCTGTGCCAATTTTCTGGGAAGTATCACAAGACTTACAAATGTTTCATATCTTTTCCCATTCTTGACCAATAGAAATTCTGAGATATCCTTTGTGTAGTTCCCTTGATTCCTAAATGACCCCTGAATGAATTAACTAATTCCAATATCTTGTTTCTATATTTCATGGGAATAACCAATTGTCTATGTATTTCTTTTTAAGTATTATGCTTGCATATCAAGGTTTCTCTGTATAATATATGCTGTATGACCTTGAATCTGTGAGAATGTTCTTCACTTAACTCTAAGTTTTCTTCCTCAATTAGAGTGAACAAAGGTTTCAAACTTTCATTATTCTTCTCATCTTGACTAAATTTTGTTAGCTTTTCTGCACCAATCACCTCAGTCAATTCTCCCTCAGATTTGTTAGCCATATTAATATCATCATTCATGATCAAATTTTTTCCTTTCTCTTTTTCATGCATTAGTTTGGCTTATTCTGAGATTTTTTCCCCCTTTCTTGTTGCCTAGTAGTAACTAAGGCATATCTAAGGTGTCTGTCTAAATCATTCCCAATGAAACAGGGCACTGGAATATCATTGTGGATTGCAAATTTCCATGGCATCTTATGTCCACTGAATGTGATATTTAACTGGGCTTCTGGAACTGAAAATGCAGGCCTTCCTAATCTCTTCAGAATCATAGTCTCATTTGGGCACATGTATTGCTCTTTCACTAAGTGTGGTTTAATTATACGCACTTCTGCTCCAGAGTCTCTATAACCCCAGAAACAAATATCATTTATTTGTATAACTTCTTCATGTTCTTCTGAGCTAAGTTCCTGGGATGCAGTTGATATCAATAAACAAGCTCTTGGGAGCTGTAAGGGGGAGAGTGAGTTACTCTCTCAACTGTTGTTTCCATGGCAACTGCTGTCTCAGAACTCTCCTTGTGGCAACAGTCTTTCTCTGTAAGCTTGACTGATTTTATATAATATGCTGATTTTGCACCTGACTTTATTTCTTTATTATTCAATTTAGGACAATTATATTTCTAATGTCCTTGATTGCCACATTCATAACAAGTTATATAGCTCAAGTCTGGGTGACCTTCTCTAGTCCAACTACTTCTCTTATTGGCCTCAGAGTCACACTCTCTCAACCCAAACTTTTTCCTCTCAGCCTCATTTGTTCAATTCTGTTGCCAAGATTTAATTTTTTCCCCATCACCAAATCTTTCCTATGAAGTTTGCAAGTTTTTTATAATTTTCTTGTCATTCCAATGAGATTTTAACTCAGGTTTTAACACTTTTTTTTGCTCCCTTCTTCTCTTATTAAAAATAAATGGTCCATCATCTGGGCTGCTTCAGCCACTGTCTGAAGTTTTCAATCTTGTACCAGCCATTCATATTCTTAAGGGATGATATTTTGAAATTGCTCCAAACCTATTAAATTTTGTGATTCCCCTTTTACAATACAATTCTTTATTGTGGCCATTTAGCCAGCACAAATTCCTCTTTTGAATTCACCTTAGACCCATTTATCCAACCTTTTAGTAGGTAATATAATCTACATCTTAATTGAGCATAGGTTTCATCCCCTCTTTTCTTCAGACTTCTAAAAATCCCTCCGATAGTGTTCTGGAATTAATCCAAAACTCTGTTTTACCATCTCTTTGAACAAGTCATAGTTTTTTTCTTCTCCTCTCATTTCATCATATATTTCTGATAATTCTCCACAGATTTGTGATCTTAAATTACTCATTCTTTCCTCAGCCTTTATCTTTAATTCTTCACAAGTTCTCTCAAAGTTTGTGAAGAAGGAGTCAATGTTATCTCCTTTATAATATCTTGGGAATCTCTTTGTGTCAATTTGAGGCAACGTATTTACTTGAGTAACAATTTGTATTTGAGATACTGGCTCTCCCATTTGCCTCATTCTCAATTGATGATCCATTTTTTCCCTTTCAAATTTCCTCTTTTCTAAAATTCTCTCATTTTCTTTTTTTAATTTTTATTGAATTAAAAACATAAAAAACACTCAGCATACATATAAATTACAGATTACACCACAAACAAAATACCCTTACTAACTGAAACTGAATGAAACAACTAACATCTAACACATAACATTACTGAACATCAAACATTAAATCCTTCCTCACCTACACTTCAGGTTGTTTTTCTTTTCTCTTTGCATCCTTTTCTTCAAACATAATTATTCTTAAGTAGTTTCAATCCTTCTGTAATTCTATCTATTTCTCAAATCCTGTTTTTCTCTGGGTTAGACCTTATTTGAAATGTTTCCTTACATGTTTTGGAGTTTTGATACTTAATTATATTACTTTGCATAGTTTCATGTCTGTGTACTAATAAAATAATTTAATAAAATAATTTACTTTATCCCAATCTCTATCATATTTGTCTTCTGTGTCTTTCAACATCATTGTTAATTTATCATTTTCCATATAATTTATATTTTTTTCTATCCATTCTGTTAATTCTGGGATTGCTTTTTCCTTCCAAAATTCTCTCATTTTCAATCTCTGCTTGTCTTAATGCTTATTCTCTTTCTTTTTTCAGTTTGGTTTGCCTTAACCTTATTCTTTCCTTTTCAAGTTCTTGTTCCCTTTTTCTTCAAAGGCTTTCATTTTCAAGTCTGGCTAATTCCATTCTCTCTTTTATTTTCCAAATCTCTCCTGAGATTCAGATATTGAGGTGTCCAAACTCGCTACCAATTCTTCTCCCACCACTTCTGTTTCTGTCCCAGTGTTTTTGCTTTCTTAGGAGGCATTTCTATAGTACATCATTACTATTACCCAAAACCTTTACCTCAGGAAATACTCTTAATTACTTTTTAATCAGTTATTTATAAAGGCAACACTTGGATCTTAACAGGAAACCAGTGATTTCCTACTTTACGACAAATTTTTACCTCAGAAATTGTTTTTCTAAGATATTTTCCTTCAGTGTGCTCTTGCTTTGGTACTTTCTCAGATGGAGTGACTTTACCCACTCTCACTGTTGCTTTATCTCTTTTCTTCCATAGTCCCCTACAATTAAAGGTAAAGGTATTCCCCATTAACAAGGTTGTCAAATAGTGTCCGACCCCTACAATTAGCTCAGCAAATGACCTCAGGGAATGGTAATAATACTTTTTTCTCCAGCATGATCAGTTTCCGATTAATCTCTTACAAATTACCTTTCAGAATTACTTCAGATTGTTCCCTTGACACTAACACCTTTACTTTAAACTTAAACCTCTGAACTTTCCCGTTCAAATCAAATCTTGGGTTTCTGGTTCCTCGAACTCAGACCCTGCAACACCGATCATCAAGCACACTTCTAAGCACATTTCTAAGCACCTGATTTTTCATATCCCAACACTTGCCAGCAACTTATGTAAAGAGACACTCCTTCACCTAATGTTTTTTCCCCTCAGATGACAGCCCTATTGGCATTGTTATACCACCACAGCCCCAATTTGTGATGTACTAGACTACTTTTATGTATATCTATGGGTTTACTCAAGTTTAATTCTGTTTTAAGGGCTGCGGGATGCGGATGGAGGGTGTGGGAAGTCGGAATGTTTTAACTGTTGTATTTTTAACTTGTTGTAAGCCGCCCCGATTGCTGTGCAGAGGGGTGGGTTATAAATAAAAAATTATTATTATTATTATTATTATTATTATTATTATTATTATTATTACTCTCCAGACATTGTTTCTTTATTTCTTAGTAGCATGGATAATGATTCCAGGTTCAGACAAGCTTGTAAGTGAACAACAATAAAACTTTTATTTGAATGATGGTTAACACTGTTTCACTTATGCTGTTGCATTCTCTTCTTCTTGTTATACATTGTTACATACTATTTAATTCTAAAGATCAATTACTAGTCTTTAGGACTCTCCCACCCTCATTATTTATGTTTATCCTTTTAACCTTATTACTGTAATAGCCTAACTATATCCCACAGGATATCAAATATTAGCAACTCCCTCACTTGGAGTGCTACATTGAACTAAGGAGGGAAGCAGATGGTGCTTTGCACCATCTTGGAGGCAAGGAAGGGGAGGGACAGCCTGATGCTGGGCACCCCAACCCCTTCCCAAACACATCATCGGAGTGCCCATTGCTCTGCACAACCGGCACTCTGACGACGTACTTCCACTGCAGCATCCGCACATGCTGTGGCGGAAGAGACACCGAAGGTGTGCCCAATGCCTCTTGCAGCACACCTTTGGCATCTTGCGGAAGGAGCACTATTTTAGTGCTCCTTCCAGGTCCTGAGAAGCTGTGGATTGCTGCCAAGGAGTGAGGCTACCTCGGCCTCAATCCACAGTTTCCCGGGGCGGCCCATGGCCGCCCATCTGCTTAGGCCCTAAGTCCCTCACTACTGGACCTTGTTGGGGTTTTGTAATGGATTTTAGATGTAATCCGCTTTGATAGCTCTGGCTAAAGGCGGGATAATAATAATAATAATAATAATAATAATAATAATAATAATAATAATAATAATAATAATTTCCTTCACAGTCCCTCATTCCTGGAATGTTACCCATCCAGACCCAGTCTGACTTCAATTGTCAGCCACAGAATTCTTTATCATTAACAGTCTATGATTCTATTGGCTGTCAGCAACTTACTCGTGATTGACTATTGCTAGCTTGGCATAATTCTGCCTGTTCTCCACAATCACCTACCACCTCTTGTTTTCGTTTCCTAAATTAAACTCATACTACATGTTGCTTTTATTTATTTTTCCATTTATTTTTACCCGAACACCTCAGCTGGTCACTCTTATCATTCCCATTAATTTCTATACAACTGATTTTTTCCTTGCCATTTTTCATTGTTCTATAATTCTACTCCCCCCCCCCTTTTCTATCACATCTCATCTTTTTGAATTGGTAATACCCTTCAGTTGTAATAGTCCAGTCATGGGAATCATCCCACCAGGTCTCTGTTATGTCTCTAGTCTTATTTATTTTCCTGCACTAGGACTTCAAGTTCATCTTGTTTCCCAGACTCTGTAATAAATAACATCTAATCATCCAACACTGTCATTGCTGAAAGATATTTGATGATCTGGACTGGCAATAGAAACATTTATCTTACGGCCCCATATTTTTGGCAGATCATCTCTTCACTGATTGCTTTTCCAATCTTTTTGTGGTTTAGGGAGTGAAAACTGCTGCCAGGGCATTCAACACTCCTTGGCTGCTGGGATTTTTTTTTTAATGTCCTTACCAAGATCACTTTAGCCTTAAACAAACGGGACAAAAGGAGAAGCCAGATACCTCTCCTGCTCCAATCCCTATGGGACTGCAGCAACCACATATGCACAGTCCTGATCCAGGCTGCTGTACCGGTCCTGAACCAGTCACTGAAAAAAAGCAGCTTTTGTCTGCTCCTTGTTGGTCTGGTTCTTCTAGGTTGGGGCAGGCTCACAGCAGCTTCTGGCTGCATTTGGGATGTGCAGCATGTTAACCCCATGCCCTCAACATGGCCTGACAGTCGTCCCTTTGGTTCATCTGTTTCAGACCTTAGCTCCATCACTTAAGGTCTTAGATTAGGCTGCTTATACTATAAAGTCCTGAAAATTTTAGCCCTTTTCATTAACTGATTACAGTAAAGGCAAACTGGATTTGAGATCCACATGTTGATTTGTGTGATGTAAATGTAGCATAGTTCAGAAGCCTGCTTTCTTTCACCAGCCTCCTGGAAATGCTGTTTCCATGAAGATACATGTGTAAATCCAAAGTAAAGCATTATTGTTGCATACTAAAAAAAGAAAAGAACTATGTACAATTCATCTTGCAGATGATAAAGACCATAGGATCACAACTTGTTGCTCAGTTGAAAGCAAGGCAAGTTCTTAACAAAGAACAAAGGAGCCTTGGCCCAACCCAGAACTTCATCTCCTGGGTGTCAACATACATAATGATAGGATGATCAGCTGTATCCCAGCCTCTAGATCAGCCTCTGTGTGTCACTCCTCATGTGACCTGGTTCTCAGATGAGCTCATGTGTTTACCTTTTAGTATCCTGTTTCCCAGGCCCAAAGTTTTTGTTATCCTTTTCAGTGTGAAATTGTTTTGACTTTAAACCACCTGCAGGCTGAGTCCTCTTTGTTTACTTAGGGGGGGTTGCAGACTGCCAGAAATAGTGCAAATTGAGTCCACTATAAATGTTAGGGTTAGTGCTAGGGAATCATGGGAATTGCTTTTTTTTCTGAGACATTGAGCCTTCTCTGTCAGAGAGCTCTGGTGCCACAATAAAATACCAGGAAAAACAACAATTCCCATGATTCCCTAGCACTAACCCTAACCCTTGAAGTGGACTCAATTTGCACTATTTCTGGCAGTCTGCAACCCCCCCCCCCTTAGACACTTTCCTAGAAGAGATTTTTGACACACACATCTCTACATTTCCAATTTGACTGTATATCCCATCCATATTCCAACACCACAAGTTGTCCTAGAAGATGTTCTACTTTTTCTGTGATAATTCAGAGAGTGATCAAGAAGTCTCGGGGCCTGTCTGTCATTATGCTTCTCCCATTGTAGTGACCTGCCTGATTCTTATCTTCACACTCAACCCCCAATAATAGAAGCAGAGATGCTTCTCCCACAACCCTGAGTCCCTAGAAGTGTTACTAATGATGAAGCAGAGGTTGGATGGCCATCTGTCAGGGATGCTTTGATTGGGAGTTCCTGCATGGCAGGGGATTGGACTGGATGGCCCTTGTGGTCTCTTTCAACTCTATGATTCTATGATTCTATGAAGTAAGCTTGGTGCTAGTACTGCTATGAATACTGGTCCTTACCAGAGTTGATGGCAAATCAGTCTGACTCACTCTGATCCTAGGAACATCACATATAATCTATCCTGTTCAGGATGAGATTCAGTTAAATTGATTGCACTGCCTTAGCATATAACATTTCTAGGTAAACTCAAGTAGTTTCAATATCTTTCTCCTTATTACTGTGTTGGGAGATCTTCCACTTTCTGTTTAGTAATTCTTCCATTGGTTGTATGACCATGCATTGTATAACTGTCTGCCTGTTTTCTAAATCTCTATGTAAACATTCCTACCATTAATATTGGGAATAAATTTTGTTTCGAAATGGCTTCATTAAGACATTCTGCAGACCAATCACAGGATGTGAATGTGGGACAGTCATTTTGTGGTTCATATTCTGAATCCTGAAACAGTTTGGCATGAGAGAAGGGGATTTACCATGGAGACATGATATAGCTCTTTCCTTCCCCTGCCTCCTGTTTTGTTTCCTTAAAACAACAGGAAGAAACAAGCATTGTGCTGCTTTCTCCAGTTGTTCATATACATGGTTATATCTGCAGTCCTTTCTGTGAATGAATGGAAAGACATGTAGGATGTCTGCTAGCTGCTATTCATGAAAATAGATTACTTATTTGTATCATGTATTATTGATGATTATGACCAAAATACAACATACAGCTGAGTTGTCCTTATTTCTGCTCTTCCTTCTGTACTTGATTTAACATTTTTCTCCTACAAAATACTTTTCTGCAATGTTTTTATCACTTCCAATGAGAGTGGTACTTGCATGCATTGTTTGAATGATATCCTACATCAGCAACTGATATCATTGCAACAGTACAAGTTGTTATGTACTGGTTGTTGTGCTTCATTCTCACAATTTTTTTTGTATAGCAACACATGAAACATCAAAACTAATTATTCAAGATTTGGATCTAACACTGTAGATTGAAAAAAATGGGGTTTTATTTTTTGATAAGTTATTCCATCCAACCAATATCACTTTGGTTTCTTGTAACTTGTTTTACCTAATCAACTTGCATCTTACATTATCTTCACAATGTAAGAATATCTAAATAATTTCTGGTCTCTTACAAAGATCTTGTGACATTTCCACTGGACAGTGATAGGCTTGAGCTTCTAGGGGAGAGCATATCTGTTTTCAAATTGGAAAAAATCAAGGTTATTATCTTTTATTACTTTTTCTGTTCCTAGAAATCCTGGGAGTCCATTCAGGGTGAAATGTAATACTCAATTAACACTGTTTGAATATTTGCTGCATTTTCTTTCCATAATATCTCAATACAGCCTTTACACTATCTAACTTTGAGATCAATCTAGTTCTCCACTTCTTTGTTCCAACTACTTTTTACAGCATCTTTGACTCTTTAGGTTTGGCCTAATAAAGATATTATCCAGTATGCTCTTTGAGCACAATATGATTGCATGGCTTTCGGCATACTTTTATTCAGAATTCCTCCAGAATTCCACCACACTGATCCCCTGTTATCATTGTTGCTGTTTTAAAAGATGTAGCCATGTCACTCACAGCATAAAAAAGGAAGAATGGAGTGGGGGGGGGGAGTGCAGCAGCACATTTAAGACTAACTGGTTTTTATTTTTGCATGAGCTTTTATGAATATAAACCCACTTCTTAAGATGCTTTCAGAGTGATAAGAAATGTTTAGCGATAAAGTTTATATACACAGTCATAGGAGTGGGTTGGAATGCAACAGAATTCAGAAGGATGCAAATCATGACCTTTGCCCTAAATTTTCAAAGGGTTGCTTATGGGGATATAGATCTTTCAGATCTTTACAGGGGTTAGTTTTGATTTATGTATTAAATCTGCTTACCAAAAGTCAGTTGCACTGGCACAAAGGACACAAGACGCCTCTTTTTGGGTTTAAACAGGCCACAACTTTTATTTAGCTGTACAGGGTCTATTAACAAACGAATAAACATTAACAAATTTGTCATGTGTGTAAGTGAAGGTGTAACCACACATGAGAAAACAAGTAAACAATAATAACAACAAATTTACAAACCCCTCCCCCAGGAAATGATGTCATATTTCATCATATGACATCATGCAATTCTATGACATCATGCACTTAAATGCATACGTCATTTCCTTTAAATTTATGTTATGCCAATTTTTTACCCCAATTTTTAAATAGCCAGATTAAATTTTTCTGTGAGGTGGGGGTCATTACCAGCCCTAAAGTACAACAACAATTTTAAATTATAGACCCTATTCCAAAGTTGTGACAAAGCAATTAACAATAAAAAATGAGTTATCACACCATGACCCATTCCCAAATTAATTTGGGGGGTTGCAGACTGCCAGAAATAGTGCAAATTGAGTCCACT
>JAIPUX010001232.1:119936567-119949608 GCA_020142125.1 Phrynosoma platyrhinos
CTAAGCCTGAGAGTAACAAATTAAAGACTCTTAATAAAGGGTGGGTGGAATGGGTGGTTCCGTCTTAGCTCTAAAATGGTTGCCTCCATGTGGCAGCACAGAGCTATAAGTAACAAACTCTCATCCTAAGTCTCACTAGACCAATAACACTGTAAGACTTGGAGCAACAATTAAACAACCAGATTGGACAAGGCACGCAGGTGTACTTGTTCCCCTGCACGCCTTGACCAACCAGGTGTCTCCTGTCCTTATTTGGCCAGCACACCAAGAAACCCCTCCCGATTTGTGGGGTGGTGTTTTTGCACTGGCACAAAGGACACAAGATGACTCTTTTGGGGTTTAATCAGGCCACAACTTTATTTAGCTGTATAGGGTCTATTAACAAACCAATAAACATTAACAAATTTGTCATGTATATAAGTAAAGGTGTAAGTGCCCAAGAGGTTGGTCCTTCACTGCATGTGACAAAACAAGTAAACAATGATAACAACAAATTTACAAACCCCTCCCCACGTAAATGACATCATATTTCATCATATGACGTGCAATTTTATGACATCATGCATTTAAATGCATACATCATTTCCTTTAAATTTGTGTTATGCCAATTTTTTACCCCAATTTTTAAATAGCCAGATTAATTTTTTTTGTGAGGTAGGGGTCATTACCTGCCACAAGAGGGGGCCAGCCTAGCTAGGCATCCCCTCTCCCCCCCCTCGCAACCACTTTTGCAATTTAGTCAGAGAGTGCTGTGACGTACATCTCCAATCCCTCTGGAAAGTGGTGGACCCCATCCCCCCTGTACAGCTGCAGCCAGTCAAGTTTAATACCGTGCTCCACCAAAAAGATGCCCAATTTAGAAAGCTTCTTAGCCACATAATTGTTAAGCCAGTGCCAAGCATTATTAATTGCTGAGTCCTTCTGCCCTCCAGGCCAGCAACGCCTTGGCCCAAGTTTGGTCCAGAGGATCACAGCGCCTGACAAAACCTTTTGGACTTCCTGCATGTCCTTAACTATCTGCTTGGCCAGCTGCAAGCATGGGATCTGAACCAAATTGTTCTCCCCCAGGTGTACCACCAAAATCTGGGGTCGTGAACACGAACGTGCCAACTCCATAATAAGGGGGAGAGATCCCCACATCATGCCCCTTTTTCCAAACCACTCAGTAAGTCCAATATGTGAAAGGGCCAACGTATTGTTGCAGTGATTTCCCAAAAGGTGGCATTCCGTCCAGAAGACCAGGCTGTGGCCTACGATCTATATATTGCCATGGTAAAAGCCAGCTGAAACAAAACAAAACAAGTTAACGTGGCTTATCAGGAGTCCAGTTACCTGATTGCCTGACATAGGACTTAAATGCATGTGAATGCCACCACCCAATTCTGCAAATATCAGCTTCACTGAAACCAGGAGTGGCTGCAGCTGTCACTGCTCCAGTACGAAAGGAGTGGGAGGAGAAACATTCCTGAGGCACCTCAGCCCTGCTTACAGTCTCTTTTAGCACAGACCTAAATTGAAATTGTGTTAAGGGCAAATCAGACAAGTGATTAAACAAGTAGCCAGCCAAATTAAGCCTAATATTCAAATAGTTAATCATCGCTATCACTGGGCAAATTTGACCTTGTGGCACTTTAGCCAAGAAAATAGACTGGCATTTTGCTAACTGGTCTGTCTTAGAATGCCTAAGGTGATTTTGAATCCCCTGTCCTATTAGATTGATATCAGCAATTGATAGTGCCCTGCCAGATTTATCATTATGAGATCCAGGCACAATCTCACTGATTCTTAAAGCAGCAAAAAAGGCTATAGCAAATATCACTTTAAATAAAGCCTCTTCACCAGATGAATAACATGTGTGGGCTAACTGATCCCACAACTTAAGAAAGACAGGGCCAGTTATCGGCCATCGTGAATCCTTTGTGATGGGGGTTTCTCTGGACCATCCCCCCACTGCTCTTTTGACCCTAAAGTCATTAGTAGGATCAAAACAGCTCTTTGCCCTAGAGTAAAATGCCAGGGCGGCCAACCTGCCCCTGATAGTGACAGGTGAAAGTCCTGCATGCTTAAGATATACAATAAAGCAAAGGACCAAGTCAACATAAATAGGCCACTTTTGATCCTCCTCAATTTTCTGTAAGAATTGATTAAATGAATTCAAAGCTGTTTGGTCGAACTTGCGTGTAGACAGGGCAATGGAGTTTAAAATTGCCCTATGAACTTCTAATTTCCAACTTTCCAGAGCGATGCCAGTACCTCCAACGGGCGTGTCAATGCCTCAGGAGCCAGCTGCTGGAACCTGGAGAACTGAAAATGAGAAAGGGCATTCACCAAAGGGTTAAGCACACCAGGAACATGTTGAGCCTTAAATAACACATTGTAATTCAAGCATTGTAACACCATTGCCCTTACCAAACCCATAAGTTTGGGAGACTTGGAGGACTGAGAGTTTACCATGTGCATGACTGCCTGGTTGTCACACCAAAACCAGACAGTCCTATTATCAAACTGGCTTGCCTACAAGTGTGCAGCCATCACTATTGGAAACAGTTCCAAAAACGTAAGGTCTCTAGTCAGACCACTTTTAATCTGTGCAGGAGGCCATGCTTCTGCAGCCCACTGGCCATTCCAATAAATGCAAAGCCATGGGCACCAGCAGCATCAGAATGCACCTGAAAGTCTGTCCTAAGCAACATTTCAGATCTCCAAAATGATATGCCATTGAAATGCTCCAAAAAGGAGTCCCAAACCTTCAAATCCTCATGAATGCCTCTTGTGATTCTAATGTGTTGATGTGGGGCCACTATCCCTGCAGTAGTCCTATACAGTCTTGTACAAAATGCTTGTCCTGGAACTACAACCCTACAGGCAAAATTCAACAGACCTGTAAGTGATTGAAATTCATGAAGGGTAGCTTTTTGTTTCCCTAACATGGTCCCAACTTGTTGCTTCATAGCCACTAGTTTTTCATTAGGCAAACGAGAAATTCCGGCTATGGTATCAATCTCGATACCCAAAAAGGTAAGTCAAGTATGTGGCCCCTCTGTGGCCCCTCTGTCTTTTCTTCCACTAAAGGCACACGTAGATCATGCATTCATTCTGAAAATTGAACTAAGGAATCCTTGTACTGTGAAGAATTGGGATTCCCAGCTATTAAAAAATCATCTAAATAATGAGCAATGGCTCTATTACCAGTCCGCTTAACTGCACACCAATGGAGAAAGGTACTGAATGTCTCAAAAACTGAACAAGAAATCGAGCATCTCATTGGCATAGATTTGTCAAAGAAATATTATCCTTCAAACTGAAAATCCAGTAAGTCAAAATCATCTGGGTGTACATGAAGGAGTCTAAATGCAGATTTAATATCACACTTAGCTAAAAGGGCTCCTGTTCCCAAATTCCTGATCATCTTAACTGCTGAGTCGCACAATGTGTACCTAACTGAGGTAAGCCCAGCCTCCCTATTAGGGTAGCCTTTAAGGCAGCCTCCCTATTAGGGTAAACCTTTAACCACGCCACCATAGTGTCCAATTTAATTGGTGACGGGGCCTTTTCCCCCAGGCGAAACTGGCTGGGGGACAGTACCCACTCCTGTTCTTTTGCCTCTAACACAGGAAGTTCCAGGGTGGCCAATCCCACAGGTCTTACATTTGTGCTCAAACCTGCAGGGTTGTCTTTTACACTTGCCAGCATTAAAGTCCCAGCATAAGCCAAATTGCCTTCTCTCTCCTGTGGCAGACCTCGCATACGGCCCTCTCGGTATGGTAACCATTGGGACAAACCCGTTGTCACACCTGCTCGAGGAGGAGGCCCCCACCATAACGTCAGCCCAAAGCTCAGACTGAACATGCCTCCAAGATAAAGAGTGATCCTGTACTGCTCTCATCCTAAACTGCTCATCATTTTGGAGCCATGCTGCACCCCTTGAATTGTGATGGCAATTAGTGTATGCTTTTATCATGATCTCCTGATATTTAGAAAAGTCAGGGGATCTGAGTGGTTCTTTTTCCTCTATGCCACCTCTATAAATAGGTGAAGCCCATAATCCAATTAACAAATTTGTGCTCCAGCTTAGGGTGTTTGAGTGCCTGAAACTCTTTTGGCAAACTAAAAACAATTCCATCTCTTACCATGATCCTTGGCTCGGGATCCCTAAAAGTCAAAGTAAATCAATAAATATATTCGCCCTTCCAAATCCTTTCTTTAGTGGAAAGAGGAAGGTGTCAACCAAGGGGTGTAGACATTCCAACATAAGGAGTAGATTCCACATTCCCCCCGCTCCAGATAATAACAATAACAATAACAATAACAATAACAATAACAATAACAATAATAATAATAATAATAGGTTTTATTTCTAGCCCGCCCCCTGCTCGGCAACCAGGGTGGGTTACAACATTATTTAAAACAAAAACAGTTTAAAAACATTCCTTCAAGCCAACTATAGCCTTCCCACCACATTAAAACTGGATTAAACTAATTAAAGAACTAAAATAAGAATAATACAATAACAAGAATAAAGCTTACTTCACTGACCTTGTACAGGTGCTTTCTACCTAAGAACTCATAGCTAAGAAAGGATGGTAATTTTTCTGATATCTCACAATGTACAATGTTGTTATTTGGTAGGATAGGGAAAACTTTTTCCTCCCAGGTGCGTCAATACTTTAGTTGGAAACTGTTGAGGTCCCCACAACAGCATCTGGCTTTGCCAGAGTAAAAAATGTGTAGGTAGAACTAGAACCCAAAGCAGACAGGGTTATGGATACAGTTACTAGCATTAGTTGTGGAACCCAGAACCAGGAGACAGTGGGGGTGAACACTCTCTAAGATTACACTAGGGGGTGAGGCACCCCCCAAAAAAAAGATAACAGAGGAGCACTAGAAATAGACACCACAGATGTGGTTTTAGCAACAGCTGCAGGCTGGCCACCTTGCACCCAAGGATCAGGGATCTGTGAGATTGCAGGTGCCTGCATGGATGCATTCAAAACCACATGTTTGGGCCATTCAAAAGCCACACCCTGACCTACTTGGCCAACTGGAGCCCATACTGAGGTAGGCCAATTAGCATGTGCAATGTTAGGAGACAAACCTGAAATTGAAGCTTGCTGGGAAGCTTCATTAACTGACTGCAGTGGTCCCCCAAAGTGTGGCCCCACAACAGCTCAGGTGTCCAACACAGCAGAGGCAGCAGCAGCTTGATCACCTCTCTGTTCATCACTGGTCTGCTCCATTGCAGCACCTGAAAGAACCACCCCTTGTAAGAGGTTGTATAAATCAGCCAAAGTGGGCTGCCCGGACACAGGGGGAGCCACACCCTGTGTCCCCAAACCCAGGGCTCTTTGCAGGAGATCCCACACATCGGCAATAGTGGGGTGCCCGGCCTCCACTGCCAAAATCACGGATGGGCCCAGTGTAGTGACTGCCACCTGAGACTCAGATGCCACTAAAGGGAGTGACTCCTCAGTGTTACTAGCACCCGAAGGGATGGCACTTGAGGTGGAGGCTGTATCCTGTAGTTCCTTCTGTGCAAGTTGATTCCAAAGCACCACACAAGCCTGAACAGTTGTGCCACCTAGGCAGAAATTTCACCATCTCTGCTGCTAGACTGAGAAGGTCTTTTTGAAGCAGCGTGATCTGAGCTAGGCACGGCTGAAGCCATGCACCTCTTGGATTTTGCCTTGCTACGTGGCATCCTAAGCTCAGTGAAATAGAACACGGGCCCAAACCAAATCACCCAACTGTGGATGATTACCACCAGGCCAGCAGGCTACCCTTTCCCAAGTCTCACAGGAGACACAACAGCCAGGAAGCATCACTGGCAACCACCATGGGAAAGTTGTCCACCGAGGGTCCTATGCGAATCCCTCATCCGAAGACTGCCGTCTTCCACACACTAACTGCTGGGGAGAAGTCTAACCAACCCTCCCAAACCAGCAATGGATCCCGACCTTACCAGACCGGGGTTACTGAGGCATCTCTGGGCCTGAAGATCAAGTACCAGGTTCATGAGCTCGATGAAAGATGCCTCCTGCAGAGCCCTCCTCGGGTGTGCAGACTTGAGAATTGGGGAAGCGGAGGTGCCACAGACCCATCAAGGCTGGCCATCAAGGCCATCAAGGCCCCCCCCCCCCTATGAGTTGCTCGAGGAACTATACCTGAGCCCCCGATGCAAGAAAGGATAAGAATAGGCAAAAGCCACATAGGCAAAAGCTGAATAGGCAAAAGTTGAAATTAGCAAAAGCCAAGGGAGCGCTAGGCTGAAAACCAAGCAAGCCCAACGCAAAGAGTGGAGCGATGTTACTCTCTCTGAATGACCGCCTCCATGTGGCAGCACAGAGCTATAAGGAACAATCTTTCCTCCCAAGTCTCATTAGACTAATAACACCGCAAGATTTGGAGCAACAATCAAACAACCTGATTGGACAAGGCGCGCAGGTGTACTTGTTCCCCTGCGTGCCTTGACCAACCAGGCATCTCCTGTCCTTATTTGGCCAGCACAATAAGAAACCCCTCCTGACTCGTTGAGGGGTGTCTTTCTTTGGGTGAGAAGATGTATTTTATTATAGTAGTGAGGACTCTTGTATTATTACATGTAGTGTGCCATGTAACCATTCTCTTTGAGATGAAATACATGGGCAAACTAAAGTGGCTTCCAGCTGCTTTGAAGCCAGGGCAATTAGACATGGTTAAAGTGGGTGGAAAGTGAAAGGACGCTGCTTTCTAGGGCTAAATACTGGAGCAAAAAGAAGCCCCAATACTCCAACTTAAGATGGAGAATGCACATTTTTGCACCTGCATATAAACAGCTCAATGTCAACAAGGGCTGTGGCAAAGCAAAAAAGTGGGCGTGCAACAATTCCAATGGATGTAATTACAAAATGCACAAACAAGACAGTCCAAAACAGGGGCTTGGGTTGAAGGGGACCTGTAGGGTTTTTCTATGATTGTGCTTTGCCAATGTATCACTTGGCATACTGCTCTGTACCAGTGATTCATTATACATGTGACTCTGTGGCCAATCAAAGGGATGGCCATCCAGGTGAATGGCTACGGGGGATGTGAAGGTCACATCATACATGTGTTTGTATGATGGTGCACATGCATAGTGGAGAGATGAGAAACAATAATGACACAGTGTGATTTGACACCACACTGTGTGGAATGCTCATGTGTGTTTGGCCCACCTTGGGAGCAGGCTATGGAGTTTTGATCCCATCTGCTCCGACCCTCTGTTAATACCTTTGTTAATGGATTACAATTTGTAAACATAATTCAACTTACCTGTTTCTATTTCTATTTCTATTTTTTTCTTTTTTCTTTTGTAATTTTCTTGTTCCAGGACCACAGCCTTTAAATCTCATCCTTTATATCCAGGAAGGTGAATTATTCTTTAACTGATTTTTTGTTTTTTGTGTTTTTTGTTTTTTATTATTTTTTGGTATTACCATTATTATCATCTTCATGTCAATTTATCTTCTTGAATATATACTGTCTTGTTTGTCCACCATAGAGTATAGGGGGCATTGCTGGCATAGGATGGCATAAAATATATGGGAGAAAAAACAATTAAATGTATCCCTGATGTTGTGGGTGATGTTATTGACCCCTTCTATATTGTTTTCCAAATATAGATTTATTTAGTATTTAGATGTGGAGACAGAACTGGCATCCTGGTTTGTGGTAGAGTCTTGTCCCTTTATTACCATGCATCCTATGTGTCCTTTTGTGAGTAACTGTTTAAAATTTGGAGGATGACAGTCAATCAATAAAGGCCTATTTCCCAGAACATGTGAGTGGGGTCGGTGTCTCAGTTGGATACTGTAGTACATCATCAATGAGCTATAACCAATTCTGGAGAATAAATACAATCCTTCCACAAGCTCTGGTAGACTGGTATCAGCTTCTGAGGTTGAGTTTGGAAAACATAAAAGGATAAATGTTATTAAAATATATAGGATAATTGTAAATTCCCTTCTAAATTATTCTGCTCAGACTTGCTTTAATTGATTTACCTTTTTGATATTGCCTGAAGTTTTGTGTGACAGCCTGGATGAAAAGAAAATCATGGATTTCAATACTAGAGTCTTTTTGCAATATTGAAGTTTTTTGTTTTAAAATACAGAAAGCCCTGAGCATAGTAATAATGTGAAAATATATTCTTATCATCACCAGTAGAATATTGAATTCAATAAATAAGAATGTTTAAATTGCACTTCTTTCAATAAAAGTAGAGTCAGAGGAGGCCTCCTTTAGCAACACACATCAGCTTTCACTTCTTAGGTGTTAAATAATCACTTCTTAGAAGTGTAAAATATTTTTATAGAATGACTCAAACATTTTATAACAAAGCATTGGATTTGCGCCTGTATAATACCCAATAACAGAGTGTCACATGTTACACAGAATTATTGAAACTAATTTAGAGGGTAAAAAGATGTGAAAGAATCTAATAGCACCTTTGAGATAAACTGGGAAATAGAAATTTCTAGTATAAACTTTTTTTCTACCTGACACTAGAATTTTCATTTTTCCAGTTTGTCCCAAAGGACCTGCTGGATGGCTTTATATCTTTTTACGCCAAATAGATTAATATGAGTACAGTGTTGACTAATTAATATACTGGCCGAATGGCTGTAATAAAATGATTTGGATTTGGACTAATTAAAAGTTCAATGCTAAGCATACTATTGACCAACTAAAGGCCTTTACAGACTACTCAAATTAATGCAGCTTGAGGCCACTTTAACTGTTCTGGCTCAGTGCTAAGGAATCATGGGAACTGTAGTTTGTTGTGGCACCAGAGCTCTCTGAAAGAGAAAGCTCAATGTCCCAGAAAAAAAATACAATTCCTATGGTTCCCTAGCACTGAGCCAGGACAGTTAAAGTGACCTCAAGCTGCATTATTTCGGGCAGTCTGTCAAGGCCCTTTGTACTCTCTCATGTTGTCTTTCACTCAATCTCTTTGTTACCTCCACCACACATCATGCCTGAGACTTTGGTACATTGGTTAAATGCTGGTACTGCAGCCACAACGTTGTGAGTGATCCCACAGGGCTCCATGTTGACTCAGCCTTCCATCCTTTTCTAGGTCAGTAAAATGAGTACCCACCTTGTTGGGGGCAATTGACTTATACATTGTAAACCACTTAGAAAGTGCTTAGTTCAGTATATTAGAAATGTAAATGTATTGCTAGTGCTAATACTATGCAACAATGCCAACCATGGGCTTGCCATCCATGGTTTGAGCTTCCATGGATGGCAGGTCCTGGCTTTTTCAAAGGGTGAGCATGCATGGAGTGGTGTGAGTGGGGGCGCACACTCATTGAAAAGAATGGGACTTAAGGTCCCACTTTTTTGCTATCCACCGAGGGGGAACAGAATGGATCCCCGCGGATAACAAGGATGCTCTGTATTATATCATTTTTTTAATGTTGTACCTACCAATATTATAACCAGGTTGATAGTTTTAATTAAGTTAAAGGTTTCATTTCCATGTGGTACTCCTATTAGCAGCCAGCATGGTGAGAAAGATCCATGTGAGCTTGTCCATCCATTTAATTACAGAGTGAGTGGGTAGTCTTGGACTAGAATATAGACAGTCACTGAGATATGAAACTCACTAGTACTTTGTCAGATTGACATACTTCACAGGTTTGTGCAGACAGATGGAGGTGGACAACCATGTATGCCTCCATAAGCTTATTCAAAAAGAAACACAAAGTAATTTCTTCCCATTCCCTGTGAACAAAACAAAAACAACATGCTATTGTGGTATGTTGAGCTTTATGTGCCATTTGTCATGTTTTATGTATGTATATATGTGTGTGTGTGCTTAAGTTTGATTGCCATAGCCTTGATCAGCCCTTTAATATTGTAACACGTTTACTGCTTTCCAATAAGGTTATACAGGAAAGACCTCTCTTTCTCTTATATTAGTTTGCTGCCTTGTTTGTTGCATAGTATGTCTGATAGCATGTTATAAAGAAAAGACACAGTGAGGTTGATTGTCAGTCCATCTTAGCTGTAGTTTTCAAATGACTTTTAGCATACAATAAGGATGCTGCTGATGTTGCATACCTTTAAGTCATTTCCAACTTATTCTGACCTTAACAGGAACCTATCACAGGTTTTTCTTGGTATAATTTGTTCAGAAGGAGTTTGTCTTTGCATTCTTCTGAGTCTGACTGTGACTTGCCCAAGGTCACCAAGTGTGTGATCTCCAGAGTCATAAACTAATGATCAAATGACTACACAACATTGTTTCTCACACAATGGGGTACCACATATAAAATATAGTCATTTTGCACAAATTAATGTAGTAGAGGATTAACCAATTTATGGAAAAAGCCGAGTTTGGGATGAAGGGGGTCCTGACAGCTGTAACTGAAAAAATAACTTTCAGAATACATAAAAGAATAAATTTCTGATGGGAGTAAAAAATACAAGCTAAAGAGACAATTTGTCTAACTTTGCATGCTATATCAGTATGCCACAGTACCCTATGCTCCTATTCCAGTTAATATTGATCTTTTACAGGGCTAAACTGAAACAGGTTATTGGTTTAACAGTGCAACTCCTGATATGTGGGCTAGATTTTGCTTTATTTTACTATTAAAGCCAAAGCAGTGCTGGGGCAGAGAAATCTTGTACAGTGAAAATGACAGAATCAGACATAATTTAAACTGTAATTTTACAGTTACAGTAACTGTTTAAAATACATACATACATTGAAGTAGATATATACATAATATAATATAATGCTTGAATAGTATATATGAAGTTGACATGGACATCATTTAATATCCATGTATAATATTACATTGCTACACTTTTCCTGAAATACCATTATCTAAAAGGCAAGAAATGTACCAGATTGAATAATGCAGTGTATGAGAACATGTAGCTCTGTTTCAATTATAAATCAATTATTTTTTATTCGTTAAAATTTGTAATGCAAAGTTATGAAATAAAAAAAAATTAAATGTTGAGTGACTTTTGAAATACTGATTTCCCTGTTCAAACAAGTTTATCCAGTAATCATTAGAACCCATATAATAATATATGATATTGTAAATGCTCACTTAAATCTGGCCCCAAAGAGCCTACTAATCCCATGATGAATCTCTTTCCCAAGTGAAAATATTTTTTCAAGAGTAACTTGAATAATAAAATCACCAAATATTCTGATTGAAATATCGAATACATAGTGGAGTGTGTGTGTATATATAAAACATTAGAGTTAATTATCCTTGCTTGAAACTTCACCCAGACAAATAAATGTCTTAGAAGCAGAAATATAAATATGTGTCAGTTTAGTCACATTTCCCAGTATCCCACCAAAGTACATATGAAATCCAGGTTGTTCACTGGGAGGTTCTATTGAGACCTCTCTCCCCCCCCCCCGAAATGTGTGGATATTTTCTATGAACTTTACCTAATGTACACATGTATGTTTATTTGTGTACACGAGGGATGGAAAGAATATTTGAAAAAATGGTCAAAAGGCATATTTTTCAAATGTTGGGAAACCTTTATGAGAAGAGTCTGGACTGAAGAGAATCTTTGCTGTTTGAAGTTAGTCTGTGAAAAACACATGTAGCATTTTGTGTATAGAAAACAGCACTTTTATGTATGGGAAATATTTTTTATACAAAAAGTGCTGTTTCCTCTGCAAAAAAAATAATAATAATAATAAATAATTCTGTTTTCTGTATAGAACAAACCAATAAGCAAAACAACACCACACGTGACTATTTTTTTCTAATTTTCTGCCAGAAGCCACATAAAAGACTAACACAACATTAATCATCAGTACATTTTACATTTGTTTGCCTGAAAATCTGACTAAAAGTATAGTTTGGCTCAAAACATTGCATTTTTCTTAAAGTAGAATATGTTTCAAATATACAGGGAGAATTACCAGTATCCCTAGTTTCCAATGAAGTCACTGCTTTTCAGGTAGTACATTCAAAATGCCCTAGTATTTTTAACATCATGGAGAAGTGCATTGTTTATCCTTGCTCCCTCTTTACAATCCTTGAATTCTTTTGTTAATGATTATCATATATATATATATATATATATATATATATATATATATATATATATTCTATTAGGCACTGCATATGCACTGCATTCTGGATGGTTTCTGAGAGAGCTAGAACTATAGTATAAGTTCAATATTTATTTAGTATACATTCATCACCACTATCCTAACTGGCTTTTGTTGTCATTAACTGCCCTTGAGTCGATCATGGTGGCCCTATGGATGAGATATCTCCAAGATCCCCTGTCCTCCACTGCTCTGCTTAATACCTACAATCCCATACCCGTAACCTCCTTAATAGAGTTAGTCCATCTAGGATATGGTCTTCCTCTCTTTCTACTTCCCTCCACCTTCCCCAGCATTATTGTTTTTTTTCCAAAGAGTTCTCTCTTCTCATGATTTGTCCAAAGTACAACAGTCTCAGTTTAGTCAGCTTGGCTTCCAGGGAGGTTTCTGGTTTGATCTGCTCAAGGACACACTTGTTTGTCCTTTTGGCTGTCCATGGGATTCTTAGAACACTTCTCAAGCACCACATCTCAAATGAACTGATTTTCTTCCTATCATATTTTTTAACTGTCCAGCTCTCACATCCATACATGGTAAAAGGGAATAGAATGGCTTGTATGATTGTAACTTTTGTGCTGAGTTGTATATCTTTGCATTTTAGAATCTTTTCTAGTTCTTTCATAGCCACCATCCCCATTCTTAGTCTTCTGATTTCCTGACTGCAGTCCCCATTTCTATCAATGTTTTTATCCTAGGTATGAGAATTATTTTACTATTTCTATTTATTCATTGTCTAGATTGAACTTCTGAAGGCCCTCAGTGGTCATTATTTTTGTTTTCTTTATGTTCAACATTAAGCCTGCCTTAGCACTTTCTTCTTTGATCTTCCTTAGTAGGTGTTCCAGGTATATGAGGTTTCTTGCTAGCATTATGATATCATAGAATCATAGAATCATAGAATCATAGTTGAAAGAGACCACAAG
>JAIPUX010001232.1:119949708-119963865 GCA_020142125.1 Phrynosoma platyrhinos
GGCCTGGAGAGCCTTCTCCTCCTCCTTCCCCTGTCCTGGCAAAAACTGTGCATATCTAAGATTGTTGATATTCCTTCCTCCTATTTTTACTCTTCCTTCTTCTGTGTCCAACCCTGCTTTTCTCATAATATGTTCTGAATACAAGTTGAACAGATAGGGTGAAAGGATGCAGCCTTGTTTGACTCCCTTGCCAATTGAGAACCATTCTGTTTCCCTATGCTCTGTTCTGACAGCAATCTTCTGTCCTGAGTACATATTCCTCCTCTGGACTATCAGTTGGCACTCCCATGTCTTAAAGGGCATTCCATAGCCTTTCATGATCTATGCAGTCAAAAGCTTTGCTATATCTATAAAGCACATGCTGATTTTCTTTTGGAATTCTCTGGTGCACATCCATTAGCCATGGTGCACTCCATTAGCCAATTCCCTGCTTGGACCTCTGGGATTTCTCTCTCCATGTATGGTTGGAATCTATGTTGCAGAATTTTGGACATATTTTTGCTTGCATGGGAGATCAGTGCTATCCTAACTGGCTAGAGCTGCATATATGGTATGTCCAGATATTGGCCTGTATATGTTATATCTGTATCCGTATGACTGTACCTTAGCTTATACCACAGTTCCTTCTTATGTATCCTGTCCCTGATGAAGCCTAATAATAACTGTCCTTTTCCCCCAACACTCACTTGAATCATTATTTTCTTCACCTGGAAGAACCAGCATTGTATTTTTATTTTTATTGTATTTGAAAATCTAGTTTATTTGTACCACCATTATCCATAATGACTCATTAAACTACAGACCTTTGCAAACTGCCAGAAATAGTGCAAATTGAGTCCACTTTAACTGCCCTGACTCAGTGCTAGGGAATGATGGGAACCGTAGTTTATTGTGACACCAGAGCTCTCTGAGAGAGAAGGCTCAATGTCTCAGAAAAAAATACAATTCCCATGATTCCCTAGCACTGAGCCAGGAGAGTTAAAGTGGACTCAATTTGCACTATTTCTGGCAGTCTGCAAAGGCCCTACATCTCAAGTTCTCTTTCTTTTGCTATCTTAGTTATATAATAGCAAAACTGAGCTTTTACAGAAAAAATAAATTTAGAGAAAAAATTGTCCCTGTTCATTTTGTTTCATATATAATTTTAAAAATTACAACCAAAAGCCTTCCAGATATTTCTAAAATCAAGTGTATGATCTGACAACTGTTGTGTGAGTATTTTTCTTAACAGGATATAGTTACAAACCATCCATTGCTCTTTATCTTCCTAGCAAAAGTGAAAGTATTCAACAATGTATCTTTGATTTTACTTTTTTCTCTGTGTGTGCAGAGAGAGTAGGATTCATAAATTAAACACTGATCACAATTATACCATAGTTGCACCTATTGATATACACAGTATTGTCTAATGTATATTTAATTTTACCTTTTTTTTGAGTAAAATTTTGGTTGTCTTTGTTGTTGTTCTATATTCCCCCACTTACCCAACAGATTAGAGACTGCAGCACTGTCAGAAATTGAATTGGTCAAAAAATAGAACCCATGTAGGGAATAGTAGAGAGTTATGGTGGCTTTTTAGGACTGCCCTGTGTCTCTCAGTAGTATGTTTTATCCCCTCACACCTTGCTTTGCAATCAGCATGAATATGTGCTGTAAATCTCCAGCAAGCCTCTGTAGGCAAGAAGAACTGATGTGGATCCCTCATCAGTTTAATGAATTTGTCCTTAATTTTTAAGCATCAAAAGTGTGAGTCATCAGATAATGGGTTATTGAAAGGCAGGGGCTTGCTGTACTACATGATAAATAAATGAATTTGTACTAGGTCTTCCTATATTCCTAAATAACAGATGGCTATTTATAAAGTGGTCCATGGCAAGTCACTCACTCAGAGGTCAGAATGAGGCTCCCAGCTGGTTGCCTCATTCTGACCTCAGAACAAATGACTCACCTTGGTAGCAGCTGTGCTAGGTGGCACAATGGTACACACATGTGAACAGCTGTCTGGCATCACAACAGAGTGCTCAAGTAATGGGAAGACATTAGGACAGCTCTGAGACCAGAATACTCCAGGCTAATCCCAGAATGTTCTGGCCTGTGCAGACCTGGCCAGAGACTGAAAAGAGATGGTAGGTGAAAAGGGTGGTGCAGCAGAGTGATGAGGAGCTGGGGAAAAGGCTAATGGACAAAGCCAGTGGACAAAGGTGGGCAGATAGCCCCCATGTGGTTGTGGAAAGGAAGGAAACTGAGCCCTCCCAGCTGAAATATGGATCACCTGCCAGTGTGGAGTTATTCAGATTGCCTGTTTGGGTTTCAGTGCAGGCTGCTCTTCCTCAAGAAGAACCACTTTCAGGTCCTGCTAGCTTTTTTTCTAACCTAACTATTGGGCTACCTATAGAACTAACAAGGCTTCCCCAGGTTTACTAGCCTCAGGATAGGGCCTGCTTACTTCCATCTAGCTAGTCCTCTCTTGTTGTGCTATTTTTATATATTTATTTTAGAGTGATGGGAGGAACAGGAAATTACACAGCCCTACAAATAGTTCACACTGAATTCACAGCACTGTAAGAGTGGAAGGGAAATGCCATGAATACACAGCCAATCAGTTAAGTGGTGAAGCTGCTACAGCATTACTCATCCCCCAGAATGCAGAATTCAGCCATTAAGAAGACCACACTAATTGAAGCACCTGAGGAGTATATTAGAGTAGCTTCTGCAAGGCACAGCTCAATGGTCACTAGAATCTACAGAACAGGTGGGCAGGCAGCCTGCTGTGCAGCAGAAAGTGGCAAAGAAAGTTGATGCAAGAGCAGAGGCAAGGGAATTGGTAGAGTAGAAAAGGAAAGATTTCCTGAGGTAGGGCTGATGACTTGGGAGCAGCAAGGCTGCAGGAAACTCCCTGCCCTGCTAGGAAGATCCCCTCTCCAAACCTTAAAATTAAAGAATGGCTGCAAAGAACAATCTTTTCCTTTATCTTCCAAATGGAAAAGAAGTCAAGGCCTTCACACCTATGCCTTAAATATTTAGGAGACTATATTATCAACCTACACCAGTGGTGTATTCCAACCAATGAGGGGAAGAGGAGCAAAACCACTCCTGGCTTAAGACTAGGGGAATGTGAAATGAATTCAGGATATCTTTAATAAATCCATAAAAGATTTTGAATTGTATTGTTCAATTCTTCCGTCTCTCACCATGATATCTCTTTGCCCTATATCTACTACAATTGCAGTAGTCTGAACCTGATGGTAAATTTATTTCTAAAAAGACTAAACCACTATTATAAATCTTGTTAGAGTAAAAATAGTTCAGGGTATGATGTATTCTGTGCTTTCTGGAATACAAAACTAGTCTTCTGTAACCATCTGAGAAAGAACACTACTGGAAAATGTAGCAGTGTCAGAGTAAGAAAGGTTTTTTTTTGTACAGTTTTTAATTCTTCATGATTGATTACACTTCATTAAGTTGTCTGCAGTATTCACAATTCTTCACTGTTCAGTGAAAATTCTATTCAGCCATTGACTATTGACCATTTTTCAGTGAAAATCCTATTCATTCATTCATCCTGAATGTGTGACAGAAAACTATGTGGAGTAGAGTAAGAAACATGCATTGCCCTTGTTTCCAACATGCTTACAATCATTGGCCCTGCTCCATTCATTCTCAACCTTCATATTAAATATAGATTTCCCAAAATAAAATGTTGTGCAATTGTGGCTTCCACAACTGCACCCAAACCTTGTGGGGCTGGAGCTTCCATCACCTTTTGGCTAAGATTGCAGTCCAACACCTGAAGAGGGTCCACATTGCTCACAGTGCTGTACTTTTTGAACAACTGATTGCAACAGCCCTCTAATAACTATCAAGTTAGGCTGCATATGGCTAGCTATATTGTCCAGCTACTGTTGACTAAGAGTGCATCTACACTGACCCCTTAATTTGAACTATTATGCTCTAGAGCTGCCCTGCATTGACATGAAGGAGGTCAAACATGTCTATGGTGTATGGCTGCTGTGAGACACCGCATTATCCCTGCTGGCCCTCCCCATCACCACCACTGCCCCACTGGCCAAGCAGCTCCCTATGAGATCCTGGCCATTGCCATTGCTTCTGCTGAGCAACCTCCACCTTCTTGATCACAAAGGCTTCCTATTGTGACCTAGGCAGAAGTGATGGCAATGGCAAGGTTCTCAGAGGGAGCTAGTGAGGCAGATGTGGTGTGGCTTTGAAGAGGACCTACCCCCATCTTTGCACTGCTCAGCTCATGGTAATGGAGATGATGCCATGACTGCTGTCTAGACTAGTGGATCAGCTTGAATCAGATGTCATCTAGTTGTTCAGACAGCCAAAAGAACAAATCTATCCAGACAGCCAAGTAAACCACAGTTTTCTTAAACCAGTTTTCTTGGTTGTATGTCATCTGAACAGATTGCACCAGGACAGGGGGTGAGTCCAGTGTATATCCTTAGTGTAGACACACCCTAACAGTGTATCTTCATGGTGCACTTAGAGCACACTTAAAACAGTCAGTAGGATAGAGCCATGACAGTTGAGATATGACAGTCTTAACTGTCATGGCTCCATCCTACAGAATCCTGGGATTTATAGCCAAGTAATTCTCTTTTACACAGCTCTAGTGTTTCATTTCAGCAGTGTACAATGCAGTTAAAGTGCATAGGAGCTCTCCAGCATAGCATTCTATAAGTCAAACTACAAATCAAATAATTCCATAGGATGGAAGTATGATGGTTCAAGTGATATCAGACTTCTACAACTCTGAAGTATAGATACATGTGGAGAGAAAGAGTTTGGCCAGCTCTAGCAATATCCAATAGGGATGGAGCAAGCTCCAGCCAATTAGATTCAAGTTAGAGAGGGGATAAAAGGACAGTTAGAATCAGTTAGTGGGAGTTGAAACTAAGGTTGCAGTTGAAGGCGAGGATGAAGTTGAAGTTAGAGTCAGGATCTGAGAGTGAGGGACTCAGGGAATAACAGAACTCTGAAAGAGGGTTACTGTTATAAAGTATCTAGAGTGATACAAATATCCTTGGTGGCTGGTGTAGAAAATAGGTAGTAAAGAGTCCCTAGAGAAGGGCAGAGAAGGTCCTGAGGTAGTGAAGAAGTCTATTGATTTTAAAAAGTAAAGTCTGATGTGGAATTAATGTAACTGTAACCAAGTGTAACAAGTAAAGACATATTTACCATTTCATAATAAAGATATATTGTTCAAGATAACCTTCAAATAAAATTTTACTCTTGTTTGAATAAAGGCTTGTCTGGCATTTCAATAAAATAAGGAAACATGCTACCAAACCAACATCATAAAAGATAGTTAGGGTTAAGTCTCTAGTGGAAGTTAAAGTGGAGAATTCGTTTTACACGGAGGTGTCATTGAGGGAAAGTAAAAGGTGTGGCAGAAGTGGGATTGAAAGGCTCATGGTGCTGTCATCAAAAATAAATAGTGTGAGAAAGTAAACTGTCACAAATTGGTGGCAATAGAGGGATTGCAAGACCAATGGTGCTGCCATCCAAAATAAAGTTTTGGAAAAGAAAAGTGATTGTCACAATACATTCTAAAAGTTCACATCTCAACATATTTAAAATTAAATATCATAACAATGACCTTGAGATAACAGTCATATATATATATTAACATAGCCAAATTGGCAGAATCTATCAGCCCTTAGCAAGTGCCAAGAAGTATGATTTCAGCCAGAGTTTGAGGAAGTCAGTCATTCACTGAAGTAAACAAATGCATTTGAAGTCAACATTAGACATGAAAGAGAAAAAAGCCAATTTTGGCTTCTCTCAGTTACAGTTACAGATGGCCTGTGAGATGCATAAATGTTGCATGTGCATGTCGTCTATGATTTCCATACTTGCCCCCTTCCCCAACACTGATGGCGCAGTGGTTAAATGTGGTTAAATGCCTGTACTGCAGCCACTCACTCATAGACCACAAGGTTGCGAGTTCAATAACAGCCAGGGCTGAGGCTTGACTCAGGCCTGCATCCTTCCGAGGTCGCTAAAATGAGTACCCAGATTGTTGGGGGGCAATCAGCTCACAGTTGTAAACCGCTTAGACATCCCATGCGTGATATGAAGCGGTATATAAATGAAGTTGCTTTGCTTTGCTAGCAGCCAAGGCATTAAATATCCATGAGGAATGGGGAGGAGGAAGTGAAAGAGGTGACAGAGCATAGGAAAACATGGTGTAACTTCCACTTAGCATTTTAGCTAGTATGCAGCAAAATATGAAGGTATTTTACTGTGCAACTGGATGGGGGTAGTCCTTGGCAGCAGCAGGAGGAAATTGGCCACTGGCCCACATTAAGTTGTTCACTCCTGTTGCTGGGTTTCCATTGGTGATACAGGAAATAAGGGGATGGAGCCTGGATGGTGGATGCCCATATTTGAGGCTGTTCTCCTACATCTTATTCAAGCTTATCAGTGCAAAATGGAAACCCAGAAAATGAGATCCTGTTCATATTCATAGCAAATTGTGTGGAACATTAATAGCAGAAAAAAAATACAGAGATGGTGTTACTGTACTAGCAGTTGCAGAAATGTAAGTGGAAGTTACACTACTAACACAACCAATACCTAGCCTAATGAAGCTTTAATGGCTGTGCAACTGCCTGGGGAACCAATCATGCAATGGCTTGCGGAATGGATATGACAAAAAATTATGCAAGCAGGATCTAAGTATTGGAGGTTTTGCAAATAATCAAAGCTTAATATATGTTAGCATAATGACAGCATTATGCAACCCAAAGTATAATATTTTTCTACCCTCAAAAACTGAATTTGGTACTGGAATAGAAGAAGGAGGAAGAATGATATTCATAATGGGTTGAAATAATGGCAGCTCACATTATTTTGAAAGGAAATTTGCAATGATAATAGTGTCTCCGAGGAATTAGTCATGTTTTTACTTAATAACTTGCGTCTGTTCTTGCCAAAATGCCAAAATGTGTTCTTCATCTCTAATACATAGTTTCAGGGCATTGATAATCATTCCTTAAGGTGTAAGGTTGCAACCAGGGTTTTTCAGTCTTGTTAGAATTTCTCTATTTTTGTGTTCACATGCACTTGCCAGTTAGTGTCTTGTCCCTCATCTATTTGGATGTGGAGTGTGCTTGCAAATAGTACTGCTTTTATTGGAACAATTCTAAAGAGCAGAAAGAAACGTTTTCAGCTTGGAGGACCTCCCTCAGTAGATCAGCAACAGTGCATCCCTTCATAAGTCACGACTGAATGTTTGCATATATCGTAACTCTAAACTATAAAGTCCCTTTTGAACTTATATCCCAGGGGTTTTTTTTTTGTGTGTGTGTGTGTTTTTTTTTTTTTTGCTATGATTCAGCACCAGCAGGAGAAGCTGAAGTGCATGACAATTTCAATTTCTGAGAATAACCTTCCTGCTAATGTGAACCTGAGTTCTTGCCCTCGTAAGCTTAATTGGGTGTACCTTGGATGGTCCTCTAAAATAATAAAATAGTGGGATTTGTGCTCATCTTTTCTTCCTAAGGTGCCCACAGTGGCATATTTGTATTCTTTAGCACAATGGGACACATCCCTAATTGGATTTTCTAGATGCTATTCTAATACATTCAGTAATAATAGTAATACTCATAAATATTGCAGACTTCACTAAATGCAGAACTGCTTGAAGAATTGTAAGGTTTGGGAAATAGACTTATAATTGTGGCCTAACTAAAACATGATCCAGCTTTTTGTTAGAATAAATGAGAAAAAACTAATCTAGTCTAACCCTTTTCTTGATGGCAAGACTATCTGCAAATTCCATGGAGAAATATGCACCTGACAAACAAGGACATGGCATAAGGCAACTAGAAAAAGTACATGTACTGTGTGCCTTGGAAGAGGAAACAACTGTAAAGTAGCTATGCAACACATACTACACATTTGTTGTTAACTGACTTCAAGTGGAGCTTCACTCATGGAGACCCTATGGAAGAGACATCTCCAAGATCCTCTGTCCTCCACTGCTCTGCTTAATTCCTGCAATCACATACCCATGACCTCCTTGATAGAATCCATCCATCTAGTATGTGGCCTTCCTCTCTTTCTATTTCCCTCCACCTTGCCCAGCATTATTGTATTTCCCAATGAGTCCTTTCTTCTCATGATGTGTCTGAAGTATAGCAGTCTCAGTTTGGTCATCATGGCTTCCAGGGAGGTTTCTGGTTTGATCTGCTCTAGGACCCATTTGTTTGTCCTTTTGGCTGTCCATGGGATCCTCAGCAAAAGCAAAAAGCAAAGCAGCTTATTTATATACCGCTTCATATCACGCTATGGGATGTCTAAGCGGTTTACAACTGTGAGCTGATTGCCCCCCAACAGGCTGGGTACTCATTTTAGCGACCTCGGAAGGATGCAGGCCTGAGTCGAGCCTCAGCCCTGGCTGGTATTGAACTCGCAACCTTGTGGTCTATGAGTGAGTGGCTGCAGTACAGGCATTTAACCACTGCGCCACCAGGGCTGATCTAACACTCTTCTCCAACTCCAAATCTCTTCTTATCATCTTTTTAACTGTCCAGCTCTCACATCCATATATGGTAATAGAGAATACAATGGTTTGTATGATTGTAACTGTTGTGCTGAGTTGTATATTTTTTCATTTTAGAATCTCTTCTAGTTCTTTCATAGCCACCCTCCCCATTCTTAGTCTTCTTCTGATTTCCTGACTGCAATCCCCATTTCTATCAATGTTTGGTCCCAGGCATGGAAATTCTTTTATTATTTCTATTTCTTCATTGTCTCAGTTGAACTTGTGAAGGTCCTCGATGGTCATTATTTTTGTTTTCTTTATATTCAACATTAAGCTTGCCTTTGCACTGTCTTCTTTGTTCTTCCTTAGTAGGTGTTCCTCTGTGAGGTTTTCTGCTAGTATTATGGTGGCATCAGCATATCTTAGATTGTTGATATTCCTCCCTCCTATATTCACTCCTCCTTCCTCTGTATTCAAGCCTGCTTTTCTTATAATATGTTCTGCATACAAGTTGAACAGATAGGGTGATAGTATGCAACCTTGTCCGACTCCTTTGTCAGTTGGGAACCATTCTACTTCTCTGTTTCCTGTTCTGACAGTAGCCTCTTGTCCTGAGTACAGATTCCTAATCAGGACTATCAGATGTGCTGGCACTCCCATGTCTTTAAAGGCATTCCTTAGCCTTTCATGATCTATGAAGTCAAAGGATTTACTTTAGTCTATAAGGCACATGCTGATTTTCATGTGGAATTCCCTAGTTTGCTCCATTAACCATCTTATGTTTGCAGTGTGTTCCCTTGTGCCTCTTCCTTTCCTGATCCCTGCTTGGACCTCTGGGATTTCTCTCTTTATGTATGGTTGGAGTCTATGTTGCAGAATTTTGAGCATGATTTTGCTTGCATGAGAGATCAGTGCTATGGTTCTATAGTTGGTGCAGTCTCTTGTGTCTCCCTTTTTGTTGATGGGGATGTATATTAATCATTTTCAATCTGTTGGCCACCATTTTGTTGTTTTCCAGGTCTGTTGACATATGTTGGTTAGCACTAGAGTTGACTCTGTCAATGTGGATTGCAGTAGTTCAATTGGAACATCATCTGTTTCAAGTGATTTGTTTTTCACTATTTCTCTTATTGCAGTTTCCATGTCCATTTTAGAATTTGGGGTTCATCTTCATATGGCTCTTCTCTCCATGTGTCCTTCATTTTGTCATCTCTTTTTATAATTCTTCTGTGTATTGCATCCAAGATCTTTTTATTCCTTCCTGATCTTGAATTATGTTAGTTAGTTATATATTAAAGATAGAGCAGGACAACAAACATAAGACTAAAAATGAGGGAAGAACTTATAGCAGAAGGATGCAATATTCCCTGGTTTACATATTACCAGATAAATGAAATATTCAAATTGGATAGCAAATCAGAAGAGTTTACCATCCAGAAATCAGAGTTAGAGTCCATTTTGACAGATGAAAATGATCAGATAATAGCTAAGTTATATAAAAAGATTATGGAAATTGAGACAGCAGAAGAACAAGTAAAAGAATGCATGGTCAAATGCATGGACTCAAGAAATGGGAGAAAGCATAAAAATAGAAGAATGGGAACAAAACTGGAAAAAAAGGTTAAAATAGACCCTGTTGGCAGACACAAAAGAAAATTACTATAAAATCCAATTCAGGTGATATCTGACTCCTGTGAAAATCAGTAAAATTAATAAGAACCTATCATACAGATGTTGGAAATGTAGGAAGGAGAGAGGTATTATCTTTCACATGTGGTGGACATGTAGCAGAGCTAGACAATGGTAGAAACAAGTTAATGATAAGATCAATGAGACATTGCATATTAAAATGAAAACAGCTCCAAAAGTGTACATATTGGGAATGATAGAAGAAAGGTATAAGATTATGTATGGTAGAGTCTTTTTCTACATGTTTACGGCAGCAAGGGTTGTGTATGCCAGAAAACGGAAGGAAAGAGAAGCCCCAGATATCACAGAATGGTTACAAAAAATTGCTGAATATATCGAAAATGATAAACTTACTATGCTGTTGAGAGATTTACATAAAGAGGAATTTGAAAAAGAGTGTGGGAAAATAATGGACTATATAAATATGCAGAAAAGCTGAATGTTATAGTATTAGGCTTGCCATAGCAAAAATTAAGTTTCTCAGTTGGATTGCAGAGTTACTAAATTGACTGTAGACTTTTGTAATTATGTATAGGATAAGTTAACATGTAAGTGTAAAAAAGGGAATTTAAAAGGGAAACTATACTAGAGGAAATGTGGGTGAGGAAGTAATGTGTTGTGAATTTTGTATAGGTGTTTATATGTTGGTAATTAATATTGTTTTTAAGTGATTATATGTTGGTTTTGTTTGTTTGGTGTGTTAAATGTAGAGGTTTTTTTAAATAAAGACTTTTAAAAAGTTAGTTTTATTGTCATAGATCATCCCAGTCTTTGGTTTGAATTTTACTTTGATTTCTCAGATCTTGTGAAATAGATCTCTTGTTCTTCCATTTTAGTTGTTGTCTTCTATTTCTCTGCATTGGTCATTGTAGTAATTTGCTTTATCTTTCTGAACAAGCCATTGTACTGCTACATTCATAATTCTTAGTTTGTTCCTATCTCTCTTTTGTTTTTCTTCTCTTCTTTTCTTTATTGCTTGTAGTGTTTTTTCTGTCATCCATGGTTTTGTCTCTTTCTTTTTGTTTTTAGAAAGTGTCTGTCTGCATTCTTCTTTTATTATGTCCCTGTCTTCAGACCATAGTTCCTCTAGTTCTCTGTCTATATGCTTAGTAATGCAAATCTGTTTCTTATGTTGTCAGTAAATTCTGTTGAGATATTATTTAGATCATATTTTTGTTTGTGTGGTGGCGCAGCGCATGGGAACCACGTAATGTGAAGCACCAGGATCCAGACTGTCTTCAATGAAGCAAGCAATGTTGTCAGTTACAGGAAAACTCCTTTCCCTTCCAGACAGAGCAGAGAGAGACTCAGCAGATGTCTCACTAAGAGGCTTTTAATCTTCAGAAGTTCTATGTACAAAGACTATGTACAATGATACACCAACGCACTCTCCACCTTCCACAATCAACCCACGTGTGTCCAGAGGCTTGTCCCTTATATAGCCAGTGCTACACATGGCTTTCTAGCCCTGCCTCTTCCTTTTGGACACCTGTCAATCATCAGCATGATTCAGCATGTTTGCAGCCCTTTTGCAGCACTTACTGTGCTTTACAGCACCAGGTGACTCCCTGTCATTAGGTCACCTCCTGTTTCATCAGCCTTGATGCTGCATGACTCAGCAGTGGCCAAATGCTTAGTCATCATGGCTGCTGCCTTTCACCACATTGCACATTTTCCCTGGAACATTATTCCAACATTCCCCTGCAAAATGAACAATGTGTGCACAAATCTTATTTTTACACTTTCATGTAGTGTGTTCTTTCTAATCATGGAGTGTTTACCTGAGGCTTCCCTTTCTGTTTCCCTTTTGTGACATATCCCCTCAGCCTGACATTTCCAATGTCCTCTTGCTGTGTTTCAGTGCTCTGGCCTCTGTCTGTGCCACTGTCAAACCTGACCTGTGTGTGCCCCAGACTTTAGAACCCCATCCTAGATCTCTGAGCTCTGGTCTAGATCCTTTTCCTCCAGCAGTACTCTCCTGATATACACTTCACTGGAAACTGTCCACCACTCCAGGCACAATTCTTCATCTGGTGCAACCACACCCTGGGCCAGATCTACCTGCCATCCTGGCCTAGATGATCTTATCACTCTGCCAACTTCTAGGCTGCACCTAGAAGTGCTCTCCAAAGCCCTGAGCTTCCGCTGCTGCTCCTGGTGCCAAACCTAGCTCCGAGGCCAACCACTCATGCCTCTCCACCTGCAGAGCCTTCGTGAGGATGTCAGCTACATTGTCCTCCAAACAAATATACTCAAGTCTCAAAACACCGTTCTGGACCAACTCCCTCACATTCATATACCTGACACCTATATACTTTGTTTGGTTCTTCAGGTTCTCTGACAGTGCAGGCCTGTGAGTCCTCATGCACAACTGTCGGTCCTGTGCATGCCTCACCTAGATCTTCCAGCAGCTGTTTTATCCATTGCACCTCTCCTGCCATCTCGGACAAAGCTGCAAACTCATCTTCCGAGGTACTCAGTGACACACAGCTCTGTTTCCTGCTTCTCCAAACCACTGGACTATCTGCATACCTAATCAGCAAACCTGTCACTGATTTCCTATCATGCAGCTCAGATGCAAAAGAGCTATCTACAAAGCAATCCAGCTGTGCTCCAGATCCCTGTAGCACAAGCTTCTGCTCCTTGCTGCCTTTCAGGTACTTCAATACCCTTTTCACCGCAGTCCAGTCCTCCAACTTGGGATTGCTCACTCTACGTCTCAGCACGCCAACAGCAAAGGCTATATCTGGCCGCGTGTTATTGGCTATAAACATTAAACTGCCAATCACTGACCTATACAGATCTGGATGCTCGAACACCCTGTCAGACTCTGTGCTACTTGTGAACCCTGGTGTTATGGGACTCCTAACCACCTTTGCACTTTTTAGTCCACATTTCTCTAGCAACCTCTGAATCTTCTTTGTCTGACTCAGCATCAGTCTGCCATCTGCTGTTCTCTCCACTTCTATTCCAAGATAGGACTTGAGGTTCCCTAAGTCTTTCAGGACAAATTTCCTTGCCAGCTCATCCTGCACGGCTTTCACCTCCTGCTCTGTCTGAGCAGCCACAGAGAGGTCATCTACATAAATGACTAAAGTGACCCCTCCTCTCCTATACACACATGCATCTGCCACACTCCGTGTGTATCCAAGCCTTACCAGTTCCTCATGGAGGCACCTATTCCAGCAGCGCACACTCTGCTTTAGGCCATAGAGGGCTTTCTTGAGTCTGTAGACCCTGCCCTCCTTGCCATCATCAAACCCAGGTGCCTGTTCCATATACACCTCCTCCTCAAGCTTGGCACTGAGATAGGCAGTCTCAAAATCAAAGTGTCTTACTATCTGCCCTTTCCTGGCAGCCACTGAAAGCTCTAATTTGAGACTTTCTGGCTTGGCTGTGGGAGAGAATGTCCTGACATAACTCTCAAATCACTGTTGAGAGAAACCTCTTGCTACTAGCCTGGCCTTATACTTTTGGGTCCCATTAGGCATCTCCTTCCTTTTGTAGATCCACCTGCAACCTACAACCTTCTGGTCTCCTGGCCTGGCTACCTCCTCGAAAACCTCTCTCTTTACTAGTGAGTCAAACTCACTCTCCATGGCCTGGAACCACTTCTCTTGTTCCTCTCTGGGAAAAGTGAGAAGCTCCTGGAAACTCTAAGGTTCCTTTGCCATTGCAGCACACACCCTAGCATTCTGTACTATGAAACGCTCTGGAGGCCATCTCATCCTTTGTGTCCATCTGGAGATGATTACTCTTGCCTTGCCCCTCTCATCCTCACTGTCAGTGCTGCTCTCTACACCCCTGTCTGTGGCTGTGGGTGTTGTGACAGTGGGAGCTTGGGTGCCTGTGGGCTGCCTGGAAGTGCTGGGCTGACTCTCTGTGGTGTCTTTTGGTGTTTCCATCCTTCCATTCCCAGTACTGCCACCACCCTGTTGTCCTAGTCTGATGAAGAC
>JAIPUX010001232.1:119978894-120000123 GCA_020142125.1 Phrynosoma platyrhinos
ATATTTTGACTGGAAAAGTTGGGGGGTCGTCTTATACGCCGGAAAATATGGTGGTTGTTTTCCAAGATTCTTCCCAGCTTTCAAGATCTATAGGTTCTCCAATATCTTATGCAAACTTTATCATAACTGCTTTAATTGGTTCATTTTCTAAGTCTCTATTTATTAATACTTTGTAATACTTATATATGTATTTATCTTGTTCTCAGAACATAATCTTCTCTATATTGTTTTCTTCTTCTTCAAGTTCCCATAATTTTACATCTTCCTTGAATTTATATAGGAACCAACTTATATATGTGTTTCCTTGTTGTAGAGCTTCAATAGTTTTAAACTGAAAGGTTTTCTTATTATCAATGTATATTGTATCTTTATATGATATCCATTTTTCTCCTTTATTTTTGTTTTACGATAGAAAGCTTCTTGTGTAGGGATACACCTAGGCATTTTCAAATAAAATTGTCTTTTGATTTTATACCAGACTTTTAGAAGAGCTTTTCTTGTCATATGATGGTTGAATTCTTTGTTAACTGTAATTTTATTATACCAAGGATATGCATGAAAGCCATATCTTAAGTTACTGCCTTCTGTCTTAAGTAGTTTTTCATTTTCTAATTTTATCCATTCTTGTATCCATACAAGAATGATATAATTTTAGATTTGGAGTGCCATCCCTCCTTTGATTTTTTCTTCTGTTCATATTTTCCATCTTGTTCTGGATTTTTTTTTTCCCTCCCAGAGAAACTTCGACAATTCTTTTCGCCAATTGTCAAAACCTTTCTCCTTTGTTAAGATTGGGAGATTTTGGAAAAGAAACATAAATCTGGGAAGGATATTCATTTTTATTACTGATATTCTTCTAGAGAAAGATAGGTGTAATTGTGTCCATCTATGTAAATCATTTTTAATTTTCCTCCATGTTTTTTTATAATTATTTTGATAAAGATCTATGTTTCTTTTTGACAGTATAACTCCCAGATATTTTACTTTATTTTGTATGTTGTATGTTTCAATTCAATTTCTTCTTCAGGTCTTATGTTTTTTGTCGACACTGTAGTTTTTTCTTCGTCAATCTTAAATCCTGAATAATTTCCAAATTCACTTAACAGTGAGACCAATTGTTTTATACTGTCTTTGGGCTCTTCTAAAAAACAGACCAAGTCATCAGCAAAAGCCTTTAGTTTAAATTGTGTATTCCTTATTTTCACCTCTTTTATATTTTCGCTTTCCCTTATTTTGATGTTTAAGATTTCCAGCACTAATATAAAGAGAAGGGGTGATAGTGGACACCCTTGTCTGGTGCCTCTCTCAATTTTAATGAACTCTGTTTTTTCTTTATTAATTGATATCTGTATCCTTTGGTCTTTATAAATTAGTTTTATCCAAGATATGAATCTGTTACCAATGTCCATCTTTTCCAGAACACACAACAAGAAAGTCCAATTGACTCTATTAAATGCTTTTTCAGCATCTATCATAATTAAAGCAAGTTTCCTGTCATTGTTATATTCAAAATGTTCTAACATGTCTATGACAGTTCTTATATTATTTTTAATTTGGCGTTTGGGTAAAAACCCACTTTGATCTTCGTGAATTACTTCCGATAATATGTTTTTCAATCTTTCTGATATAATGGTGGTGAAAATTTTATAATCGACATTGATCAACAAAATCAGTCTGTAGTTTCTTGTTTCTTTCTTGTCTCTTCCTTCTTTCAGGAGTAACGTTATTAATGCATCTTTCCATGATCTTGGAATATCATCTTTCTGTATGTTATTCAACAGATTTAAAAAAGGTAATATTAATGCATCTTCCTTTTTTTTGTAATAGATGGCCATAAATCTGTCAGGTCCAAGGCTTTTCTGAGTTTTAACCTTTGTATTGCATCTGAGATTTCTTTTACAGTAATGCTTTGATTTAATCTTTCTTTTTGTTGGATGTTCAAATAAGGTGTTTTTTTAATTTCCTAAATATTTGCCAATTAATTCTTCTTCATTATCTAAATGGTATTCTTTTTTATATAACTCTTGAAAATATTCCTTAAACATCTTTTTAATTTCATTCTGATTGGTGATCCCCTCTTTATTAACAGCTCTGTTATCAATTTTTTCTCATTTCTCTGTTTAACTTATAAGCTAAAAGTTTGCCCATTTTATTTCTGAAATCAAATTGTTTTTGTTTGGCACTTTGAATTTTCTTGTGTAATTCACTAATTGTTAACGATTTTAGTTGTTGTTGTAGAATTTGCATTTCTATTTTCAATTTCTTATCTCCTTTTTGTTTTCATTCTCTTTCTTTCTTTCTTTTTCAATTATTCTAATAGTCTAGTTCTTTCCAATTGTTCTTCTTTTTTTCTTTTCTGCTTGAATTTTCATGATTGTTCCTCTAATAACCACTTTGCTAGCTTACCATAATATGTTATTCGATATCCCTTCTACATTATTTTCTTTAAAGTAAAATTTTAGTTCTTTTTTTTTACTCTTCTACAGTTTTCTCTTCATTAAATAATGGTTCTGGAAGTCTCCATGTATACTCTCTTTTCTTTTCCTTTATCCTTATAGAATTTAAGAACAGATCTATTCTAGAAAATGAGTTATGAGCTTCAGAAAAGAAGGTGTATTCTTTGGTTTGGTCATATTTATCTCGCCAGACATCTGTTAATCTGAATTCTTCTTGTAGGTTAAAGAAGGTTTTTGGGAGTTTTGCCTGATTTTTCTTTATATTTTTCAATGTTGAAAATCTATCTAATTCTGGTTAGATAACCGCATTAAAGTCTCCAACCAGAATTATTTCTTTATATTCTGTTGCCTTAATTTCTTTGTAGACTTTAGCAAAGAATTGTTCTTTATTTTATGTTTCAGCATAGATGGCAACAACCAGAAATTCTAGATTTTTCAATTTAGCTTCTACAGCTACCAACGGGCTTTCTTTACCTTTAAAGATTTCTTTCACATTATATTTTTTCTTGACATATATTACTATTCCTTTCTTTTTCTTCTCTGTAGATGAGTAAAAGTGTTATCCTAGTCTTGGATTTTTTAGATATTTGGATTCACTGTTTTTGATTTCTGTTTCTTGTAAGTAGATAATGTCTCCATTAAATTTTTCAACTCGATGAAAAACTAGGGCTCTTTTATGTTTATTATTTATTCCTTTAATTTTCCAAGATACCTTGTTGATTGGCATTTTATTCTTACAAATTTTGTTTTGTTTTATTTTATATTATTTCAATATTTATAAAATTGGTTATTAATTTTCTCTTTTCTTTTTCCTTTGTTTAATGGTTCTAAAGCACTCTATAATCTGTCTTCTTGTCCTTCTATCTCTTCTTGGTCAGAAATAAGTTCTTCTTGTTCTGAAGTAGAGTCCTTATCTATCTTTTTTTTGGCTGTTGTTCTGCTATTCTTGTTCTTTTTGTTCTGCTATTTGCTCTAGTTTGTGTTTCTTTTCTCATTCCATCTTCTCTTTTGAGATATTATTTTCCTTGTCCCCCCCTTCTTCTTTGGCTCTTTTTGCTCTCCATTCTCTTCTATGATATAAACTATCTGTTTTTTCTTCTACAGAGTTTCTTTCTTTATCTTTTCTATCTCTTAACAGTCTTTCTTCCATTTCTCTTGCTTTTTTTACATTATCAATTTTATATCTTTTTTGTTTATATCTAACCGATAATCCTTCAATCCTCTCCCATCTGAATTCTAATCTTAATTCTTGTAACAACTGGGTCAAAAATCTGTATTTTTGTCATTCCAGCATCAATTGCAGTGGGATATCTTTTAAAAAAATTACCTCATTGTTTTCAATCAGAAGCTTGTTTTCATAGCTTTTGTGAATAATTTGATCTCTTGTCATAGATCTAATAAAACATACGACAATGTCCCAGGGAACTTTAGCTTATATTGAGTTAATTCTGAAGATTTTATCTAGTTCCATTTTTAGTTGTTCCATATTGTAGCCAATGAATTGGGCTAATGGTGAGATTATTCTTGCCGTTAGAGTTTCATTCTTCATTTCAGGACTCCTCTGATTTTTATACATTTTTCTCTATATCTTAATTCATTTGTCCAGTCTCTAGTATTGTTGATTCTGTTGTTGTTTCATCTCTTTCAATATTTCTTCTAATTCTTGTGTCTTATCTTTAATCTTCTCTGCTTCCTTTTGTGTTTTAGTTAGGTCTGATGTTATTTTTTCCATTTTTTTACTCAAACAATCTAATTCTTTTTTGTCTTTTTAAATGTCCATTCTTTGATCTCCTCTCTCACTTCTTGACAGGCATCTCTTAAGTCTTCTTTCATTTCATTTCTCATCACCTTCATTTCTGCTCTTATTCTTCTTACTTCCTCCAGAAGTAACATACTTGGATCAATTATTTTTATGGAATCTTCAACCCTCTTCTTTGTGTTATAGTTTTTTTGTGTGTGTGTTTCAGTTATAGTATTTGTGTTTGAGTTATACTCTTCTTAGAGGTTGCCATTTTCTCAAGTATTTCCTTCTCAATAAATCATGAGAATACATAAAAATAAAAAAGAGTCAACAGATATCAGTGATTTTCTACTGAACATATTGTTTTCTAAGTACCAAAGCTATCGTATTTAATCAATGATAAATTTAGTTCAATAATTTTACAATAATGATAACAGCAAAGTTATATAATATGTAATCTTTATATTCCAAGGTTCTAAACCAATATAGTTATCTCTATAAATGTGCAAACTATGATTCTTAAACATTGGTCTCATTGGTCTCACACATTCAGTCTTGTCATCTCCATATTCAATCTAGACAAAATCTCTAAAGTGACCATGATAAATCTTCTTAATTGAATGTTATCATAGCAATTTTCTAGTTAAGTTTTATTACAGTAATTGCTTTATATAATTCTATCTGTAATACGTACTCTTATAATTATACTGCAATATAATATTTTGATATTTTATTAGTTTGCTAATTAGGTCTCAGTCTACATCACTTGTGTTTAATACGTATTTTTAAAATAATTTTTTTTATCTAGTGTACTATATATGTCATGCATTCAATCAATTCTACTTCTATCACTGTATATTACTAATTGTCTTATTTAACTATTCTTTTCATTACTTTTTCTTCATATACAATATTCTTTTACAAGTCATATATTACACTTTTATCAAATTCTCTATGCCATATATCAGTTATATATTTATATAGCTTATTTTGTTTCTGTTTTATTTTTCTTACTTTTTCTCTTCTTCTCGTCATTTCCCTTGTGTCCATAAAGTAGTGGATTATTGTATTTGTGTGTGGTGTCTTGGATTTTTATTTATCAGTAATCCAGTCTTTCTTAAACCTATGTTCACATCGGCATTCTAATATTTTTTTTCATTTTCCAGGGTATAGTATCTTCTAGTAACCCTTAGGCTTGTGGTTTACCAGAGTCATCACTCCTATTTCTCTTCAGTCTTATTGCCTTTCATTCTTTGGTCTATTTATATATATTTTTGTAAAATATTATCCTATTATTAAGTTCACCTTCTTAAGTTCATGTTGTCTCTCCATTTTAATCTCAGTCTCTTGGTTTTATGACTTTCTTTTCTTATCTCCAAGTCCAAGTCTCTGCATCTTTCTATTTTGCTGTTCTCCTCTCCTCTCCTCTCCTCTGTTTCATAAATCGCATGCGTGCTTGCTTCCTTTTATCTGCTCTTCTCTCAGCATCTTCTTCTGCCCCTCTGAGCTCTCAAGTTGTAGTGTTACAAGTTCTCTTTATTTTATTACCTCTATCTTTTATCCCTTTTACAGTCTTTTACTGCAGTAAGTCTCTTTACGACTTTGTTTAATGGCTTCTCTTTGCTTCTGTGTGTTCTCCACTGCCTTCCAACAACTTCTCCTTATTACTTGTCCTTGTTGTATCACTGAACATTTTGGGCAGCTCCCTTTCCAGGGAGTTCTGGGCATCTTCAAAACTTCCGCTGCACTGAACTATTAAGATTATTAATGTGAGTAGTCACACTCTTATTATTCTTTGTTGTTTATTGAAGCTTCATCCAGATTGTTTGTTAAAAGTGCAGGTCTCTATTTGGCTACCATTCGGTGCTTGAGAAAGTGGATGGTCACAACCCTTCTTTCCTTTCCTTTCCCATCCCACCAAACATCAAACACCAGGACACCACTGGCAGCTAGGATAGGTCTCCTTTTTTTAGTCCTCTATTTTCTGCTGGTATTTAGTATTTTCTCACCCAAAAATGGGTCCAAAGAGTTGAATTATTAGTCCTCCTACACAAAAAATAATGACACTGGAAATGGTTCACATCATATATCAGATAGGACAATAAGAAGGGTAACACTTTATGAAAGGAAAAAGTAATCACAATTTGTATCAGAAATATAACATGATAATCTAGTTCATCCTCTTTTCCTGAAAGGTTCAGCTCTTCCTTGTTAGTTTTGCTGGACTTCTCAGAAGCTTTTGATACCACAACTATGGTATCCTCCTAGGCTGCCTCTCTGGGATGGAATTTGAAGACATTGTGTGGGAGTAATTCTTGTCCTTCTTGGAGGGGTAAACTCAGAAGATGGTTCTGGGAAATTCATTTTCAACCCCACAGGTATTGGCCTGTGAAGTCTCTCAGGGCCTGGTTCTATTCCCCATGCTAGTCAACCTTTTGCACAAAACTATTGAGAAGTCCAGAATTTTGGGGTCAGACTTTCTCTTAGTCCCACCACTGAACTTTTGCTGACAATATGAGTGAGAGTCATCTCAGTGGCTGCTCCCAGGATGTGGAATTCCCTCCCTTGGGGGGCAATATTGGCATCCTCTATGATGTTTTCCCCTCCTCCCACAAGTAGACCTTTACATAAAAAAAGGTTTTAGTCGGCTGGTGGAAAAAAGGCAGAGAGGTAGCAACATAGCTTTTGAAGGGCCAAAATTCCATATGCTGGGAGCAGCGACTGAGACCAAGACCTCTGACTGTTAACTGGCCATTGCATAAGGTCTTTTAGCAACAATGTGCTGCTTTTTTATTATCATTATTATATTTTAAAATAATTACAAATTATTATAATTTAAAACTAATTACACACACACATTTGTATTATGACTTGGTTTAAGTGTTTTAACTTATATTGTTAAGACTTATTGGATTCCATATTAGGAAAAATACAAGATATAAATAAATTATAATATTAACTTACACAGGACAGGAATATAAAAATACATGAGCCTTTTTTATAGATATGTGTTCATTTGATGACTGTAACATAAAATGTTCACTTACAGTTGCAAACTGTGTGGTAACTTCAGTTGTATAATGTTGCTTTTCTTAGAAAAGTTTTGTAGCACAATCAATATGTAACTCCATGGGAAGAGATTTACATTGTGCAAATTTTCAGCGATATAAACCTCCTCATTTCAAATTGGAATTTCCCTGAAGGAATTAATAGGATATTCAAAGTACAGAGAGGCTATGAGTTAATTTAAAATTAGCCTCTGGACTAGTTTAGGATTCTCACTAGTTTGTGAAACCATACATTCCCCATGCCAGCTTTTGTAATTTGTTCCTTAGGAGAACTCCAACCCCTCCATCTTTTTTTTCCCCCAGTGGAAATGGTTAAATATTATTTTTAATGAAGAGGACTCATCTTTATCAAAGATGAGTCAGCCAAGGGTTTTCTGCTTTTTATGGAAATAGTAAGGAAAAGGGTTTTGATAATAACCAGTAAAATAGCATCTTTGTTTTCCACAAAATAGTCCAATGGGAAATACACTATATGCACCATTGATGGGCCAACTAATGGGGGCAGATATATTTTGATTGAGAATACCTCTGGAAGTGACACTAGGTCATCATGATGTAGCATCATCATTCCATTGGGCACTTCTTTTTTAAAAGGACATTTTCCCACATGACACTAATTAAAGCTATACAGGGGGGAAGCAGATGGGTGGCATGGGGCCGCCCTGGGAAGCTGCGGATCGGGGCCAAGGTATCCGCACTCCTCGGCCCCACGGCACAGCATCCCAGGCCCAGGAAGGAGCGCTAAAATAGTGCTCCTTTCGCAGTACGCTGAAGGTGCACTGTAAAAGGCCTCCAGTGCACCTTAGGCACCTCTTCCACTGCAGTGTGTGTGGATGCTGCAGCGGAAGTGTGTCGTTGGAGCACCGACCATGCGGAGGACCGGCCGCTCCAACAATGTTTTTGGGAAAGGGTTGGGGCATCCAGCGTGAGGCTGCCCCTCCCCTTTCTGGCCTCGAAGATGGCACTTTGTGCCATCTGCTTAGGCACACAATCACTTGAAGACATATTTTTTAAGAAATGTCACCTTGCCTTCAGGAATGGCAACACTTAGTTGAAAATTACTAGTATCTGTCCAACTATAAAAGATTATTACAATATTTTCAACCAACCTACACAATTGGATAGAAAAATCTCTTTTTTGTGTCTGTGCAGGTGTAGTATGAATAGGTTATTGGCTTCACAAAAATCTATCAGATGCTCACCTACTTCATTTCTTTTATCTAATCCAAATCTGCCTACAGTTCTTGATTCTTCTTTGCTTCCAACTTTTGTGTTCCAATCTCCAATGATCAGCTTGATATCCTGTTTTGGTGTGCTGTCAATTTCTTCCTGTACTCCTTCATAGAATCTATAAATTTTTTCCTGTTTTGCCTCTGTAGTTGGTGCATATACTTGAACTATAGTGATATTCAAAGGTTTACCATGGAGTCTTACTGAAATGTTTTGGTCTGATTTTGCATTGTATCTGCTAACTGCTTTTATCACATCTTTTCTTAATATGAAACCACCCCATTTCTTCTTGTCTTTCATTCCCCGACTGAATCAAAGTGGCCCATTCCTGTCCATTTTAACTCACTCACTCCCAGTACTGCTATGTTCATGCATTCCATTTCCATTTTTACTATGTTTAGCTTCCCTTGGCTCATGCTCCTCACATTCTATGTCCCTATTTTATGTGTTTTGGATGCAATTTGCCTTTCTAAGGGTGTCTGTTATTTTCTTGGTGTCTTTCTTGGCTAACCTTACAAATGTGATATCCCATTATCTCCCCCTCCTTCCCTTTCTATTAATGCTCTGATCCTGCCTGTGTCTCACTTGGGGTGTCATCATAGGATTTACTAGGTGATGGGGTTACACAATGAGGGCCACCTATACATCCTTGTGTTCAGTGCACTCCTGTCAGTGACACCCACCACCACTGCTGCTGCCCAATAGCTGGTTGTCTCCCTATATATTCCTGCCATTGTTTGTTTGCTTTCCTACCCATCCCCTTATGCCTCCCTGGATTCCCTTCCCTTCCCTTCCCTTCCCTTCCCTTCCCTTCCCTTCCCTTCCCTTCCCTTCCCTTCCCTTCCCTTCCCTTCCCTTCCCTTCCCTTCCCTTCCCTTCCCTTCCCTTCCCTTCCCTTCCCTTCCCTTCCCTTCCCTTCCCTTCCCTTGTGTCCTCCCTCCTTTAGTCTATTCCCATCCTCATCCCCTCCCTCCTTTAGTTTCTTCACTTCTTTCTCCATGGTTGGGGGAAATCCCCATCCCCTCCCCTCCTGAAGTAGCACTGGGAAACAACAGAGAGGTGCAGAAGAAGACTTGAATCTATCCTAGCCCCCTCCCCTTCTGAAGGAGCACCAGGTGGGGAAGAAGGCTTGAATTATCATAGGGTTTACTAGACGATGGGGTTACACAAGAAGGGTAATTTTTGCCTTTGCAACTTCAGTTTCAGTAGCATTGGTTATAGATATCTGATTCAAGCAGTAGCAATTCTGTAATGTGTGGTGTTACTGTTTGCACTGGGCTTATCTCATGTCATTTCATTTGCCATGTTCCCAAACTCCCACAAAGCAACTACACAGGTAAAAATAAAAATTGTTAATTTTTTTCCAAGTCAGATCTGTAGTGTCCATTTTAGATGTTTATTTTTGACTCAAGGAAGGTTTTTTTTTTTTTTTGTGAGAAAAATATATTTATTATCTACAAGAAAAACAAAATGAAATACATACACCACATGTATTCTAGGCTGTTGGACATAAGATGCATGCTTTTTTTTTTTGTCTAGAGATCTCAGAGTAAATACTAGCACATAATAAAACATATTTCTCATTCAATGTAATAAACAAAAATAGGCCCAGTGTGATCTAATGGCAAGTATGCTGTCCCCCTCTCAAGTGAGATGAGAATCAGGGTCAAACTTCTTTATCAGCTAGTTATTTATATATCCTGAGCTAAGTAACTCCTCCTGGCCTGATCCCTACCACCATCTGATTAAAACTAATGCTCAGATCACTGGTAGAATGATTACTCCTTCTGTTCAGATCATTCCTTCTCCTCATGTAGTTGATGCCTGGCAAAGTAGATACTGGAGAGAGCTAGGGTCATGGCAATAGTGTCACAATTGTGTCTAAGACATGTTCATAAATCCTGTTAGTTGATTCTTCTCATCATCTGCATATTATCATCTTTTTGCCATCCATAAATTTGAGCTTCTGTGGGTAGCAAGCCCTGTGCTTTTTAATGAAGTTGTGTGCATGTGGCCACACCAGTAGCCACATGCACATTGTGCTACCATAGGAAATAGTGGGACTTGAGGTCCTGTGATTTTTGTTATTCATCGGAGGAGGGATCCAAAGAACATATCCTCCATGGATACAAAGGGATGACTGTGCAATGGGTTATTCTTTTGCCCTTTGTATGCCTTCCAAAACATTTGCCTCCACAAGCCCTGGGTCCTGGATTCTGTTCCTTGTCAGTAGGAAGTGGGAGGCAAGAGGAGGCATGTCAGATGAGGAAGAAGCAACTGGTCTTCATTCTGAGGGGGAAAAAACAGTGACTGTGAATTTCATGGGGAAGCAGACACTCATTTCTTCCAACCTACAAGCCTAGAACAGCTGCATCTTCCTCTTCTGAATTGCTTCCCCACTTCTGCTATCAATAATGAGCAACTTGAATATTCCCTCCTGGGTCTTGACAACTAACAGAGCAGGGAGAATGATACAGAACTTTGTGGGTGGAGTTTTACACTATCCCAGATTGATGTATGATCTTGCCCTAAATCTCCTATTGCAGGTATGACCAAAATGTGGCCCTCCAGATGGACACCCATTCTCAATATTTCTCAAAATTGATATCCTGGCTAGGTCTGATGGGAATTGCCCATCCTTCCTCTAGTGTGCAATAGCAAATTGGCCTGTAATATGTTTCCTGATTAAATAGATGGGACTGAGCAACTAAGGGTCAGCTGAACTGTATGTTTGCACTTTGGATAATGTCAACTGATCCAGGACTAAATTTAGAACAAACATCCTGGCTCCTTTCTCACTACATAACATAGCAATACAAAGAAAGAAAAAGTAGTAAGATCACCTCTCCACCCCATCTGTGCTGCTGCACAAAGGATAGAAGAGCTATCTGGAAACAATGAAGCCTTTATTGAAAGGTCACCATCTGTAGTGATTAGTAAAGGTGACCATTTAGTAATCAGTAAAGGAGCAAATCAAGAAAAAAGGGCTATGCCCCAGTAACATAAACCATGTCATTAGGTTGACCAACATGTGATTACAAGAGAACAGGCCAATTTAAAATTTTCCAGTTCATAATTCAGCCATATTTATCACACCATTTCAGAATTCCTGAATGAAGTTTGAGCGATATCACTGAAAGTGGACATAAAAGGTGAGGGGATGGCCCAAAAGGCAGGCATATATAACTCCCCTTCCCCATGCCAAATTGCAAAGGAACCCACACAGTGAACATTAATACATTAGTATGGTCATTGGATTTGCCCTTCAGGTGTCATTTTGTGCTATTTTACCTTGGTATGTTGTTCATTAGGGGCTGGGAGAAAATTACAACTACTGAAGAAGCAAATTAGTTCTTTTTTGTCCTTTAATAAAGGTTGAACATTCCTCTTTAATGAAAGCCTTCTTAAAAGGCAGCAAAATTGATATTAATTCCAATTAAGGGAATATCCTTATGCTCAAGCACTCATTACCATAGTAACTGTAGTGGCAATGCAATTCTATCTTCAATGGAAATAAAAACTCATGGATCATTATGATACCATGAAAGATTTTGCTATACAAAACCATTCTTGTCATCACTGTATTTTAAACAAACTTCCCATGCCACCATAGCATATTAATTAATATTATGCTGGTTTTCCCCACTTCCTTCTTAAAACGGCATCTAATTACTAAACAGTAATAAATCACTTAAAATTACCACCCTGAAACCTACAATTTTATATCTAATAAAAACACAACTCTAATTGCAACAAGTGGATACTCTTGACTTCCTAATCATATCCCACAATATAAATATTCAGAGATTATACAATTTTACTAAATGTGCACTGGAGGACAAAAATGCATATTCTAGTCAAATTCTTCTGCAATTTATCTTGCCATTGTCCAATAAAGTCTAAAATTGTCATTGTACAAAATTTGCTTTTATTCTCATATCATTTTGTGACACCCCCACCCCCACCAAATGTCTTGTTGTAAATCTAAAAGATTTCTCCATGAAGGAGAAATGGCAGAAGAGGAATCTCCTTAAATTATTCCTATAATCTCTCATTAGAATGTTTTTGAGCACTGAAGATTTCATGTGTATCTGTCTTCAAGTCCTCCTTCAACTCATAAAGGTAAATAAGATAAATGTTTTCCCTTAACAAGATTTTCTAGTTGTGTACAACTGAAGGAGCTGGTGTTCATCTCTGTTACTAAGCCAAAGAGCCAGTATTGTCAAAGACTACTCTGTGGGTCATGTGGCCAGCATGACTGCTCAGAACACTGTTACCTTCCCCTTGAAGTGGTACCTATTTATCTTTTTGTACTTTTACATGCTTTCAGATGCTAGGTTGGCAGAAGCTGGGACTGTTGTATTGGGTCTCGAAATGCCAACCTGCTGGTCTTGCAATCAAGAGAGTCAGCATCTTAATCACTGAGCCACTGTATCAACTCATGGTGACCCCATAAATTTCATAGAGTTTTCTTAGGCAAATAATATTCAGAGGTGTTTTTGCCAGTTTCTTCCTCTAAGATATAGCCTACAGCACATGGTATTTATTGGCATTTCCCTATCCAAGTACTAACCAGAGTTGCTTCTCGTTAACTTTCAAAATCAGATGGTTCTAGAACCTGGTGCTTTCAGATTATTTACAAAGATACAAAAATAGCTATGCTTTTGTTTAGAAAAATGTTCACAGCTGAGTCATATCTTTATTAGAGCTAACCAAAATGCCACAAAAGCATGCACACTTCACAGTTCTCCAGAACACTGTATAAGTCTTGGTGATACAAAGAATGGGAAAATGGGAAGAAATAGAAAAGCACAGAAATTAGAACTATGTAGTGGCCATGAGGTCTCCGGTTTAGAACCAGTGTCAAAATCAATAATTGGTACAGTGAGTGTTGTAGACATCAGGAACTGTATTCCTAAGAAAATATGTTGGGTGTATTGCCTTGAATTGCTAATTTTAGCCACATTCAAACATGGATTATCTCACATGAGGATTCTTATAGTAAAATCACAAGACTCAGTTTTTTCATAAGGCAACAGATGATCAGGACAGCATAAGACATTTTTGCTGGTCTGAAACACTTAGGTTGAGCCTATAATACCTCTAAAGTCTGGTCATATGGAGAATCAAGAAGCCCAATTTGTGAACTGAAGATCATCATTGTTAATGACCATGGGGCATAACAGCTTCAGCTTCCATTTTATGACTTTGTAAAGCATGAACAGAAGAAACACAAACCAGAGAGTGTCCAACAGAATCCGGAGGAAGAACTGGAGACAAGCCTCAATGTATTTGATAGATTACTACTTTATTGTAGAAAAAGCCCAATGCATTTTGGCCTCTATATATTTGTACGATGTTCTTCAGAGGTTATGCTTTTGTTTAAAACATAAAAATAATTAATTTAAATATTTTTAAACATAAAAATAATTAATTTAAATATAAAAGGACAATATATAATAATGTGATAAAACTTATATGGTATGGCATAACAACATTCATTTTAAACATTTTATTTTGCCTAGGCCTGTACAAACTGATTTGAAATATGAATGCAGAAAGTTCTGAAGCTGAGAATCTCATTCCATTTGTTGGACAAAACAAAAACAAAAATCATGTGAAGTGGGCTGAAGTTTTGTTTGTTTGTTTGTTTTATGTTAGCAGATGATCAGATTGTATAGCATAAAGCAACTATAGTCTTAAACTGATGGTTTTTAAAAATTATATATGAAGTCAGAAAGCACATTGATGTGGAGACCAAGACAAATAGAATGAACATACTGATAGGAAAATGGTATTTGACCCTTTGAGCACCCAGCCATGTCTGTCTATCAGTATGGGGATTTGATAAAAAGTACAAACATATAGGCATATGTTAATCAGAAAAGTACAAATTTGAACATGACTCAACCATGTTTGTACCTATAGGTTTACAGTGACCAGTGGTCAGAGCCATCCCCAGCCTTTGCCTGGGTGGCTTCCTTGAGGTTTGTCTTAACTAGTTCTTACGTTAAAGATCAGATATGCATGTTAATATAGTTATGGCCCACAGTTCAGTGTTTTTGCTGTTTTATCTCTACTGTCCAGGAGTTTGGGAGCAATATCAACAGAATCTGATTGAGATCTTGATCATTGCTGGTGGAGTGTAATGTTCTTCTGGTGTACTTACAGAGCAGCAACATTCCATACTGGGCCATTCCCACAGCTCAGGGGTAGGCAACCTTTTTGAGCTGGGGGCCGGGTTGCTGTCCCTCAGACAATTGGGGGGCTGAAGCACAAAAAAAATTAAATTAAATTAAATTAAATTAAATTAAATTAAATTTAAAAAAAATAAAAATATGCATGCACACTCTTCTCAGCCCCAGAAAAGCCATGGCAAAACCTCTGTGGAGATTTTGCCAAGAAAACTCCAAGAACAAGTAATAACAACAATAATCAATATCATCATGGCGGGTGGTGTCGGCAGTGTCAGCAGGACTGGCCTGGGGCCAGTCCAAAGGCCTTGGAGGCCCACATCCGGCCCCCGGGCCTTAGGTTGCCTACCCCTGCCATAGCTGTTCTGGCACCCATCCTTGGCCAAGTGGGGGAAGAGAACTGTGCCATGAGTAGGCTGCCATTCAGCAGAATCATTGCCTTCCTGGCAAATTGGGAACTGTTTGTGTAAGGGGATAAGCTTGTAGAAAGGACCACCACGAGGGTGTCAGAACTAGTGGTAATCCTCCCCAAATGTAGTCAATTAGGCCTCTAAGGATAGCACAAAGCTTTATTGAGAAGTCAGAAAGGTCCATCTATAGATAGAACTGAAAACAAAGCACACATACGTAAAATAAAAGCAGTTGAAAAGCCTCAACTCCACCCCACAAAATTGATGGGCTAAATATACACAGTTCTCAAAACAACAGTTTCTTTAGTTGTTCTCTCTTTCTTTCCCAGATAAATTGAGCTTGGTTGTGCTAACTGTGATAACTGAGACCTTCAAAGGCCCAGAGAAATAGCAAAAGGGAAAAAAAATCACTCCCACACATTCCTTTACCATACATTCAACAGATCCAACTAATTTAAGCACTCTCTATGTTGTTTCAACCTAGACAGTTAATATATTTTAAAACATATAAAATAGCACATTTTAATATCTCTTTATTAAATCCATGTAACCATCTAAGACCCATCTAATTTGCTAGGATATCTCAGTTAAATTTTCTCTATTAACTCTATAATTAACCTAGCACAAATTTATATTATCAACCAGGCACCTATAAAGCAAACAGATATAATATATGCATTTTATCTAAACATAACAACAAAATAAACAAATCCAAAATGATATTTATATCCCTTCACATATCTATCCCCACTATCAAGCTATCCCCACTATCAAGTCCAGAAGCCATTGTCCTTTAAGGTATAGCACATATCTGCAAAATATTTTACTTTAACATATAACATAACTCTTATTTGATATTATACTTATGGCCTATACAGACTGACAGAAATAATCCAGTTTGAGACCACTTTAAATGTCCTGGTTCAGTGCTAAAGAATCATGGGAACTGTAGTTTATCATGGCACAAGAGCTCTCTGACTGAGAAGGTTCAACATCTCAGAAAAAAACTACAATTCCCATGATTCCCTAGCACTGAGCCAGGACAGTTAAAGTGATCTCAAACTGGATTATTTCTGACATTCTGTTCAGGGCCTTAATCATAACAGTCAAAACAAAATCATGGCGGGATTAGCCCAATCCTGAAATAGGGTAACCTAGAGGTAGATGGGCATAATACCCCAACAAGTTTCTATCTCCAGTCTTATCAAATCAGTGTTTTACAGTTGTTGTTGTCATCACATTCCTTTCCATAGCTCTTTATTTCTCTGTCAGCAATGGTGTAAGCATAATAGAATCAATAGAAATTTCTTGTCAAAAATAAATTTGTTTCCAGTGTGTACCAGAATAAGACATAATGACTATAGAAATGCTTGGTCTGTCTTTTTGGACATAATTTATGTCACCTATCCAGTGTCCTAAGGAACAACGTATCTAAAATTTCATATGTTTAAAATAATGTGCTCCAATAATGTTGGTTGAGCTACCCAGCAAATTTGGGAGAGGGGGATGCAGGAGGCATGTACAGAGAACCTATTAACAAATACAGTTTGTGTTCATACTTCCTACACACTGTTTTGAAAATTGATCCCTTAGGGACTAATTAACTATTATGCTCTTTTCTTTTCTTTTTTCAGAAAAGGAAATGGGAACTTTTGTGTTGAAACTAACTGAGAAACCAAAATCTTCATAAAGTTGCTGTCCTTCTTATTTTGACAATAACCAGAGAATTGATTCTCCCAAGTACTCATTTCTTTTTTTTATTTTTTTTAAAAATTATAAACTTTATTGAATAAAAAATAACACCAACACCACAACAAATAAATACAAAGCAATATAATGACAACAAAAAATCAATTAAATGTATATACTAACTAAAAAAGACAAAAACAAATGACATACAAAACAAACTATGACATTAAAACAAACACTAACACCTAGAACACATACTAATTAAAAAAGACCTCCTGAACTTAACCTATCTAGCCATTTAGCCCAATTTAATATTACTTCTAATGATCATATAACAAATTTCTCATGTCATACACCAAGTACTCATTTCTAGATGTTGCTGCAAGATTACGAATGAAACATAGATGAAGAAGGAAAAAGCAGTAGCTTTGTACTTGATCACAAATACTGCCATATTTGAACTCTTGATGCTGAATATGATGGAGTGACTTCAATTATGTGTGCCCTCTGATTTTTCAATGATATCACTATGAATCAAAAGCTCACCACTGTTACACAAGGGGGGGGGGAGATTGTCTTTGTTCAATTCCTGTTTGTTCTGTTATCATTTACATTCCTCTTGAGTGATCATTTAAATGAAGAATTCCTAAAACTAGTACTAAAATATTTGAGTATTGCTATGTTTTCCATTTCCTTCAGTTTGTTCTGCCTATTTGAAATCCCATGACAGCAATTCCCTTAAAAATAAAAGACAAACATCAGTAATTGGGTGACTGTCTGGGTTTCTCACATTCTTAATACTTTCAAGCTTCCTGATCTTGCTGCTTTTCTTCCCTAAAAGAAAATGGATACTTCAGCCAAGACACTAGGGTGATGCCAATGAAGCATAAGTCTGAAACTACATGTGCACATTGTGGGGGAAGTTACTTTTTAAAAGGTGTAATTATGTCACCCAATAATTATACTGTTGTGATAGTGAAGACCACAAAATTCAAAAATTTCATGTGTGTATGTGCCAGATAAATCAGAAATGCTTCTAGGTAAGATCATGGAAATGTTAACATTTGGAGAAGTTGAGATTTTGCTTTTCTACATAAATTAATTTATCCTTCATAAGATGGGGAAAAATGGATGTGGGATTGTCATAAATCTTCCATGTTCCTGCAGACAAGATGCATTTATTTATTTATTTATTGTCCCACCTTTTGCCCACCTTTCAGTATGAGATTAAAGTTTTCTAATGAATCAGATATTGTTCAGACATTAATAAATTGACAATGATCAAGAAAGCAAATTTTGTATAGACATCTAAGCAAATTTCAAATGTCTTTGGGGGATAGTTGTTGCTTGGTTTATTTTATGATACCATTTCATATTCATGTCATAGGAAGGGAAACTCTTACAGTAACTAGCTGTGAGCAAATCTGTTCTCCCTGGGGAATTGTAGCCATCTAAACCTCTCTCTTTTGGTGTGGCGTAGTCCTGATGCAATTCAAAGAAAGAAGCCTACATTGCATTACTTCAGGACTGAACAATCTGATTTTTTTTTTAAATCTGAAAAATACCAGGATTAGTAGGACATTGTGTGGGGATAACATCTGAATTTGACAGTGACAAGATTGACCAGACTTTTGTAGAAACATGGTACAGGTAACCATGAAAGCTACAATTAATTATATCTAGTACCAATGAGATGAAAGTGCTGTTCCTTTTCCAAACCACTGAAATGGCCATACAGCCATTTGAGGAGAAGTCTCCAGCAATACTTTTTAGCTATCTACTCATTATTGGGGCTGGGATACCGTCATGTGTATGTGTATGTATATATATAAGGTATTCCCTCTTGTCAAGGTTGTCAAGTCATGTCCAACCATAGGGGACAGTTCTCATCTCCATTACTAAGCCAAAGAGTCAGCATTGTCAGAGACTACTCTGTGATTATGTGGCTAACATGATTGCACAGAATGCTGTTTACCTTTCCACTGAAGTGATACCTATTTATCTATTTGCATTTGCATGTCTTCGAATGCTAGGTTAGCAGAATCTGGCACTAGTGACAGGAGCTCATCCCATCATTTCCTTATCATGTTCTGGCATGTGCCTATGGGAAAGTGAGCTTAGTTCTAAGTAAGCACCACCCCACAGCACATACTAGAGTTTAACTGAGGTGTGTGTGTATATATCTACATAAACCAGGGATACACAAACTGTGCACACACACGTACACATACGCATATGCACACACACACACACACACACACACACACACACACACACACACACACACACCTCTAGCTACAGATTACTCCTGCCAGGCTCCATCACTTCCACAAAGTGGGAATATTTTAAGAAGGAGTAGGCAGCTGTGGAGGGCTAAGGGGTGACATTATCACCTCCAGAAGACCTTGGAGGGACCCCCCACTACATCCCATAAAAAGTCATTTAGTCCTATGCACCTCCAAAGGCCCTCTAAAGATGGGTAGGGAACATGTTATATTGAAAGCCCCTTTAGCCATTTTAGGTCTAGAAAAGGCATTTTTAACAGCAGGAAATTCACCTTCTGTTTTAGAAATTAACTAATTAACTTTGCTTGACTAGATGTTGTTCCCATGAGGAAAATTCCACACACACATCTCTACATTTCACTTTTGACTGTATAACCCATCCATATTCTAACAATAAATAAATAAATAATATATTTATATTTATATTCATATTTATATAATATTTATTTATTTATTGTTAGAATATGGATGGGTTATACAGTCAAAAGTGAAATGTAGAGATGTGTGTGTGGAATTTTCCTCATGGGAACAACATCTAGTCAAGCAAAGGCAGCTCAGTCCAGATGGCCAGAGAAGTCTAAACATGAGAAGTGTCTAGCTGGTAAAACAGCTAAGGCAGACAGTGAAATCAAAACATCATTAGATCATAAGAAAGGAGTCACATGGATAGATGATGGACAGCAAGGGGCTGGAATGAAATACATCATATACATAACATCCAATCAGCATAAAGTTAACACCCAGAAGGTGGAGTAAGGGCAGGGCCAAGAAATCCCTTTGTCTAGAATTGTTTATATTTCTTGCATTCTTGTTTGTGTGTGTGTTCGCAATGGATTTAACCATGGAGTTAATTTCTGGACTATAATATGCTTATATTGCTTTTACAATGTAACTTCAGGGTCTGGAAACATGGATCTGTAATTTTTCTGTTCAACCACATCAGCATGATGTGATCCTATAGTGGACTGTATATTTTTCTTTGCTTATTTTTTTTTATCTTATGGGACAATAAAGCTCTATTTTAGATCTTTGAAACTACATGGTTTGTATGCTTTCAGCATGAGAAGGCTGATGGAGGAAGAAATTTTGCTAGCTCTGCTGGATTTCAAGCACACCAATAAAACCAACATTTATTACATTTATATGTGGCCTTTCTCCCAAAGTGAGACCCAAAGTGGTTCACAAAAAGAATAAATTAAAACCTAACAATAAACATTGAAACACAGTTTTTAAAAATCATAACATTAAAACAGTATAAAATCATTTAAAAGAAATACAAATGTTTTTTTTTGTTTTTGTTTTTTTTTGTTTTTTAAAAAATAAAGCTTTCATTTGCCAAAACTGCATGGGGCAATTGTGAAAAATGTCTCTCACATTCCCTAGAGGTCGTTTAGAGGCATTTGGATAGGGTACCTATGCTACAAATGTGTTTTGACGTCTGAGGGACCCAGGTCCATAAAAACTGACCTGTGTGTACATGCAGCCTATAGATCACACCTTTTAAAAGTGATTTAAACTCTGGATTAAAACTCCTTATTAAAACTCCTTTACACCAGGAGCTACTGCTGTTCTACCTCCTAGGAGTTCCTTAGACCAGACTCATAAACTGCTGCTTCTCTTTTCTATAGCACAGGATATTAAGCTTCCAGAATATCTGCCCATATCAACTCAGAGAAATTTGGCTTTGCTAAATGATAGGGCTTTGGCTAGGTCTCTTCTCTCTTGGTATCACTGGCTTCTCAGCTTCAGAATCCATGTCCATATAACACTGTGGAACTCCTGATCACAATAACCCTGTTTTTCTTCTTTTTGCTTTTCATTCTGATAACATTTCTTTTCTTTCTTGCTTACATTTGTTTCATTAGGAAAGCAGCATGAAGGCATAGGGAGTGTGACATCACATTTTGCAGCTCATCCAGAAGGTGTAAAAATACTGCTATATTTGATATATCTTAGGGTCACTCTCCTAAGGGGAAAACACAAAAACAAAGAGAGACATAATAAAGGCACCACCAAAGTCCTGTAGCATGGAATACGAGGTACAGGCTCTTCTTTAAAAAGGTGAAAGAAAATAGATTAACCTCCACCCACACTCCTAGCTGCCTCATGTTCAAACAAATAGCTAGCACATGTAGGGGTAAAGTCAGAAAAGCTAA